>OX463230.1:66416797-67016797 GCA_949820135.1 Sylvilagus floridanus | reverse complement strand
CTGGCACAGGCAGACTTCTTGGAAAAGACCCCAGAAGCACAGGCAAGGAAAGCCAAACTTGACAAATGAAGCTGAGAAGCTTCTGGACTGCAAAAGAAACACTCATCAAAGTGATGAGCCAACTGACAGAATGGGAGAAAATAAAAATTTGCAAACTACACAACTAATAAAGGGTCATCATCCAGAATCTATAAAAAACTCAAGAAACACCCCCAGAACCACGGCTCAATAGGCTAATCCTCTGCCTGCAGCGCCAGCACCCTGGGTTCTAGTCCTAGTCGGGGCACCGGATTCTGTCCCAGTTGCCCCTCTTCCAGGCCAGCTCTATGCTGTGGCCCAGGAAGGCAGTGGGGGATGGCCCAAGTCCTTGGGTCCTGCACCTGCATGGGAGACCAGGAGAAGCACCTGGCTCCTGGCTTCAGATCAGTGTGGTGCGCTGGCTGTAGCGGCCATTGGAGGGTGAACCAATGGTAAAGGAAGACCTTTCTCTCTCTCACTGTCCACTCTGCCCGTCAAAAAAAAAAAAAAAAAAGAAAAAATAATCAAGTTAAAAATGGACAAAGGAATTATTAAAAAAAATGAGCAAAGGACTTGAACAAGCATTTTTCATGAGAGAAATTAAAATGGTCAACAGACATTTCAGAAAAATGTTCAGGATCACTAGTCATCTGGGAAATGCAAATCAAAACCACAATGAGGTTTCACCTCGCTCCAGTTAGAATGGCTCTCATATAGAAATCAACAAACGGCAAATGCTGGTGAACATGTGAGGGAAAATGTATTCTAATACATTGTTAGTGGGAATGTAAGGGGTGCAGCCACTGTGGAAGATAGTACAGAGATACTTCAGAAATCTGAATACAGATCTACCATACGGTACAGCCATAGACTCCTCGGAACTTACCAAAACCACCCGAAGTACTTATTACTCAGCTGTAAAAAAAAAAAAAAAAAAAAGAAAGAAAGAAAGAAAGAAAAGAAAAAAGAAGAAAGAAATTCTTTTTTTTTTTTTTGCAACAAGATCCATGCAACGGGAAACCAGTATATTTAGTGAAATAAGCTAGTCCTGGGGCCGACGCTGTGGCATAGCAGGTAAAGCTGTGGCCTGCAGTGCTGGCATCCCATATGGGTACCAGTTCAAGTCCTGGCTGCTCCTCTTCTGATCCAGCTCTCTGCTATGGCCTGGGAAAGCAACCGAAGATGGTCTAAGTCCTTGGGCCCCTGCACTCACATGGGAAGAAGTGGAGGAAGCTCCTGGCTCCTGGCTTCAGATCGGCACAGCTCCAGTCATTGTGGCCAATTGGGAGTGAACCAGTGGATGGAAAACCTCTCTCTCTCTCTCTGCCTCTCCTCTCTCTGTGTAACTCTTTCAACTAGATAAATAAATCTTTAAAAAAATTAAGCTAGTCCCAAAAAGACAGATATTATGTTTTCCTTGATCTAATAAGAGTAGCAGAAATGTAAAGCTTAGGAGTGAAATTGACATTTTGAGATTTGATTGATTGTTTACAGCCCTTGTCTCTTCTGTTGAGGAACAGAACATATTTATTGGTTCTAAACTGCTTTCTGCTGAATCCTTTAGAATTTTCTACACAGAGATAATCATCTTATTTTCCATTATGGTTACCTTTTATTTCTTTAAAAAAAAAAAAACATTTGTTTATTTAATTGAAAGGCAGCATTAGAGAGAGAGAAGGAGAAATAGAGAGAGAGAGAGACAGAGAGATCTTCTATCAGCTGGTTCACTCCTCAAATGGCCACAATTGCCCAGGGGCCAGGCTAAAGCCAGGAGCCAGGAGTTTCTTCCTGGTCTCCCACATGGGTGCAGGTGCTCAAGAACTTGGGCCATCTTCCATTGCTTTCCCAGGCCATTAGCAGGAAGCTGGACTGGAAATGGAGCAGCCAGGACTCAAACCAATGCCCATATGGGATGCTGTCACCACAGGCTGCCATATGCCACATATGCCACAATGCTGGCCCCTACCTTTTATTTCTTTTTCTTATCTAACTGTCCTGGCTACAACTTTCAGTACAATACTAAATAGGAAGAGCAACCATGATTTCTATGTTTTGTTTCTGATCCTCAGGCAAAGGTTTCCATCTTTCACCATTAAATATGATGCTTGCAGACTTTTTTGTAGATACTTTTTATCTTCAACAAGTGTTCTTAAAGAGGACCGTCTTGCATTTCTAGTTTGAATGTTTTTATCATGAAAGGGCGTTGGATTTTGTCAAATGTTTTGTCTGTGTCTACTGACACAATCATTTAGTTTCTGTCCATTATTTTATTAATATAGTACATTATATTGATTGATTTTCATATGCAGTACCTGCCTTACATTCCAAGGACAAATCCCACTTGCTTGAGGCATATAATCCTTTTTATATATTGCTGTATTCAGTCTGCTCCCAGTTTGTTGAGGATATTTGCTTCTATATTCTTAAAAAAAAAAAAAAAACTTATTTATTTGAAAGAGTACAGAGAGGCAGTGAGAGTGAGAGTGAGAGAGAGAGAGAGGTCTTCCATCCTGTAGTTCACTCCCCAAATAGCTGCAACGGCTGAAGCTGGGCTGATCTGAAGCCAGGAGCCAGGAGCTTCTTCCGGGTCTCCCACGCAGGTGCAGGGGCCCAAGGACTTGAGCCGTCTTCTATTGCTTTCCCAGGCCATAGCAGAGACCCAGACAGAAAGAGTAGCAGCCAGGACTTGAATCGGCGCCCATATGGGATTGCGGCACTGCAGGCAGCGGCTTTACCCGCTATGCCATGGCGCCAGTTCCTGCTTCAATATTCTTAAAGATACTGGTTTTCTTTCCTTATGTTGCATTTGTCTGGTTTTGCAAACAGAGTAATATCGATTTCACAGAATGAGTTGAAAAGTGTCCTCTCCTCTACTCATTTCTGAAAAAGTTAGTGAGGGGCCGGCGCTGTGGAGCAGAGGTTAACGCTCTGGCCTGAAGCGCCTGCATCCCTTATGGGCCCCCGTTCAAGACCTGGATGCTCCACTTTCGATCCACCTCTCTGTTACAGCCTTGGAAAGCAGCAGAAGACGGTCCAAGTCCTTGGGCCCCTGCACCTGCATGGGAGACCCAGAAGAAGTTCCTGGCTCCTGGGTGCTGGCTTCGGATCGGCGCAGCTCCAATCGTTGCAGCCAATTGGGGAGTGAACCATTGGATGGAAAACCTCTCTCTCTGCCTCTCTGTGTAACTCTTTCAAATAAATAAACAAATCTTTAAAAAAAAAAGTTAGTGAAATATATATTAATTTTTTTCTTTAAACATTTGGGAAAATTCATCAATGAAACTATCTATCTTAGCTTTTGCTTTGTAGAAGTTTCTTCAGTATGGATTAAAGTCCTTTGCTTGTTACAGTCTACTCAGATTTCCTATTTCTTCATGAGCCACTTTTGGCAGTTTGTGTCTTTCTAGCAATTTTTCCATTTCATCCGGGTTGTCCAATTTGCTGGCATATAACTGCTCATAATATTCCCGTAATATTCATTTTATTTCTGTGTGAGGCCAGTAGTAATGTCCCCCTTTTCATTCCTGATTTTAGTAATTTGAGTCCTCTTTTTTTCATTAATAGGTTTGTCAATTTTGTTGAAATGTTTAAAAAATTAACTGTTTTACTTTTTTTTCTGTTTTATATTCTCTATTTCACATATTTTCTCTCTATTCCTTCCTTCTGCATGCATTAAATTTTATTTGTGTTTCTATTTTCAAAAGGTAGCAGGTTATTGATGTGAGGTCTTCTTTTTAAGGTATTTACAATTGTAAAAAGTTTCTGAGTACTGCTTTAGCTGCTTCTAATAGGTGTTGATATACTGTGTTTTCTTTTTCATTTATCTAAAAGTGAATTTCCCTTGTGGAATCTTTAATTCGTTTATTATTTAGAAGTATGTTAATTTTCACATTGTTTGTGAATCTGTCAAATTTATTTCTATTTATATCTAATTTTATTCCACTGTCAGCTGTACCCACGATACCAGCCCTTGTTGAGATTTCCTTATGGCATAATATAACATGCAATTCATCCTGCAGAAGGATTCCTGTCAACTTGAGAAGAAACATATTTTGCTGCTCTTGGGTGGCATGTTCCATAGAAGTCTGATATATAATGAAAACAATCTTGAAAAGGAGGAACAAAGTTGGAAGATTTCTATAAGCTGATTTTGATTTACTATGAAAAGTGCATCAATAAGGCAATGAGGTAATGCCAAACAAAATACATGTAGATTAGTAAAAACAGAGTTCAGAAACAGATTCACAGACATGAATCAGTTAATTTTCAATAAAACCACCGCCAAAGTAATTCAATGGGTGCTTGATGAATGTCAGCTCTAAACTTGAAGTATACAAAATGTTAATTCAAAATGAGAAGCAGGTATTTAAACCTAGTAGCTAAGATGCTTGCATCCCACTCTGATGTATCTGCGCTCCATTCCTGGTTCTAGCTCCTAACTCCAGCATTGTATCAACGAGATCCTGGGAAGCAGTAGTGATGGCTCAAGCAAATGGATGCCTGTCATTTATGAGAGACTCCAATTACATTCCCATCTCCTAGCTTTGGGAAGTAAACCAGAAGGTAGGAGTTCTCTCTCTGTTTATCTGTTCCTCTCTCAAATAAATTAAATAAAAACAAACCATAAACTTAAATGTAAAAGCAGAAAGTAAGAAATTCTAGAACACAGTAGAAAAATTTTTGCATAGGAGAAACATTTGGGTAGTTAATTTTCTTTTTTAATAAAATACAGAAATAATGAGGCTGGCATTGAAGTGCGGTAGGTTGAGCAGGCCCCTAAGATGCCGGCATCCCAGGTGAATGCTGGTTCAAGTCCTGGCTGCTCTGCTTCCAATTCAGCTCCCTGTTAATGCTCCTGGGAAAGCAGGGGAAGATGAATGAAATGTTTGGGCTGCTGTCACCCATATGGGAGACCCAGACAGAGTACTGGGCTCCTGGCTTTGGCCTGGCTCAGGCCCTGCTATTGTGGCAATTTAGGGAGTGAACCAGCGGATGGAAGATCTCTTTTTATGCACAAAAAAGCCCAAAATTTTAAGTTGGACTTGAAAAGTAAAAAATCTTTTGCTCTTCCAAAAATACTATTAAGAAAATGAAAAGATAAGCAATAGACTAAGATAAAATATTTACAATACATATATACACCAAAGAACTTGTATCTAAATGAGGAGCAGGCATAATGGCATAGCAGGTTAAGCTGTTGCTTGGGACACCTACATCTCACGTCGGAGTACCTGGCTACTCTGCACTTCTGATCCAGCTTCCTGCTCATATGCCTAGGAGGTGGCAGATGACAGCTCAGTACTTGAGTCCCTGCCACCCTCTTAGGAGATCCAGATGGAGCTCCTAGCTTCCACCTGGCTTAACCTGAGCTGTTGTGAGCCTTGGGGAATGAACCAGCAATCAGATGATCTCTCACCCTCCCTCTGTCTCTTCATCTCTGTCACTCTGCCTTTCAAATAAATAATAAAATCTCTCTTTAAAAAAGTATCACCACACACTCAATTGACAGTTAAAAAGACTGCAAACACAAAGTATTGATGAAGATGTGAAGCAACTGAATGCTCACATTGTTGGTGGTATAACCACTTCAGAAACAAATTCCAGAGATTTTTACAAAGTTAAATACATACCATATGAGGTAGCCATTCTACCCCAAAGCATTTATCCAATAAACAAAACAAAAATATACAAAGACTTGTAAATAGATATTCAGAGTAAAAAAAAAAAAAAAAAGACTTGTAAATAGATATTCACAGTAATTTTACTCGTAACTGCTAAAACCTGGAAACAATCCAAATGGGTAAACAGAATAAATAACAGGTGATGGATAAACAAAACAGATAAATACAATGAAACAGGAGCCAGCAATTAGTAAGAATAAACTCCAGGTACATAAAACAATATTGTTATATTATACCAAAAAGGCAGACACCAAACAGTATGTATTATTAATGTATTATATCACATTTTAATGAATTTCTACAATGACAGAAAGCAGATTAACATCTGCCTGGGGCTAGGAGAAGAAAGAGTTACAGTAAAGGGATACAGAGGAATTTTCTGGGGAGACAAAAACATTCCACATCTTAATTGATTGGTGGTCAAAGGGAGTAATCAGGGGCTGGTGCTATGGCCTAATGGGTAAAGTGCTGGCATCCCATACAGACGCTGGTTCAAGTCCCAGTTGCTTCACTTCCAATCCAGCTCTCTGCTATGGCCTGGGAAAGCAGTAGAAGATGGCCCAAGTCCTCGGGCCCCTGTACCTGCATGGGAAACCCGGAAGAAGCTCCTGGCTCCTGGCTTCAGATCAGCCCAGCTCTGGCTGTTGTTGCAGCCATTTGAGGAGTGAACCAGCAAATGGAAGACCTCTCTATGTCTGCCTCTGCCTCTCTGTAACTCTAACTTTCAAATAAAAAAAAATAAAACTTAAAAAAAAAGGGAGGAGTAATCATTTTTCAAAACTCATCAAGCTAAACACTATGTTTAAATATGTTCATACCTCTATGGAGAAGTACTCAAATTACTTAAAACTCTTAACTGCCTCAAAGGTTAATTTTACTATGCTTATAATTTACCAATATAGTTCTAATGTTTTATTTATTTCTTTATTTAGATTTTATTTATTTTATTTGAGAGGCAGAGTTACAGACAGTGAGAGGGAGAGACAGAGAGAAAGGTCATCCTCCTGTTCGTTCACTCTCCAAATGGCCGCAAAGGCCAGGACTGCGCTGATTTCCCGGTCTCCCACGCGGGTGCAGGGGCCCGAGGACTTGGGACATCCTCCACTGCTCTCCCAGTCCATAGCAGAGAGCTGGATTGGAAGTGGAGCAACTGGGACCAGAACCAGCGCCCATATGGGATGCTGGTGCCACAGGTGGAGGAATAACCTACTGCGCCATGGTGCCAGCCCCTCTATTGTTTTATATTAATACCATATTGTACACTTGGATCTTTGTTGCCAATCAACACAGGCATTTAATAAGCATTTTCTGTAATTTTTAAAATTTGTTAAGAGTCAATAACTAACAGGGACTGGCAACACCGCACAATCAGCAAAACTGCCAACTCTAACACCAGCATCTCATATCCAAGTGCTGGTTCCAGATGCTTTGCTCTGCTTCTGATTCAATTCCCTGCTAATGTGTCTGAGAAAGCAGCAGAGGATGGTCCATTTATTTGGGACCCTGCCACCCAAGTGGGAGACCATGAGAGAGTTCTTGGCTCCAGGCCCTGGTAGCCACTGACAATGAACCAGCTGGTGAAGATTAATCACTGTGTCTCTCCTCCTCTCCCCTTGTCACTGCTTTTCAAATAAATAAATCTGAAAGCAAAACAAAAACTAACAAATCTTCAAGAGTATTATAAGTAAATCAACCTCCTAATAATGTTTACATGATACCCATTTTAATGCTGTACTTGTTAATTTTATGTATCAAGAATAAATGTAAATAAGCAGGGGCCGGCACCGTGGCTCACTCAGTTAATCCTCTGCCTGCAGTGCTGGCATCCCATATGAGTGCTGGGTTCTAGTCCTGGTTCCTCCTCTTCCAGTCTAGCTCTCTGCTGTGGCCCAGGAAGGCAATGGAGGATGGCCCAAGTACTTGGGCCCCTGCACTCAAATGGGAGATCGGGAGGAGGCACCTGGCTTCTGGCTTTGGACCGGCATAGCTCCGGCCATAGTGGCCATCTGCGGGAGTGAACCAATGGAAGGAAGACCTTTCTCTGTCTTTCTCTCTCTCACTAACTCTGTCAAATTAAATAAATAAATAAATAAATAAATAAATAAATGTAAAGAAGCAGACTGTCATGTAAAAGTGACTTTACAGTACTTTCATAAAGCCAAATTTACACTACTAAAGTAATTACTATACAAAGGAACTGAACAAGGAGAGCAGAAAAGTACTAAATCTTTGTGAAAGACTCCTAAAACATTCCTAATCACCAGGAAACTTCTACCTTACCAAACGAAAAAAAATCATCTTCTGATAAAGCATTGTAACTCCTCAATCCCTGAGTTACAGCAGTCTCTTTCCCTAACACATGGTAACTGATACTCCAATTCCTTCTCTTTTATACAAAAATAAAATAAAAATTAAAAAAAAATTACTTCAAGCCAAATGAGCCCCAACCCCAAGAATCTACAGTTATATTCTGAATTCAATACTTGGCAGCAATCCTAACTAGGGCACTCCTAGAATACTTACCGTAGGTGCCCAGCTACCTGGGTTTACCTCATGGTTGTACATTCAGAACTTTAAAACTGAGTTTCTCTTTTGCTTGTCCTCTCTCTCCTGTTCCTTGGAAGAAGGGAGCCCTCAACCTCTTCCAAGCTGTCTGTCCTTACCCCTGGCACTGAGATTTGCCCAGCCTCCCTTCTTCCTCCCTGCCTGCACTGCAGTTTCCTCAGAAACAGGTCCAGTACTTTCATGTTTACCAAAGGAAGAACATATGGAGGGATATTTTGGTCAATATTTAAAGAGCAGCCATGACCACAAACATATCATGTCCTCGCTTAATGTCATCACATTCACAAATAAAGAACTCAGAATGAAAGTGACAAATCTGGCTGTGGTCCCTAATCATTGCATGAAGCTAATGTTTATTTACTATATATAGGACTCTGAACTGCTAACTCATACAACTAACTCACGTGTGTTTATTATAAAAACATTCTACTTTTTACGAAAGCTAAATAATATACTACAGAATATATTACCAGGAAAAAAATACTAAGTAACCTAAAATAGTGTTTCCCAGTCTCTTTTTCTAATTTTTAAAAAAGTTTTTAGAAGATTTTATTACTTGAAAGGCAAAGTGATACAAAGAGAGAAAGATCTTCCATTCACTGGCTCACTCCCCAAATGGGGTTAGGCCAGGCCAAAGTCAGGATCCATGTCTCCCACACAGGTGGCAGGGGCCCCAAGGACTTGAGCCATCTTCTGTTGCTTTCCCAAGCACATTAGCATGCAGCTGAGTCAGAAGCAGAGCAGCTAGGACTCAAACCAGTGCTCTGAAATGAGATGGTGGTGTCATACACAGCAGCTTAACCTGCTGTGTGTCACAATGCCAGACCTCCAAACTCTTTGACATTATGACACACGCAAACAATACTTATATAGCATACTGACATAAGGGAACAAGGCTTACATGGGCTCTACTATCCAACTCCACAGATGGCTACCCCTAGGGTAGCACACCAGGTGGGAAACACTTTCATGCTAGTTTCTTGGGTTACCAAGACAAACTAAAGGAAGTTCACTTTTATAGTGAATTATCACCAATAAACTAGTTTAAGAAAAATATTTGTTTATTTCTGCTAATCTATACATCTTAGCCAAACCACTAAAAATTAAAAACATAGTTCTTGTCATCTCCACAATAAAACCTGTATAAACATTTAAGGCTACACTTCACATCAAAAACCTTCTATGTTCCCAAACAACCTTAACTTTCATTAAACTAGCATGTGCTATCTTCAAGTTACCTGTACCTGTGCTATTTACCTTGAAGGTCCCTTGAATGCAGGGATCTTATTTCAATCATTTTTATCTCCCTCTGCTCCATTTTACAGAAAAACAGAAAGTCTACACAACCAAATTTATTCTATCTAAACTTGGGGTATACTGCATTCAGAGAGAATACTGTCAGTAGCAGAATTACCAGCTATAGCACATATACTTTCTCCTTCTGTATTCCAAAACTGGATTAATTTAGCTCCCGGGTCTTTCAAATACCCTGCTTTTCCAGTTTTTCAAAACCTCATCAGATTAAACAAAAATGATTAGCTGCATTAGCCCCACATTTACAACATTTAGAAAACAAAAGGAAATGTCCAGCTGTTATAGAATTTTTTTTTAAAGATTTTATTTATTTGAAAGAGTTACAGAGAGAAAGAGAAAGAGAGAGAGGTGTTTTCTATCTGCTGGTTCACTCCCCAGATGACCGCAACGGTCAGAGCTGAGCTGATTCGAAGCCAGGAGCCAGGAGCTTCTTCCGGGTCTACCATGGTGGTGCAGGGGCCCAAAGACTTTTGTCTTCCACTGCTTTCTCAGGCCATAGACGAGAGCTGGATGGGAAGTGGAGCAGCCGGGACTCAAACTGGCACCCATATGGGATGACAGCACTGCAAGCTTGGCCTTTAACTGGCTATGCCACAGCACCAGCCCCAAGCTGTTATAGGCATTTAATGTCCAAATACTCGATGTTTTTGCTTTTTTCCAAGCAAAGACTATGTTCCCAGAACTCAACACATAACTGAAAACCACGTTGCTGATAACCAGTCATATTCCCTGACAATAACTTTAAATTGCCCAAGGAGAATGAGAAAGCATTTTAAGTTATTTTCACTTCTGCTAAAGGATCCAGCCAATGAAAACTTATGGTAATTAAACAGGAAGAAATCTTCTTTTATATTAAATAGTATGTTAACCCTAATTGAAAACTGTCAGTTTATAAGCCTTCTCAGATTTTTTAACATATCTGAATGCTGAGATTACATTTAGAATCATGACTTATATTTTCATTACCTCTGCCCTTTAAAAAATAACTTTTAAGTACTACTAAGTAAAAATTAGAAGTATAATAAGAAAGTAAATACTTAATTGCTGATAGAAATTAGTATACAAATTAACGTTACGTAAACACCATTCTCAAAAGATTCAACGAAGGGGAGGTGTTGGGCACAGTACGTAAGATGCCGCTTAGGATGCCTGAACCCTATTCAAGAGTGTCTGATTCAAATCCTGGTTATTCCACTTCTGATCCAGCTTCCTGCTAATGCCCACCCTAGGATACAGCAGATGATGGCTCAAGTACATGGGTTCCTGCCACCCATAAGAGCACTGGACAAAGTTTCAGCCTCCTGGCTCCAGTCTTGTGTAGCCCTAGTTACTGTGACTATCTGGGAAGTGATCCAGTAGATGAAGATCTCAACCTCTGCCTTTCAAGTAAAGTGAAAATAAGTAATTTTTTAAAAGACTGTATTAAAAAAAAAAAAAACAACAGCCATTGTTCAGGACACATTAGAGATTTTAGAGTGGCTGTGTTCGAGTCCCAGCTCTACTTCCAGCTTCCTGCTCTTATGGACCCTGTACTGGGTCCCCTACTACCCATGTGAAAAGACCAGCTTGAGGGGTCAGCACTGTGGCACAGCCGTATAAGCGCAGCACTGGCATCCCATATGGGTGCCAGTTCCAGTTCTGGCTGCTCCACTTCCAATCCAGCTCCCTGCTAGAGTGTTTGGGAAAGCACCCTGCACCCATGTGGAGGACCTGAAGAAGCTCCTGGCTCCTGGCTTCAGCTCAGCCCAGCTGCAGCTGTTGTGGACATTTGGGGAGTGAACCAGCGAATGGAAGACCTATCTCTCTCTCTCTCTCCCTAACTCTTTCAAATAAATAAAATTAATCTTTAAAAAAAAAAAAAAAGGTCCGGATTGAATTCTGGACCAGTCCTGGCTGTTGTAGACATTTGGAGAATGAACTAGCAAATGTCTCTCTGCCTTTCAAGTAAAACAAAATTTAAAATATATTCAATAAAAATATTGCTATTAATTTTCCGTTTTTCTGACCCTGGTTTTGCAGCATGTTAAGCTGCCACTTGGTAAAGGCACATCCTCTATCAGAGTGCTCATTTGAGTCCAGCCACTCTAGTTCCAAAGCAGCTTCCTGCTATTGCATCCTGGGAGGCAGCAAATGATGGCTCAAACATTTGGGCCCTTGCTGTCTACTCAGCAGACTCAGATGGAGTTTTACTCTCCTAGCTTCAGGCTGGCCCAGTCCTCGCTGTCAAAAGTATTTAGGGAGTAAATCAGCAGAAAGAGGGGGCCAGCGTGGTGGTGTAGCATGTAAAGCCACCGCTTGCAGTGCTGGCATCCCATATGGGCGCCACTTTGAGTCCCAGCAGCTCCATTTCCAATCCAGCTCTTTGCTAAGGCCTGGGAAAGCATTGGAGGATGGCCCAAGTCATTGAGCCCCTGCACCTGCGTGGGAGACCCAAAAAAAGCTCCAGGTTCTAGCTTTGGATCGACACAGCTCTAGCCATTGCAACCATTTGGTGAGTGAATCAGCAGATGGAAGACTTCTTTCTCTCTGCCTCTCTGTAATTCTGCCTTTCAAATAAAATAAATCTCAGGTTTTTTTCTCTATCATCTATGCATGCATCTCTATAATCTATAGCCCAGTACTTAGCTAACATGATCATCCTTCTCAGGCTGCCTAATTCCTTTTTTCTTGCTGATTGAAGTGTTCAGAGGAACATGAATGTACTATCCAATCCTTGTATTTCAATGTAGTGGTTCCAGCTACCTTCTTCCATAGTTTAGTCTGCTTTCTACCTTTCAGTCTACCAAGCTTAAGAAGTAAATAAAGATTTAACAATGTCTGTCTTAACATCCTCTGTAAACAGCATAATCAACCAAAAGAGCTGGACCTCTACTGCTTGTCACTCTAGATAAGGGTCAGGTGCACAAATTCACTAACACCCTACTCTATCCCTCTACTGATCCCATATTCAATAAGAAAACTTTTTCATGTAAGCTAACAGTCAATGGGAATACACAGGGCTACTTCAATATTTTTCTAATAGTATATAACATTCATTAGTTATTTTCATTTTAAAAATTAAAGAAAATCACTATCCAAAGTACTGCAAATATGAAGAAGACTTCATTTTCATAAAGTCTACTCATTCTGTCTTAACTTCTGACCCATCTTTGAAAGTTAATATTTAACTACACATTAGCATCAACCTTTTAGGGAGAAGATAAGATTATTCCTTTACTTATCTTTTATAGAGCTACGGAGAAAAATATTATAAATATTATTTATCAATTTCTCATGTCGGACTGGCACATTGTGGCACAGAAAGTTAAGCCGCAGCCTGTGGGTTCCAAGTCAGCACCCCCACTAATGTGTTTGAGATAGCACTGGAGGATGACCCAAGTGGCTGAGCCTCTGCCATCTACATGGGAGACCCAGTTGGAGTTCCAGGCACCTGGCTTTGGCCTGGCCAGCCCTGGCCATTGCAGCCATTTGGGAAGTGAACCAAGGAATGGAAGATATCTCTCTCTCTCTCTCTCTCTCTCTCCCCCCTTTTCTCCCTGTAACTCTGCCTTTCAAGTAAGTAAAATAAATCTTTAAAAGAAGAAAATAAGTGACATTTCACAGAAGGCCAAGTATGAAAGCATCCAAGAAGGCACACAGGTTTTCTTCTTAAGAAAAAAAAAAATTCCCATATCACACCCCAACTATAAACTGACCAATAAGATTCTTCTTCGTCTAGAAACATGTGACAGAAGAGCAGGTATTTTTATCTTGAAATGTCATAGCAAAAGTTTTTAACTTAGTATTTAATGACCCAACAATTACTATTTCAGATTTTTCAAGGTGGAATAATGGCATTATGTGTTATGTTTTAAAACAAAAAGACACCAAAAATACCATGTCTTACCTCTTTTGCATACATGATAAAAAACTGATAGATGAAACATAATACTGACAGATCAAACCTCAATAAAAGGGCATGGTAAAACTAAACTAAAAACTTTTAAACAAGAAAGAACACAACAAAAATCCTTCTTTCAACCCTTCCTCAGGTTAACCTGTGGTCCTTCCTTCTCATGACTAACAAGAATTTAAATGGAGAGTGTACTAGTCCAACTACCTCCATGGCAAACTCACTTTTTACCCCATTATTATCTAGCTTCCAGCCCCACCACTCTCCCAGTTTTCCATTTTACACTGGCGCCCAACTGCCAAGTATAATGAATGGCCTGTTTTAGGTCCTTATCATACATCTCCTCTCTGCAGCATCTGATAGTGCCACTATTGCCCCTCCATCAATAAACACTCCTTCCCTAAAGTTCTGACTCACTAGTTTCATCTAGTCCCCTAAAATGATGTGGCTCCACAAGATTCTTTCTTTCTCTGGTCTTTCCTTCTTATTCCTATAAATTCTCATCTACATTATGATCTTAATCACCTGAATCATACTGTCTGAACTGTGTTCCAATCTTCACAACTGGTCACATTAGCCTAGAAGGGCTAGTGAACCAAAACTAGCCTGTCACTGATTTTGTAAATAAACTTTACTGGAATGTAGCCACACTCATTTGTTTGTCTAGTGTCTGGCTGCTTTTGTGCTCAAGGCAGAGTCCAGAAGTTAGCAACAAATAAAGTATGGGGGTGGATATTAACCTGAGTTAAAACAGTGTCCAGCATCAAAGTACCCAGATTCAACAATGCAGCTCCAGCTTCTGATTCCAGCTTTCTAATAACACAGACTCTGGAAGGCGATGGTAATGGCGCAAATAACTGTGTTCTGGTCCCTCACATGGGAGACCTGGATTGAGTTCCAGGCTCCCAGCTTCAGCCTGGCCCATCCCCAACCATGGCAAGCATTTAGGAAATGATACAACAGACAGGAGGGGGAGCTAGCACACACACTTTTCTTTTTCTCTCTCCCCACCCCTCTCGCTGTTGCTCTCTGCCTATCCCTATCTCTTTGTCTCTCTGCCTCTTAAATAAATACATAAATAATATATTATGGCAGAGCAGGCAGTTAGCCTATCAATTAAGATACCAGATCCCACACAGAGTGCCTAGGTTCCATTCCCAGCTTTGGCTCCTGACTCCAGCTTTCTGCCAATGGGAAGAGCCTGGGAGACAGCAATGATGGCTCCAGTAATTGGTCTCCTGCCACTGATTTGGGAGAACTAAATTATGTTGCCAGCTCCTGAGTCCAGCCCTGGTCCAGACCTGGCCACTGCAGTCTTTTGGGGAGTAAGCCAGCACATGTCTCTCTTTGTATCTCTCTCTGTGCATTTCAAAATTTAAAAAAAAAAAAAAAATCTAATATTATGGCTCTTTACAGAAGAAGTTTGCCAATCTCTGTTTTTTGAGGTAAAATATACAAAACAGTCATAATAACTTTGTTTTTTAAAAAAAGATTTATTTATTTCTTGAAAGAGTTACACAGAGAAAGGAGAGGCAGAAAGAGAGAGAGAGAGGTCTTCCATCCACTGGTTCACTCCCAGTTGTCCACAATGGCCGGAGCTGTGCCAATCCGAAGCCGGGAGCCAGGAGTTTCTTCTGGGTCCCCCATGCAGGTGCAGAGGCCCAAGGATTTGGGCCACCTTCTATTGCTTTCCCAGGCCACAGCAGAGAGCTGGATGGGGAGTGGAGCATCTGGGACTTGAACTGGTGCCCATATGGGATACCAGTGCTGTAGGTGATGGCTTTACCCACCATGCCACAGCGCCAGCCCCAATAATAACTTTTCAACTCCAATGTCAATGCTATTCATCAGACTATCCATCTGAGATACCTGATAGTTTTCTAATTTTTACTCTCAAACTCTCTTCTCAACCTCACCAATTCATAGTATATGGTGCAACCAAAGAATAGCTCTAAATGTACAAATCCACTTCCCTATTTAAAGTTTTTCCCAGAGGAATTTTTTACAATCTGGCCCGTGCCTATCCTATCCAACTTTCAAATCACACCATGATAAAAAATAACAGTGCCAGCACCGTGGCTCACTTGGTTAATCCTCTGCCCGTGAAACCGGCATCCCATATGGGCACTGGTTCTAGTCCCGGGTTGCTTCTCTTTCAGTCCAGCTCTCTGCTGTGGCCCGGAAGGGCAGGGGAGGATAGCCCATGTGCTTGGACCCCTGCACCCGTATGGGAGACCAGGAAGAAGCACCTGGCTCCTGGCTTCAGATCAGCACAGCACTGGCCATAGTGGCCATTTGGGGAATAAACCAACGGAAGGAAGACTTTTCTGTCTGTCTCTCTCTCACTGTCTATAACGCTACCTGTCAAATAAATTAAAAAAAAAAAAAAAAGAAATAACAAATTAATTTAGCACCACAGAACATATCATGCCATCTCTCACCTCCAAGCCCATGCAAAGAAATTACTACCAAAGAAATGCCTACACATCCTCTGTTTCAACATAAATACAGTCATTTCCATGAAGACTTCCCTGGCTCCCACCAGCTCAGTACAGGTGATTCTTTCCCTAGGTGCCCACCACACTCAGTACACAGTTCCATCACACCAAGCGTTTGCTTTCACATTGTCTCCATACTAAAGTATGTGTTCCTTGAGCAGAAACCCTGAGGCAGGGTAGAATAGTTAGTAACATCATGTTTTTTGTTTTTGTTTTTTTGACAGGTAGAGTGGACAGTGAGTGAGAGAGAGAGAGAGAGAGAGAGAGAAAGGTCTTCCTTTACTAATGGTTCACCCTCCACCGGCCACTGCGGCCCGTGCACCGTGCTGATCTGAAGCCAGGTGCTTCTCCTGGTCTCCCATGCAGGTGCAGGGCCCAAGCACTTAGGCCATCCTCCACTGTACTTCCCAGGCCACAGCAGAGAGCTGGACTGGAAGAGGGGCAACTGGGACAGAATCCGGCACCCTGACCAGGACTAGAACCCGGGGTGCCGGCACTGTAGGCGGAGGATTAGCCTATTGAGCTGCGGCGCCGGCCCATCATGGAGTTTTAAAGTTGGAAATACCAGTTCTCTCTCTTCCTGGTTGTAGTTAAGAAAGTTACTTAATTGTCCATGAGACCATTTCAGGCATGGAAAGCCAAGACACTGTGGCAAAAAATGATCTACACGAAGGATCTCTGTGAGTAAGATCCCAGTGGAAGGAAGAGGCCATCAAAGAAGGATGAACTTTTCTCTGAAGGGAGGAGAGAACTTCCACTTTGATTATGGCCTTGAATAAATAAGGTCGGAGTTTGTGAACTCGAGGCTTCAACAGCCTTGGTAGCTCATGACAAGAGCCTCAAGTGATCACTGACGTCATAAATCGGAGTGTCAATTGTTAAATCAACAACAGGAGTCATTGTGCACTTGTTCCCCATGTAGGACCTTTGTCCTTAATGTGTTGTACTATGAGAATTAACTAGTCTTCAAACAGTACTTTATACTTTGTGTGTCTCTGTGGGTACAAACAGTTGAAATCTTTACTTAATATAGTTAATCTTCTGTATACAAAGATAATTAAAAATGAATCTTAATGAAGAATGGGATGGGAGAGGGAATGGGATGGGAGGTGGGATGGTTTGAGGGTGGGAGGGCAGGTATGGGGGAAAGAACTGCTATATTCCAAAAATTGTACCTATGAAATTTATATTTATTAAATAAAAGCTTTCTTTAAAAGTTACTTAATCTTCTTCATCTATATAATGGAAATGCGTAGGCCGGCGCCGTGGCTCAACAGGCTAATCCTCTGCCTTGCGGCGCCGGCACACCGGGTTCTAGTCCCGGTTGCGGCGCCGGATTCTGTCCCGGTTGCCCCTCTTCCAGGCCAGCTCTCTGCTGTGGCCCGGGAGTGCAGTGGAGGATGGCTCAAGTGCTTGGGCCCTGCACCCCATGGGAGACCAGGAAAAAGCACCTGGCACCTGGCTCCTGCCATCGGATGAGCGCAGTGCGCCGGCCTCAGCGCACCGACCCGCGGCAGCCATTGGAGGGTGAACCAACGGCAAAGGAAGACCTTTCTCTCTGTCTCTCACTGTCCACTCTGCCTGTCAAAAATTAAAAAATAAATAAATAAAAATATAATGGAAATGTGAAATTTAAGATTATTCTTTCTTTCTTTCTTTATTTGACAGAGTTAGACAGTGAGAGAGACAGAGAGAAAGGTCTTCCTTTTCCGTTGGTTCACCCCCCAAATGGCTGCTACAGCCAGAACTACGCTGATCCGAAGCCAGGAGCCAAGTGCTTCTCCCTGGTCTCCCACAAGGGTGCAGGCGCCCAAGCATTTGGGCCATCCTCCACTGCCCTCCCGGGCCACAGCAGAGAGCTGGACTGGAAGAGGAGCAACTGGGACTAGAACCCGGTGCCAATTATGGGATGCCGGTGCCACAGGCGGAGGATTAACCAAGTGAGCCACGGTGCCGATCCCAGATTATTCTTATAAGCAGAATGTCCTGCATGTAATTAACATGCTCAAAAATTACTGGTTACCATTATTTTCCTTGTTTTATACCTCACAATTCAGAACTTGAATAGCTACTCTATGATTTCACTGAAAACAAGCTAGTTCTATTCTATAAATTTGTTTTCAGCTGCATACTGAATAGTTCCATCTAAGCATTTTGATTCCAGAACTCATTATCTTTATGCTCAAACTGTTTCAACCAGTGATCAAATTGCTAACATTTGCTTAGGACTTTCCAGGCTTGAACACTGAAAGGTGTGTGTCCTTTAGTTCCAAGCAAACCAGGAAAATTGATCACTGGAGAATTACGCCACAAGCCACAGAAACTAATTTTTGTTAGTGTTAACAAATAGGGTGCAAGGGAAGGTGTTGTGATGCAGCAGGTTAAGTGCCACCTGGTATGCCTGCATCCCCTATGTACTTCCCATCCAGTTTCCTGTTAATGCATCCTGGGAAGAAGCAGATGATGGCTTTAGTGCCTGGGCCCCTGCCACCCACATGGGAGATCTGGGCTCTTAGCTCCAGATTGGTTCCACCCCAGGACTTTTGGACATTTGAGGCATAAAACAAAGAACAGATTATATCTCAATATCTCTCTCTCTCTTTCAAGTAGATAAACATTTTTTTAAAGGGAGAAAGATAATTCATTGGAAGGATACAGCAGTTTACAGAACCAAAGGAAAACCTTAAGAATCAGGCCTATGAAAACTTAGGGATAAAAGCAATTCCCACAGATCTATTTAGGTGGCGGGAATTAATGAATGGTTTCCTTCACAGTAGTTCTATCAGCATGAATCAATTACGTCTCAGTACTGGATCACTCAATATTTAAATGCCAGGGAGAGAATCTGACCTAAATTGTGTTAGCCAGAAAAGGATGAGGTACCCTAATTAACAAAAGGAAGCAGAAACACCTAGATTAAAAATTCCACCAAGAGATAGCCAATGGCAGAAGAGTAGCTGCCAAAGGTCAAATCAGTACACTGTTTCCAAAAGGGGAAATGGATATAATGCCACCATATCAACTGCTGCTGATACCTTCCAGGCCTTAAAGAGTCCAGGACACAGTCTCCTTTATTCATCCTATCTTTCCTTCTGACCTGGCAAGCTCATCCTTCAAGACCTAGTCCAATATGACCTTCTGAACAACCTTACTCAGTTTCTTCAGGGATACTCACTGCATTTCTCTATACTCCTATATCAGTTTAGAAATTATGTACCAGTATCACAGAACTCATCATGTTGTACAGTAAGCATATGTTTAAGTTATAAGCCTTTCTCCCAAATCAGCAACAATTCTTTTATTTTCATATTAAAAATCTTTGGCACCTAATAATGTCTGCCACACATGTAGAAAACACTAAATAAATGCTTAATAAACATATTTTCCAAATCACTAAGATATATGATTCATCAAATCAAAAAAGGAGAGAATGGGCATTTGGTAGTTAAGATACCACTTGGGATGCTCATGTTTCCTATCAGAGTGTCTGAGTTCAAGGTCCAGCTCCACTTTCTATTCTGGCTTCCTGTTCATGCACAGCACACTCAGCGAAGTAGCAGGTGATGGCTCAAGTACCTGAGTGCCTATCATGCACATAGGAAACCTAGATTAAATTCCAGGCTCCTTGCTTCAGCCTGGCCAAACCCCAGCTATGGTAAGCATTTTTGGGGGATGAACTAGCAGATGTAAGATCTCTCTATGTCTTCCAACAACTAAAAAATAAAAATTAAGAATAAATATATAGGAGTCAGCGCTGGGGCACAGTGAGTTAATGCCCTGGCCTGAAGTGCCTGCATCCCATATGGGCGCTGGTTCTAGTTCCGGCTGCTCCTCTTCCAATCCAGCTCTCTGCTCTGGCCTGGAAAAGCAGAAGACGGCCCAAGTCCTTGGGCCCCTGCACTCACATGGGAGACCCGGAGGAAGCTCCTGGCTCCTGGTTTCAGACTGGCGCAGCTCGGCTGTTGCTGCCATCTGGGTAGTGAACCAGCGGATGGAAGACCTTTCTATCTCTACCTCTCTCTGTAACTCTGTCTTTCAAATAAATAAAACAAATCTTTAAAAAAAATAAATATATAAAGAAGATAAGGGCTACTAAAGGTTAATAAACATGCTACCAGTATCAAAAACAAAGCTGATAGACAATAAGGGAAGCGTAAGTAAAAAAAAAAAAACACAAAGAACAAAAACGTCACACATAAAAATCAAAGGTAGAATTCTGGCTAATTTAAGAATCTGAAGGTATCATTTATATAAAAGCATAATTCAGGAATAGGCATTTAGCCTAATGATTGAGATACTGGTTAAGCACCCAAGGCCTATATCAGAGTGCCTCAGTTTGAGTCCCAGTTCTGTTCCTGATTTCAGCTTCTTGTTAATGTACATCCTGGGAGACAGCAGTGATAATTCAAGTAACTAGGTTCCTGCCACCCACATGAGAGAACTGCATTTCATCCCTCAGTTTAACCCTGACCCAGCCCTGGCCATTGGAGGAATTCAGGGAGTGAAACAGCAGATGAAAGCTTTCTCTCTTTCAAATAAATAAACAAACATTGGAAAAGAAAAACTCAAAATCCACATGCATAAAGATGATCCTCAAGAACAAAAAAATTATATTCTATTTAAGAATGCAGACTGACACCATGGTTCACTAGGCTAATCCTCCACCTGCGGTGCCAGCACACCAAGTTCTAGTCCCAGTTGGGGGCCAGATTCTGTCTCTGTTGCTCCTCTTCCAGTCCAGCTCTGCTGTGGCCCGGGAGTGCAGTGGAGGATGTCCCAAGTGCTTGGGCCCTGCACCCACATGGGAGACCAGAAGAAGCACCTGGTTCCTGGCTTCGGATCGGCGCAGCATGCAAGCCGTGGCGGCCATTTGGGGGGTGAGCCAACGGAAAAGGAAGACCTTTCTCTCTGTCTCTCTCTCTCTAACTCTGCCTGTCAAAACAAAAACTTAAAAAAAAAAAAAAAAAAAAAAAAAAGAATGTAAAAAAAATGTAAAAATGTATAGGTAGGCCTTTTCCGAAAAACTAACATTTTAAAATAAAAGAAAATTGGGTATGTAAACAAGTAAACACCGTAACTCAGAAAATCCAACCATTCAGAATGATTAATTCCAAGCAAAGACGCGTACAGGCCGGAGCCGTGGCTCACTTGGCTAATCCTCCGCCTGCGACGCCGGCACACTAGGTTCTAGTCCCAGTTGCTCCTCTTCCAGTTCAGCTCTCTGCTGTGGCCCAGGAAGTCAGTGGAGGATGGCCCAAGTGCTTGGGCCCTGCACCCCATGGGAGACCAGGAGAAGCACCTGGCTCCTGCCATCAGATCAGCGTAGCACGCTGGCCGTAGCAGCCATTTGGGGGGTGAACCAACGGAAAAGGAAGACCTTTCTCTCTGTCTCTCTCACTCTAACTCTGCCTGTCAAAAAAAAAAAAAAGACAAGTACAGTCATGATTTAGTTTATCATTTTAACTGTTAATGCTGGCTAGGTTGTGATAAAAAAATTTTATAGCCAACCTGCAAGAAAGGTTGGCTACATTCTCTTCACACTTTTATTATTCTTTTACCTCCAAAATAAAAGAACATAGACTTAGAAATGAGAACAGAGCCAAATTTTATGCTAACAAAACAGTCAATTTAGGAGTGGGATCAATCTTAGACACCATCAGCTTAGAAGTTAGATTTTTCTAGGGGCCAGAGTTGTGGCATAGTGGATAGTGCTGTCAGTTTGTGTCTCAGTTGCTCCATTCCCAATCCAGTTCCCTGTTGATGTGCCTGGGAAAGCAGCAGAAGATGGCCCAAGTGCGTGGGCCCCTGCCATCTAAATGGCAGACCCGGTTGAAGCTCCTGGCTTTTTGGCTTTGGCCTGGCCCAGCACTGGCTATTGTGGCCATCTAGGGAGTGAACCAGAGGATGAAAGATCTCTTTCTCTTTCTCTGTAACTTTGAGTTTAAAAAAATAAATAAATTTTTATTTTTATTTTTTGACAGGCAGAGTGGATAGTGAGAGAGACAGAGACAGAGATAGAGAGAAAGGTCTTCCTTTGCCGTTGATCTGATGGCAGGAGCCAGGTGCTTCCTCCTGGTCTCCCATGGAGTGCAGGGCCCAAGCACTTGAGCCATCCTCCACTGCACTCCCGGGCCACAGCAGAGAGCTGGCCTGGAAGAGGGGCAACTGGGATAGAATCCGGTGCCCCAACTGAGACTAGAACCCAGGGTGCTGGTGCCACGGGCGGAGGATTAGCCTATTGAGCTGCGGGGCTGACAAAAGTTAATTTTCTAGAAATACCTTTTGTAACTCCTTCAAATGTTATCCAGTTTATCTCACATTTCACCCAAATACTAAATTCATTTTACCAAATGCATAAATGGTAGAATGTTTAATGTCACATTCATGACATTAAACAGTTTACTCTTTATCATACAAACCCTCTGATCAATCTTAATATTACTACTGGGATATATTATTAAGTGTACACCATCATCAATTAATTTTTTAAATAAAAAATTCTTAATATGAAGATAACCAAGGATTTAAATCTCGCTTCCAATTTACAGAAAATCCCGAGAATGATGAGAAATAGGAGGAACAAATTAAACAACACAACAAGAAAAAAAAGACAAATCTATTAGGACATTTTATTAGGTTGAACCATACAAATGACATTGCCAACACTTGACCGTTTTGAACGTCAAAAACAGCAAATTCTATATGGTGCAATTAATACATGCAAATCGACCTGATTTCCTCAATAAATTAGTGTAATTTTAAAATGGTAGAGAGACAACAGCCAAAAGCTGGAAGCAACTCAAGTGTTAATCAATGGATAACTGAATCAACAAAATGAAGTACATACATCCAATGAGATGGTACCATCCATGAAAAGGAAGGAAATTTTAACATATGCTCCAACATCGATGAACCTTGGAAACATGCAAAATGAGATAAGCCAGTCTCAAAAGTCTAGTCCCTTAATCTTATCGGCCATAATAAAGAATAAAGAATTGGGGCTTGATTTGGCAAGCAATAGGAAAAAACATAAAAGACCAAATATTTCAGCTTAAAAATATACTTTAGGTAAATTACTCAGACAGTGGTTCCTAGTATGGTTGTATTTATTTGAGGAATATTTTAGAGCTTACTTGGTTCCAGCCACTGTACTGAGTAGTAGACAACAACTGAGTAGTAGATAGTACTCTTAAAAATTTCACAATCTGGAGCTGGCATTGTGGTGTAGCATGTAGAGCCATGGTCTGTGATGCCGGCATCCAGACTGGCGCTGGTTGAAGTCCTGGCTGCTTCACTTCAGATCCAGCTCCCTCCTAACAGTATGAGAAAAGCAGTGGAGGATGGACCAAGTGCTTGGGTCCCTGCCATCCATATGGGAGAACTGGAAGAAGCTCCTAGCTCCTCATTTTGGCGTGGCCCAGCCCTTGGCCATTGCAGCCATTTGGGGAGTAAACTAGCGGATGAAATATTTCTCTCTGCCTCTCCCTCCCTCTCTGTAACTCTGCCTTTCAAATAAGTAAATAAATCTAAAAAAAAAAAAAAAAAAAAAAAAACTCACAAACTAGGAAAAACAGAAAAAAATAATCAAAATACATTATTGTAATTATAATGAGAAAGGAAGAGTTCTTCTGGAAGTAAAAAAAGGTATCCAACTTAGAGTTAAGTATTTGAAAGGGGAAGGAATTAGGCAACAGGAGGCAGGGAAGGATATTCCAGTCAGCAGGACAGCCCTGAGAATAGAAACAGCACTGGCAAAGAGGGGAGGGCAGGATTCCAGATTATGTATAAGCATATAAGAAGTTCAGTGTTGCTAGGGCTTAAAGGAGTGGGGGTAGGTGAGTGGGAGGGGGTGAGGTGAAGGTTGAATCTGGAGAACTAAGCAGGCATCAGGCTCTCTGAAAAACCTCATCAACTACAGGAAGAACACATTTGGAGGCAATTTTTAGACTGCTAAGACCTAAAGAAGGCTGGAGGTAGCAGAATAGAGGCAGGGCCAAAATCAAGAGGCAGCACAGAGATTCAAGCTACATGACTGGCACCTGACTGAATGTGGAAGACGAGGAAGGAGTCCAAGAAGCCTATCAAATTTCAATTCAGGTCACAGTGAGGGTGTTGATGCCATAAACAGAAAAAACAAAGGTAGAACATGGCTTTAAACATGTTCAACTTACGAAGCTGAAGAGATACTCATGTGAATAATTTCCAGCAGATGATTAAAACAGACTTAAGTCCCCTCATATTAAAATGATGGTCAAGCCTAAGGGAGCTACTTGGGGGAGCAAGAAGCACAAGTCTATAGAGAATCACACACAGAATTCCAAGACATGCCTACACTCAATGGGTAAGAAGAAGAGTTGGCAAAGCCAACTAAAAAAGAGAAATCCAAGAAGTGAAAGGACCAGGAGCGAATATATGCCCAGTTAGTGAATATAATGTGCCTGTATATAACACAGATTCCTGGAAAACTCTGCAAATTTAAGAACTAAGAGAGAAATGAACCAGGATGGCTGGGAAATAAGCACCTCTAGGACATAGCATATAGTTAAATGGAGTCAAGATAGAATATAGGTGCATGGGCAAAGTGCATATTCTGTGCTTGCTCTGCTCAACTGTGCTTCTATGTTTTGTGTTCCACTGCTCTTACTCGGGAGTACTAAACATTAATGTGTCACTAAAAATCAAGTATGAACCTACACAAATTAACTAGTATCTTTCCTCTATTTATCATTCAAGTATAGGTTAACTCATGTTACAGAAATACATTACAGGGCCAGCGCTGTGACACAGCAGTAAAGCCTCCGCCTGCAGTCCCTAAATCCCACATGGGCACCAGTTCAAGTCCCAGCTGCTCCACTTCCGATCCAGCTTTGTGCTATCTGGGAAAGCAGTAGAAGATGGCCCAGGTCCTTGGGCCCCTGCACCTGTGTGGGAGACCAGGAAGAAGCTCCTGGCTCCTGGCTTTGGATCGGCACAGCTTCAGCCATTATGGCCATTTGGGGAGTGAACCAGTGGATGGAAGATTTCTCTCTCTGCCTCTGTAACTTTGCCTTTCAAATAAATAAATAAATCTTAAAAAATACATTACAGCAGAACAGACTAAAAGGAAGGTTACACAACAGTATCAACGTCATAAAGCCAACATCAAAAGAAATGAGTATCTTAGGATTACATGGTACCTTTCATTCTCAAAGGCAGAGTTTTCCCAAGTATATTATCTAATGTCTCTTCTCAAAGATTATTTATTAAATTTTATGTACTGTTCACAAAATGACCAGTTGTAGTGCAAGATCTCTATCCTCAATGGGCTTCCTGACAAAGCCTGCATGCATTACTAGCTATGCAGAATTTGCTGTACATCACAGCAACTTACCCCATACAGGTGAAGAGAAATTTACTTAGGAAAGCATTAGGAGGAAAGGAATAGGGAATAATCTGTCAGGAAAAGCCTTACAGGGAACTTCCAAATGTTTCTGAACTAAAATGACTAGATTACAGAATTGCTGTCTTGGTATTCCAGTGATATTGAAGCCAAGAGTCTATTAGAGCAAACCTCATTCAGCAGATGATAAGGCATAGAGAGTAGCATGTAAAAGGAATAGAGAATAAACTGTACTTGCTATCCTAACCATCTCAAGCACTTCATCCTAAGTGGCACAGAGGAAATATACTCATATATAGGTGAGGCAGAAGAGGCAGGGCCTTAAGTGGAACTACGTGTGGCATGCTAAGGACTTTTATCTTGAAAGCAATGTGAAGGATTGTAAACAGGAAAGTACAAAGATTTCAAGAGATCAATCCACAAAATACACTGGGGAGAGAAGATAATGAAGACAGGAAAATTTGGTACCCTTACACAGGAAGGAATAATAAAAGTCTAAACTAGAGGCAGGGGCCAGCACTGTGGCGTAGCAGGTAAGGCCGCCACCTGCGGAGCCAGCATCTGATATGGGTGCTGCTGAGTCCCAGCTGCTCCACTTCCAATCCAGCTCTCTGCTATGGTCTGGGAAAGCAGTAGAAGATGGCCCAAATCCTTGGGCTACTGCACGTGCATGGGAGACCCAGAAAAAACTCCTGGCTCCTGGCTTTGGATTGGCCCACCTCTGGCCATTGCAACTATTTGGGGAGTGAATCAGTGGATGGAAGACTTTTCTCTCTCTCTCTCCCTCTCTCTGCTCCTTTGTAACTCTGCCCTTCACATAAATAAATAAATCTTTAAAAAAAAAAAAAAAGCTTATTAGCATCACTATAAACAAAAGAAAAAAAGAAAAAACTAGAGGTGGTGGTAACAAGATTGTCAGAAAGGTACAAGTCTGAGGGCTCTTCAGATGGCTAACCCAGAGAAGGATGAGAGGAAGGAAAAAGAGGGAGTTCAGGATAAAGTTTTATACTTGCACAATTATATAGTAACATCAAAAAAAGAAGTTTCAGAGAGAAAGAGAGAGAGGAAAGCAAGTTTGCGAGAGCTAATTAAATATGAAGACAATAAAATATGTATTGCCCTTAGAAATTAAAGCATCAAGTTTAAGTGTTAACTCCAGGAATATAGGTTACCATTTTTTTTGGTAAAAATGAATGAACTGGCTCCTTGCTAATAAGAAGGAAACATTGTAAAAGTAAAAAGATAAAAAGGCAAATAAATCAAGCAATAAATATCATGTCAAAAAATTTTGACCAGCAAAGTTTTAAAGAACTGAAATGGGAATTTCTGTGACATAGTGAAGATTTCTTCATTCTTCCTATTAACTTGCAGACACCCTTCCTACACGTCAAGTCTTAGACTCCCCTCAGTGGAGTACAGCACAATAAGCAAGAGTTCTGGCTTCAGAATCATAAAGTTTCAACATCAGTCTTTGCTCTGTCACTTACCATGCCATGACATACAGCTCATTACTTAAAAGTTTTCAGTCTCAGGTTTCCTCAACAATAAATGGGGATAATAATAATACTACCTGCATCACAGGACTATGGCGAAGACTAAATAATCCATATAAAGTATTCACTACTGTTACACTGTAACTAATAAATGCCCACATTTTTAAGTATTAGTTACTGTTACTGATGAAAACATCACATGCTTGAGATAAACAGGAGCAAGAAACTGAACCACTGACTTGGATGAATGGCAGTTACCTCAGTGTTTTATTGGTGTTTAATAAACAGAATTATCTTGTACACATTTCTGTAAGTATATCTGAAAAGTTCTAAATGTGTGTGTGTGTGTGTGTGTGTTTTTAAAGGAAACAGTTTAATAATCAGTGACTTGGGGGCCGGTGCTGTGGCGTGGTGGGTAGGGCTGCTACCTGCAGTGCCAGCATCCCATATGGGTGCCGGTTCAAGTCTCAGCTGCTCCATTTCCAATCCAGCTCTCTGCTATGGCCTGGGAAAGCAGTAGAAGACTGCCCAAGTCCTTGGGCCCCTGCACCCATGTGGGAAACCCAGAAGAAGTTCCTGGCTCTTGGCTTTAGATCTGCCCAGCTCCAGCCTTTGTGACCATCTGGAGCATGAACTATCAGATAGAAGACCTCTCTTTCTCTCTCTGTAACTCTGCTTTCAAATAAATTAATAAATCTTAAAAAAAAAAAAAATCAATGGCTTGGGGCCGACACTGTGACAGAGCGGGTAAAGCTGCCACCTGCAATATGGGTGCCAGTTTGAGTCCTGGCACTTCCAATCTAGCTCTATTCTATGGCCTGGAAAAGTAGTTTTAGATAGCCCAAGTCCTTGGGCCCTTGGACCCACATGGGGGACCAGGAAGAAGCTCCTGGCTCCTGGCTTTGGATCGGCTCAGCTCCAGCCATTGTGGCCATTTGGGGAGTGAACCAGCAAATGGAGGACACCTCTCTCTCTCTCTCTCTCTGCCTCTGTTTCTGTAACTCTGCCTTTCAAATAAATAAATAAAGCTTTAAAAAAAATTTCAACGGCTTACATGCAAAATGTCTAGTACTGAAATGCACATTCTAGACTAAATAAAAGAAATTAAGGGTTGGGGCCAGCACCGTGGCATAGCAGGTAAAGCTGCCACCTGGCAATGCCAGCATCACCAGTTCAAATCCCAGCTGCTCCATTTCCAATCCAGTTCCTGATAATGGCCTGGGAAAAGCCTCGGATGATGGCCCAAGTGTTTGGGCCACCCATGTGGGAGACCTGGATGAAGCTCCTAGCTTTGGTCTAGCCCAGTGTTGGCCACTGTGGTCATCCGGGGAGTGAACCGGCACATGGAGGATCTTTTTTTAAGATAGACAGACAGAGAGGGACAGAGAAGAATGTTCCATCTGCTGGTCCACTCTCCAAATGGCTGCAACGGCCAGAGCTGGGTCAGGCTGAAGTCAGGAGCTAGGAGTTTCATCCAGATCTCCCACATAGGTACAGGCACCCAAGCACTTGGGCCATCCTCCACTGCTTTCCCAGGTCTATTGGCAGGGAGCTGGATAGGAAATGGAACAGCCAGGACTCAAACTGGAGCCCATATGGGATGCAGGCACTGCAGGTGGCAGCTTAATCTGCTGTGCCACAATGCAGGCAACAGCCACAGCAGATCTCTATCCCACTCTGTAACTCTGAATTTTAAATAAATAAACCTTTTTTAAAAACAAAAGAAATTAAGAGTGTCATTTTCACTATGTACTTCCTAGTTTTAGCTACAAAATCCATTCTCCTTTCCAAATTCCAAATTGCTATCAGTGATAACTACTCCCTTTCCTACTTTCATCCATAAACCTCAGCATAACCTTTATCTCTTTCTCTTCTGGGGAGTAGGAGAAAGATCATCATCAAATTCTCATTCCAGGTTGTAGCCATCTCCAGTCTCAAGTTTTGGAAATTCCCTCTTGCAGACCAAACAATAGTACTATTCCTTCACAACTAACTCTAGCTATTACTGCCCTGTCACCCTTTTCCATCTCCTAACTCCATTCTGCAATGAACCTTCAGATCTCCCTATCAAGAAAAACTTCCAAGCATCTCTTTGCCACAAGGCATACTCACCCTCTGAACAAACAGGCCATCAGGAAGTCTCAGCTCTATCACACCCTAACCTAATCTTCTTGTCTACCTTGGTCTATAGCCACTAACTTCTCATGTGCCCCTTTTAGGCTGGGCACATATTTCCTTTAAGAATTATTGACTTCATTTGTTCTCTCCAATTTTCCTTCTAAGAAGCCATTCTTGACTAAATAACTATGAAATTATTTTCTTCCACAACTCTCTTTATCCAATCTCCTTGGCATAATGCTACCCTTTCATTCTCTTTAGAAAATAACATATTTATCCCTACATCTAGCATCTTGTGTATCAGATGTTGGTATGTGTCACCTTTATCTACCCTGTGAAAAGAATAATCAAGGTTCACCTGTTTTTTAACAGCTTGATAATCACAACTACTCAGAGCTGAGGTGTAGTATGTTTCTAATATAATATAGTTTCTAACAGATAAGACTCAATTAGACATGCCACATAGTATCAGTTACCCCTCAATCCACAATGAAGGCCCTTGGTCAGATCTGACCCCAGCTTACCCTTAGTCACATCTCTACCACTCCCTCTCCCCCTCTCTCACAGCCTCAGCAGTCTACTACATTCTCCATGCTCTTCCATTACTACTCCCTCAAGTCTGGAATGCCCCTTCTTTTCCCTCCCCCTTCTCCCAAGTCCTCCCCTTCAGGATCAGCTCACTCCCATTCATCTGTAAGGAATTAACCAGAACATCTTCTCTGATGGTTCAGCTCCAAGTTAGGATCTACCAATGCATTTTCCAAACTCCTGAATCGTCACACACACTGATACAGTGTATTGTAAATATCATTCCCTTTGGACTGCAAACTTCTTGAGTTGTGTAAGCTAAATCCAAGTCCTCTGAGTACCCAAGACTTAACACTGTTAAATACCCAAGACAGTGAGGGCTCATATCCTGCATGACTTGCACATACAACATAAGCACTAAGCTTCTGCATCTGAAGTACTTGCCTCAGTTAAAGTGGGGATAAGACTACATCTAGCTCACAATTTGTGATAGGATTATGAGGTATCATGAAGCTCTCAGTACTGCATAGTGATTGCCACACTGAATTACTACTTTTTTAAACATGTGACTGTTTTTGTAAGATTTATTTATATGAAATGCAGTTACAGAGAGAGGGAGAAACAGATACAGAGAGACCTTCCACCCACTAGTTCACTCCCTAAATGACCACAAAGGAACTATTTTGGGAGCCAGGAGCCAGGTGCTTCTCCTGGTCTTCCATGTGGGTGCAGGGGCCCAAGCACCTGGGCCATCCTCCACTGCTTTCCCAGAACAATCAGCAGGGAGAGGGAGCTGGATCGGAAGAGGAGCAGTCGTGTCTCAAACTGCACCCATATGGAATGCCGGTGTCCCAGGTGGCAGCTTTACCTGCTACACCACAGTGCTGGCCCCTGAACTACTATTCAAATGTCAGCTATTTCATGTGTCAGTTATCTAATGTTTCTTGAGAAATGTAATGCTGTGACCAGTGTCAGGCTGAATGGCTTGGCAACCATGCTGTCTTTTTCACATCTAGAAGTCACTAGTTACCTTTTGATCATCAGCAAGTACCTGTTGTGTATATATTATGTGCAGGAGTCTTTAATAGGTATCACTAAGACACCGGAACACAATAATAAGGCAAATGAGAACAAAAATCTGTACCAATACCGAAGAAAGAATGTTACTAGTTCTTTTGTACGAACAATATGACCATTTTTAAACTATATAAATTTTAAACTATATAAATTGTGTTTTGCAATGGAGTAGACTTCAAAAAATTTACTGATGAAAAAAGTTCAGAATTAACTCTTCTCATCAAGTAGGCTGATAAGAAAAGGCTGCTCCAAAATTTCTAGTTCCCATTTCTCAAGTTTCGTCTTTGCTTAGAAGTATTTCCCACAAGCGAAACGTAACCACGACCAAGACAGAGATAGATGACCTTTACTTGTCTCACTCGAATGGGAATTCCACAGATATTTCCCCAGGTTTTTTCCAATTAGTACTTAATTTATAGCTCCGGATCATGGCCAGAGTTTGTCTCTAAAAAACATAAAGCTGAATGGTTTATTCTCCCCACCACCTTCTCTCTTTGAGACAGAATAAAATATATTCTTCTTAGTCACACTGGCCCCTGAGTCAAAATTACAGAACTGCAAATCCTGTCCCCTAGCATTAGCAAAGGAGGTAAAATCATCCCCCCTCTAACAAATCCAGAGGTCAGGATCCCTGTGAAGTTTGTGCAGAATGCTTCATTGCTTTTAGTAGCTGCAGAGAGACCTCTAGCGCTGCCTCAATACGCCGAGTGTGCAAATACTACCTGCTAATGCCACCGTAATGAGACAATGGCAACATACTGAGTAGCAACGAACTGAGTGACCACGATGAAGGTTTAGTTTTGCAGCCACCTGGAAATTCTACCAGCCTGGAACACGAGGTATGCACAAGGACGTACGAACCCACGTATCCAATTTATTTCAGCGAAACATGCCAAAGAAATGATCATCCTGTGCACACCCCCATTCCAAGAAAGGCTAAGAAAACAGGTCCTAGGTGCGGAGGTCGGAACCACCTCTTTCCCCAAGCCTCAACACAATAGATGTAAACTATTGTCCACCTTCAGCTCGCTCCAAATGCCAGCAGTAACAGGAGTTATGAGCTGGAAAAGCACAGCACGACCGGTCCAAAGACCAGCAGTGGAATATAAGAAAATGGTCCTGGTGCATCCCCACCCTCCCCCATCCACCACCCTCAAACAAGTCGGTTACCCGGCTGGTCCCCACCCCCCTCTGCGGGCCGCCACCGCCCGCCTGGGCCCGGCTTGCAGGAGGTAGGCGCGGGGACCGGCACTGCCGAGGCTCCATGTGCGGCAGCGCGGGAGGCACCGAGGGGGCTGCGCCGGGCGGGAGAGAGCAAGGGCAGCGGGCGCGAGGCGCGGCCGCCCCCTCGGCGGTGCGGACGGCGGCCCGGGGCGGCAGCATCCCCGTGCGCCCGCGCGGCCCCGGCCCGCGGACCCCGCCTCAGCCCCACATCCCTTCCTCGCCGACACCAGGCCGCGCCCGCGTGACGGGGCCGAAAGCCCTGGCGTTCCCCTGGTCCCCGTGCCGGCAGCTCCCGAGGGCGCTTGCAGCCCGGCCCCGCGTCCCGCTGCCCGCTTCGCCCAGCCCCGGGCCGCGGGGACGGGAGACAGCGGCCAACTCCGACCGGCCGCAAGCCGGCGAGAACCAGCGCGGCGCCAGCCCCCCGCCCCTCCCCGCCGCCGGGCCGGCGCGGCCGGGCGGGCAAGCCGGGCGGGCCCAGACCGCGGAAGCACACTCACTTCCACATCGCGGCCCTTGTTCTTGAAGCTCTTGATGCGGTGGTTCTCCAAGCCGGGGTTCTCGGCCATGGCTGCGCGCGGCTCCGGCGGCGGCTACTCCTGCGGCTGCGGCGGCGGCGAGTCTCGGCGCGGGAGGGGGAGTGGGGGAGGGCGGGAGGGGAAGGGAGGGGGAGGGGGAGAAGCGAGCACGTTCCGTGACGCCTCCGAGCGCGAGGTGGCAGCAGCGCCGGGGGAGGCGCGGGCCGTCGGCCGGGCCGGGAGGGGCGGGGCGGGCACGGCGGGAGGGAGCTGCGCGCGCCCGGGGAGGCTGAGGACACGTGACCGGGGGCGGCGGCCGGCCGGGACGCTGGCCGGGTTGGTTCTCGGGATGACCCTGCCTGCCCCAGCAGGGCCTCCCCTCGGGGCAGCAAGTCATGTGCTAGAAATGGAGCCGGACTCAGTGGCTTTTACCCATCCCCGTACTCGGGGCAGCAGGTGGCAACTACAGTTCCCAGCATGCCAGGCTCCAGGCGTAGTAGTTGTACACGCCCAGAGAGCGAGGTGAATGCCGGGACCCCTGCGCGCGCGGCTCGGAGCGCTGGGCGCGAAGCTCCGCCTTCAAGGCCGCCTCTGGGCGGGGCAAAGGGAGGGGCTTCCCGCGAGATGGCACCTTGCGCCCTATCGGGGAAGAGAGGCGGAGCTTCCTGGGAGGTGAACCGCGCTCCCTGCAGCCTCCGCGAAGAAGAGGGAGAGAAACCGTGCCTGCCTTGCTGCTTTGCTTCTTTGGGGTTTCCCCAAATAGCATCCTCCCTCGTGCGCTCTTCCTTTGCTCTGTTGGATGTTATAAATAGCACCTCTGTTCACCTGATACGTCCACGTTTATGCGTGTATTATGTGTGTGTAGGGGTGTGTGCTCCGGATTCCCGCACCGAGGGACCGCGTTTGGCTTTCTCCGGGCAAACAGCGCCTGGCACTTCGTAGGTACTCCAATTAGCGCTGCGACGCCCGCTTTCTTCATCATCCTCCCGCGCCCCCTCGGACAGTTCCTGTACTCGGGTGGCCCCGAATCCTCTTGTTCTCATACCCTCATAATCTCAGCCTTCACAGCGGTCCAGCCCTGGTCCTCAGATGACCCTAGGGTCATCGAAGGAAGTTTTCGAGGAACATATTTTGGGTGGATAACACCATTAGCTGCATTCTGCAGCAAGTGGGCTTCCTTTTATTATATGGGACATACTTCAGTTTGGGCATACAAGTATGCAAGTATAATTCAAGTGGATTATAGAAAGTATGTAACGGTTGGTAGAAATACGAGGGTACTTCTGAAACATTGGACAAGGGCAGGAGTTGGGGCTCAGCGGGCTAAGCCTCTGACTAGGAGGCTGGCAACCGAGTCCTGGCTGCTCTGCTTCCTGCTAATATGCCTTGAAGACAGCAGATGATGATCCAAGTGTTTGGATCCCTACCACCCACATGGAAGACTCTCGTGCAGTTCCTGGCTCCTAGCTTCCACCTAGCCCAGCCCTGGCTATTGCTGGCATTTGGGGAATGAACCAGCAGATGGAAGATCCTTTCTGTCACCTTGCCTTTCAAATAAATAAATCTTTTAAAAAAAGTTATTGGAAATGGAATGAGTAGATAAGCTTATTTTGTTACAAAACATTTTAAATCCATACATCATTTAAACAACAGATTTATTTATTTATTTGAAAGGTGGACTTATAGAGGTGGAGAGGCAGAGGCAGGGAGAAAGAGATCTTCCATCCGCTGGTTCACTCCCCAAAATGGCCACAGTGGCCAGGGCTGGACCAGACTGAAGCCAGGAGTCAGGAGCTTCTTCTAGGTTTCTCACGTGGGTGCAGAGGCCCAAGGACTTGGGTCATCTTCTGCTGCTTTCCCAGGTGCATCAGAGCACCAGAGAAAGAGGGAGAGACACAGAGAGATCTTCCATCTGCCGGTTCACTCCCTAGATGGCTGCAATGGCCAGGGTTGGGCCAGGCCAAAGCTAGGAGCTGGGATCTTCAACCAGGTCTCCCACATGGGTGGCAGAGGCCCAAACACTGGGGTCATCTTCCACTGCTTTTCCCAGACCATTAGTAGGAAGCTGCATCAGAAGTGGAGCAGCTGGGACACAAACCACCTCTGATTTATTTATTTTTCTATTTGCTTGTTTGTTTGTTTAAGCTATCACATGCTACCTCCCAGGGTGCATATTACCAGGAAGAATCAGAAGCAGAGCCAAGACTTGAACCTAGGCACTCTGTTAATGGATATAGACTTCCTGTCAGCTTCCCCACTCAGCCTCACCATAGGACAAAAGCCCACCACTCAACTCTGATTCTTTTTTTGTTTTGTTTTGTTTTGTTTTGACAGGCAGAGTGGACAGTGAGAGAGAGAGAGAGAGAGAAAGTCTTCCTTTTCCGTTGGTTCACCCTCCAATGACCGCTGGGGCTGGCACGCTGCAGCCAGTGCACCGCGCTGATCTGAAGCCAGGAGCCAGGTGCTTCTCCTGGTCTCCCATGGAGTGCAGGGCCCAAACACTTGGGCCATCCTCCACTGCACTCCTGGGCCACAGCAGAGAGCTGGACTGGAAGAAGAGCAACCAGGACAGAATCCAGCACCCCAACCGGGACTAGAATCCAGTGTGCCGGCGCCATAGGCGGAGGATTAGCCTAATGAGCTGCGGTGCCGGCTGAGAGCTAGATCAGAAGTGAAACAGCTGGGACATGAACCAGAGCCCATATGGTATGCCGGTGCAGTTGGCCAGGGTTTTAACCCCCTGCGCTACAGCATCGACCCCTGTAAAATCATTTCTAAACTCCTCAGTCTAGTAGTTAAGGTTGTGTGTGACACAGCCGTAGTGCTGATATGGTGGAACTATTTAAAGTTTCAGCAAGCTGGGAATCTTGGTTCCTGAAAAGTGATTTTATTTCTAACTATAGGTTTGCTATGCCCACCTTCCCAGGATGTACCCATTGCTTCCAGGACCAGGGAGCATGTTCAGAACCCACTCTGGTTGTAAAATTGAGGTACCACCCCCTTCCTTATGAAAAGAGGTGGAAGGCAGGAAAGAACTCTCTTTCCACCTGGACCAGTTTCCAGCTGACGTCTCACACCAAGAGGCAAGGTTTTCAGGTTTTGTTCTCTCTCTCTCATTTATTGGCAACTCTCTGGCCCACTCGTTGGGTATTTCTCTATGTGGGGCGGCTACACATGTGTGTGAATGTGTGTTTATCCCCTCACTGTTAAATAAATGCTGCTCCTATTTGCACTCAATACGAGTATCTAGGGTTTCTACCTCTGCAGGAGTCAAGAACCTGGATTGAAAATTAATGTATTCATTGTCTACATCAGTGCAATACACTTTTCCTATTTCTGGTTCCCATGTACATGGCTTATGCTGCAGCTGATGTATCCTGGTCACCTTTTTCCAGAATCTCTCAACCTTTCCAGCTTTAACATCTTTGCTGTTCCATTATCCTTGAAGGCTTTGCCCCATCTCTGCCGGTTAAAAGCAATCCTTTCAATACCCAGCCCAAGCGGTTGCCTTCTCCATGAAAGGTTTGTTGTTTAGAGTTCTGTTAAGTTGGCACTTAGTTATTATTTGCTATGTTACTCTTTGTTTATAGGAGACCTACTCTGCTTTTTAACATGGAACAGTGAAAAATCCACTTTGTAAACATTCAGCTCTGAACTCATTCCTGGAAAACAAGATAATTGGAGGCAGGAGACACCTGAGAGGGCAACGCTTGTAAGCACACCCCGCTGTTAGAGGAATTTATGACTCCCTGGGTTGTAAAATGCCTGGAGAAAACATCATGCAACAACATGGTTCTGAGCACCGTCCTCCTCCTTCAAATTCCCGTCTCCCTTATAATCAGCATTGCCAATATAGCAATAATTCCTAAGTAAAATGGACAATAGAAGTTTTCCCTGCCTAAATGTTATGAGTCTTTTAACTTTGAGGTCTCTCTTTATTCTCTCTCTCTCTCTCTCTCTCTCTCTCTCTCTCTCTCTCTCTCTCTCCTCGGTGTGGTTTTTTTTTATTTATTTGAAAACAAGACAGATGGAAAAAGAGCACTCCCATCAACTGGTTCACTCCCCAAATGCCCACAATAGGCTGAAGCTGGGAGCTGGGAACTCAATCCAGATCTCCCATGTGTGTGGCAGGAGCCCAATCAGATCACTCGAGCCACCACCGCTGCCTCCAAGGGTCTGCCTTGCCAGAGAGCTGGAGATGGGCACTGAACCCAGGCGCTCCCACACGGGCTGCAGGCATCTTAATCAGTAGACCTAAGGCCTGCCTCTTACTTCTCCCTAATTTCTACCATTTAAATGACTTTTATTTGAGCAAAATGTTTTTTTTTCTCCATCTCTTTTTTTACTTTTTAAATATTTTATTGCAAAGGCAGAGTGAGAGTGATCTCCCATCTGTTGACTCAGCCCCAAATGCTTCACCACAGCCAAGGCTGGGCCAGATTGACCCAGGAGCTCAGAACTCAATCTGGGTCTCTCACGTGGGTGGCAAAACTAGAATGGAGAGCAGAACCTGTTGACTCCAACCCAGCCACTCTGTTATGAGATGCTAGAGTCCAGCTTAACCACTGCGCCAAACCCTTGCTCCACCCCAACTTCTCTTTCACATTTCTGTCTTTGTGATCCAGATTATCTACACATGAGATCACAGGACACTGAACATGTACAAATCAGAAAGTATGATGCCCTACAGCTGTGCTGTCCAATAGGGTAGCCACTAGCGCCACATGTGGCTATTCAACTTTAAATTAGCTAAAATAAAATGAAAGATTGAGTTTTTAAAGTGCCCAATATCTAGCATATTGTGGCTGCTGTGTTGGATAGCAGAGATATGGAACACTATCACCGACCAGTGCCACGATTCACTTGGCTAATCCTCTGCCTGCGGCGCTGGCAACCCAGGTTCTAGTTCAGGTTGGGGTGCCAGTTCTGTCCCAGTTGCTCCTCTTCCAGTCCAGCTCTCTGCTGTGGCCCGGGAAGGCAGTGGAGGATGGCCCAAGTGCTTGGGCCCCTGCATCCGCATGGGAGACCAGGAGGAAGCACCTGGCTCCTGGCTTCGGATTGGTGCAGCACGCCAGCCATAGCAGCCATTTTGAGGGGTGAACCAACAGAAAAGGAAGACCTTTCTCTCTCTCTCTCTCTCTCTCTCTCTCTCTCTCTCTCTAACTCTGCCTGTCAAAAACAAAACAAAACAAAACCACTATCACCAAAAATTCCAGGGCTGCCTTGCAAAGAACATAGATTAGCAACAGATCATCATTTTGGTTCCCACCTTCATTACTGAGAGGCAGAGAGAGAGAGATTGCACACTCACTGGTTCACTCCCCCAAATGCTCGAAGATGGGAATGCAATTCCTGGCTCCCATTGGATGGCAGGAGTCTAATTACTTAAGTCGTTACTGCTGCCTCCTGGATCTGCATTGGGAGGAAGCTGGAGTGAGGAGCTGGAGTGGAGATCAAAGCCAGGTACTCTGCAGTGGGAACTGGGTTTCTGAATAACATCTTGACCACTAGGCCAAACACCAGCGCCACCCACTTCGTCTTTTACTAAACTTGTAACTATGGGAAGTTTCTTAAAATCAAAGCTTCAGTTATTTGAATTATAAAATAGAAATACAAATGCCCATACCAGTACAGTAGTACAATACCCAATACATTTTTTTAGCTTATTTATTTGAAAGGCTAAGTTACACAGAGAGAGGAGAGGCAGAGAGAGGGGCAGAGATCTTCCATCTGCTGGTTTGCTCCCCAGCTGGCTGCAATGGCCAGAGCTGTGCTGATCTGAAGCCAGGGGCCAGGAGCTTCTTCTGGGTCTCCTACACTGGTGCAGGGGTCCAAGGACTTGGGCCATCTTCTACTGCTTTCCCAGGCCATATCAGAGAGCTGGATCAGAAGTGGAACAGCCAGGACTTGAACTGGCACTCAAATGGGATGCCAGCATTGCAGGTGGAGGCCATACCCAGCCATATGCCCAGCACATTTTAATAGCTTAAGAAAACTGTTATTACTGCTTAGGAATCAAAAATTCAAGCATCTGAGATTCAAATTAGATATCAATATTTTCTTCAAATCCTGAATACTCAACAAACCTTGCTGGTTATCTGAAAAAGTAAATTTAATAAAAAATTTAAAGCATCATGGAATAGTTACATATTCATGTTCCTTCGTTTCTGACGGCAAACTTTAATAGGAGAAAAGCAACTTGAATTGCTCTGGAGAAGGCCCTAGACTCAGCTCTTGAAACCCATAGATTGGGCCGGCACTGTGGCTCAACAGGCTAATCCTCCACCTTGCGGCGCCGGCACACCGGATTCTGTCCCGGTTGCCCCTCTTCCAGGCCAGCCCTCTGCTGTGGCCCAGGAGTGCAGTGGAGGATGGCCCAAGTGCTTGGGCCCTGCACCCCATGGGAGACCAGGAAAAAGCACCTAGCACCTGGCTCCTGCCATCGGATGAGCGCGGTGTGCTGGCCGCAGCGCACCGACCGCGGCAGCCATTGGAGGGTGAACCAACGGCAAAGGAAGACCTTTCTCTCTGTCTCTCTCTCTCACTATCCACTCTGCCTGTCAAAAAAAAAAAAAAAAAACATAGATTGAGCCAGAAGATGTCTGACTCCCAAACCGCCCTTATATCTAATCCGGGAATATACTGGACAAACGTTTGTGTTTGTACACACAGTCTCTCTCTCAGCTATCTCAGTGCCACAGGAAGAGCAATGAAGCGAAGTCCGTGCAACCCTTTTCGCTTGGAGGCAAAAACCCATGTAAGTTACACATTTCCAAAGTACTGCAGCTCACCACTGCCTCCACCCCTCCCCCTCTCCCCATCTCAGATCGATATGGAGCCTGTGTGACAGCTTCCAAAGCCGAGACTCAGAGCCTCGGATCATGTGCTCAGAGCTTAATCCCTCACAGAGGAGCCCGTTCCAGTGAGGAATGCTGGCAGCCAGGGCCAAGATAAGCCCAGAGTCATTGAACAATAGTTTTACCAGCTGCAGTGACACAAAACTACCCAAACGAGAACAACCAGGAGGAGCGATGAGGAGTCCACAACTCCTCGAGAAAGCAAGTTCAGATAATTGCTGATGTCACACTAACTTGGACGGTACAGTTTTTCCAAGCTTCCTTTAAAAAAAGCAACAAGATTATGCAATAAGCTGATTAAAAAGATAGAGGATGATACTCTGTCCTTGCTACTCAAAGCCAGATTGCAAAATATACTCATTAAAGAAACCTTTAGTTTGTCCCCTCGCTAGACCTTTAGTTGAGTTTAAAATAGGTTTTCGGGGCCAGCACTGTGGCGTAGCGGGTAAAGCTGCTGCCTGCAGCGCCAGCATCTCACAAGGGCTTCAGTTTGAGTTCCGGCTGCTTCACATCCGATCCAGCTCTCTGCTCTGGCCTGGGAAAGCAGTGGAAGATGGCCAAGTACTTGGGCCCCTGCACCCACGTGGGAGACCCAGAAGAAGCTCCTGGCTATCAGCTTCGGATTGGCATAGCTCCGGCTATTGTGGCCATCTTGGGAGTGAACCAGTGGATGGAAGACCTCTCTCTCTCTCTCTCTGCCTCTCCTCTCTCTGTGTAACTCTGTATTTCAAATAAATAAATAAATCTTTAAAAATAAATAAATAAAATAGGTTTTCTTTCATACAAAAAAAGTAACACATAAAGGGAGTTACCGCTCTTGAAAGTGTTCAACCCAGTAACTGATGGGAAGTGCTGGGCAGGCCAAGACATGAGGTTGAATGATGGAGGCTCTTCTCTTATCCTTGGTGTGAACAAATACAGTTCTAGTCCCTTTGTTACTGCCAAATAAAACGCTGGATCAAGCCAATCCTTACCATCTAAGCTGATTGTAGCTGCAAAAAAAATAAAAAAGTAACTTTCTAATGTGGAAATGAGAATAAAAACTACCACTAATTGAGCACTTAATATATTTTAAATGACTCACATGTGTTAACAACTGTACATGATCAGCAGAGAATTTCACCTCCCACTTTACAGATGAGTAAACTAAAATACAGAGAGGTGTGACAATTTGCTCAAAGTCACACAGCTAGTAATTTCCAATAATAACAAGAGCTGGAACCTAAGCTTGGGCAGTCGGGCTCCATTTTACACTCTTGCCTCTGTTGGCTGCTGGATAAAGATGTACTTATGGGCGCCAATTCCTTCCTATGCACAGACCTAAGACCACACGCCTTAGAACCCACGGTTGGTTCTAGAACTCAGTTAACATGAGGCACCTCAAACATTTGACTGAAGCCTATCACTATCATCAGACTTACTTCTTGGTGTTCAAAACTCCTACTTGGGAGAGCATGCTAGCTGTCCATTTTGAAGTCAAGAGCGTTATTTTAGTTCTAAATCAACCTGCACCTGAAGTCACAACAGTTCATAAATCAATCTCTGTGTGTGTGTCTGTGTGTATGCATTGTATGAATGAATAAATTTCCCTTAAAAAAAAAAAAAAAACCTCTAGGGTCAGCACAGGGCACAGCCAGTTCAGCTGCTGCTTGCAATGCCTGCATCCCTATCAGAGAACAGGCTGGAGTCTCCCGGCTGCTCTGCTGCTGATCCAGCTCCTTGCTAATGCACCTGGGATAGCAGCAGAAGATGGCCCAAGTGCTTGGGCCCCTGCTACCCATGTGGGAGACCAGGTAGAATTCCTAGCTTCTGACTTCAACCGGCTCAACCCTGGCTGTTGCAACCATTTGGGGAGTGAACCAACAGATGGACGATCTCTCTCTGTCTCTCCCTCTCTGATGCTCTGCCTTTCTAACAAATAAATAAATCTTTAAAGGGGAAAAAAAAAAGAACAAAAACCTGTCTGTATTTCAACAGAAGGATCCTTAACCACTCTCCTGCAGCCGCTGCTGTCAGCACCCAGCCACGGCGACTGTTGTGGGGCTGGGGTCAGGACCTCAGCCAGTCTCCGCAGAGGGCATCCCAGGGCTTTTTTAGATATTACCACAGAGGGGAAGCACTCTCCCTACTGGACTTGAGCCTGGGAAGATAAGAGCCTGGAGATACTGCACCAAAGCAGCTGGAGTTCACCACAAGGAGCCAGCATGACAGCCCCACCAAAAGGAAGGTGGCACCAGAACAGGGAGGGAGACTGAGCCCTCCTGGGGACATCATGTGAGTCCTTTTCAGAGCCTCACACCAGTGAATTCAACTTGGTAAGTCTTATCATTGGTGATTGCAAAGTTGTAACACAGCTGCTTACTATCTCTCAAGTTCGTCAGCTTCTCTCTTCTCTCCCTTGTGTTTTGCTTCAAGCTGACATCACTTCTCCGTAGGATGCTCCAGTTGTGTATTCTTGCCTTACAAAGAACTGAAACGCAGTGGCTTAAAACAATAGTGATTTACTGTTGTCCTAGATTAGCAACCTAGGTCATTGCCCGGAAACAACAAATGGCTCCCTAAATCCCAGCCGTTCATACCAACCGGCCTTCCTCACTCGCTGCTATTACATGAGAGGAGGCTCTGCTTCTGCTCCATGTGCACTCAGATTTGGAGGCCCAGGGTGCAGGTGGATCCCCTATTCCCTGGGGAAGAGTAAGAGCAGTGGCCCTGGAAAGCCTCAGTTCATAGGGACTCTGTTCTAATCTCTCACATCCCCCTGACCCAAGCCAACCCCGGGCTTTGAGGGCTCCCCAGAGCTGTCAGGGTAAATCACGTTGGCACCCTAGGCCCTCTATGAGTGGTTAAGATAAGGAGCTGTGCACAGCTGTGATTTGGATGTGTGTATCCCTCAGAAGTGGAGATGTTGGGAAACTTAATCCCCAGGTGTGGTTGAAGGTTTTGGAGGTAGGGCCATTGAGAGGAAATTTGAATCAGATGAGGTCACAAGGATAGAGTCCCAGGAAGGCCTTAGTAGCTTTTCACCCTCCTTGTTTAGTCTCCTTGACTTTATCCTGAGTGTATAACAAAGAAGACGGCAATGGACTATGTAGCCAAATATCGCTTAAGCAGTAAGGCTCATTTTCTCTGGTGGTATCATTGTCAGGCTTGGTTCATTCAGGAGCACAACAACATCGTCAAGTACCCAGCCCAGGTACTTTCTACCTTTCCTCTTTGCCATCCCCAGCATGAAGGTCTTCATCCTCAGAATGTTCCCTCATGATCACAAGAAGGCTGCCATAGCTCCCGGAATTGTGTTACATCTAATACTCTTCCCCACTTTCTCCCAAAAAAAACAAAAAAAACTTTCCTAGAAACATCTCAGATTCTCCTTCAAATTCATCCACTGGGATTGGGTTACATGCTCATGCTTTAATAATAAAAGCTAGTGTTTGTATTTTTAGCCTCTAGAGTTGGTAAGTGGGTTCTGGCAGCAGGGAATAAAAGGAGAAGAGAGACGGGCTGTAGGGAAGGAACCACAAGTCTCAGCCGTGTGGAGCCGGCATATGCTTGACAGTTCATGGGCCATGCCATTGAAATGCCACTCATTGAATATTAATCAGGAAGGCCCTCGCCATCCCCTCCCCGGCTACAACCCTAGTGGGATTATTAAAGCAGGGGCTATCAAAACTCCCAACTAGGGTGAGTGTGGGGAGTAGTGGTGAAGACGCCCCTCGGGATGTCTACATCCCATATTGAACTGCCCTGATTCACATCCTGGCTCCACTCCCAATTCCAGCTTCCTGCTGGTGTGCAGCCCGGGAGGCAGCAGGGTCCCTGCCACCCACGTAGGAGACCCAGATGGCGCTCCTGGCTCCTGGCCATGGCCTGGCCCAGCCCCAGCTATTGCGGGCACTTGGAGAATGAACAAGTGGATGATGAGCTCTCTCTCTCTCTCTCTCTCTCTCTCTCTCTCTCTGACTCTCAATTTTTTTATACATTTGAAGCTTCTCCCTAAGCGGACTTGTGAAAATCCCTTTACTGCCACTTCCACACACACAGCCATTCTGAGAGTCACCTCGTTTTGTAGATATGGAAACCAAGCAGCAGAAAATTGGAGTGAGGCAGAGCCCACCAGCTACTGAACTGTAGGTCAGTGTTTGAACCGGGCCTGCCTGGTTCCGAGGTCTTTGCAGTCCATGGAAGCAGAACAGCAGCCGAAAAGAAAGAGCTAAAGAGACAGAACAGGCCTCAGATGCCCCGGAAGGGCAGACGGCTTCATGGCCTGGCAGCCATGTCTAAGCACGACAGCTTCCCAGGAGGGGTGCAATGTCTGTCCTCGATATCTAGGGAAGATAACCCAGAGCGGTGCTTTCGAAACATCTGAATGAATGAACTGCAAGCTGCTACATTCCGGCCCCCCAGCCTGTAAGAGGGGCTCAAGCAGAAGACCCGAGGAAGGTGGTCCCAGGCCAAGGAGCTGGGTGAACAGGTTGTTTTTGCCTCTGTGTGGCGAGTGCTATTAGGAACTTATGAGTAGAGGGCAGGGAGTTAGAAACCCCTACCCCCACCACTGAGGTCACCCCCATGTCCCAGGACAGTGCACTCACTCATGTTCAAAACAAGGACCCTGAGTCATGAGGAAGAGCTGGACCCGCTCACCAGGACAGGGGTTGACTGTGTTGGGGAAACATTTCCTTCCAGAATGGCCCACAGGAAAACCCCACGGCCCTTTGAAAATATAAACTTCAGGGGCTGGTTGCCTTGTGACTTGGTTCAGGGAGGAGTGCACACAGCTTTTTTTCCTTCAGGCAATCTAGTAAGTAATTTGCATAATTAAACTTTCCAATAATCCTGTGAGGTAGATAGTTTTTATTTCCTCACTTTTAAAATTTATTTATTTATTTATTTATTTGAGAGGTAGAGTTACAGATAGCGAGAGGGAAAGACAGAGAGAAAGGTCTTCCATCTGATGGTTCACTCCCCAAATGGCCACAACGGCTGGAGCTGCGCCGATCCAAAGCCAGGAGCCAGGTGCTTCTTCTGGTCTCCCACATGGGTGTAGGGACCCAAGGACTTGGGCCATCTTCCACTGCTTTCCTGGGCCATAGCAGAGAGCTGGATTGGAAATGGAGCAACCAGGTCTTGAACCGGCACCCATATGGGATGCCGGCACTTCAGGCCAGGACGTTAACCCACTGTGCCAGCACCGGCCCCTTAAAAATTATAACAGTATATACTGATCAAATCATGGTAATTAGCATTTCTATCTCATTTTTTAAAAAGATTTATTTATTTGAAAGGCAGAGTTACAGAGAGGCAGAGGCAGAGAGAGAGAGTCTTCCATCTAGTGGTTCACTCCCCAACTGGCCGCAACAGCTGGAGCTGCACTAGCCTGAAGTTGGGAGCCAGGAGCTTCTTCCGGGTCTCCCATGTGGGTGCAGGGCCCAATCACTTGAGCCATCCTCCACTGACTTCCCAGGCCACAGCAGAGAGCTGGACTGGAAGAGGAGCAACCGGGACAGAATCCGGCGCCCCAACTGGGACTAGAAGCTGGGTTGCCGGCACCGCAGACGGAAGATTAACCAAGTGAGCTGCAGCGCTGGCCGGAAATGATCTTTTTATATTTTTAAATTCATATTTTTTTTTTTAGGTGCAGAGAGTAAGGGTCAGAGAGGTTGGACAACTTGGCAGGAGTTCTCAGCTCCGGATTGTTCTAAGCCGGAATCAGATCCTCCTTCCAGGAGGCCGAGGTGCATTCTGGGATGTTCCCTCCCCAGAAACATTGCTTCCTGGGAAAGGTGGTTACAGGCTAGTATCCGGGTCCAAGTAGAAAATCCACATCGTGGGCTTACAAACACCAACGATTGTGGGATCGAGGGATTCTATCAGTAGAAATGAGAGAACCTTTATTTATTTATTTTTTTAAAGTGAGTGCAGTGGGGCCGACGCCATGGCTCACTTGGTTAATCCTCCGCCTGCAGCACTGGCATCCCATATGGGCGCCGGGTTCTAGTCCTGGCTGCTCCTCTTTCAGACCAGCTCTCTGCTGTGGCCCGGGAAGGTAGTGGAGGATGGGCCAAGTGCTTGGGTCCTGTACCCGCATGGGAGACCAGGAGGAAGCACCTGTCTCCTGGCTTCGGATCGGCGCAGCGCTGGCCGTTGTGGCCATTTGGGGAGTGAACCAGCAGAGGGAAGTCCTTTCTCTCTATCTCTCTCTTGCTGTCTGTAACTCTACCTGTCAAAAAAAAAAAAAAAATTGGGTGCAGTACAATGTTCTATCCATGTTTATGAAAATATTTACTAAATAATTCAGCTTGGAGGAGAAGTGCTTTGCTGCCCAGATCATTCATTTATCCCTTATTTTCTATAACTTGGGGTGCAAAATAATAACACGACTGCTGGGCCCTTCCCTGAGTCTGCTGGATCAGGATCTGCATTTTAACAGCATCCCCAGGTGATTCGAGTGCCTCTTCAGTTTGAGGGGCCCGCGTTCTGCATGTATACCTTTCCCTGGCATTCTGCCTCTCATGGAGGATACTGTGCTATGGGTCTCTGAAAATCAAACACCTAAGTAGATCAAGTTGTGGGCTACAGAAGATGAGTTTTATATCAAAGCAACACCTGCTACCTTTGCGACTGGAGTTGCGTTCACTTTAGCTTTGACTAATAACTCTTGACTCGGGTTTCAGGAAATCTGCAGTGAGACAAGAGGCCAGGGGACACGGTGGGGAGAAAGAAACCAGCAGGAAGGTAAAGGGCAGTGCGTTCTCCCGTGGCACAGAGCAGGCCCGTGCTGCCCTTCCCGGCCTATCAGCCTATCGGGTTCCCGCAGGGGTCAGGTGTGAAGCCCATTAGCTGATGTGCCCACCGGGTGGTCTGGATGTTGAACAATGGCCCCTCCCACCTGGAACCCTCTGCTATCTCACGAATGTTTCAATGGCTCCGCTGAAAGCCAGGAAACAACAGCTGGTGAATAATCTCATTATATATTAATAGAGTGGCACTGACCCATCCAGGTCCCCCAGTACTCAACAAACAGAGCATCCTTTCTTTCCCAGGGTGAAGGGGCAGTCCGGCCAGCCCCAGCTGGCATCACACTCCCAGGGAGGCCCTGCAGAAGAATGCACAGACAGGACTCAGCGGACTCTTTGAAATGAAAATCAAACTGGGCTGAGGGAGGCTGGGAGCCAGTATCCGCCTTGAGTCCCCAGACTTGACCAGAAAGTAGGAAGCTTCCCGCCCCAACCCTGCAGCTCATCCTGTGAAAGCAACACAGAGTGGTCAGAGGGAGGTGACAATCCTGAAAGATAAGTGCAGGCCATGTTTCATACCAGGGCTGGCTTGTGGCTTGATGTTAGTGGAGGCAAACAAAACCGAAAGTGACAACCCCTCCCGTTAATGAATGCTGGTGTCTGGGCCAGCAGCAGTCCAACACTGCAGAGAATTGCGAAGGAAGAAGCCACCATCTGTGACTTCAAGGATCTTCATTTTGCTGGAGGATTTCTTATGGATGAATGACTAGAAGCAAGGTTGTAGGATATGGGCATGAAAGATGTGTATGTTAGCGATGATCACCAATTTATACGGAGAAGAAAAGTTAAAATGCTTTGATTAAGCAACTATTTCTGGAGGTTTTATCAATCCCCCCTCCTTTTTTTTTTTAATTTCCTGGAGAAATGAAATGCTTTCTTTAACATTATTTAACATTTACTAAAACTGCACTGGGAATTCCTGCCCCAATTCTTTCAGTGTGCAATAGATAGAAGCTGCCAGGAGGGAGTCCTCTGGTCGATTTTCCATGTGTTCCAGGGGTGAACAGTCTAGGGCCAGCCGAGAATGCTGGAAATTTCTTGGAACCACAGTTCCTGCTCTGTACCCTTTGGGTCAAGGACTCTGTTCATTTTATGTGTCAACTTGGTTGGGGCCCAGCGCCCAGCTGTGTGGTCAAACACTCTGGATGTTTCTGTGAGGGTGTGTTTGGACGAGACCCAGATGGAGTAGATGGAGTCAGTTAAGCAGATTGTGGTGAGCGTGGGTGAGCCGGATCCAGTGTCGGGGGGTAGTGTCCGAAGAGAACAAACTTTCCCTGCACCAGAGGGGATCCTCCAGCCTGGAGTCACAGCCTTGCTCCTCTCAGAGTCTCCAGTCTGTTAGGCCACCCTGCACATTTTGTGCTTGCCAGCCTTCCTAATTGTGTGAGCCGATTGCCCCCAACAAATCCTTCTATGTTATTATTTTTTTTAAAAGATATTTCTTTGCGAGAGAGACAGAGAGGGAGGACTCACATCTGCTGGTTCATTCCCCAGATGCCTGCACTGGCCAGGGCTGGGCAGGGGTAGAAGCCAGGATTCAAGAACTCCAGCCAGGTCTCCCATGTGGGTGGCAGGAACCCAACTGTTTGAGCCACTGCGTCCCAGGGTCTGCGTTAGTGAGAAGGTGGCATCAGGAGCTGGAGCCAGGAGTTGAAGCCAGAGACACTTTGGTATGGGACTTGGGCTTCCATCTGAATGGCCAGGCCAACACCTGAGCCAATTTTATCTTTGAATTCCATTTTCTGTGACCTCTCCTGTTCTCCGAGGGGCCATTGGTTCCTGCTGTGGTTAGCATCTGTGCTCCGAAGCAGAGGCTGGCTAATGCAAATGGAATGAGGTGTTGTCCAGCGCGCGGCGGAGACCGGCTGCTCATCCGTACCTGGCAGCCTTGCCTCTCGTGCCGCTCCTTGTTCTTGCGGATGGGCATACACAGAGGTGCTGTGCGTCACTGCTGGTCAGAGGCCATCGCCTGGCCTTTCCTACCCCTTTTCCTGCCCCTTGTCCCTTTGCAGCAGGCCCAGTGAGGGACTCCTCGGAGGTGCTGGCAGACTCCCAAGATGGAGGGAACCTGAAAGACCAAAGAGTCAGGTCCCCTTTTTGCCCCACCCCCAAACTGGGCTGCTGTGGAAGCAAGAGATAAACCTCTAGTTTGTTAAATTACTGAGATCTGGGAGTTGTTTGTCAGCCTATCCAAACTAATGCATATGAGAGTTTTACCATTAGGAGAAAGACAGTAGAAAAACTAGAAAAAAATAGACATATAATTTGAACCATTATTACCCATTCAACTTAGCAGGGCCTAAAGGCAGAGTCCTGGCTAGGACTGGTTAGGACTCAGAGACAGCATGAGGAGATGGGGCCCCTGCTGCTGGCTACCCTGGAGTGCAAGTCCAGGAAGTGCCATTCACACAGATTGTGTTGTTCCCTGGAGTTGTGCAGTACACAGCCTGCCCATCTGTACAAAGCAGCCCTACTCCTGGGAGTAGCAAAGCAAAGCAAAAGAGGGAGGAAGAGTAGAGAAAGGGAGGAGGAGGATAGCACAAACGCATTCTGGACCTGTCCCTAGTACTGTCCTTCTAACTGTCGAGACCACGGAAAAGTCTGCCCACACCTCCACTAATCAGGTTCTAGGCCAAATCTTGACTTTCAAGCCCATTTGTCCATGAAAAGAAGCACATATCCCCTGAAATAGTGTTTATAGGATTCACCTTAAGTTCCTGGAGGCTGAAGGAAAAACAGGACTAAAAACAGAACTAAAGACATATCTATCATCCTGCAGTTAAAAAAGTAAGGATTGTTATTCCCATTTGTCACAGGAAACTTTTCTTTAAGACTCGTGTGTGATCAGCATCCCTCCCCCCCTTCTGCAAACTGGAACATGTAGCAAGCAGAGAAAACAACGTGATCAGCCCCCACTTCAGTGATCACCAACATGTGGGAATCCTATTTCATCTGCATCCTTTGACCCTTATCCCTCACGTCCACTTGCTACCTCTTCACTGGATCTTTTTGAGATAAATCCAAGACTTCCTGTCACTTCATTCATTGATGGTTTCCTATGGAGCCCTAAAAAATTAGATATTTTTGTAAAAAAAAAATAGATAACTACAATGTTGTCATCACACTTAAAGATGCCTTAATGTTAGCACATGTTTGCTCAATATTCAAATTTCCACAAAAACGTTTTTAAAATGTGTATTCGTTTTTATGTGAAAGACAGAACAACAGTGACAGAGAGAGAAAGAGATTGTCCATCTTCTGGTTCATTCCCCAAATGACCATAACAGCTGGGGCTGGGCCAGGTGAAAACCAGAAGGCAGGAGATCCATCTGGGTCGCCCACGTGGGTGACGGGGACCCAAGTACTTGAGCCATCATCTGGTGCCTCCCAGGTTCATTTGCAGGAAGCTGGAGACGTGGCTTGAACCGAGGCTTGGATGCACAATGCATACCCACCCCCTGTATTTTATTTTGCAGTTTATTTAAATTAACATCCAAACACAGCCCATATGCTGCAGTAGACTAAGATCTCTCTCTCTCTTGATTAATTAATTTTAAAAAATTTTATTTGTTATACAAGTTTCATGTATTTTATATATACAGATTTGGGAACATAGTGACACACACACACACACACACACACCCCAGCTCCAACCCTTCTTCCTCTTCTCTTTCCCGTTCTCACTCTTTTTTGTTTTGTTTTGTTTTGTTTTTTGACAGGCAGAGTTAGAAAGTGAGAGAGAGAGAGAGAGACAGAGAGAAAGGTCTTCCTTCCGTTGGTTCACCTCCCAAATGGCCGCCATGGCCTGCGCGCTGCATGGATCCGAAGCCAGGAGCCAGGTGCTTCCTCGTGGTCTCCCATGGGGTGCAGGGCCCAAGCACTTGGGCCGTCCTCCACTGCCTTCCCGGGCCACAGCAGAGAGCTGGACTGGAAGAGGAGCAACCGGGACAGAATCCGGCGCCCCAACTGGGATTAGAACCCGGGGTCCCAGCACCACAGGCGGAGGATTGGCCAAGTGAGCCGCGGCGCTGGCCCCCCATTCTCACTCTTAATTTTTACAAAGATCTGTTTTCAGTTTACTTAACGATCATATAATTAACCCTACACTAAGTAAAAGAGTTCAACAAATAGTATGAACAGAAAAAAAGAAAAAAAACTGTTCCTCCATGGAAGAGACAAGAGTTATAAACACTCATCGAACCTCAACATGTCTGTTTCACTCCAATGCACTACATTTCAGGCACTCAATTAGTTACCTTGGGTCAGGGAAAACACAGGATATCTCTTTTTTTTGGGACTGGCTTATTTCACTAGATATAATGGTTTCCAGTTGCATCCATCTTAATTGCAAAAGACAGGATTTTCATTTATTTTTTTTACAACTGAGTAGTACTCCATAGTGTATATACACCATACTTTCTTTATCCAATATCTTTTAATTTATAAGCACTTTTGCCTTCTTTTCTTTCTTTCCTTCCTTCTTTCTTTCTTTCTTTCTTTTTTTTTTTTTTTGCTTCTGATCCATTTGTTGCAAAAACTGTCATTTGTCCTCTTCTCCACATTCTGAATTTTTCTGACTGATTCCCTGGAACATGCTTCCCCAAGCCCTGGGTTTCCTGCAAAGCACCCGCTAGATCTTGAGCCTTGACCAGCTCAGGTTGGATGTTTTGGACAAGGTTCCTTCCCAAGTGATGTTGTGACCTTCCTAGTGCATCACACCAGGAGTCTTGATGTGTGAATGTCTCTCCTGCTTTTGATGCTCAGACTAATTAGTGGCTTCAGGTCTTGCTAGCTGGATCCATCCATTACACAGTTCCCCACCAGCCTCTCCCCTGACAGTTTTAACAGCATTGATGAGCATTACTCAGATCTATTACTGCTCACAATTGCATAATTATGGTGTCCTGATTCCACCACCCCTCCTTCATCCATTAGCTAGAATGCTGCTAAAAGAAGACTTTTCCCTCAACAACAATTTAGCTACCCTGAAATACCATTCATATAGAAAAGACAAATGCTCAATTCTTTCCCTTTTTAAACCAGTTTTTAGCGTAATGAGTTGGTTCCCTAGCAACCTGTAAAGGTGACCCATGAGGGTTTTTTTTTCCTGGTATAATTATAAACTCATGGATTTGAACATGTTTGATGTATTTCGATCCATTGCAGATGCTCAGATTATTCCGTCTTTGAACAGGGGGACTCTCGTTGCCTTGGCTCCTAATGTAAGTCTTTTGGATACAACCCAGTCATCTTTGAAAGCCTCCTTGCATCCCTAGTATGACAAAGTGTCCGTTTCTTGCCTAGACTCTGGAGTCAGGATCCACGGGAGCTCTGGCTCCCTGTAGCAACAAATGGAACGTAGAGACCACAGGCTGGTGCTGGGGTATCTATGGCTCCAGGGATAACCAAGGTTTCTAGGCCTTTTCAGTGCTCTGGACCAGACTGGCCCCTCTCTGATCTCATCTCCCACTCCCTTTATTCGCTCTGCTCCAGGCACACACTCTCCCTTGCTTACTCTGCCTCTGAAAGGAACAGAGCGGGCCACTCCTGTCTGAGGATATGTCATTGTCCTTGCTGTTCTCCAGCCACTGGCTCATCCCTCGGGTCCTTCTGCTCTTTATCCACATGTCCGTTGCCCTTTAAGACTGTCCTTGGACCCTAGCAACACTGAAAATGTGACCCCTGTCCCCTTCCCAATACTCTCTATTCACCATGCCTGCCTAATTTTTCTCTGCCAATGCTCCAACACTGTGTATCTTCCTTGTGAAAACAGTCAGCCCTCCGTATGTGCAGGTTCTGTATCCAACCAGCTACAGTGGGGGGAAAGTACATTTGCACTGAACATCTGCAAGCTTTCTTGCCATTATTCCTTTTCTTTCTTTTTTTTTTAAGATTTATTTTATTTGAAAGAATTACAGAAAGAGAAGGAGAGGCAGAGAGAGAGAGAGAGAGAGAGAGAGAGAGAGAGAGAGAGAAGTCTTCCATCCACTGGTTCACCCCCTAATTGGCTGCAATGGCTGGAGCTGTGCCAATCTGAAGCCAGGAGCCAGGAGCTTCCTCTAGGTCTTCCCACAAGGGTGCAGGGGCTCAAGGACTTGGGCCATCTTCCACTGCTTTCCCAGGCCATAGCAGACAGCTGGATCAGAAGTAGAGCAGCCGACACACCATTATTCCCTATAAAGTGCAACAATGGTTTATGTTGCATCAGGTATTGTAGGTACTCTGGAGATGATTTAACGCAGGAGGATGTGTGGGGGTTGTTAATATGTTTACAGTAGGCCATTTCTACAAGGGGCTTTAGCATCCATAATCCCTCACAGGAATAATCCTAGTTTGTTTCCCATCCATTTATCCTACTGGGATACCATGCTAGGAGGGCAGAAGTGTTTGCCTATTTTGTTCAAATCTGTATCCCAGGCATCTAGAACAGATCTGGCACCAAGTGACTGCTCAGTAACTTTTGTTGAAGGAATAAGGACTTTTGTTGAAGGAATGAGACTATTGTGGTGGACCTAGGTCCATCCAGTCTTTCTATTCTTGTGTTCCTTCGAGAGTCATCCACATCCTCCAAATATCAGAAGCTGGTGGAGAATATAAAGCCCCTACCTGCCAACACACATATACCTTCTCTACTAAGTTGGGAAATAGGACTCAGGTCAGCCACACACACCTCTGTTGGCCTCATAGCTCATTGTGATGTTCTGAGTTTTAGGCTGAGCTGGGAAGTGAGCCAGTCTTGGGTGGCTCTCAATGGCCAAACGCTGTTGCTGCTGGAGCTGTTGTATTCTCTCTCTCCTTCCCTGCTTCTCTCTCTCTCTCTCTCAGTATCTCTGGGTTTCAAGGGAAACAGATTTTGAGGGACTAATCAGAACCCTAGCTTTGAGAGAGCAATGACATACTGGAGCTACTTTGTGGGCAATCAGAGAGAAGGGTTTCCAACTCAGTGGTATCCCACCCGGGTAGATGCATCTGGGAGCTCTCAGTATAGAAATCATTTCAAGCTGTGAAACCAAATGAGAAGAGACAGAAAGGAGTTGCAGGCTCAGGATGAATCCTTGGTACATTCAGATGCTTGAAGTTCAGGGAGTAGAGGAACCAGTGAAGGAGGCTGAGAAAGGCATCTTGGAAGGGAGCAGGAAGCCATGAAGAATGTGCTGGATTGAAAGTCATGCAGGAGCAGGGGATGGGCAACTGCCTTCAGTGCTGCTAGTGGCTCCAGTCATTAAAGATAGCAACCTTTGAACTGTGTGTGTAGACCAAAACCAACTCACACACACACCGCCAGTTTATCTTAAAGCAGTCACAGGCAGTAAGGCCAAGACCTGAGACAAGGCTTGTCTGGGGTGCATCTTCCTGGCCTGGGTGGTGGGCAGCCTCACGGCCCTGCTCTGACTAGACTGGAGTAAGGAGCAGACGGCCTGGCCGCTCCTCTCTGTGGGGTAACTCAGGCCATTGCAGGAATTAGTTAACCAGAGCATTCTCTCCCGCAGGAGTCCGAGAAATGCCTTTCCTTCCCAGAAACCTCTCCAGGGTCCTCTTCACCTGAGAGCTAAGGGGAGGCGGTGGCTCCAGAGCTGGCAGGTGAGACAGAAGGGGCGGACTTAGAGGACCTGCCGCAGGCTCAGTGTGGCCCCCATCTGGAATCTGCCTGTGCTTCATGTCCGTGCCAGCTCCTGCTCACTTCCCCAGCTCCCTTCATTCCCAGAACCTTTCCTGGGAGGCTTCTCCTTCACGCGTTCATTTGATCCCAATTTTCCTCAACCTCTGACTGCCCTAGCCACTCCACAGGGGAACAGAAGGTTAATAGCTTGGGGGAAATTCACAATCATTGAAAACCATGAAGATTGAGACAAACCTTTCCCTTAGCCTGCCTGTTTTCCCTTGGGCAGAAGGGCTGCAAAACTATAGGCTCCACAGCTGAAGAGGTGGGGGGAGAGGTGACTCTTAGCCCAACGAAGTTCCATATAAAATGCAAGTGGTGTGTCCTCCCACCAGAGCTGTCTCTTTGAGCTCTTGTCATCAAACAATCCTTTGATCATATGTTCTATGATTAAGACTTTTGGCCTTTTAGCCTTTACCCATACATCTAGTGCAAGAGAGTGGGAATATATTATCTGAGGTCATGATTTGGGAAGATTCTCTGGCCTTGCTCCATGGTGGTCCATCACAGTGTTATTTAGCCAGGAAAACCTTTAGATTTACAAGAAAAGACATTTTCCACACAGTAAGTGAGAAACAGTATGTATTCTGTTACCATTTGTGTCAACAGAAGAAAGCTTGAGCATACACAGAATATTTCTGAATTTGTAGCACACTGGGAAAGAAGGGGTCCTCAAAAAGTTGTGAAAACCATGTATCGTGAGAAAGAGTATGTTTGGATTTAAAAACTTTTGTACCAAAATAACTTCATCTTTTAATGCCATTTTTTTTCCCAAGGCCATCTTGAAGTCCCCCGGTAGAAACAGAGGGTTGAATCACATTTCTCTGCATATTGTTTTGTTGTTGTTTGGCATTTTTGAAAGTACATAAAATCATCTATTCAAAAAATTAATTGCAAAAAAGGTAAAGAATGCACTTAGTAGAGAATCAATACTGTCAGATTGATTGATTGATCTCAGCTTTCCAGGAAGGAATTGTTGATGGGAATTGAAGGAGCTGCTGTTAGGACGTATCTCCGGGGGGGAGGGGGGGTCGGGATACGGAGAGTGGAAAAGGTGTCAGCAGGCACCCAGAGACAACTGCGCCTGGGAGAAGCAGGAAGCGTGTGAGTCCTGTAACACCTGGAGAATCACACCCTGGCTGTGACACCATTAGGAGACATGCGAATGGCTTGTTGAGAAGCCCAGGGCAGGTGACTTCAGTCTGGAGGCTGACCACTGTGGCTCCTGTCCTTCCTGGAAGAGAGACCGATGCCATGCACTTCTATAGCAACTGTCTTCCTAGCGAGGGATGCAGAGAAGGGGCAAAGACCCAGAGCTCAGCACAGGCGAGGGTGGGATTGGAAGACTCTGGATTCTGACCCTGTGTGTCTCTCTGGTATTAACCATCTTGGTGGGGAGCGGGGAACTGAGAGGAGCTTGCTTTACTCCCAGGGAAGTGTCCCGCAGCTAATCGGCGGCCTTAGGTCATCCCGAAAGGGAAGTAACCTCCCTCTAGGTGTTTGTTACAGCTTCTGGTTGTGCAGTCTAGAATTGTTTTAATGGTATCAAAACTAAGCTTGTCATTGGTTTTTGATAAAAAGAGCTTTGAAGGAAGGAAGAGGGATAAAAAGGAAAGGAGGGTGCTCTGTTCGCTCTTCGTTACCGCACGTCACCGATCACCATGGCCTGCGCGCACGGCGTCCCTCACGGTGTACCTCACGGCTGTGCCTCCCCATCGGCAGCATTGTCGGAGAGCTGGTGTTTTGGAGTGGAAAAGACCTGGGTTTGCAGCTGGCTCTGCCATCTCAGTGGGATGACTTGGGGCGAAGCACATGAATTCTCGGAACTGGAGGCCTCCTTGGTACCATGGGATGCTAATGGCTTCTTAGGATCCAGAGAGAGTGTTTGTGAAATCCAGTGAGCATTTCTTGAGCACCTACCATGTGATAGGAAGAAGGATAAAGCAGTCCTTGTGCTAAAGGTGCGGAAGTCTGAGAGGTAAGCGCTGGGGACTTACAGTGAAGGGAGGAGGAGAGGGCGTCGGCTCTCTGGGAAGGTCAAGGTTGGTCATTTTGCTGGCCCAAACACAGGACAATGGCAAAAGCTCATTCTGGGAGTTCCTGGGCGTGCAAAAATATAGTGGCTTTAAGGAAAAATCATTCTGGTAAAACTTGTTACAATGGTCAGGGAGACTTGATTGAGAACCATTGCAATAGAGGAGGGAGATCAGGCTCCACTCTGAACACAGCAAAGAGGGCCCTGGGGCCATGGGGCAGAGTGGGGGTCAGCAGAGGGAGAATTGCTAGGAAGAGACATCAGTGGTCGGGGGAATCTTACAGGGGCTCAGGAACCTGTTCAGACATCAGCGGTGGGCAGACATCAAACAGGAGAGCATTTTTGCTAAACTGACTGTGAGATCTTGTTAAACCTGGGATAGGCAGCCCCAAGACAGGACAGGCGCCGAGGTGGAGAGGCTTGAGAGAGAAGATGCAGAGCAGGGTAACTGAGGTTTGATCAAGGAAAGAGTCTTTGTCAGAGGGTCAAGCCAGGTGATTTGGGAGGAGAGTTTGGTGTGGCTCAGTGAGGAGACGGAATAGCCACATGGGAGAAGCAGGGGCACAGTGTGTGGGCCGCCCCTCGTGGGCCCCATCCTCCCTGTCCTCCCCCCAGAGCAGTTGGCTGGCCACCTCGCTGCCCACACATCCTGTGGAGCTCAGGTCTTGGGAAAAGGAAGGACTCTGAGAAGAAGAGAGGCTTCCAGAGTGAATGAAGCGAAGTCACGGAAGCCAAGGTATGTGGTACACAGTAGGTGCCCAATGTCTGGGGGGGGGGGCACTTCTCCTTCTCCCACTTCTCCCTTCTCAATGACTGGATCAGAAAGCTACAGATCTCTACCCTGTGCATACACTCACTTCCCAGTTCAAGGAAAAACATTTCCATAAAACCTTAAAAAAAGACCTTATTTTGTTTAAAAATATTTTTTAGAAAGACCACAAACAAGTTCCATTTGAATTCAAAGGTTGACATAGATTTATGTCATAAAGTCAGTGCTTACATATTACTAACCAGTGTTAATATTATTTAGTTTAGGCCGGCGCCGTGGCTCAACAGGCTAATCCTCCGCCTTGCGGCGCCGGCAACCCAGGTTCTAGTCCCGGTCGGGGCGCCAGATTCTGTCCCGGTTGCCCCTCTTCCAGGCCAGCCCTCTGCTGTGGCCCGGGAGTGCAGTGGAGGATGGCCCAAGACCTTGGGCCCTGCACCCCATGGGAGACCAGGAAAAAGCACCTAGCACCTGGCTCCTGCCATCAGATGAGCGTGGTGCGCTGGTCGCAGCGCGCCATCTGCGGCAGCCATTGGAGGGTGAACCAACGGCAAAGGAAGACCTTTCTCTCTGTCTCTCTCTCACTGTCCACTCTGCCTGTCAAAAAAAAATATTATTTAGTTTACTTTTGAACTTACAGAACTATATATTGATTAATTAAACAAGACCCTACAAGTACTCAGTGAGTGCCTTATCAGACTATAAGAATCATTTCAAATCCCACTTTATCCATAATACTTGTACATTTTTGGGGGCATTTTTAGCTCGAAGTTATCTCTCTCCTTCCCTTGAACTTTCAGAACAATTGCTATCTCTTGAATTAATTTGTCAATTAATTGTATTTTGCCTTGGGATATCTCTTCTATTATAATTATATATATATATTAAGATTTATTTATTGGATTTTAAAGGTAGAGTTACAGCGAAGCAGAGGTTCAGAGAGAGAAGGAGAGGTCTTCCATTCGCTGGTTCACTCACTAGATGGCCACAACAGCTGGAGGTGCACTGATTTGAAGCCAGGAGCTTCTTCCGGGTCTCCCATGAAGGTGCAGGGGCCCGAGGACTTTGGTCATCTTCTATTGCTTTCCCAGGCCGTAGCAGAGAGTTGTATCAAAAGTGGAGCAGCTGGGATTTGAACCAGCACCCATACGGGATGCCGGCACTTCAGGTGGTGGCTCTACCTGCTACACCACAGTGCTGGCGCCTATTATTATATTTTTAAAATATTTATTTATTTGAAAGGCAGAGTTATAGAGAAGCAGAGGTAGAGGTAGAAGTAGAGGTAGAGGTAGAGAGAGAGAGGGAGAGAGAGAAGAGTGAGAGAGAGAGAGAGAGATCTTGTATCTATTCATTCACTCACGAATAGCCACGATGGCCAGAGTTGAGCCAATCTGAAGCCAGGAGCCAGGAGCTTCTTCCAGGTCTCCCACATGGGTGCAGGGGCCCAAGGACTTGGGCCATCTTCCACTGCTCTTGCAGGTGCATTAGCAGGGAGCTGGACTGGAAGTGGAGCAGTCAGGACTCCAACTTGTGCCCATATGGGATGCCAGCATTGCAGTGGCTTTACCTGCTGTACTGCAGAGTTGGCCCTTTCTATTATTATTTTAAATTTTGTTTTCCTTTTTGGTAAACTTTTTTTTTAAAAAGTCTTATTTTTAAGGCAGTTTTAAATTTACAGAAAAATTGCAGAGTACAGATTTCCCATATATCCCTCATCTAGTTTTCCCTGTGACTAACATTTCATATGACTACACTGTAATTGATGTATTTAATGAACCAAAATTGATACATTAGTATTTTGAAAGTCCATATGTTATTCAGATTTTCTTAGTTTTAAAGTGATAGCCATCTCTGTTCCAGAACACCACACTGCATGTAGCCATCATGTTTCCTGCACTCCTCTTGGGTGGGACAGTTTCTTAGACTTTTCTTGTTGTCGTTGACCTTGACAGTTTTGAAAAGTACTGGCCAGGTATTTTGTAGAATGGCTCTCTATTGATTTGTGTGTGTGTGTGTGTGTGTGTGTATTTTCTCACAATTAGACTGGGGTTGTGGGTATTTGAGATAAGAGGCAAAAGACTATTTTTATCACGTCTGTCAACATGATTTGACTATTAATGTTGACCTTGGTCATCTGATTCAGGTGTATTTGTCAAGTTTGTTGAAGAGAAGTTACTCCCCTTGTCCATTTCTGTTTTTTGTTTTTCTTTTCTTCTTTCTTTCTTTCTTTCTTTCTTTCTTTCTTTCTTTCTTTCTTTCTTTCTTTCTTTCTTTCTTTCTTTCTTTTTTGACAGGCAGAGTGGACAGTGAGAGAGAGACAGAGAGAAAGGTCTTCCTTTGCCGTTGGTTCACCCCCTAATGGCCGCTATGGCCAGTGCATCGTGCTGTGGCGAAGCCAGGAGCCAGGTGCTTCTCCTGGTCTCCCATGGGGTGCAGGGCCCAAGGACTTGGGCCATCCTCCACTGCACTCCCGGGCCACAGCAGAGAGCTGGCCTGGAAGAGGAGCAACCGGGACAGAATCTGGCGCCCCAACCGGGACTAGAACCCAGGGTGCCGGCGCCGCAGGCAGAGGATTAGCTATTGAGCCGCGGTGCCGGCCTGTTTTTCTTTTTAAAGATTTATTTATTTGAAAGGCAAAGTTACAGCGCGAGAGAGAAAGAGGTAGAAACAGATATTCCATGCACTGGTTTACTCCCCAAATGGCCACATTGGCAGGGGCTGGGTCAGGCTGAAGCCAGGAGCCAGGAGCTTCATTGCAGTCTCCCATGTGGGTACAGGGGTCCAAGGACTTGGGCCGTCCTCCACTGCTTTCCCAGGCCATTAGCAGGGAGCTCAGTTAGAAGGGAGGCCACTAGGACTCGAACCGGCACGCATGTGTAATGCCGGTGCTGCAGGCAGCTGCTTAAACTGCTGCACCACGGTGCAGTCCCCACCCTTTCCATATTCTTTGGAAGGAAGTTGCTATGCACAGTCCACACCTAAGGAGTGGAGAGTTATTTCCATATCCTCAGTGGTGGAGCATCTACTTACATGATTTAGAATTCTGTGTAGGAGATTGGTCTCTTCTCCCCCATTTATTCACGCAGTTCTGTGCCCTTTAATCCTTTTCAAATAACATGGAGAGAATATACAAAAATTAGCCACACACTTCTAGTCATCTGTTTGAGGGTGAGCACCTTCAGCGGTGTGCATGGTCCTGGTCCCCAGAGACGGCCCTGCCGTTGGCAGACTAAGAACAGAGAGGTCTTCTTACATAAAGTTAACTCTGCAACAAATTCCAGCAAAGGGCTCTCCCCCAAAACAGGACACTTTCCAAAGGCCAATGAGTTTCCGGTGTCTGAACCAGGAGCGAACAATGATAGAAATTAGAATGGAGATGTGAATCCACACAACATGGTAAGGTAAGGAGTCCTGTTAATATGATGACCATCACCCCTCTTCTGAGCTGACGGTCAGGAGAACAAGACCTGTGACCCTCTGAGGCTCCTGACCCCAGGTCCAGTGCTCCTTCGCACTCTGTCCCGGATGACGCCTCTAGGAATATTCCTTGGCAGCAGGCAGCACTACCAAGATTTTGGTTGGCTCTGCTTTTGTTTGTCACTGCCTCTCAGTGCCACCTCCTGCTCCCTGGTGTACTCTGGGAGCTTTCTCACAGGCGATGACTCTAGACATGGAACTCCTTGTTCCTGGGAGTCTGCGTCATCTGCAGGCATCCGGTGATGACAGACTATTTTTGCTATTGTCACTGGGGAAAGCATTGAAGAGTAGCATTACATTTCAGAGCCTCGGCTTGCCCTCTGTTCACCTTCTTCCTAATAACGCTGGCATCTCCTACCTCGTCCTCAAACCCTGTCTCTTCCAGGGCTTCTTCCTCTCTCCTGAGCCACCCACGTGGGACCTCAGCATATGGCGTGTTCACCGAAGTGTCAACCATGTACCCCTGCCAGTCTGTATTTATTCCATAGGAGTTTCTAAATGTACACACAGTTGTGCTAGATACCAACTTGAGAGCATGGTTCTTCCCTGGAGGACTTGCCTCAGCAGGAGACAAAGCCTTTTAGAAAAAACAAAAACAAAAGCTGCAGGTCAAGTTCTTTCTTTCTTTCTTTCTTTTTTTTTTGGATAGGCAGAGTTAGTGAGAAAAAGAGAGAGAGAGAAAGGTTTTCCTTTTTCCGTTGGTTCACCCCTCAAATGGCTGCTACCGCCGGCGCACTGCGCCGATTTAAAGCCAGGAGCCAGGTGCTTCTCCTGGTCTCCCATGGGGTGCAGGGCTCAAGCACTTGGGCCATCCTCCACTGCACTCCCGGGCCACAGCAGAGAGCTGGCCTGGAAGAGGGGCAACCAGGACAGAATCCGGCACCCCAACCGGGACTAGAACCTGGGTTGCTGGCGCCACAGGCGGAGGATTAGCCTAGTGAGCCATGGCACCGGTCTACATGTCAAGTTTTAAGCAGCAAGTAGTGGATGAGAAAAGACTGCAGAAGGGATTGACATAAGGATCTTGTCGGTGTGCCTGAAATGATACTGCTCTCCAACTGAGCGTGCCTGGCTGTGACTTGTCCACGTATCTGTTGGGTGCCATAGTGGGATGGAAGCCCAAGGTCAAGACTTGCCCATTAATATCACATCCATTGTTTTGTTGATGGACATTAATAGTCATAACATACTGTGTTCATCGTTCCGTGTTCATCATGCTGTTCATAGTAACGTTCATTATGTATGATGTTCATAAGCATTATACCCTTGAATTCCCTCAAGGGCCTCACTTTGGGTTCTCATCCTATTTCTGCCATTGACCACTAAGTAATTCTTGGCAAATTACTCAGTCTCTCTGAACCTCATAAGCCACAGCTGTGAAACCAAGGGACTACTCTAGATCACAACAGTTAACATCTAAAGTGCTTACCGTGTACCAAATACTGACCTAGGTATTTTACGTCAATTATTTAATCATTTTCATTCATTTCATTTAATTAATTTCTTCCATTTTACAGATGAAGTAGCTGATGCTCAGAGAGAGAACAATTTGCTCAAGTTTCCTTTAAAAAAAAAAGAATGTAAGTCAAGGTCAAGATCTAATGCTCTTGAGGGGCTGCAATTCTAGGGCAGCAGAGCAAGGGGGAGAAAGGAAAGAGAGGCAGGAAATTCGCAAAGCAAATGGGAAGTGATGTGTCCCTCGCTGGCTACCCCAGCACTGTGGGTCATAAAGCCGGCTACACAACTGGTCTTTGTTCTAAAGGAGAAGTGGAGTTGCTGCCTGCTCTCCACTGAGTCCTGCTTCCTACCTGCTCAAGTCAAGCTGCCTCCTCCTGTGTCCTGTCACCTGGCAGCAAGGGAACTAGGCGCCATGCCCTGTTGATTGGCTCTTCATCTGGGAGAAGCCATTACCCAGGGATGTGGCAGGCGGTGTGGGCCACAGCCCAGAGCTGAGACGGAACAGGCAGCTGGGGGGAGGTAGATGAGGGTGACACACAGGGTGTGGGGGAGTGGTGACGCAGCCGCCTGGACTCCAGGACCTGACTGTTAGGACTTGCTAGGCCGTTGGGACACAAATGGTTAACTCCATACCTGGCCAACTGAGCCCCAGTTAAGAATGACCCTGAGAATGTCAGGGTGGAATTTTACGGCCTAAGATTGCTGGCCCTGGCTCTTGTAGCAGCCCACTTGCCTGGGACACCCCAAGCTGATAAGAGCCTATGTTGTAAACTGTTGGCTTGAATAAACACCTGTCAAGGGGTCTTTGGCTGTCAAATCCCCTCTTATCTCTGTGGACGTGGGTCTCTGCATTCTACAAGGTTCCCCCTCCCCCAACAAACAGCATAAATAGGTGGTGCCCGCTTAACTTTCAACCTTTTCCCCCCACCATTCCTTTTTAAAGCTTTTTTTGCTTTTAAAGGGCCACCTCCTTGCTTTCTTAAAACCCTAAAAATGATTCTTAACCTAACACCAACAGCTAGGCCTTCAGTGTACAAATTTTCTGGCCAGGTTTATATGAGGGTACTTTGAAAAGTTCATGGAAAATGAGTATTATGAAAAAACTGCATGGATGTGAATATTTTTGTATTGAGACAAATATATTTTACTTCCATTTTCCATAAACTTTCTGAAGTACCCTCATGTAGGCCCCATCTTATTCTCTTGGTGTCAAAGTCTTAGATGACCTTGTACCCTCTGTTAACTTCCTGCTGAAATTCTGTTTGTTTCTCAACTCCTGTTTGGGGAATAATTTATCCCCAAGCCTATTGAAGCTTCATCTGACTTAAAGACTTCTTCCTTTATTTTTTCTTTTTTTATATATTTGAAAGGCAGAATTATAGAGAGAAGAGGAGTGAAAGAGCAAGAGAGAGCTTCCATCCACTGGTTCACTCCCCATATGGCCACATCAGCTGGGGCTGGGCCAGGCTGAAGTCAGGAGCCTGGAGCTTCTTCCAGGTGTCTGATGTGGGTACAAGGGCCCAAGGATATGGGCCATCTTCTGTTGTTTCCCAGGTGCATTAGCAGGGAGCTGGAATAGAAGAGGAGTAGTCAGGACTCAAACAGGCACCTATATAGGATGCCAGCATTTCAGGTGGAGGCTTAATCTGCTATGCCACAATGCTGCCCCTCCCTTTTAAAAGATTTATTTTATTTATTTGAAAGAATAACAGAGAGAGGGAAAAAACAAAGAGAGAGAGAGAGAGAGAGAGATCTTTCATCAGCTAGTTCATTCCCCACATGGCTGCAATGGCCAGAGCTGGGCCAGACCAACAGCTTCTTCTGGGTCTCCCATGTGGGTGGCAGGGGCCCAAGCACTTGGGCCATCCCCTGCTGCTTTCCCAGGCACATTATCAGGGTGCTGGATTGGAAGTGGAGCAGCGGGGACTTGAATCAGCTCCCATAAGTGATGCCAATGTTATAGGCAGCAGCTTTACCTGCTACACCATAGTGCCAACCCCCCACATCTTCCTTTAATTTGTCACGTGCCCTATATATGTTTCTATTACAGCATATATGACATTCATTGTCAACTGTGTCATAGCTGTGTGTTTAGTGAGGGCAGTGACTATATGGAGTTTTCAGCCCATGTCTGCCAGGAGAGAGCATCCCATGAAGATAAGGAAAGCTGAATAATACACATTTTTACACTTGTGTAGGTTCCACTTTTTATTTTTAAACTGTAGAACAGTTTTAGATTTACAGAAAAACCACAAAGACTTTTTACATGCTCCACACCCAGTTTGCCCACTGCTAATATGTAACACCAATATGGTATATTCATTTGGCACAATGAAAGAGCCAATATTTGTACATTATTATTACCTGAAGTCCACATCGATTCAGATTCTTGGTTTTTGCCCCATGTCCTCTTTCCGTCCCAGGATCCCACATTGCGCTGAGTGGTCATGCCACCTCTGGTTCCTCTTGGCTGTGATGGTTCCCCAGACGTTCCTTGTGTTTGGTGATCACGGCGGTTTTGAGGAGTGTTGGTCAGGTGTTTTGTAGATCATTCCTCAGTTATGATTTGCCTGATGCTTTCTGCTCCTTTGACTGGTTTTTGGTTTGGGGAGGAAGCCCCCAGACGTAGCACGTCATTGTGAGCACTTCATATTTAGGGTGCTAACTGGGGGCCGGCGCTGTGGCGTAGCGGGTAAAGCCACCACCTGTAGTGCCAGCATCCCATATGGGTGCCGGTTCAAGTCCTGGCTGCTCCACTTTCAATCCAGCTCTCTGCTATGGCCTGGGAAAGCAGTAGAAGATGGCCCAAGTCCTTGAGCCCCTGCACTTGCGTGGGAGACCCGAAGAAGCTCCTGGCTTCGGATTGGCACAGCTCTGACTGTTGCAGCCAACTGGGGAGTGAACCAGTGGATGGATGACCCCCCCATCTCTCTCTCTCTTTTTGCCTCTCCTTCTCTCTCTGTGTAAAACTCTGACTTTCAAATAAATAAATAAATAAATCTTTTAAAAAAAGGGGGGGGGGGTGGTGGTGCTGACTGTCAATAGGACTCACGGCCCTTGGTGTTGACCTCTCTCAGCTGGCTGAGGTCACATTGTCAGGGTTCGGCACAGTTACCCTTTTCCCCGCCCCATCCTGCGGCCTTTGGGAAGAAGTCACTCAGTGCAGCCACATGGGAGCCCTGGGGAGCTCTGTTTCACCCCCTGCACGATGGAGTCTCCACATAAAGAGTTAGCAGTTCTATTCAGGGATTTGTCTGTCCTCTCCCATTTATTTATTTATTCAGTCATTTATTTATATCCGTATGGACTTAAAGATGTTTATTTTATAATTCGGGTAATAACTCAGTACTGCTTTATTTATTTTGTTTGCTCAAAATCTTCCAGCTTTGGCCACTGGGAGCTCTTTCAGTTGGCTCCTGTATGCCTTTGGCATCAATAAATGATGGCTCATCAATCACTGTGGATTTTTGGAGGAAGCAGTTCCTTACTTCCTGACACCACAAAATGAGCTGCGGGCTCATCTTGTACATTCCCAGCCCCAGTCCCAGTCCCAGTCCCAGTCAACCCTTTCTCCAAGAAGCACTGGTTCTCTTTGTGAACTGCAGGTCTGGGAAGTAGACATGCTCAGTACTCACAGGGTATCATTGATTCCAGACTTCTCAGCTGATGGAGAAAGAAAACATATGATATTTACTGATCAGGAGAATTCTTTTCATCCTACAAAGCACAACAGAAGTGAGTTCTCTGGCCATTGAATATTATTAGTCTCTCCGTTCTTTTCTCCCCTGTCTGTTCCTTTTTGTTGGACTAGACCAATCTGTCCTCCCCTCCTTGCCCTTCCTCTGGGCCCTTCTGCAGATCCCCGAAGGCTCCCAGACCAGCTGGCTTGGGCCTCTGGGAAGCACCAGCGGGGGGTGAAAGGGCAGCACTTCCGGCTGCAGGGTGGTCTCTTACATGGCCCTGGGTGCTGCTGAGCAGGCCCCTTGGGATTCCATGTAACTCATCTTCCAGGCTCTGTCCTTTGTCCCTCTTGCCTACGGGAGTCCATGGCTTCTTTGATCTCCCTCGCCTTCCCAGCTCCTTCCATCCCAAATGTCACCAGTTCTCAAAATAAATTCCCCTGTTCAAGATATTCAGTGCTACCTCCTTCTGCGGTGGGGCCCTGAGACAGAGCTGTGGGCGGGTGGTTTATTTAGGAAGTGATTCCAGGAAAGGGAGCGAGGGCTGGGTGAAAGCAAGAAGGAGGGAGGCTGATCATCAAGCCGGTCCCTTCTGTGGGCACCTGCAAGGCCGTCCTGCTGGGGGGAGCTGTGTGACAGCGCCCGCTGCTCAGGGCTCGCCCCAGGGTGGCTGGATCCCCAGGGCTCCAGGCTTTCTTCCAGGCCCAATGGCTCTGTGTGTCCCCCAGGCATCTCACCACCCTCAAAGAGCTAGTGGTGGGTCAGGCGTTAAGAGAGGGGTGGAGAGAGCTTCCGGCTCAGCGGTTGCCATAGCAATGACTGGAGTTTTTAAAGGTCTACAATGGGGCAAGCAGCATCTGGTGCAGCAGCTGGGGTGCCATTTGGGACACCCGCATCCCATATCAGGATGCTTGGGTTCGAGTCCCGATTCTGCTTCTGATGCAGTTTCCTGCTGGTGTGTACCCTAAGAGGCAGCAGATGATAGCTGAAGTACTTGGGCCTCTGCCACCCATGGGAGAGCCCTGGACTGAGTTCCAGGCTCCTGGCTTCAGTCTGACCCGGCCCTGGCTATTGTGGCCATTTGGGGAGTGCATCAGCAGATAGGAGATCTGTGTCTCTGTTCCTGTGTCTTTCAAATAAAAATGAAAAAAAAAAAAAAAAGGATTCTAACATTTTTTTAAGAAGATGGGCCGGCAGGAGGTGAGGCAGGCACAGAGGTGCTTATTACACACATGCTCTATTCTTGGCCGTTTTTTCCTCTCATTTTCCAGTCTTTCTGAGCAATCTCTACCTACACTGATATGGAACAATCAGAGTTTGCTTGGTACTTAAAAAATAATCTATTGGGACCACCGATTTGCTTTACTGGCAAAGGTTCCCTTTTCAGGGAGAAAAAAAGTGTTGGGTATTTGGCTAAGCAAATGAAAGAACAGTTCGCACACTGGTCAAATGATTTGTAACTCACTAGTGATGTCAAACTCAGCAAGTATTCATGACAAGGCTGGTGAGCTGATTCAACCTTCTAGAAAAACCACAGTGGTGGTAATTTTAAGTGAACAACACATTCCTTTTAACAAAGCCATTTTAACAAATGCAATTTTTCTCTAACAAATGTGCATAGTTTTGAGGTGACAAAGTCCACAGTCCTTGAAAGAGAACTATTGAAATTAAACTCTGGCTATGACAAGAAAGTTCATACTCTTGTAAGTAATCAGAAGCTGAACCACATGGTGTCCAACTATAGAATATGCATGTTTGCATATTGAATATTATTGTAAGTAGTAGGTAGTGTTCCCTAACCTTGTCCCTCATTGTTATACCAGTCTTTGTTTCACACTCTCCAAACAACTGTGTTCACTTTTTTCTCTCTGAGTTTCTTATTAATTGTCACTGAAATTTGCAGCCTAAGATTAAACAATGGTTTTAGTAACTCAAATTGAATCAAACCTTTTTTTAAAAATTTTAAAAACACAGCCAGAGGGGGAGAGAGAGACATACAGACAGACAGAGACAGAGAGAAGAGAGATCTTCCATCTGCTAATTCACTCCTCAAATGCCCAGTAGAGCCAGGCTCAGCCAGGCTGAAGCCAGGAGCCAGGGACTCCATCAGGCTCTCCTCCGCAGGTGGCAGGGACCCAGGTGCTCGAGCCATGGTTGCTGTCTCCCAGGGTGTGCATTAATGGGATGCTGGAATCAGAAGTGGAGCGGGGACTTGAACCCAGGCACTCTGGTATCGTATCTGGGTGCCCTAAGCAGGGTCCTAACTGCTGAGCCTGCTCCAAATCAAACATTTGAAGATGACTGTTTCAGTCTTTAAAGATTTCCCAATCTGGCCTTGTCCCCCAGTCCTGAATGGAGGCTGCTGATTCTGGAGACTGAGGGAGGGACAGTGCCCGGCAGAGGGCTGTGAGCGGTTCAAGCAAGGGTGTCAGCTGGAAGCCCAGTGGCAGGGCTGGGCAGGGCATGGCATGCACTGTGCTTTTTTAATTTTAAGTTCAATTAATGGACTCCACTAGAAAGTCAGGAGTTCCATAGATAGAATCAAATTTCTAGCCTCTCTTGAAAAATGGGTAGCTCTTTCAAGCATGGGCTTGCAAAGTCCTATGACGTGGTGGCGCCTTAGATATAGCACCTGCTGTCCTCAGGCCATGTGGCACTGTGGCCTACTATGTGGCCCTCTCACTCATTCCTCCTTCCTCTCCTGGGCTGGCTCTGGGAGCCAATGGAGTTTGAGAGATTGGAGGGTATGGCTGACCCCCAGGGGTGGCCTCAAGAACCCATCAAGGGGGATACACACACACACACACACACACACACACACACACACACACGGCCTGGCCTGCTAAGCCTCAGCCTTTGCTCACACCGTCTTCTGGGGCTGAAGTGCTCTGACCACTCTGCCCCATCCACCTGGCCAACTCCTGCTCATTCCATGTGATGTTGCTTCTGCAGGAGACTGCCAGTCGCTGGTTCCAATGACTGTTAGAGACACCAAGAAAATAGTGGTTTTAAAAAAGGCAGTTGAGGGGACAGCACTGTGGCACAGTGGGTTAATGCCTTGGCCTGAAGTGCCGGTATCCTATATGGGCACGGTTCTAGTCCCGGCTGCTCCTCTTCCAATCCAGCTCTCTGCTATGGCCTGGGAAAGCAGTAGAAGATGGCCCAAGTCCTTGGGCCCCTGCACTGTGTGAGAGACCCAGAAGGGGCTCCTCGGAGCTGGCTTCAGATCAGCACAGCTCCAGCCATTGTGGATATCTGGGGAGTGAACCATTGGATGGAAGACCTCTCTCTATCTCTCTCTCTCTGCCTCTCCTCTCTCTGTGTAACTCTGACTTTCAAATAAATAAGTAAATCTTAAAAAAAAAAAAAAAGCAGTTGATAGGGCTGATGTTGTGGCAAAGTGGGCACACTGCCTGTGATGCCGGCATCCCATATGGGCTCCATTCTGTGTCCCTCTGCTCCACTTCCAATCCAGCTCCCTGCTAATTGCCTGGGGAAAGCAGCGTGAAGATGGCTCCAGTGTTTGGGTCCCCGCCCCTGACCTGGGAGATCAGATGAGCCTCTGGCTCCTAGTGTTGTCCTGCCCCAGCCCTGACTTTTGGGGCTATTTGGGGAGTGAATCAGCAGATGGAAGCGCGCACTCTCTCTCTCTCTTTCAATTAAATAAATAAATATTTAAAAAAGTAAAATTCCCTTCCCAGCACCCGTCTGCTGCCTGTAACCACTGCTGACCTATCACACAGCAGGCTGGATGCACAGGGCCTGTGAGACTGTTAGGGGCCCATGAAGACGTTCTAATATCATTTAGAATTATAAAGAAAAATTGAGATGGCCTTGGTACATGCCACCTTGATGGGATTGTATTGGAAACCCCTGGCACAATTCTAACTCCATCATTTGGGGCCATTCCGATTGAGCATGTCCCAAGTTTTACATCTCCTCCCTCTCTTATTCCCACTCTTATATTTCACAGAGATCACTTTTCAGTTAAAATTTAAACATCTAAGAATAATTGTGTGTTAATTACAGAGTTCAACCACTAGTACTAGGATAAAGAAAAAAAAATACTACCATGGATAAAGTATTACATTGTACAACAACAGTCAGCACAAGAGCTGATCGAGTCACTGTTTCTCATAGTGTCCATTTCACTTCTACAGGTTTCCCCTTTGGTGCTCAGTTAGTCATCGCCAATCAAGGGAAACAAATGATATTTGTCTCTTTGGGACTGACTTAATTCACTGAGCATGATGTTTTCCAGATTCCTCCATTTTGTTGCAAGTGACCAGATTTCATTGTTTTTGACTGCTGTATAGTATTCTGTAGAGTACATGTCCCATAATTTCCTAATCCAGTCTACTGTTGATGGGCATTTGGGTTGGTTCCAAGTCTTAGCTATTGTGAATTGAGCCGCAATAAACATTGCTGTGCAGACGGCTTTTTTGTTTGCCAATTTAATTTCCTTTGGGTAAATTCCAAGGAGTGGGATGGCTGGGTTGAATGGTAGGGTTATATTCAGGTTTCTGAGGAATCTCCAGACTGACTTCCATAGTGGCTTCACCAGTTTGCATTCCCACCAACAGTGGATTAGTGTCCCTTTTTCCCCACATCCTCTCCAGCATCTATTGTTGGTGGATTTCTGAATGTGAGCCATTCTCTGTACCAAGGCCATCTCATTAGTCCAAGTGATCAATTTCAGCTCACAATTGATCACACTGATAGGTCTAAGAGTCAAAGGGATCACACAAACAAGACTAGTGTCTGCTAATACTAACTGATAGAATGAAAAAGGGAGAGAATGATCCAACATGAGAAGCAGGATACACAGCAGACTCATAGAATGGCAGATGTCCTAAATAGCACTCTGGCCTCAGAATCAGCCCTTAAGGCATTCGGATCTGGCTCAAGAGCCCATGAGAATATTTTAGGCATGGAAAGCTAAGACACTCTGGAAAAAACAGAAGACCTAAATGAAAGATCTCTGCGAGTGAGATCCCAGTGGAAAGAACGGGGCCATCAAAGAAGGAGGTACCTTCCTCTGAAGGGAGGAGAGAACTTCCACTTTGACTATGGCCCTGTGGGAATAAGATCGAAGTCGGCTAACCCTAAAGGCTTCCATAGCCTCGGCAACTCATGACCAGAGCCTAGGGAGATTACTGACGCCATAAACAAGAGTGTCAAATTGTTAAATCAACATCAGGAGTCACTGTGTACTTACGTCTCATGAGGGATCTGTCCTTAATGTGTTATCCAATGTGAAGTGATGCTATTACTAGTACTGAAACAGTATTTTTACACTTTGTGTTTCTGAGTGGGTGCGAACTGATGAAATCCTTTCATAGTATATATTGAATCGATCTTCTGTATATAAAGATAATTGAAAATGATTAAAAAATCTTGGTGTTGGCCGGCGCCGTGGCTCAACAGGCTAATCCTCCGCCTTGCGGCGCCGGCACACCGGGTTCTAGTCCCGGTCGGGGCACCGGATTCTGTCCCGGTTGCCCCTCTTCCAGGCCAGCCCTCTGCTGTGGCCCAGGAGTGCAGTGGAGGATGGCCCAGGTGCTTGGGCCCTGCACCCCATGGGGAGACCAGGAAAAAGCACCTGGCTCCTGGCTCCTGCCATCGGAGGAGCGCGGTGCGCCGGCCGCAGCGCGCCGACCACAGCGGCCATTGGAGGGTGAACCAACGGCAAAGGAAGACCTTTCTCTCTGTCTCTCTCTCTCACTGTCCACTCTGCCTGTAAAAAAAAAAAAAAAAAAAAAAAAAAAAAAAAAAAAAAAAATCTTGGTGTTAAACTGGAAATTGCATAGACAATTAATCAATTTTTTTAAAAAAAAATCATGTAGGATCTCTGTCCTTAATGTGCTGTACATTGTGAATTAATACTATAACTAGTACTCCAACAGTATTATCATTTTGTGTCTCTATGCGAGGGCAAACCATTGAAATCTTTACGTAATATGTACTAAATTGATCTTCTGTGTATAAAGAGAATTGAAAATGAATCTTGATGTGAACAGAAGGGGAGAGGGAGCGGGAAAGGGGAGGGTGGGGGGAGGGAGGGAAGTTGTGGGGGGGGGAGCCATTGTGGTCCATGAGCTGTTCTTTGGAAATTTATATTCTTTAAATAAAAGCTTTATATATAAAAAAAATAATAAAAAAAAGAATTATAAAGAAAAATTAATAATATAATACTAATATACAATAATGCATCTAGCCTGGATTATATTTACCATTATACCAAGACAGCAGTGAGATCATTTTTACTATATTTTTATGGAGGAAAGATGCCTGGGACTCTCCTAAGCCATGATGAGGTCCTTTGCCCAGCCTGGGCTGTTCCTGTCACCTGCGAGGGCCGCGATGGCTTAGAAGAAGAGAGAGAAGAAGGAAGCAGGCACGTGGCCCTTATCTTCAAGGGGGGCAACGTGAGAGCTGCAGTTAATATTCTTCCTCACAATGCATTGTGCAGACCTGAATCCCATGGCTGCACCCACTTATGAGGAGGCTAAAAATGCTGTTTTGTTTTGAATAGCCCTGTGCCTGTCACACAGAGAAAAAGGCAGAGTGGCTATGGGAGAACTACTACCCTGTAGGGGCTTCCCTGGACCTGTTAGCTGTCTACAGTGCATCATTCCTAATATGTAATTTTTTAAAAATTCCATTTTGAGGGGAAAGTGACAGAAGTGGGGGAGGAGAGGTCTTCCATTCACTGGTTCACTCCCCAAATGGCTGCAATGTCAGGGGCTGGACCAGGCCAAACCCAGGTGTCTGGAACTCCAGCCAGGTCTCCCACATGGATACAGAGGGCCCAAGTCCTTGGGCCATCTTCCATTGATTTCCCAGGAGCATTAGCAGGGAGCTGTATTGGAAGAGAAGCAGCTGGGACTCAAACTGGCACCCATGAGGGTTGCTGGCATTGCAGGTGGTGGCCTCACCTGCTGCACCATAGTGCCAGTCCCCTAACTTGATTTCTTCGGCCCTATTCTAATTTTTTTGTGAGACCAGTTAGGAAGATTTGCAATATTCAACACTGCAGGTTAAATTAGATGGTGTTATAAAGGTAATATTCCACTGGTTCTGCAATACTGACTCATTTTCTCCATTTCTTTTTATTATGGGAAATACACAACATATAGAACTTAGCACCTTCACCATTTTAAAGTGGCATTAGGTATGTTCCTCTCCAGAACTCTTTTTTTTTTCTTTTAAGATTTATTTTATTTATTTGAAAGAGTTACATGGAGAGGTAGAGCCAGAGAGAGGTCTTCCATCCATTGGTTCACTCCCCAAATGACTGCAAAGGCCAAAGCTGAGCTAATCCGAAGCCAGGAGCCAGGAGCTTCTTCTGGGTCTCCCAGAAGACTCAAGGACTTGGGCCATCTTCTACTGCTTTCCCAAGGCCATGGCAGAGAGCTGGATTGGAAGTGGAGAAGCTGGGACTAGAACCGGTGCCCAATTGGATGCTGGTGTAGCAGACTAGGGCTTTAACACGCTGTGCCATAGCGCTGGCCCCAGAACTCTTCTTGTTGCAGAATTGAAACTCCATACCCCGTGAAGAGTAATTCCCTCTGCCTCCTCCCTCCAGCCTCTGGCCACCAACTCTTCCACTTTCTGACTACTGCTGAATACTGACACTTTGTGCGTGCATGTGTGCATGCTTGTACGTTGGTGTGGCAAGCGAGGTAGCAAAGTTTAATGAAGAAAAATAATGAAGAGAGCACACCTGGTAGGCCGAGGCGCATCTCAGGAAAGGGCTGACTGCGCAGTCTGCACTCAGAGTGGAGTTTTTAAGGACGATGAGTATGAGTCCCTCGTTTCTTCCCTCCTCCCCCTTCTGGGAAATTGTAGGTAGGGATGAATACTAACACATATTTAAAAACCCTTTCAGAAAAGTTGGAAGCATTTCCACTGAGATCTGGTACCAGACAGGGATGCCCACTCTCACCACTGCTATTCAATACAGTTCTCGAAGTTTTAGCCAGAGCCATTAGGCAAGAAAAAGAAATTAAAGGGATACAAATTGGGAAGGAAGAACTCAAACTATCCCTCTTTGCAGATGATATGCTTCTTTATTTAGGGGACCCAAAGAACTCTAAAAGACTATTGGAACTCATAGAAGAGTTTGGCAAAGTAGCAGGATATAAAATCAATGCACAAAAATAAACAGCCTTTGTATACACAGGCAATGCCAAGGCTGAGAAAGAACTGCTAAGATCAATCCCATTCACAATAGCCACACAAAAAAGCAAATACCTTGGAATAAACTTAACCAAGGATGTCAAAGATCTCTACGATGAGAATTACAAAACCTTAAAGAAAGAAATAGAAGAGGATACCAAAAAATGGAAACATCTTCCATGCTCATGGATTGGAAGAATCAATATCATCAAAATGTCCATTCTCCCAAAAGCAATTTATAGATTCAATGCAATACCTATCAAGATACCGAGGACATTCTTCTCAGATCTGGAAAAAATGATGCTGAGATTCATATGGAAGTATAGGAGACCTCGAATAGCTAAAGCAATCTTGTACAACAAAAACAAAGCCAGAGGCATCACAGTTCCAGATTTCAGGACATACTACAGGGCAGTTGTTATTAAAACAGCATGGTACTGGTACAGAAACAGATGGATAGACCAATGGAACAGAATAGAAACACCAGATATCAATCCAAACATCTACAGCCAACTTATATTTGATAAGGATCCAAAACCAATCCCTGGAGTAAGGACAGTCTATTCAATAAATGGTGCAGGGAAAATTGGATTTCCACGTGCAGAAGCATGAAGCAAGACCCATACCTTTCACCTTACACAAAAATCCACTCTCCATAGATTAAAGATCTAAATCTATGACCCGACACCATAAAATTATTAGAGAACATTGGAGAAACCCTGCAAGATATAGGCACTGGCAAAGACTTCCTAGAAAAGACCCTGGAGGCGCAGGCAGTCAAAGCCAAAATTAACAATTGGGATTGCATCAAATTGAGAAGTTTCTGTACTGCAAAAGAAACAGTCAGGAGAGTGAAGAGGCAACCAACAGAATGGGAAAAGTATTTGCAAACTACGCAACAGATAAAGGATTAATAACCAGAATCTACAAAGAAATCAAGAAACCCCACAACAACAAAACAGACAAGCCACTTAAGAGATGGGCCAAGGACCTCAATAGATATTTTTCCAAAGAGGAAATCCAAAAGACCAACAGACACATGAAAAAATGTTCAGGATCACTAGCAATCAGGGAAATTCAAATCAAAACCACAAGGAGGTTTCACCTCACCCTGGTTAGAATGGCTCACATACAGAAATCTACCAACAATAGATGCTGGAGAGGATGTGGGGAAAAAGGGACACTAACCCACTGTTGGTGGGAATGCAAACTGGTTAAGCCACTATGGAAGTCAGTCTGGAGATTCCTCAGAAACCTGAATATAACCCTACCATACAACCCAGCCATCCCACTCCTTGGAATTTACCCAAAGGAAATTAATTTGGCAAACAAAAAAGCTGTCTGCACCTTAATGTTTATTGCAGCTCAATTCACAATAGCTAAGACCTGGAACCAACCCAAATGCCCATCAACAGTAGACTGGATGAAGAAATTATGAGATATGTACTCTATAAAATATAATACAGCAGTAAAAAACAATGAAATTCGGTCATTTGCACCAAAATGGAGGAATCTGGAAAACATCATGCTGAGTGAAATAAGCCAGTCCCAAAGGGACAAATATCATATATTCTCCCTGATTGGTGACAACTAACTGAGCACCGAAAAGGAAATCTGTTGAAGTGAAACAGACACTATGAGAAACAATGACTCAATCAGCCCTTGTCCTGACTGTTGATGAACAACTTAATACTTTATCCCTTTTAGTATTTTTTTGTTCTACTTAATACTATTGGTTGAACTCTGTAATTAACACACAATTATTCTTCGGTGTTTAAATTTAACTGAAAAGTGATCTCTGTTAAATATAAGAGTGGGAATAAGAGAGGGAGGAGATGTACAATTTGGGACATGCTCAATCTGACTTGCCAGGGGATTCAAATTCAATCCCATCAAGGTGGCATGTACCAATGCCATCTCACTAGTCCAAGTGATCAATTTCATTTCACAATTGATCATAATGATAGGTCTAAGAGTCAAAGGGATCACATAAACAAGACTAGTGTCTGCTAATACTAACTGATAGAATTAAGAATGAGAGAATGATCCAACATGGGAAGTGGGATACACAGCAGACTCATAGAATGGCAGATGTCCTAAATAGCACTCTGGCCTCAGAATTAGCCCTTAAGGCATTTGGATCTGGCTGAAGAGCCCACGAGAGTATTTTAGTATTTTAGGCATGGAAAGCCAAGACACTCTGGCAAAAAAAAAAAAAATCCTGAATGAGAGATCTCTGCAAGTGAGATCCCAGTGGAAAGAACGGGCCATCAAAGAAGGAGGTACCTTTCTCTGAAGAGAAGAGAGAACTTCCACTTTGACTATGACCTTGTCTATATAAGATCAGAGTTGGCAAATTCAAAAGGCTTCCATTGCCTTGGCAACTCATGACAAGAGCCTAGGGTGATTACTGATGCCATAAACAAAAGTGTCAATTTGTTAAGTCAACAACAGGAGTCACTGTGTACTTACTCCTCATGTAGGATCTCTGTCCTTAATGTGTTGTACAATGTGAATTAATGCTAAAATTAGTACTCAAACAGTATTTTACACTTTGTGTTTCGGTGTGGGTGCAAACTGTTGAAATCTTTACTTAATATATACTAAATTGATCTTCTGTATATAAGGCTAATTGAAAATGAATCTTGATGTGAATTGAATGGGAGAGGGAGTGGGAGATGGGAGGGGTGCAGGTGGGAGGGAAGTTATGGGGGGAAAAAGCCATTATAACCCATAAACTATACTTTGGAAATTTATATTTATTAAATAAAAGTTTAAAATATTCTTAAAACTGCATATATGAAAAACATGAAATGTGTTCCCTTTGTATAAATAAATGATAAAAATAAAAATGCAAACTATTTCTTAAAAAAAAAAACAAAAAATAAAAAGACTTTCATTCAGGAGAATTTCAAAAATATTAAAAACTTGGGGACTGGTGTTGTGACCAGTCGGTTAAACCTGCTGCTTACAACACTGGCATTCCATATCAGTGCTGGTTCAAGTCCCAGATGCTCCAATTCCAATCCAGCTCCTTGCTAATGCAATGGGAAGGCAGCAGATGGCCCATGTGGGAAACCTAGAAGAAGCTCCTGGCTTTTGCCTGGCCCAGCTATTTGGGAAGTGAACCAGCAGATGAAAGATCTCTCACTCTCTCTTTGCCTCCCCCTCCCTCTGTGATTCTGCCTTTCAAATAAATAAATTAAATTAATGTTGATAAGAAATTTTAAATGTAGAAGGGAGAAACTAGAATAGTGAATCCCCGACAACCCATCACTGAGCTCAAACATTTTGTAGTTTACGACTCATTTCATGTCATTGTACTCCACCAACTTCTCCCTGCCACCAGATACCAGTCATTCTTAATCATCGCTTCCAGTCCATCCTCCCAAGCAGAGAATGGCCCAAGTGCTTGGGCCCCTGCCACCCCCATGGGAGACTTGAATGGGCTTCTTGGTTCCTGGCTCCAGCCTGGCCCAGCCCCAGCTCTTGTGGCCATTTGTGGAGTGAACCAGCAGGTGGAGGATCTCTCCCCTTCTCTGTAATTCTGCCTTTCAAATAAATAAGTCTTTTGTTTAAAAAAGACTTTTTATTTATTTGAAAGGCAGAATAACAGAGTGGCAGAAGGAGAGGGAAAGATCGTCCACCTGCTGCTTCATTCCCCAAATGGCCACAAGAGCTGGAGCAGGGCCGATCCAAAGCCAGGAGCCTGGAGCCTCCTCTGGATCTCCCACATGTGTGCAGGGGTCCGAGGACCTGGGCCATCCTCTGCTACCCTACCAGGCACATGAGCAGGGAGCCAGATCAGAAGTGGAGCAGCCAAGGGGCCGGTGCTGTGGGGTAGCGGGAGGGATGCGGATGCTGGTGGAGGCCCACAGCCTCCCACCAGAGCTGGAGCCCTTCTCCCAGTGAGACAGGAGAGAAGGCAGGATGCAGATGTGCGTGGGAGTGGCTGTGACAGGAAGACCAAGGAGTTGGCTGGCACTGCTCCTCTATCCTCAAGGAGTATGAGACTCCGTGGTGGCCACCTGGGTTTGGAAGGAAAGGGTACGTACGAATGAGTGACTACTCTGGTGATTCAGAGAGCAATCCGTAGGGGCAGTGTTTCTGAATTTGTACGTGCAGAGGAATCATCAGGGCACCTGGGACCTTGTGGATTCAGAAGGCCTGGGCACCTGCATTTGTAAGAAACTCCCCAGTGGTCCAGCAGCACCTGCAGCGCAAGCAGGGGAGTGCTACTGCTTGAATGTTTGTGCCCCTCCCAAATGCCTGTTGAAAGCTAATCCCGATGCAACAGGCTTGGGGGCTGGCCCTGGAGGGGTCATTAGCCCAGGAGCGCTCTGTCCTCACAGATGGAGCCAGCTGGACACCTTTGCCCTCTGTCCCTTTCCTTCTTGTGGGGGCCCAGTGTATAGCAACCAGACCCCATCTCGGAAGCAGTGAGAGCAGCCCACACCCGACACCGAAGCTGGAGGCATCTTGATCTTGGACTTCCCAGCCTTCAGAACTGCGAAATGGACTGCTCTGATTCACCCGTGGCCCCCTCTGTGCCGCTTTGTTAGAGCCACACAAGAGGAGGAAGACAGGAGGTGTGTAGGATTTGTGGGCACGGCCAGCAATTTCAAGGTAGATCATTTATCCCAGCTGGTGTTTTCCTCTTGCTGTTTGGATCCAGGGATGGAGGAAGAGGATAATTGGGTTTAACCAAGGCTGAAGAGAGCCATGGAATTGATTTTTGGGAGGGAGCATGTTGAATGAAGTGCCATTTAATCCAAGCTGGGTCAGGATGGAAGTGAGATACTAAGAGATAACGGATGATTAAAAAAAAAAAAAAAAGCCAGAGGGCCAAGGACATGTGAGTCTTGATGTGGTGAAGGAACTGGTGGTGTAGGAGCTCTGGGGGCTCTAAGCTGGAAAGAGAGGAGGGGGTGGGGAAGCAGTGAGGAGCACGACACTGAGATGCAGAGGTGCTGCGGCTGCTGGCGATGGCGAGGTCAAGTGTATGATCTCCAGAGTGGGAGGCTAACAATTGTTTGAGGTGAGGAGGTCAAGAAATGGGGAAGCCCAGGTGTCAGAGGGGTCATTCTCCAAATAGCGACCCCAGTGGGCTGTGACAGGGAAGCTCATGCACCCAACACAGGTCCTTAAGAACAAGGAGGGCCAGTGCCGCGGCTCACTAGGCTAATCTTCCGCCTGCGGCGCCGGGACCCCTGGTTCTAGTCCCGGTTGGGGCGCCGGTTCTGTCCCAGTTGCTCCTCTTCCAGTCCAGCTCTCTGCTGTGGCCGGAGTGCAGTGGAGCATGGCTCAGGTCCTTGGGCCCTGCACCTGCATGGGAGACCAGGAGAAGCACCTGCCTCCTGGCTTCAGATCAGCGTGGTGTGCCACCGCCCGTAGCGGCCACTTGGGGAGTGAACCAATGGAAAAAGGAAGACCTTTCTCTCTGTCTCTTTCTCTCTCACTGTCTAACTCTGCCTGTCAACAAAACAAAACAAAACAAAACAAAACAAAACAAAAAGAACAAGGGGGACCAGCAAGTGACAGCAGCCAGGAGGAGCGGCAGGGTGGTAGTCTGATGGCATGGATGGGAAGCTGGGAATAGAAGGCAGACTCAGTCTCTCTCTCTCCTAGGTGCGGTGGGAAGTCTGGGAGGGTTTCAGGCAAGGACATGACCGGGTCCAGCTGAGATTTTGCAAAGGTCTCTTGCATTGACAGGAGATTCAGTGGCACGGAGAAGCTCCGCACAGGTATTTAGACCAGAGGCTGCCACAGTGTGGGCCCCTGGCTGGTAGAAGCAGCATGACTGAGAGTTTGTTGGAGACTGAGAATTTGTTCTTGGCCCTCACCCAGATCTACTGACCAAAAATTCTAGGGATGGGCCCTATAATTCTGATGTCCACTGAAGTTGAATGAAAGAAAACAGCCACTGGATTAGGCATTAAAGAGGAGGGGGTAGACACAGAGGTATAGCCCAGGGGCAGGAATGAACATAGGGGGCTGGCGTATGGGAGCACAGGAGGGACGAGCCAGGCTGCAGGGAGGATGAAGTTGACGGGGACCTGAGTGTCCTGTACCAAAGTGGGGAGGGAAGGCTGGAGGAGCAGCCCTGGGCAGGGCAAGGTCAAGGGTTCAGTCCTGTGCATGTTGCAGGGAGAAGACATTCAGGGGAGCGGCTGATCTGTTAGTGTTTTGTTGTATGATGAAAGAGAAAAGGTTTATTTATCCCACAGTTTTGGAGGTTCAGGTCCAAGATTGGTCAGCCCCATTGGTTTAGCCTCTGATGAAAGCCATGGGTGGCCATGGCAGAACAGAGGCAGAGGACGGGTCATGTGGTGACCCACAAGTGGGGCCATCTTGAGCTCTAAGAACAACTCTCCCACAAGAGCTGCCTTCTGGCGGCACCCCAGCCCAATTCCCTAGGGACTTCCAATTCCCTAGGAACTTCCTAGGGTCGTTGGATCATTGGATCGTTGGAATGTTGGATCATTCCCCACCCTCTTAGGACTACTAACTCATGACTTTGGGGTTTGACATCCTGCGAAGCCTGGGAGTCAAATCTTGTTCAAGCCATAGCAGCTGAAAAGAAGGAACCACGTTCCGCCCTAGATCCCAGCAGCAAATCCAAGCTGTGCTCCTGTGGGACAGGCAGTGACAATGGCACACGATGGCTCTATGTCAACCTTTCTGGCTTGTAGCTGGGGGCGTGCTGGGAAGAGCACTGAGCTTGGGTTCCAGAGATTCAGTGCCTGGGTGTAAGTCTCTCTGGAGCAAGTCACTGCACATCTGTGAGCTCAGCTCCCGCGTCTCTCGGATAGGGGTTACAGCTTCTGCATTGACCGTCTGAAGACGTCACTCTTCCAGACAAACAACCTGCTGCAAATCAGAATTCATGAGCATTCCAAATCTGTTTCACAAACGTAAGTCAGACAGTCTTCTAAATAGTCTAATAATTTTTCTAGGGAAAAAAATGGCTTTTCTTGTTGGTAGCTGCCCACTTGCTGTGATACGGTGGTAGGCGAAAGATAATCAATCCCCCCAAATGCATCCCCACCTCCCCGCCCTGTGAGGGCTTGCCATCAGTCTGTGAGGTCATTCCCTGGACTGGACCCCATGCCTGTACACATGCAAGAATCCCACTCTTTGCAGAAAGTGTTACCATTTATTTGCCACACACCACGTGTGCGTGTTTGACACCTGTCGTCTCATGTGCCCCAAAGGAATCCTGCACGTTAGAGACTGCTCTCCTCACTTTATAGAGGAGAATACCGGGCTCAGAATGCAGGGGACTCGCCCAGCTTCACAGAGCTCAGAGCTCGTGCCGGCTCAGAGCCAGCAGCTTTGGGTGGATGGTGAGGACCTGTGGAAAGGAACTCAGCAGGGAATGAGGACCAGGGAAGAGCGACAGCCTGAGCCAGAGAGTGCAGACACAGGGCGCGGGAATCCTCGTGTGCACTCTGCTTTTCAGTTATAACTTTCTTTGGCCAGCCCCTTTCTAGTACCTCAGCCTTCCATGGCATCCGAAGGTGAATTTCCTCAGGTATGGTGATGACGTCTTTCAGCAAAGATGGCAGAAGAGGGAAGAGATGGGGGGTGGGGTGGGCTCAGGCACGAGGCCCTGTGTCTTCTCAGCTACAAAGCAAATGCACCGAGACCATGGGACTCACTACTCTTCCTTGTGCCTATGGACAGCATTTGGCCTGGGAACTTTTTTTTTTTGAAAGATTTATTTTATGGGCCGGCGCCGTGGCTCACTTGGTTAATGCTCTGCCTGCAGTGCCAGCATCCCATATAGGTTCTGGGTTCTAGTCCCAGTTGCTCCTCTTCCAGTCCAGCTCTCTGCTACGGCCCGGGAGGGCAGTGGAGGATGGCCCAAGTGCTTGGGCCCTGTATCCGCATGGGAGACCAGGAGGAAGCACCTGGCTCCTGCCTTCGGATCGGTGTAGCTCTGGCCATAGCGTCCATTTTGGGGGTGAACCAACGGAAAGAAGACCTTTCTCCCTCTCTCTCTCTCTCTCTCTCACTGTCTAACTCTGTCAAATAAAAAAAATAATAAAATATTTATTTTATTTATTTGAAAGAGTGACAGAGCCAGAGATATCTTTCATTCACTGGGTTTACTCCACAAATGGCCTCAATGGCTGGGGCTGTACCAGGCGGAAGCCAGGAGCCTAGAACTCATCTGGTTCCCCAAAATGGGGGCCAGCACTTGGGCCATCTGCTGCTGCTTTCCCAGGCACACCAGCAGGGGGCCGGATAGGAAGTAAACTAGCCGGGACTCAAGCCGGGATGCCGGCATCACAAGTGGCAGCTAAAACTGCTGCACCGTGACTCCGGCCTTATGCTTTGTGAAGTTTTGTGCAGGCAAGAGAGAGATTACAAGATTTTTTAGAGGTTAGCATTTGGTGCGGTGGTTAAGAGACCGCTTGGGAATCTGCATCCCATGTTGGAGCACCCACATCCAGGTCTCAACTCCACTTCCAGGTCTGCTGAGTGCACGCCGGGAGGCAGTGAAAGAGGTCCCTGCCATCCACAGGAGAGACCGGATCAAATAGGGGCTCCTGGCTTCATCTGGCCTCGTCTTGGATGCTGTGGGGCTTTGAGATCTCTCAGCCTGTCTCTGTTTTCTTTTCTTTCTTTCTTTCTTTTTTCTTTTTTTGACAGGCAGAGTGGACAGTGAGAGAGAGGGACAGAGAGAAAGGTCTTCCTTTGCCGTTAGTTCACCCTCCAATGCTGCCGCAGCCGGTGCGCTGAGGCCGGCGCACCGCGCTGATCCAATGGCAGGAGCCAGGTGCTTCTCCTGGTCTTCCATGGGGTGCAGGGCCCAAGCACTTGGGCCATCCTCCACTGCCCTCCCAGGCCACAGCAGAGAGCTGGCCTGGAAGAGGGGCAACCGGGACAGAATCCGGCGCCCCGACCGGGACTAGAACCCGGTGTGCCGGCGCCTCAAGGCGGAGGATTAGCCTGTTGAGCCATGGCGCTGGCTCCTGTCTCTGTTTTCAAATAAAAACATACACATTCATAATTGGAAAAACTAATTCAAAGCTGTGGTAGTTGATGACACTGGCTTGTGACATGCGAGACCAGCAGAGCCTGAAAGGACTCTGTCACAGCTTTGGGATCGGCTAGTGCGACAGAGAGGACCAGAATCCCAGCCTCCCAGCATGCTCTGCTCCTCGTTCTAATCCCCTCCAAAAAGGACTGCTGCAAAACCAACAACACAAACCCTAGAAAGAATCGCATCCTCCGTACGAGCATGGCCTTCGGGAAACAGTGTTTTCTGAGTGTGCTTTGGCACCGGGTCTGTGACTGCTGATTCACAACTGCCCTGTGGGTAGCAAAGGCCAGGGCCATCTCCTCCCAGCCACAGCCACAGCCACAGCATGAGGCCTTCTGGATTGTGGGCTTCGAAGGTTGGCAGGATGGGTATCACCCCCGGCTCTGAGGCTGGACACTTGGGACTTCCTCTGGCCACAGAAGTGTTACTGGTTTTGGAGTCAGGCATAGGTGGACTCCATGGCCAGAGCTGTGTGGCTCTCACCCAGTTACTTCATTTAACTCATTTGCGAGGAAGAGCAGGATGGTCCAGACTAAGTGATGTAGCGCACCGGGCGTCAGGGAGAGCTCAGAGCAGCGCTGATGTGTGTGTGTGTAGGGGGGGTCCTTGCCAATACGGGGTAACGGCCTGGGAGCAGCTGCGAGGAGGATGGAGGCCAGCGCTGGCCGTGGCCACAGAGTGGCTCTAGGCTTTCCCTGGGCGAGGGCTACCGGGTTCCGCTGCGGATTTGGAGGCCGCGCGCCCCCTAGAGGCCAACCCTGGAAGCCACGGTTGCTTTCAAGGCAGCCGAATAAAAAGCGCTGGGGCTGCCCGGGCCAATGCAGGCAGAGCATGGCCAAGCCTTTTCCTTCGCGCTCTGGAGGCCTGGAGGAGACCTGGATGCTAGTCGCCTGCGTCTCTGGGCTGCTGAGATGACTGCCTTTGGTGAAGCGCAAAAAAGCAGGAGGGACTCGGATTCAGAGAACATTTCCTGAGCACGCACTTTGAAGCCATCTCTGCTGGGTGCTTTTACTTGCATTATCTCATTTCAGTGTCTCAGGGGAGAGTTTGCAGTTGTTTCTCTGATGAGGCCATTGGAGGAGCACTGTGCGGAAGTGGCTCACGGTTGAAACATGGCTACCTCAGGGTTTGTGTTGGTTTGTAGGAGCGGCCATAACCAGATGCCAACAACAGACGCCTTTCAGCTCTGAGGGCTGGAAGTCGGAAGTCGAGGTTGGGCTGGGGACCATCTCTCTGGTGGGGACAGTACCTCATGTGAGGGCAGTGCCTGGCCCCAGCCTCTCTGTGTGGTTTGTAGACGGTGCCTTGGTGTTGATTTGCACTTCTAGCTCCAAATCCCTTTTTTGTAAGGTCTTGTTACCTTGGAGCCCACCCTCATGACCTCACTTGAATTTGATGACCTCTGGTACGTAAGGTCACATTTGGAGGCACTGGCAGTTAGAGACTTCACATATATATTTTTAAAAAATATTTAATTTATTTGAAAGGCAGAGTTATAGAGAGGCAGATGCAGAGAGAGAGAGAGAGAGAGAGGGAGAGAGAGAGAGAGAGAAAGAGAGAGGGAGAGAGGGAGTGAGAGAGGTCTTCCATCTGCTGGTTCACTCCCCAGATGGCGCAACGGCCAGAGCTGCTCTGATCCAAAGCCAGGAGCCAGGAGCTTCTTCCAGGTCTCCCACGTAGGTGCAGGGGCCCAAGCACTTGAGCCATCCTCCACTGCTTTCCCAGGCCATAACAGAGAGCTGGATTGGAAATGGAGCAGCAAGGACTCGAACCAGCATCCATAGGGGATGCCGGCGCTGCAGGTAGAGGCTTCACCAACTAAGTCACAGCGCCAGCCCTGAGCCTTCACATACATTTTAGGGGAATATGATTCAACCTATACCAGAATTTAATGTCAGGGGCCTACACCATGGCTCACTTGGTTGATCCTCCGCCTGCGGCACCAGCATCCCATATGGGCACCGGGTTCTAGTCCCTGTTGCTCCTCTTCCGGTCCAGCTCTCTGCTGTGGCCCGGGAGTGCAGTGGAGGATGGCCCAAATGCTTGGGCCCCTGCACCTGCATGGAAGACCAGGGAGAAGCACCTGGCTCCTGGCTTCGGATCTGCGCAGCACCAGCTGTGGCGGTCATTTGAGGAGTGAACCAATGGAAGGAAGACCTTTCTCTCTGTCTCTAACTCTACCTGTCACATAAATTTGAAAAAAAATTAAAAGAAAAGAATTTAATGCCAAACAACTCCCAGTTCTAAGCCTGCTGCTTGCCTGCATATTCAGAGAGGCTCTCAATCTTGGATAGCCACTGGATTTGCCTGGTAAATATACATATAAAGTATACATATATGTGTAATATATGTAAAATATGCATATATTACTGGTTGACTTCATCCCCAGAGGTCAGGTTAGGGACACTGGGATTGCAGAACGCGCCCCAGGGGGTTCCGGCCAGAAGGATGCTAGAACTCCCAGGTTTTCCGCCACCATCCCGGGGCTCTGTCCCGAAGGCCACCTGAGCGCTCACCTCACTCTGTTGCCAGGGCAGGGAAGTTCATTTTGTCTCGGCTCCATTTCTGTTCCCCTTTTTCCTACTCCTTAATCACATTTGCTCCTCACTCCTATCAGAGCTGGGACCTAGCACAGCGCCTGCCACACACTCAGCCTTGATTAAAAAATGTCTGAAGAAGAGGAGGGAAAAGAACCACAGGAGGGGTGGGGTCTGACAGGGGAAGCCCTAAAACACAGCTGTTTCTGGGGGAGTTTCCTGGCACCCACCAGGGGAGAATCTCAGCACAAATGGTGCCCAATGACGAGCGTCTACCCAGCGCTGACCTGCCAGGGACACTGTATGTGGGCCTCACGTCAGGTCCACAACGTCACAAATAGCACTTGCACTTGAGCTAAGGCCTGAGACCTGGGCTTGTCACTCCCCCTTCTGCAAACCCCCAGGGCTGGCAAAAGACGAGACAGTCTTCCCCCTTTTACTAACACCTGAAAAGACAAAAGGTGAAACTCTGGCTCCACCGTTCTGTGAGGTGGCGAGTAACCATGGTTTCCTAGGCTCCTGGCATCTTTCTCCAAGCCCTGACATGCTGCATTGACTGGGAGTGACCTGTTTATTTAGTTGTGGCCCACCTCTGTTTTCATTCTCCTACAGAACAGCCTGGAGAAGATGAATACATAGGTCAATGTATCAACCACACTGCTGGAAATGAAAAAACAAAATTGCAAGAGCCAAGTATACATGTGAGAACTGTTGAGTCAATATTTTTTTATTTATTTATTTGACAGATAGAGTTAGACAGTGAGAGAGAGAAAGAGAGAGAGAGAGAAAAGTTTTCTTCCGTTGGTTCACTCCCCAAATGGCTGCCACGGCCGAAGCTACGCCAGTCCGAAACCAGGAGCCAGGCACTTCTTCCTGGTCTCCTATGCAGGTGCAGGAGCCCCAGCACTTGGGCCATCCTCCACTGCCTTCCCGGGCCACAGCAGAGAGCTGGACTGGAAGAGGAGCAACTGGGACTAGAACCTGGTGCCCATATGGGATGCTGGTGCCACAGGTGGAGAATTAACCAAAGCCATGGCGCCGGCCCCGAGTCAATAATTTAATGTTGGCCTAATCAATATACAAATATAAAAGAAGATGATGACAATGTAGACAAGAACGAAAAAGATGAAATATCCAGTGTGAAAAATATTTGAACACATCAGATGAAATATAAACAAATAAAGCTGAATAACAAATTAGTAACTTGGAAATCCAGGTGGAGGAAACTCTCAGAAGGAAAAAGGAAAGAACAGAGATACAACTTATAAAGAAAAAGTCTACATTATGTGAAGATAGAAGTAAAAGCATTAACATCCAGATGATGAGAGTGTTAGAATGAAAAGAAAAATAAAAACAAAGAGGAAGGAATGTTTGAGGAAAAATTGGGATAATTTTCTTTTTTAAAATATTTATTTCTTTATTTGAAAGGCAGAATTAGAGACAGAGATGTTCCACCTGCTGGCTCCCTCCCTAAATGGCTGCAATAACCGGAGCTGGGCCAGGCAGAAGCCAGAGCCAGGAGCTTCTTCTGGGTCTGCCATGTGGGTGCAGGGGCCCAAGCACTTGGGCCATCTTCAGCCCTGCTTTCCCAGGTACATTAGCAGGGAGCTGGATGGGAAGTTGAGCAGCCAGGACTTGAAGCAGTGCCCATAGGGGATGCTGGTTCCACAGCGGGTGGCTTTACCTACTACATCACAGTGCTGGCCCTGTGATAATTTTTTATAATTAAGAAAGATGAAAAATCAAGAGGATTATAGAGGAACGATAAGAGAAAATCCACACTTGTAGTAAAACTTTGTAGTAAAATTAAGAATCGGAAATAAGTACAGAAAATTTTAAAAGATTCTAAAAAGGAAAGAGATCACAAAAAGAACATAGAATTCAGATTGACAGCATATTTTTCAATAGTAACAACTCCTGAAAGAGAATAGTGGAGTTATATTTTCAAAATATTAAAGGAGAAAAAGTAGAACTCTATCCTTAGATCTAGCATGCCATTCAAAAACAAGGGCATGATTAGAAAAATTATTTTTCTCAGGGCTGGTGCTGTGGCATAGCGGGTAAAGCCGCTGCCTGCAGTGCCAGCATTACATGTGGGCAGTGGTTCGAGTCCCATTGGAAGTGGCTGCTCCATTTCCAATCCAACTCTCTGCTGTGGCCTGGGAAAGCAGTAAAAGATGGTCCAAGCACCCTGGACCTACGTGGGAGACTCGGAGAAAGCTCCTCACTCCTGGCTTCAGATCAGCGTAGCTCCAGCCATTGCAGCCAACTGGGGAGTGAATCAGCACATGGAAGACCTCTCTCTCTGCCTCTCCTCTCTCTGTGTAACTCTTTCAAATAAATATAATAGATCTTTTTAAAAAATTATTTTTCTCAGGTACAAAAGTCCCTGTATGATTTATCACTCATAGGTTGGAAATTGTTTTTGGATAAAAGAATTAGGGAAGGGGAGAGTAAAAATAACAGATACCACCAGAGATACATGAAGTAAAAATGATCAAGTGTACTAGTGAAATTTGTTTTACCTGAAAGAATGGCTAAGACTAAGGAAAAAGAGGGCACATATCCACAATACATAGGTTGAAGTGTAGGTAACACCACTGGCATTAGACTAGATAATAATGGGGGTAGGTTGGGGAGTGGAGATATGAACGCATAATACAACTTCTTCTTATCAGAAAGAAGACAGGCCGGCGCCATGGCTCAACAGGCTAATCCTCTGCCTTGGGGCGCAGGCACACCGGGTTCTAGTCCCGGTTGCCCCTCTTCCAGGCCAGCTCTCTGCTGTAGCCCGGGAGTGCAGTGGAGGACGGCCCAGGTGCTTGGGCCCTGCACCCCATGGGAGACCAGGAGAAGCACCTGGCTCCTGCCATCAGATGAGCGTGGTGCGCCGGCTGTAGCGCGCCGGCCGCAGCGGCCATTGGAGGGTGAACGAACGGCAAAGGAAGACCTTTCTCTCTGTCTCTCTCTCTCACTGTCCACTCTGCCTGTCAAAAAAGGAAAAAAAGAAAGAAGACACTGCTATCAGTTTAAAGAAAGGATCCACTGAGGTCACCACATCAACAGCTATTAACAAGAGATGAGACTAAAGCATAAGGAAATACAAAGTGTGGAAGTAAATGTCAAGAAAATGAGATAAAAGTAAAATGCTAACTAAAATAAGACCGATGTGTCTACATAATATGAGATAAAATAAACAGCAAAAAGTTACATAAGCAGGAATATTCTTTGTAAAGCAAAAAGGCTGCACAATTTTGAAACAAACTTGACAGTGTAATAGAAATGAATCAACCTATCACAATGGGGGGGTGTTTCCTCATTCCTCTCCATTACTGATAGATTAAGCAGACTCTCATGGGGCTGGTGCCATGGCTCACTTGGTTAATCCTCTGCCTGCAGCACCGGCATCCCATATGGGCACTGGGTTCTAGTCCCGGCTGCTCCTCTTCCAGTCCTGCTCTCTGCTGTAGCCTGGGAGGGCAGTGGAGGATGGCCCAAGTGGTTGGGCCCTGCACCCGCATGGAGACCAGGAGGAAGCACCTGGCTCCTGGCTTTGGGTCGGCGCAGCGCCGGCCGTAACGGCATTTGGGGAGTGAACTAACGGAAGGAAGGCTTTTCTCTGTCTCTCTCTCTCTCTCTCACTGTCTATAACTCTACCTGTCAAATAAATAAAGGTTAAACAGACTCTCTCCCCACCAAATATATCTAAAGATCATTTTTGGAAAGTAGAGGAAGACACAGTTTGGACTTTGGGGTTAGGAAAGATATTTTAAACAAGACAGAAAAATGTCGATTATAAAAGAAAAGATCAATAAATAATGTTCTATCATATTAAGAACTTTTGCTCACCGAAGGGTCTGTTAGAGAAAGTGAAAAGAAGATATCCAAAATGCATAAAAATGACAAAGGACTAGTGTCATAAAGAACTCCTACAAAACAGTGAAAGAAAACAAACAAACAAAAACCCTAAGTAGCTCAAAAGGAAAATGGGCAAAAGAACAAAAAAACAAAGAAGCAATGTTTTCACGGAAGAGGAAACACATGGCCAATAAGCATATGAAGAGATTTTTAACATAACTAGTAATTGGGAAATACAAATCAAGACTATAATGACATAATTTTACACTCATTCAGTTGGTAAAACATTTCAATAGTCCAGTAACACCAACTTTTATGTTATGTTGGTGAGAGTATTAGCTTTGTAACTATTTTGGAAAATAGTTCAATGTTTTCTCCTATATTTGAGTATTTACAAACTGTGATGGGTTGAAGATTGTCCACCCAAAAGAAATGTTAAATTCTTAACTCTCAGAAACTGTGGATTCTTTGTACTTTACAAATGACATAAAAAATGATGTCATCCTGGATCCTAAACAAGAAGAGAAGAGACACACAAAGGAGAAGCTATGTGGAGGCAGAGACAGAGGGGAGAATGGTACATCTGCAAAGATTGCCAGCAAATGTCAGAAGCTAAGAGAGAGGCACGGGACAGAGTGTCCTACACAGAATCCATAGGAAAACAAACATCATGATACCTTGATTTTGGATTTATTGCCAGATTGTGGCAATTTCTGAAAGCCCTATCTAATGATCCAACAATTCTACTCCTAGGGATAGACCCAACATAGATGATTTCCTATGTACAATTGAGTATTATAAGAAAGTTCACAGTATGTCTGTTTACAATAGTAAAAATCCACAAAGAACTCAAAAACCTAGCTACAGAAGAGAGAGTAAGTAAATTATAGTAAATCCACACAATGGAATACTATTCAGCAGTCAAAATGAATGAACTATGGCAACACGAAAAATATAAAGAATCTTAACAATACAATGTTAAATAAGAAGTTAATCTAAAAGGTTATATGCATGGTGATCCATCTTCCTCTAAAGAGAGGAAGGAAGAGAAAGAGAGTAAGAGAGAGAGAGAAGTAAACAGAGAGGGCTCTTATCTTCCAGCTTATTCCCCAAATGCCCACTATGGTCAGGGATGGGCTGGTGCTGGGCTAGGGCCAAAGCCAGGAGCCAGGAATGCAATCCAGTTCTCCCACGTGGATGACAGGAATCAAATTACTTGAGCTATCACCTGCTGTCTCCCAGCATCTGCACTGGCAGGAAGCTGAAGTCAAGAGTCAGAGTTGGGAATTGAATCCAGGCACTCCAATATGGAAGGGAAGCATCTTAATGTGTAGGCCACCTGCCCACTCCCTGATACCTTTTTAAATAAAATTAAAAATGAGAGGGGTTGGCACTGCGGAGCAGTGGGTTAACGCCCTGGCCTGAAGCGCTGGCATCCCATATGGGCACTGCTTCTAGTCCCGGCTGCTCCACTTCTGATCCAGCTCTCTGCTGTGGCCTGAGAAAGCAGTAGAGGATGGCCCAAGTCCTTGGGCCCCTACACCCACATGGGAGACATGGAAGAAGCTCCTGGCTCCTAGCTTTGGATCAGCGCAGTTCCGGCCTTTGTGGCCAATTGGGGAGTGAACCAGTGGATGGAAGATCTCTCTCTCTCTCTCTCTCTCTCTCTCTCTCTCTCTCTCTCTCTGCCTCTCCTCTCTCTGTGTAACTCTTTCAAATAAATAAATAAATAAAATTTTTTAAAAAATTAAAAATGACAAAGATAAAAACTATTTGTTTTTAATGAATATAAGTAGATTAACTTAAGCTACATAAAACGGAAAGGGAGGGAACGACTAATGTGGAATTCTGTGTGATGCCTAGCTTGAGTGGGGCAGGGCAGGGAATAAGACCTGGGAGGTAGCCACGTGGTTAGGTGTGGGATACTATTGAGATTTTAGTTTTTGTATTAGATAGTAATGCACGAGTGCTATCTGTATTTACATCTATATTCATATAATATTTATGTGTTTATTTTGGAGGCAGCAGGAGACAGAGCTCCCATCTACTGGTTCACTCCCACAATAGCCGCAGTTGGACAAGGCCAAAGCCAGGAGCTGGGAACTCTACCCAGGCCTTCCACTTGGATAGCCGGGACCCAACTATATGGGCCATCACCGTTGTCTCCCAGGGTCCGCATCAGCAGGAAGCAGGAGGTAGGAGCTGGAGTCAGGTATTGAGCCCAAGTACCTTGATATGCGACCTGGGTCCCAACTGACCTCTTAGCCATTAGGTGGAACACTTATCCCAATATGATCATAGTTTGTGGAAGAGTCCACTCAAGGACCCCTAAGGAAAGTATTTTCCAAGTAGCATTAGGCCTAACCCTAACAAACCTGTGACCTGAGGCTTGAACTCCTCAAAGAGCAGGGCTTGTTCATAGTTTTCATGATTCTATAAACTGGCATTTCTGGCACACTTCGATTTTCACATGAGTCTGGAAATGGGAGCCATTATTTTCCAAACTAACTCTGTGACTAACAGTATGGTTAACCAATCTAGGCCACACATGCAGGTCTGGCCTGTTCGTTTAGCATGCCAATTTAGTTGGAAAGCTCAACTGATTAAAATAAAGGAAACCAGAGAATGAACATTCGTCAGATTCAAGTGGAATCAACTCACTATGTGGGAAAAAGAAAATCAAAATCAGTTCCTATAAAAAAAGAGCATAAATTGCTGGTACCCTCTTAGGAATGTACAGATGGCACATAGTTTTGGCATGAAGTGGTGGCCAGACCCCCTGCCCGGCGCACGGATCCAGTTTTTGAGCCATCACTGCCTTTTCCCGGGGTCTGCATTAGGAGCTGGAGCAAGGAATTGAACTCAAGTACTCTGAGAGGAGACAGAGACATGTTAACCGCTAGACTAAACGCCTGCTGCAAACATTTAATTCCAGGTTTCTATGCACTTTCTGAAGTGCCCTTGTATTTCAGGCATCTCAAGTACCCCACATTCTGTTGGCATAAGTCAAGACTAAGTTGAGAGGGCACAGATCCATTTCACTTGACTTTGATAAAGAGGTTTAAATTCTCTGAAGGCCCGTCTAGTGAGTTGCTTAGAAGCCGTGCTGAGCGAGTCTGGGATTCCAGAGAGATGCTGAAAGCCAGCGGGAAGAAGTTTGCCAGGAGCACTGCATCGTCATGATGTGAACTTGAAAGACCTGACCGCAGTAGTGATCCATCACCGGCCTTGAACTCCAGTGCAGAGTGCACAGTGTTATGGTAAGACGCAGGATATGAGAAAAGAGAAGACATTCTATTTTTCATATTTCTTCCCCCTTCTAAACTGTAAATGCAAGGGCAAAGATATTACTGAGCAAATATTCTTCAGAAAACATTTGATTTCTTCTCATGCTTAGAAATTTTGCTATAGGAATAATCATTGCTACTGTTTACAGTGGGCATTCCTCGCCTGAAAACTAAACTCTGAAGTGTGAAGTGTTTACCAGGCTTAGATAAATCACATATTTTCCCTTGTGAGTACAGCCTGTTCAGGTTTATGTATGCCACTAGATAATTCCTCAAGAACTCTTTTCAGTTTATTTTCTATTTTATTTTTGACAGGCAGAGTGGACAGTGAGAGAGAGAGAGAGAAAAAGAGAGAGAGAGAGAAAGGTCTTCCTTTTTGCCGTTGGTTCACCCTCCAATGGACGCTGCGGCCGGCGCACCGTGCTGATCCGATGGCAGGAGCCAGGTGCTTCTCCTGGTCTCCCATGGGGTGCAGGGCCCAAGGACTTGGGCCATCCTCCACTGCACTCCCGGGCCACAGCAGAGAGCTGGCTTGGAAGAGGGGCAACCGGGACAGAATCCGGTGTGTCGGCGCCGCAAAGCGGAGGATTAGCCTGTTGAGCCACGGCGCCAGCCCCTCTTTCCAGTTTAAAAGCATGACGTTGGATGCATTTGTGGAAGTTTTCTCTTTAAGATACTTCCCAAACAGGCCAGTTAAAGGAGTGCTTTGTTATTGAGTTTGGTTTTGATCAGTAGAGGCTCCAAGAATATTGATAAAAAGGAGAAAAAGAAATGAATATTTTTCTCAAATTTGAATAGAGACAAGGCTAAGGGTGAGAAGTTTGTCATGATGATGCAGAATTTTCAAAAGAAGAAACAAATAAATCCAACTAAGGAACCTGAAGACTCCTCTAATATCTGCACCTCCTCTCCTATGGCTTCCCTTCACAACATACCCAGTGAATTCCTGTAATCTTCAATCATACGCTAAAATATTCCCACTCCCTATATTGTTAGGAAAAGTTACTCAACTATGAACAGACCAAAAGCTGGTGTACAACATCACCTCATTGTTCTCATCGTGTTCAGTTCTACCCTCCCACCCCAACTACTGATGTGAGAGGGGCCAGATGATGTCTCCTTCACTAAGATCCCTAGAGATGCGTAATTGAGCTCTGTGAGTGCTCTTGCCCGATGGCCAGCTAGAAGAGCATGCCATGAACACACGATGTCCCTGATTTCCATGGGGATGATGGGGTCTCAGTGGGGAAGAGGCAGAGGCAGCACTGAGTGCCTCGGAGTCGGGATGCATTGGCCTGCAGTTCTTTGATGGTGGCTAAGTTAGCATGGTGTACTTAGGAGTGAAATAGGTGGGCAGTCTCCTGGAATATGACTTGATCTGCATGAGAGGAAAACAGGCTACGTCTATAGCCAAACACCTAACTGTAATCTCTGTGTGGACAGTCCTGGACTCTTGTCCAGTTTTGAGAGATCTAAGTTGTGCTGTGCTCCTGCAGCATTTGGCCGTCATTGGCACATGGCACATTCCTGGGGACAGACTCCTTTGGCTTCACCTTGGACAGCTTCACAGCAGAATGATGTCGTCATGGTACTCCCTATGAACAGGTTTTCCATGGAGCAGCTTTGACAAGTTGCAAGGCATGGCACCTTCCTGTGAATGGATTGTTCTGGAAACTCAGGTGGTCTATTTCCAGCTCCTGCCAGCAGTACAGCACCATAGCAAACTTCTCCGCCGTTCAGTTTCCCATGGTCACACCTGCCTGGCCTGGATCTCAGCCCTTGAGGAAGAGTCTCTTCTCTGGTGCTGTGTCTAAACCCTAGAGTTGATAGCTGGGACCTGCTATTTCCACATACTTTAGAGGTTCTTTTTACTTATTTTTTTAGAGGTTTATTTATTTATTTGAGATATAGAATTACAGAAAGAGAGAGGGAGAGACGGAGAAAAAGGTCTTCCATCTGCTGGTTCACTCCCCAAATGGCCACAAAGGCAGGAGTTGAGCTGATCCAAAGCCAGGAGCCAGGAACCAGGAGCTTCTTGCAGGTCTCCCAGGCAGGTACAAAGGCCCAAGCACTTGGGCCATCCTCTGTTGTTTACCCGGCCCATAGCAGAGAGCTGGATTGGAAGAGGAGCAGCCAGGACTTGAATTGGCGCCCATATGGGATGCCAGCACTGCAGATGTTGGCTTTACCTGCTACACCACAGCACTGGCCCTGGCTCTTTTTACTTCGAACAAGTCAAAACTCTATTCCATAAGTCCCTTATTACAGTTAAAAATTATTTATATTAAGATTTCTCAGTGTGGTTTCTACCTACTGATTGGACCCTTCATGATACATACAAAAATTAAAAAAAGAACATTGACCCTATTATGGATTGGATTTTGTCCCCTAAAAATGACATGCTGAAGTCTCAGATAACTTATTTAGATCTTATTTAGAAATAAGATATTTGGCCGGATTCTGTCCCGGTTGCCCCTCTTCCAGGCCAGCCCTCTGCTGTGGCCCAGGAGTGCAGTGGAGGATGGCCCAAGTGCTTGGGCCCTGCACCCCATGGGAGACCAGGAAAAAGCACCTAGCACCTGGCTCCTGCCATCGGATGAGCGCGGTGTGCTGGCCGCAGCGCACCGACCGCGGCAGCCATTGGAGGGTGAACCAACGGCAAAGGAAGACCTTTCTCTCTGTCTCTCTCTCTCATTGTCCACTCTGCCTGTCAAAAATAAAATAAAAAAAAAAAAAGAAATAAGATATTTGTAGATGTGATTAGTTAAGATGAGGTCATTCTGTGAGTCATAATAGACAGCTGGTCTATTAATAGTTTTAATCATTGTTGCATAACATTTGTGTACGATTAACAATTTTTAGTGCCACAGGTCTTGAAGATTCTGGAGAGAAAAGCATTCCTTTGGTTTAGAACCCTCACAAGCTTGTGGATCTTGATTAATGTGCTTTTCATTAGATGGGTTGAACTAAATTTGCTATATCAATTTGTTATATACCCTATTTGTTTTTTTTTTCCCCAAGCTTTTAATCTCGGAGTTTTCATGAATAAATCTACTTTCTTCAAATATTGAATGTTTTTTTTAATTCTTCAGATTTTTTTCAATAGAAAAAAACACATAAATGTTTTATGCATGGATATTACATGTAAAGCTGTTAAAATAGGTAATTTTAAACGCCAAAAACAAAAAAAGAAAGAAAAGATGAAGTCTTTCTGGAATAGGGTGGCTCCTGATCCATTATGAGTGATGTCCTGAGAGGACGGCTGTGTGAAGGCACAGGGAGAGTGCCTGTGACTTTGGAGTTCAAGACTGGAGTGATGCATCCACGGGCCAAGAGACGCCAATGATTGCTGGGAACCAGCAGAAGCTGGAAGAGGCAAGGAAGACGTCTCCCTTACAGCCTTTGGAGAGAGCACAACCCTGTTAATGCTTAGATCTGAGACTTCCTGCTTCCAGAACTGTGAAACTGCACGTTCTGTGGTTTTAAGTGCCACAGCTTGTGGTACCATGGCAGCCCTAGGACACTAATGCTGACCCTTAGCTCAGACCATAAGCAAAAATTAACCTAAAATTAATTGTGATCTGATGTAAAAATGAAAATTATAGGGCTGACATTGTGGCACAGCAGGTTAAGGCATGCCTGCAGTGCCGCCATCCCACATGGGCACCTATTCGAGTCCCACCTGCTCCACTTCCAATCCAGCTTCCTGCTAACGTGCCTGGGAAAATGGTGAAATATTGTTCAAGTCCCTTGGCCTCTCTTACCCACCTGGGGGACTTAGAAGAAGCTCCAGGCTTCTACCTTTAGCCTGGCCCAGCTCTCATCTGCTGGTTCATTCCACAAATGCCCAGAATAGGAGAGCTGGGGCTGGGCCAGGGCTGAAACTGGAGATGGAAACTCAATCCAGATCTCCATTGTGCGTGTAGAAGAAGCCTAATTCCTTGAACCATCATCATTGCTTGGGAAAAGTATTAGAACACAAACTTTTTTTAAGATTCCTTTTATTTATTTGAAGGAGTTACGGGGCCAGCGCTATGGCATAGTGGGTAAAGCCACCATCTGCTGTGCCAGCATCCCATATGGGCACTGGCTCAAGTCCTGGCTGCCCCACTTCTAATTCAGCTCTCTTCTATGGCCTGGGAAAGCAGTAGGAGATGATCCAAGTCCTTGGGCCCCTTCACCCACATGGGAAGACCTGGAGGAAGCTCCTGGCTCCTGGCTTCAAATCAGCACAGCTCCAGCCATTGCGGCCAATTAAAGAGTGAACCAGCGGATGGAAGACCCCCCCCCCTTCTCTCTCTGTGTAAAATAAATAAATAAATCTTAAAAAAAGAAAGAATTACAGAGAGGTAGAGAGAGAGAGAGAGAGAGAGAGAGAGAGAGAGGTCTTCCATCTGTTGGTTCACTCCCCAAACAGCTGCAGTGGTGGAGTCAAGCTGACCTGAAGCCAGGAGCCAGAAGCTTCCTCCAGCCCCTCACCCCCAATGTGTATGCATGAGCCAAAGGACTTGGGCCATCCTCTGCCACCTTCCCAGGTGCATCAGCAGGGAGCTGGATTGGAAGCTGGGACTCAAACCGTTGCCCATATGGAATGCTGGTGCTGCAGGCTGGGGCTTTAACCCACTGTGCCACAGAGCAGGCCCCTGAAAACACACATGAGAGGATGTTCAATATTATTAGTAATCAGGGAAGAGGAAATTAAAATCACACTAAATACCACTATGAACCAATTAGAGTGGCTAACTTTAAAAAACTAATGGTAACAAATATTGCTGGGGATATAAAGCAGTTGAAACTCTCAGACGCTGTCAGTGGCAATGCAAAATGGCACAGTCAATTTAGAAAACAGCTTGGTAGCTTCTTGAAAATTTATAGTATCTTTGTCCACACCAATCTTGTATGCAAATGTTCATAGCAGCTGTATTGTAGTGGCCTCAAACTGGAAATTACCCAAATATCCATCCACAAGCAAATAGAGAGACAAATTGAGGTTTATCCATGCCATGGAAGAGTATGGAGGGGAAAAAACTGAATGAATCACTGACTGACACAGACAACATGGTACATCTTAAAATAGTAGCATGAGCAGACAGAAACCAGACCAAGAATATATACTGTATTGTTCCATTCCCATAAAATTCTAGAAAAACCAGTTGATGTAGATAGAATGGAGAGCAGTTGTTGCTTGGGTACAGGTTTGAAGGAGGGATGGATTGCAAACAGGCCTGTGAAAACCTTTTTTAAAGAATCATTTATTGGGACTGGCACTGTGGCGCAATGGGTGATCGCCCTGGCCTGAAGTGCCAGCATCCCATACGGGCACCGGTTCAAGACCCAGCTGCTCCACTTCCGATCCAGCTCTCTGGTATGGCCTGGGAAAGTAGTAGAAGATGGCCCAAGTCTTTGGGCCCCTGCACCTGCGTGGGAGACCCGGAAGAAGCCCCTGGCTCCTGGCTTCGGATCAGTGCAGCTCTGGCTGTTGCAGCCAACTAGGGAATGAACCATCGGATGGAAGACTTCTCTCTCTCTCTCTCTCTGCCTCTCCTCTCTCTGTGTAACTCTGACTTTCAAATAAATAAATAAATATTTAAAAAAAGGACTTATTTATTTATTTGAAAGAGTTAGAGAGAGAGAGAGAGACAGAGAGAGAGAGACAGAGAGAGAGAGAGACAGAGAGAGAGAAAAGGAGAGAGGGAGAAGAAGATCTTCTATTTGTGAGTTTACTCCCCAGATGGTCGCAATGGCCATGGCTGCACCAGGCTGAATCCAGGAGCTTCTTCCAGGTCTCCCACATGGGTTCAGGGGCCCTAATGCTTGGACCATCTTCCACTGTTTTTCCCAGGCCATTAGCAGGGAGCTGGATTGAAAGTAGAGCAACTGGGGCTCAAACCAGTGTCTATATGGGATGCTGGCATCACAGGTAGTAGCTTTTCTTGCTATGCCACCACGCCGACCCCCTGTGGAAACTTTCGAAGGTGATAGAAATATCCAGCATCTTGTTTGTGGAGATGATTTCAGAGTTGCATTTGTGTCATAAAATTTATCAGCTGGTACAGTTTAAGTATATGCATTTTATTATACAAAATTATGTTTCAATAAAATTGTGAAGATAGAGAAGGAAAGAAAACAAGGTTGATGGGTCAACACTCTATGCCGCGTTAGCCCTTCTCGCTGCCCAGAGGCATACTGAGTCCCCCGGAGGGTCTTCTTTGCCCACTGTCCTCTATGGAACCCCTACAGGGCCATGTGCAAGTGTGTCCTTTTCGCCTTGGCAGCTCGTGTCCTGTCGGCGGTGGTGGGGAAATGGAATTGTAAAATCACGGCTTCCTTCTTGCAGGGCACGGGTTTTCTGGTAACAGAGCTCGCTCTCTCTCTCTCTCTCTCTCTCCTTTTTTACAGGCAGAGTTAGACAGTGAGAGAGAGAGAGAGAGAGAGAGAGAGAGAGAGAGAGAGAGAGAGAGAGAGAGAAAGGTCTTTTGCCATTAGTTCACCCCCCAAGTGGCTGCTAAGGCCGGTGGTGCGCTGCGCTGATCCAAAGCCAGGAGCCAGGTGCTTCTCCTGGTCTCCCATGGGGTGCAGGGCCCAAGCACTTGGGCCATCCTCCACTGCACTCCCGGGCCACAGCAGAGAGCTGGCCTGGAAGAGGAACAACCGGGACAGAATCTGGCGCCCCGACCGGGACTAGAACCTGGTGTGCCGGCGCCACAAGGCGGAGGATTAGCCTAGTGAGCCTCGGCACTGGCCCCAGAGCTCTCTTTAAATCCTGCTGGACTGCCTCCCAGTTTTACTTTGAGAGGATTTCACTAGCGAATCACATGAGAAATCTTACAAAACTGTGGACATGGAATTAGGACCTAACCTTTGAGTTTCCTCACTCTGGCTTCAGCTTAAGTCATTTGCTGTAGATGCCACCTTAGGATGGTGTGCTATCGCTTCTCGGCCTTTTGGCTAAGATCAAATGTAGGATGGTGTGGATGCTGAGGGCTAACGTGCCAGGAATTTGACTCCTGTTTCCAGGCCACAGCTAAGGTCACGGTGTCCCAGTGGGAGCTCTCTGACTTTCCCTGGACATAGGGTCCAACACCCAGGGAAGGGCTGGCAACCAGCTTCCTCCTCCTGGGCTCCTCCTGGGCGTCTCGTCAGTGCATTACTTAGAATAAGGGGCAGAGTGACAGTGATTTTGAACTAACTATGTGTCAGATGCTCACAGAGAAAAATACAAGTATAATAGATATTAAGAAGGAATGAGAGGTTATAGAAGCAGGCAGAAATTGAACAAACGTGTAAGACAGATGGTGAAGGGAAGATAAAGAATGGAGGCAGTGTCTGTGGACATCTTCTGGGAGAGGTTTTACTGTGTAGGGAAGCATAAATGGGGAAGTAGCTGGGGGGAAATGCATCTTAAAAGACAGGATGTGCCAGAATCTTCTGAGAAACTCACATCCTGTGACTCAGCACTTCTATTCTGAGTGATAAAATCAACAAAAAGGTTGAACACGCGCACAGAAAGGCCTGATCAAGAATGTCCAGAGCTTGGAATGGGAGTTGTGGTGCAGTGGGTTAAACTATTACTTGAGCTGCCTGCATCCCATACTGGAGTGAGCGGGACTGAGTCCTGCCTAGTGCCCAGCTCCAATCTAATGTGCCTGAGAGGTAGCAAGTGATGGTGCAAGTCCTGGGGTTCCTGTCACCCATGCGGGAGACCCAAATGGAAATCACGGCTCCTGCTTTCAGACTAGCCTTTGAGGGCATCCGGGGAGTGAACCGGTGGATGGAAGATCTCTCCCTGTGTGTCACTCTGCCTCTCAAACAAATATATCCATTCTTTATTTAAAAATAGAATGTCCATGGCAGTATTGTTTGTAACATCAGTAACTGGAAACAAACCGAATGTCCATCAACAGTAGAATGATTAAATAAAATAAAAAAAATAAAAAAAGGGAAAATACAGGCCGGCGCCGTGGCTCAACAGGCTAATCCTCCACCTTGCGGCGCCAGCACACCGGGTTCTAGTCCCGGTTGGGGCACCGGATTCTGTCCCGGTTGCCCCTCTTCCAGGCCAGCCCTCTGCTGTGGCCCGGGAGTGCAGTGGAGGATGGCCCAGGTGCTTGGGCCCTGCACCCCATGGGGAGACCAGGAAAAGCACCTGGCTCCTGGCTCCTGCCATCGGAGGAGCGCGGTGCGCCGGCCGCAGCGTGCCGTCCGCGGCGGCCATTGGAGGGTGAACCAACGGCAAAAGGAAGACCTTTCTGTCTGTCTCTCTCTCTCTCACTGTCCACTCTGCCTGTCAAAAAAAAAAAAAGGGAAAATACAGAACAGTGTAAATGACTTTGCTACAAACTTCATAAATGAAATATTGGGCGAAAGAAGCTAGACACAAATTAGTGGTTGCCTCTGGGTAGGGCCGAGGGTTAGGAATAGAAAGGCGTGGGGACATGTCTGGGTGCTGGGAATGTTCCGTCTTCTCTGGTTGTTCACTATGTGCATCACCTTGTGGTAATTGGTTGAGCTGTTTACTTTCTAAAAAGAAAGTAAAGTAAAATTCATGTAGCATATAATTGGGGTGGGCCTACATCTCACTTTGAAGTACTTGGGTTTGACTCCCAGCTTCAGCGCTGGACTCCAGCTTCCTACTAATGCAGATCCCAGAAGGCAGCAGTTTCCGCCATCCATGTGGGAAATCTGAACTGAGTTTGCAGCTCCCAGGTTTTGCCTCTGCCCAGCCCTGACTGCTGCAGGGATTTGGGGAGTGAACCAGGTCAGAGGGCTCTCTTTCTGCCTATCTGTCTCTCTCTCTATGTCTCTCTGCCATTCTGCCTCTTACAAAAAATGAAAAACATGACACATAATTGACCATTATTAAACATGGATAATTCAGTGCATTTAGCATAATTTGTTCAAGTATCACTTCTATCTAGTTCCAGAATAGTTTCATCATTCTCAGAGGGAAGCCCATACCTATTAGGTAACTGCTCCCCATGTCCTGAGCTATTTATTTATCTTCACTTTTTCACTTGCATATTATACTTCAACTAAAAAAATTTAGGGGCCGGCTCTGTGGTGTAGTGGGTAAAGCCACCGCCTGTGGTGCCGGCATCCCATATGGCCGCCAATTTGAGTCCTAGCTGTGCCACTTTTGATCCAGCTCTCTGCTGTGGCCTAGGAAAGCAGTAGAAGATGGCCCAAGACCTTGGGCCCTTTCACGCGCATGGGAGAAGTTCTTGGCTTCTGGCTTTGGAATAGCACAGCTCCAGCCATTGTGGCCAATTGGGGAGTGAACCAGCGGATGGAAGACCTCTCTCTCTGCCTCTCCTTCTCTCCGTGTAACTCTGATTTTCAAGTAAATAAATAAATCTTTAAAAAAAATTTTAATTGCAACCAGGCAGATTGAAATTTGATTTTTCCCTAGCAATATTCATCTGCTTAAATAAATGAGGCATGAAAGAGCCACTCCAAGGTTGGGGATCTGTCAGGGAAGAAGGTCTAGGCCAGAGCAGAGAAGAGGATTCGGAAAGGAGCAGCTCTAATGGCAGTCCATGAAGTCGAGGCTGGACAAGGAGGAGAATAAATTCAAGGAGCTGATGAGTGTCAAGCCATGGTAGGGACTATGGGGCAGAGGTTTTGATGAGGTTGAAGAAATGTGTTGCACTTGAGCAAATAACCCAGGGGGGGTCAGAGGGTTGGAGGCTTGAAGAAAGATTTCAGAGGTGGGCCATTTCTGGGGAGAGTCAGGTGTGAGTGGTTGGACATAGAGGTCTGTAGAGATGTGCTGGTTAAAGATCTAAGAGGCCAGAATATCAAGGGTTCAGTTATGTGGTTTGGATGGTTCCAGCCAATCACTGATGAGTCACCAAGAATGGATGAGAGGACTTGACAGGCATTGGGTAAGATGTGGGACAGAGGATTAGCAAGGCCAGGAGGAAACGTTTGAAGATGTGGAGTATGCTCATGATCTTGGGCATGGTGATGGTTTCGGGATGTATATGTATGGTAAAATTTGTCAGGTTGTGCACTTTAAATATGTGCAGTTTTTTTGCACATCAGCCAGCTCAATAAAGCTGGAAAATAAATAAATTCAATGCATGGCTGCTAGGTACCAGGCACTGTGTGTGCCTGTTTAATTCTTATCCCCTTCCTCTCCTTGAGGCAGGCGTTATCATCTTCCACTTCAGAGAGGAGGAAACCAAGGGCTCCTCTCTGAATTTTCCTTTCACCTCTTGTTTTAACTGAACCCGCCAGCCTCTGAAGACCTTGGAGCCCCGCCTGGTAGGGGGAGGTTGAATTCCTTCCCTCTCACACGAAAATGCCTCAGCATCTAGGAGTGAGGGCGGTGCGCCTCTCATCCCCTCGTTGGCTTTCAGACCATTATTCTCCACCTCTTTGTCCAACATCCTAAAACTGGTTTATTCAGGTCAGCTTTCGAACTCAGGACCATCAGACAGTAAAAGATGAGCTCTTTTCTGATGCTGTTCCTCAGAGATGGGCCAGCAGCAGGGGGAGCTGGGCTTCTACCTCCCAACCAAATGTCCTGGACGAGGTCTGAGTTCTTTAGGCTAGTTTACCGTCTGAAAAATGGGGGTAACACCACTAGTTCTGTGGGTACCAATGGGGAAATGAATGTGAGTGGAGCAATTGCTAACGATGCTTAGTAAACACCTGAATGGGGCTCAGCCTGGGTGGCTGGAAAGTCAGAACACAAAGCCCGGATGTTGTAATTATTAGTTTGGTGACCTTGGGCAAATATTTTACTTCACTAGATTTTCCTGGAAGGATTTGTGTATCTCTCTTGTCCCAGCATATTATTTTGAAAAGTTTCAATTGTATAAAATTGAAATAATTGTACAGTAAGCACCCATGTATCCACCATGAGGATTCTAGAGTTAACTTTTGCTGCTATCTGCTTTATCACACACCTATCCATTCCTTTGTCTGAATGTCTGTGTCCGCCCCCGACCTTCACAATTCAAATGCTGAAGCTCTGACACTCACTGTGTGCTCTATTAGGAGATGGTGGCCCCTAGGGAACTTAGTGAAGTTAAATGCAGTCACAAGACAGCGGAGCCTTGATCTGATAGGATTAGTGTTCCTGCAAGAAAAGTTACCAACAGGTAGACTATGCTTTGTGTCTACACCCACACAAAGAAGCCATGTGAGTACACAGCAAGGTGGAAGCTGCCCACAAGCCCTGAGAGGAGACCTGGGAAGCAAATCTGCCATGCTGGCACCTTGATCTTGGGCTGCTAGCCCCAGTCCATGAGAGAGAAATTCCTGCCATTTAAGCCACCCAGTCTACATATTTTGTCATGATAACCCTGATAGACCGTCCATCAGTCCAGCTGTTCTGATGCATATCAGAGTAAGTTGCGGACATGAGTGCACTTTACCTCCAAGCAGTCAGTCTGCAGTTCGGTGTTTATTCAGAGCTCGCTTTTTAGTCCTGGTAAAAGTAAATCTATGAGGATGGGCATTTAGCTTTGTGCTTAGGGTACTCGTTCAGTTGTCCACATTCCAAGCTGGAGTACTTGGGTTTGATACTTGACTCCAGTTTCCCACAATGCAGATCTTGGGAAGGCAGCAGTCATGGCCCAAGTAATTGGGTTCCTGCCACCCATGCCAGAGGCCTGGATTGAATTCCGAACTCCTGGCTTCATCCTGGTCCAGCTTTGGCGACTGCAGGCATTTGGACGAGTGGATAGGAACATGATCTCTTGTTCTTTTTCTCTGTTATTGTGCCTTTTCAATAAGTAAACGAAAACTTAGAAAAATGATACAGTTATTTAAAAATTATAAACATGTTTATTATATTTTATTTAAATTTAAAACGAACAAAAATTCAATAGAAACTATTTAAACTAAGTTTATGTATATATAATATGTAAGATGCTTCTCGTGTATTTAACTTACATATATTTTATATAATTGTATGTAGGTGTATGTGTGTACATAGAAGACATTTAAATTATTAGCCTCTGAAGAGAGGAGTGAATAACATGTAGGCAGATAATACTTTTACCCTTTATTATTTTATAAGTAGAAAACAATGAGTTTTCAAACATGATGGTTATTATTTTTTTTTTGACAGGCAGAGTGGATAGTGTGTGTGAGAGAGAGAGAGAGAGAGAGAGAGAGAGAGAGAGAGAAAGGTCTTCCATTTTGCCATTGGTTCACCCTCCAATGGCCAACGTGGCCGACGCGCTGCAGTCGGTGCATTGCACTGATCCAAAGCCAGGAACCAGGTGCTTCTCCTGGTCTCCCATGAGGTGCAGGGCCCAAGCACTTGGGCCATCCTCCACTGCACTCCCGGGCCATAGCAGAGAGCTGGCTTGGAAGAGGGGCAACCGGGACAGAATCCGGTGCCCCGACCGGGACTAGAACCCGGTGTGCCGGCGCCGCAGGCGGAGGATTAGCCTATTGAGCCGTGGTGCCAGCCTAAACATGATAGTTATTAAATGTGCTATTTCCCACTTGATATTTTACTTTTTCTCCAGTACATATATATTAAAAGGTAAGGGCTCGAAGCACAAATACATTCATCATGCCTTAGGAAAATGGCCACAAGCATCCAGAGAGTGTTCAAATTCCAATAGTCTCACGTATATCAACAAGTTTTTTTTTTTTTCCAGTATTTAAAAAAAATCAGGATTCAAAAAAAAAAAATCAGGATTCAAATAAAGCCCACACGTGGTAAGTTTTCTAAGACTTAATCCACATTTCCCTCTTCAGCACCCTCTTTTGGCTTCTTTGCAATGTGTTGAGGTTGGATTCTATGTGTCATGTTGGACTTCCCAGAGCTGCCTTTTGCAAGCTGTCTCTCTTGCCTCTGTGGTGCTGGTCAATATGTTTTTCTGTCCTGAAAATTCCCTGTCCATTAGTGGTTAGGACTAGAAGCTTCGTCGGGTTCAGGTTCAGTATTTTTGGCAAAATAACTTCGTAGATGGTGGTGAGGTATTTGACAATCTTAAATTAAAAACTTCCGGAACCAACTGCCTGTGTACATAGAGATGTGGTGCATTTTTTCCCCTCAACTTCCAAATGTTACCTAAAGGAATTATATTTACTAATTTCCACACTTCCTAAGCATCCTCATTAGCTGAAGTATGAGTATGATTCTAGGGAAAAGTGAAGTTGGGAGTCTGGAGACTGGAATGTTACACTGTCTCGGTTAGAAAATTCTAGTTCCAAGGTGCTCGCTCACGCTTTCCATTATTGAACTCCTTTATTAACTCACTGTCTAGCTCATTCAATACACGGTTCTGAAGCTTCTGGCTCTTCATGTGCAGAGGTCCTTCCAAGAAAGAGCTTAGCAATGTATTCACAGGGTCATGTGTCTTTGTAAAATTTGCAAAAATAAGATACTGAAACCACAACCAGTAACGGCTGTGTCTTTTTTCACTACAACTTCCCCTCTGTTGCACTTCCCCTGGGCTGTGCAGTGTTGGGGCCTCCACAGGCACTTTAGGGATCTGACCAGGGAGGAGGTGATTTGGGGGGTCTACTTGGTGAGAGTCGTGTGGGGTGTCTCTATATGGGGGGTGGTCGCTTCACATCCAGTTAAGTCATTGCTGGTGACTGGAGGTATGGATGGCTTTGGGAGTTCCCCAGCTCCCCTGTGCTGACTTATCTGATATTGTGGCTTGCAGAGGTGGGGCTAGGGGTCTAGGACATCATAAATGTGTCCATCCTGCCCAGCACTGGGGGAATGTGGATATTGGGAGATAAGCCAGGCTTGCAGTACAAAGCCAGAAGCTCATCTGTGGAAGTCTTCTGATCACAGGAGGTCAAATCTGCCATGGAGAATTTGATTCTGTTGGGAAGGTTCTTTTCTATCAGGAATAGGCTTGATTTTGCCCTGAAATCTTACAGGTCCCATAGGAAGAAGTCTGATGTAGGTTCTCCCCAGTGATACCACACCCCTAACCTTTTCCAAGGCACTGTCAATCATGAGTTGTGAAGCTGATTTGGGGGTATAGGCAGCTCAAAGGGGGGGGGTCTTAATCACTGCCCCAAACTCTCACCCCATTTTTAATTTTTGAGAAGCCACCCAAGTTTTCCAAAATGGCTGCACTCTCTTCCCTTCCGCAATGCACGAGGCTCCCAGTTTCTCCACATCCTGGCTGCCACTTGTTGTTTTCCAGTTTTTTGACACTAGCCATCCTAATGGGTGTGAAATAGAAAAAATAATTTTTTAAAAAATTTTTGACAGGCAGAGTGGACAGTGAGAGAGAGAGACAGAGAGAAAGGTCTTCCTTTGCCGTTGGTTCACCCTCCAATGGCTGCCGCGGTCGGCGCGCTGCGGCCGGCGCACCGCACTCGTCCGATGGCAGGAGCCAGGTGCTAGGTGCTTTTTCCTGGTCTCCCATGGGGTGCAGGGCCCAAGCACTTGGGCCATCCTCCACTGCACTCCTGGGCCACAGCAGAGGGCTGGCCTGGAAGAGGGGCAACCGAGACAGAATCCGGTGCCCCGACCGGGACTAGAACCCGGTGTGCCAGCGCCGCAAGGTGGAGGATTAGCCTGTTGAGCCACAGCGCCGGCCGAAAAAATAATTTTAAAAAATTTTTGTTATAATTTTCATTCTAGCCTGAGGCACATGGACAATGTGCAGGATGCTGGGGAAGTGGACAGGGCTGCCCTGGGAGTAAGAGGCGGGAGTTCTGGGCAGCGTCCACCCCCATGACCTCCCCTCCTCCCAGCCCCCTGGCTCACAGGACCATCTATGCCTGTATACATCTCCCTCATCATTTATGGGGTCTCTCTGCCCCTGTGGGCGTTAGAGTTTGAGACACCCGTGTTCAAGAACTGAGCCACTGAACAAAGTCTGTCAACCACCCTGTCACCAGCAAAGGTAGAGGCCACACGGGCCCCTCCCTCACTTCCCTGCTTCTATTGTCCCCCTCCCACAACCACCTGCCCTGTGTGGATGAGACACTGCACTTGCAGCAGCCCTGCTTGGTCCGGTTGGTTTTCCTCCTAAATCCTGCCGTGAACATTAAGTGTAGCCTGCTGAGGACAGCTGTGTTGTTTTCTTTTTAAAGAAGCAGTGATTTTAAAAATGTGCTGGCTGCCTGGTGCTCTCCAGGTCTGGCTACTGGGAAAAGGGGAGGCAACACGTGTGCACGAGCACACACATACACATACTCAAGCAAACATGCATGTGCACACACACATTCACACACAAATAGCTCATGTAATCATGTGCACACACATGCACACAAACTCATGCCATCATGCAGCCACACTCAGACACACACATTCATACACACACACACACACACATGCTCATGCACTCACGTGTATACATACACATACTCACACACTCACGTACATACTCATGTAGCCATGCACACACATAGACCCACTCACAGACACATACATATGCACACATGCATGCATGCTTGCACACACACACAGGGACCCGGCAGCCAGGACCTGGTTGCACAGCTCTGTGTTTCTGCCCACTCTCTGAAGCTTCATGTGTCCTGTCACTTTCCCTGCTGAGCTCTGTGTTCCTCCCTGGTGGTCAGGCGCACTGAAGTTTCTCCCTCATGTCAACTTCCCTGCTGCTTGGCCACTTCCTCCTTCTCCGGGAGGCCCCTCTTCTGCCCCTCCTGTGTTTCCTGGTCTCTGCAGTTCAGCCTGTTGTGGGCCAGAGGAAGCCCGTGGTGTTGGTCGGGAGAGCAGGGGAATCAAAAACGTGGGAGCAGCTGGCACATGGCCCAGCTGGGCGGTGAGGGCCTCTGACCCTGTCTTGGATGATGCCCTACAATGCACAGGTGGCAGCCAGGGGAGGGGTCTCCAGCCCCCACTGGGGACTACACAGGTTGATATTATTAATGAATCTCCTCTAAGAATTCGTTCCCTCTTATTGTCTGCCCAATCTTCATTTCATCCAGTGAACATTTTTTTTAAAAAGATTTATCTGAAGGTTAGAGTGAGAATGATGAGTTGGGGTGAGGGAAAGATCGACCTCCTATCTGCTGGTTCACTCTCCAAATGGCCTCAACAGCCTGGCTGGGCCAGATTGAAGCCAAGAGCCTGGAATGCCACCCAGTCTCCCACATCAGTGGAAGGGACCTAAGCACTTGGACCATCATCCACTGCTTTCCCTGGCACATTAACAGGGAGCTAAATTAGAAGTGGAGCAGCTGGGACTGGAATCCGCACTCTGATATGGGATGCCAGTGTTTCAAGCAGAGGTTTAACCCACTGTGCTGCAACACAAAGTCAGTAAACATTTATTAAGTACCTGCTGTGTGCCAGGCGTTAGGCCAAGTCCTGGGGCTATGACGATGGAGCTCCTGGAACCGAGATGAGCTGGGTGACCATTAGTCATTAAGAAACAAACGGGGGTTGGCACTGTGGCGTAGCAGGTGAAGCTACCGACTGCAGTGCCAGCATCCCATATGGGCGCCGGTTCAAGTCCCGGCTGCTCCACTTCTGATCCAGCTCCCCACTATTGCATCTGGGAAAGAAGTGGAGGATGGCCCAAGTTGTTGGGCCCCTGCACCCACATGGGAGACCCTGATGAAGCTCCTGGCTTCTACCTTCAGACTGGCCCAGCCCTGGCTGATGGGGTCATTTGGGGAGTAAACCAATGGATGGAAGATCTCTCTCTGCCTCTCCCTCTCTATAACTCTGTCTCTCAAACAAATAAATAAATCTTAGAGAGAGAGGCCACAAGGAGAGCAGGGAAACTTCTGAAGCCACTGGCAGTTTTTTTTTTTTTTTTTTTAAGACTTGTTTATTTGCGGCAGAATTACAGACAGAGGGAGAGATTGATCTTCCATCTGCTGGTTCACTCTCCAAACGGCCACAACCACTGGGGCTGGACCAGGCCAAAGCCAGGAGCCAAGAGCTTCCTCCAGATCTCTCATGTGTGTGCAGGGGCCCAGGCACTTGGGCCATCTTCTGCTGCTTTCCTAGGAGTATGAGCAGGGAGCTGGATCAGAACTGGAGCAGGTGGGACTCAACTCAGTACCCACATGGGATGCCGGCATCGCAGGTGGTGGCTTTACCCCCTGTGCCAGAACGCCAGCCCCTGCCATGATCTCTTATCCCAATGACTCTGTAAGGTCTTCAGGGTCATTGAGCATCATGTCTTATCAGGCTACATACCCAGGGCCTGGACAGTACCTAACACCAACACAAGGGAGTCTGGGCAAAGCTTGTGGTCAGGCTGACAGAGATACATTTGGGATGATATTTCTTCCTGGTCATGACCCTATTGAACTGAGTACCTATTATAGTCAACAAATTGAGCTCCGGACTTAAGAGACACATCACACATTCACTTCTTCGCTCACAGGGCCCGAATGGGTGCTGCATGTCCAGGCAGGAGGCCGCCGCAGGAGTCTGGGAGAGACACGAGGGTGTCTCAGCCACCAGAACCAGCTAACAAGAGCACAGGGTTTGAACGCTGCCTCCTGCTGGCACAGCTACAGTCCGCCTACCGATAAAAAGGCCACATTCATCTTCAGTCTAGGCCAGTGCCCTCTGAGCCACCAGCATCAAGTTTTCTCTTCCTTAAGATGAAGCCAAAGACTTCTTCCCTCTTAGGGGGCAGGGACTTGAGCGCGGCGCGTGATAGCTGTCACCGCCCTGAGAGGGGTTCATTTCCATGGCTGTGGCTATAGACGTGCTGAAGCCCCCAGCCCTCTTCCCCGGGGATGAGACCCCTGACGGACCCCCTTTCTTCCCTGACTGTCCCAGCTCCCGAGTTCTCCACACAGATGGGGAAGTGATTGATAGGGTGTGCGTGCAGTTTGTCCCCCGAGGGTTCAGGTTTGGTCCTCGGTGCAGTGGTGTTGAAGTGGTGGGAACTTTAAAAGGTGAAGCCTGCTGAGAGGCCATCGGGTTCCCGGCCCGGAAGGACTGAGTCGTGTTCATGGGACCCTGCTCGTATCTCACGAGAGGGAGTGGTTACAAAAGGAGTGAAACTGCCTCCCTGTCCTGACACAGGATCACTGTCTTGCATACTCCCTCCATGATACCATCCGCCACAACGTGCTGTGGTCATGGGGGTGGGCAGCAACGGCTGGAGCTGCACTGATCCGAAGCCAGGAGCCAAGAGCCTCTTCCGGGTCTCCCTCGTGGGTGCAGGGGCCCAAGCACTTGGGCCATCTTCTACTGCTTTCCCAGGCCATAGCAGAGAGCTGGATTGGAAGTGGAGCAGCCGGGTCTCAAACTGATGCCCATATGGGATGCTGGCGCTGCAGGTGGCGGCTTTACCCGCCTACGCCACAGCGCCAGCCCCACAGCTATTTTTTTTTTAATCTATCAATGAAAACTGGACTAGTACAGTGATCATCTTGTTTGTATCCACCAAATCTTACATTCAGTGAGGGAAATGAAAGCAGTACTGATAAAGGGAAATTTTCTTAAGGATTTCTGTTTCCTTGTGAAAAGCCTGAAGACATACTTCCTTTTTTAAAGTATTTATTTTATTTATTTGAAAGGCAGAGTTGGAAAGGGAGGAGGAGGGGGAAGGGGAAGAGGAGGAAGGAGAGGGAGGGGGAAGGAGAAGAGGAGGAAGGAGAGGGAGGGGAAGGGGAAGAGGAGGAAGGAGAGGGAGGGGGAGGGGGAAGGGGAGGGAGAGGGAGAGGGAGAGGGAGAGGGAGAGGGAGAGGGAGGGAAGGGAGAGAGAGGGGAAAAGCAGTAGAAGCCCTTGGGCCCCTGCACCTGCTTGGGAGACCTGGAAGAAGCTCCTGGCTCCTGGCCTTGGAACAGCCGAGCTCTAGCCACTGTGGCTGTTTGGGGAGTGAACCAGCGGATGATCTCTTTTTCTCTTTCCCCCTCTCTCTCTGCCTCTGACTTTCTCTAACTCTGTCTTTCAAATAAATAAATATGAAAAAAAAAATACTTACGCTAATTATGGAATGGGGAGACGAGCTAGCCCAATAGGGTAAACTAGAGTTCTCACACAGAAGGAGGGGAGGGGAGGACAGGGGAGAGAAGGGGAGGGGAGGGGATGGGAAGAGAGGAGGGGAGGAGAGGAGAGATTTCTGCCTCCAGAGCAGGTGTAGGAAGGCATGGTTTTGAAAGTTAATTGTAGGGCCAGTGCTGTGGCACAATGGATTAAAGCCCCAGCCTGAAGTGCTGGTATCCCATACGGGCGCTGGTTCTATTCCCGTCTGCTCCTCTTCCGATCCAGTTCTCTGCTATGGCTTGGGAAATTCGTAGAGAATGGCCCAAGTGCTTGGACCCCTGTACCTGCATGGGAGATCCAGAAGAAGCTCCTGGCTCCTGGCTTCAGATCAACTCAGCTATGGCCATTGTGGCCATTGAGGATGGACCAGCAAATGAAAGGCCTCTTTGTCTCCCCCTCTCTCTATCTGTATGTAACTCTACTTCTCAAACAAAATCTTTTGTTTTTTAAAAGATTTTTTTTATTTATTTGAAAGTCAAGAGTTACACACACAGAGAGAGAGAGAGAGAGGTCTTCCATCCGCTGGTGCATTCCCCAGTTGGCTGCAATAGCTGGAGCTGCACTGATCTGAAGCCAGGAGCTTCTTCCAGGTCTCCCACGCAGGTGCAGGGACCCAAGGACTTGGGCCATCTTCTATTGCTTCCCCAGGCCATAGCACAGAGCGATTGGAAGTGGAGCAGCTGGGTCTTGAACTCGCACCCATACAGGATGCCGGTGCTTCAGGCCAAGGCGTTAAGCCCCTGCGCCACAGTGCCAGCCCATTGTCCCAGTTATTTTAAAAGAGCAAGTTGAAGTGGAATCTCATGTCTTACTCAGTAAAGGAAAGAACAGCAGTTACCTGACTCTACTGTTATGATTCATGTGAACAGCCCTGCCAGCTCCCAACGGTATTTCCCTGCCAGGCTGCATAAACAACGCCAGTGGAGGTGAGTGCTGGTTGACTATATTCCATCTATGAGTACAGTACTATGCTTGGTTCTATTTAAGTAGAAGAAAATTCCAGTTTGGATTATAGATGCTTTCCCCCAGTCTTATCATTTTTACACTATTGGGGCCGGCGCTGTGATGTAGTGGGTAAAGCTGCCTCCTGCAGTACTAGCATCCCATATGGGCACTGGTTTGAGTCCCAGCTGCTCCACTTTTGATCCAGCTCTCTGCTATGGTCTGGGAAAGCAGTACAAGATGGCCCTGGCTCCTAGTTTCAGACTGGTCCAGCTCCAGCCTCCGCAGCTATTTGGGGGTGAACCAGTGGATGGAAGACATTTCACTCTGTCTCTCCCTCTGTCTGTAACTCTAATAAATAAAATTTTTAAAAAAATACAGAAAGTTCATCTTTGCATTATCTAAAACCAATTATTGATTTAATGTATTTTACCACATCCAAGACTTCACTACTATTTCCAACTGTGCTTCTGTCCTGTATGTAGGCTTAACCCTCACAAGTAAGCATAAAGTGAATGGAGATGTGAGCAAAAGTATCACGCATATTCTGTTTTTATTGATGACTTATAAAAGCCTTAACTCAAATTATAATTGATATCATTATTAAATTAACTCATAATAGTTTGTAATCCAATATATAGTTAGAAAACACATTCCAATTCTGATAGGCAAAGGCAGTTAAAAGCCAAATTTTCTTTCTCTGATTTCTAAATATGTAAAATGATTATTCATAATATTTGGTTTTACATATCTAGCACTGCATAGTCCTTACAACATTTAAATCACTGAATTAATAACAGAAAATAAATCACTAGTTAATTTTCAGTCTGAGTGTAAAAAGCTGTACTGGTGGGGACAAATAGATTTTTGCAATATACAGAATCAAAACAGTTGGCAGTGACTCTTCAGGCACTAACAAATGCAGGTTTTTGTATGTTAAAATGCAAGAAAGTTTTTTATCCTGTCCACAAATATATTTAGCTGTCATTAAATATTGAAAGTATGGGTATATACTATACTAATACCATCCTATCACCCTAGGGAAAGGTTTTATTTTAAAATTTCTCCTAGCTCAGTACATTAAAAAAAATAGACTTTATTGCTTATAACAGTTTGGATTTACAGAAAAATTAAGCCGGTACAGAGTTCTCATAATCTCTCAGTTTCTCCTGTTACTGACATCTTATACTACTATGGTATATTTGTTACCATGAATGAATGAATATATTAATACATTCTTAAATACATTCTTAAATAAATAAAATACATGGTTTATTCAGGTGTCCTTACTTCTCCCTAAGGTCTGTTTTCTGTTCCAGGTTCCTTCCAGGATACCTTCCTCGGGGGTGCGGCAGTTTCTCGGGCTTTCCTCGGTCCTGGGGACCTTGACGGTTTTGAGGAGCATGGTCAAGGATCTCGTAGGATGCCTCTCTGCTGGAATTTGGTGCTTCTCTCATCAGACTGAAGTTACCGGTTTTAGAAGAAAGATCAGTGCAATGTAACCTTCTTAAGAAGAATTCGACAGACACAGATTACAAACACTTCTAGACTTCACCAAACTGTTGCCATGGAACACAAGCTCATATCATCTTTGTAACATGCCTCTTTTGTAGGATTAGAAGCAGAAAAGAATAGGATGAATTTTAAAAAGGTTGCCTTTTGAAAAAATGACTAAGAGGTAGGTAACATAAAAACAGCAAACAGTGGTCACTTTAATTTGCTTTCCCAAGCAAGCATGTTTTTTTTTAATTAAAGTGACTATGACAGATGAAAATGCATAAATAATATATAGCTAATTGAGTTCTATGTATCTTGAGGTAAAATTTGCTATTTATAAGATAAATGTTATCCTAGTACATCTCTGTTTTTTAAAGCACTTGGTCACATTTTTGTCTACCAAATAAACAACAAATAAGCACTGTGCAGGATCTAGCCCATGAGTCAAAAATAGCCCATCTTACATCCTTAGAACATTTATGGTAGGTGATATTTCTCCAAGAAGTCTCCTGTGCAGAGCTTCTCGGCCTGCAGCATGGACCACATCCAGCAGAAGGGTGTCTTCAGAGACTCCTGCCTCTCCCTGGCTGTCTCTGATGCCATGGGGCTGGCGTAGGGCCTGACAGTATCCCTTTCTAACCAGCCCCCATGTGACGGCAGCAATGCTGAACTGAGGCACACTATGAAACCCACTCCTTCAGAGCAGAGGAAAACAACATTTATTCAGTGTCTGTGAGGATTAAGGTGTTTTACATACATTATTGAACACTTAGAGAACCAAGGCCATACCTAGCATCATCCCTGTGTATGTATGTAAGTGGGGAACAAGGGGTTCAGAAAGACTGCAGAATTCACCTGAGGATTAGGCAGCAAGACCACAATTCAGATCTCCTTCCAACTGCACCACCCATGGTTTGCTAGCACAGCATACAGTACTGCTTCGTGTGCATAAAAGCAGCAAGAAGAACGCTCCCTGGCATGCTCTTTTGAAGAGAAACTGTACTAAAGACGTGCACAGTGAAAGTTCAGGTCAGCAGGGGATTGACTAAAGGACTGGGATTCTACCTGGACACAGGCAAAGGCTCCGAGTCCTGGAGAGGAACCACTTATCTCTGAATTCTGATACAGTCAAGGGTGGAGTAAACTAACCGTATGTTCATATAACAAGAACGTGTTTAATATATTACTGATAGTCTTTGTTATTTTCATTATTACTTACAGAAAATATACATTTAAATAAAAGTCCTTAAAAGGCTAATCTCATTTAAGTTTAAAGCATCATACTATTTTGAATGTCTGCCAGTGTACATTACATTGATAATCAACCACTAACTCTGGCATGGAAGCAATACAGCGGCACGGTCTTCATCAAAATGTTCTGACAATACTAGTTTATCTTCTCTTACAAAGCCAACCAAAAGCAACGGCATTACACAGCAACATAAGAAACTGAAATCTTAGGAAAAGTTGTACTGTGTGCAGTAAACAGATTGACAAAACTGAAGTTGCCAATAATATAAATTTCACTTTGTTATACTTTTGTATGTAAAAAAAGAATACTGAGACACAAAATTATTAGACTGCAGACTCAAAATAGTTAATGGAGTTCTAAACTTTAGAATGACAAAAAAACCCACCCAATTTTATACCTCTATCAAAACATATTTTCTGTAAGAAAAAGTCCCTTTTAAATATCTATATACATATTACCATGTAATACTGTTAATCAAACCCATAGTTATATTTATTTAAATAAGAATTAAATAAAACTGTCCCAAATGCTGATTTTCACATCACAAAACATAAGTATTTTAAATCACAACTTCTGGGTGGAATACTGAATACACTGGTTCCTTAGACAACACTAACAAGCATATTTTTAAGAATATATTTTTATCTATAGGTAAGGTAAAGCTTTATTAAATGGTAAACACTTTTAACAGTGCAGAAATATGAGTTTCAAAGACAAATACATTCAAAAGATTTGCTGTTCAAATAATATTTTTTCAAAACCAGGTGGTGGAGTATGATAAAATTCACTGAACTGGCAATCCAAAATTGCACTGTCATCAACTAGATGATAGAAAAAGAAAGAAAACAAATTAGCAACATATACCTTTATTTAAATGAACACATAATTATAAAATAAACTATTTTCATAGTATTATAATATTCATAGGAAAAAAGGATAAACACATCTGGCTGTCCAGGTTACCTAAAATAGCCATAGCAAAAACCAAAATCTATCCAAAACATTGGAGAGGGATATATATATCAAAATATTAATAATTATCTCTAGGTCAGGGGTAGAGAACCCTTTTCCTGCCAGGAGCCATTTGGATATTTCTAACATCATTCATGGGCCATACAACATGATCAATTTATTATTAGCCTAGGGGCCGGTGCTGTGGCCCCATAGGTTAAGCCTCCATCTGTAGCACCAGCATCCCATAAGGGCACCCATTCTGATTTCTGTCATGGCCTGGGAAAGCAGTAGATGATGGCCCAAGTACTTGGGCCTCTGCACCAGTATGGGAGACCTGGAAGAAGCTCCTGGCTCCTGATTAGCTCAGCTCCAGCTGTTGTGGCCATTTGGGGAGTGAACCAGCAAATGGAAGACCTCTCTTTTTGTCTCCCTCTCTCTGTAACTCTGCTTCTCAAATAAATAACAAATAAATTTATTTTTTTTTAAATTAGCTTGCTGTAAAATTAGCTTGCTGTAGATGTACTGAATTCTGAGTCCTGCACGCAGCTGCCTTGGCAGGGGCAGACCAAATGATTTCGCGGGCCTCATACAGTCCAGTGGCGAGATGTTCCTCATCCCTGTGAATATGGGTATTTTAGTTTATTCTGATTTGCCTATCTATATTTTCTCCATTTTATAAAATGTATATGTATTACTTTAAAAATATTTTATTTTGAAAAAATTATTATTCACAGGAAACTGCAAAAATTCTGCAAGGAGTCCAAGGTACCCTTTGTCCAACTTGCCCAGGGGTAACATCATATGCAAGAACAGTACAGGTGCAAACCAGGCAACTGACATTGGTACGCTATTGTGAACTAAACTGCAGCCCTGATTCATGTTTTTCATCAGTATTTACTCAGGAGAAGTGAAGGTATAAGCCCATATGAGGACTTGTACATAAATGTTCCTAGCACCTTATTTATAATGGCACAAACTGGAAACAACCCCTAAAATCCACCAACTGGTAAAAGGACAAATTGTAATATAACCACATAATGAACAATACTCAGCAAGAATAAAAATGAGTGAATTACTGATATATGTTATAACACAAATAAGTCTTAAATAATAACACTAAGTGGAGAAGCCACACCCCAGGGGCCAGCGCTGTGGCACAGTGGGTTAACACCATGGCCTGAAGCACTGGGATCCCATGTGGGCGCCAGTTTGAGACCCAGCTGCTCCACTTCCAATCCAGTTCTCTCCTATGGCCTGGGGAAGCAGTGGACCCAAGTGTTTGGGTCCCTGAACCCACGTCAGAGACCCAGAAGAAGCTCCTGGCTCCTAATTGGAGCTATTGCCTGCACACTGCGCCAATCTGAAGCCAGGAGCCAGGTGCTTCTCCTGGTCTCCCATGCGGGTGCAAGGCCCAAGGACTTGGGCCATCCTCCACTGCACTCCCGGGCCACAGCAGAGAGCTGGACTGGAAGAGGAGCAACCGGGACAGAATCCGGCGCCCCAACTGCCACTAGAACCAGGGGTGCCGGTGCCACAGGTGGAGGATTAGCCACGTGAGCCTCGGTGCCGGCCAAGATTTGTAAATTCAATAAAGCTTTTTGTAATTTTCTAGAATAAAAGACTACAGGACGAGAAAGGGGATAGGGCTTTGCATGTTTAAGTATAATCACTGTATTTAGCAACCTTTATTTTTAAAGTACTAATACCTTTATTACAATATAAAGCAGTATTTTAAACATTAATTCATTTTACAGTAAAAACATTTTATGTACAACTGTAGAGAAATCGCTAAACATATAATTTCAACTTAAAAATGGATTATAATTTAAAGGTAAACTGAATTGTTTGATACATAAATTGAAAATATTTCTGCTATAGAAGACAATAAAAAGGGTAACATTGTCCAGGCTAGCTCAACAAGCCCATTTAAACTAAACAGTAGCTGAATTATACATTTATAAATATGGTTTGAATTCTGGGATCAAGAAAAAATGTTGGCTTAATTTATCAAAATAGTCGTTCTTCTTAAAATTAAGTTAGCAACCTTTTTTTAATATGTGGGGAATAAAAACCATTCTGAATCCTGCAAAGGATTGTAATACACTACTGAGTAATGCCATATAAAAAGGACCTTATTAACAACTTTTCCAGACTTCTATTAGTTATAAAATTGATACAAATGTCAAACAAATGTTAACATATACCTAATAATATAACAAATATTTTAGCTTACCATAAACAACCGGATACACTGTTCCTCGTATACCTGATGCTGGACAATGCATATTTTTTCCATTCAAATATACATTCAACTCTACATGGTCATATGTAATACCCTATGAAGGAAAGAAAAAAATTGAACAAGATAAAAATATAAATGTTCAATAAAAACCTGAGCAGTCAGAAAACACTGATTGGGACATATGCAATTGAAAAAAGCTGAGCCTAGTGTCCTAATAGATTTCTTTATTTAATTCATTAATTTATTTGAAAGACATAGTTACGGAAAGGCAGAGGCAGAGAGACAGCGATCTTCCATTCACTGGTTCATTCCCCACATGGCCACAATGGGCAGAGCTGGGCCAATCCAAAGCCAGGAGCCAGGAGCTTCTTCCAGGTCTCAGGGGAGAGGGGTGGAATGGGGGGCGTGGTGGTGGTGGTGGTAGTGCAGCGGTCCAAGCATTTGGACCATCCTCTGCTGCTTCTCCAGGCCATAGTAGAGAGCTGGATCAGAAGTGGAGCAGCCAGGACTCGAACCAATGCCCATATGGGATGCCAGCACTGCAGGCTTTACCCGCTATGCCACAGTGCTGGCCCCCTAACAGATTTTATTAAGGGCTTATAATTTGGTGAAGTCTACCTGAACTGCCTTAAAAAAATCAGTAGTGATTATGTAGGAGGAAAAAGTCAGATAAAATTTTAAGAGTCCACATTAAAACAAAGACAATGGTTTAAATTGTAATACTATGTTTGGATAATCTGGATTTTATATTTTGAATATTAAGATGTTACAGGCACTACATATCATAAACAGATCTTTTGAACTCATATAGACAGCAATGCTTTCCTCTATAAAAGGTTGATCTTAAGAGGAGAAAACAAAGTTTTCACTGCTAAAGCTTGCTACTTCTCACTGTTTTCACATTGTGAAGAACATCTTTATAAAACAAATTTCCCACAAGGAATCACATTTTTTTTTATCTGTTTATAATCAAGGTAAATGCTGTACTTAGAATTGAATATAATTGGTCACCTGTGTCAATATAAAGAAACAGAAATAACAATAGCTCAAAGATTAAAAAAAACACAATGGAATAAAAAATATTACTTTTTAAATTTATGATTAAAAGATCACAATTAATAATAGAGGGGCTGGCACTGTGGTGTAGTGGATAAAGCCCCCGCCTGCAGTGCTGGCATCCCATATGGGTGTCAGTTTGAGTCTCTGCTGCTTCATTTCTGATCCAGCTCTCTGCTATGGCCTGGGAAAGCAACAGAAGATGGCCCAAGTCCTTGGGCCCCTGCACCTGCACGTGAGACCCGAAAGAAGTTCCTGGCTCCTGGCTTCAGACTGGCCCAGCTCTGGCCCTTGCAGCCATCTGGGGAGTGAACTAGTGGATGGAAGACCTCTCTCTCTGTCTCTCTCTCTTTCTGGCTCTCTGTAAGTCTTTCAAATAAATAAATAAATCTTTAAAAAATAATAATTAGAATGCAGAAAAACACTTAGCCTGTATTATGTACCAAGCACTACTATAGGCACTTCACATGTATTTCCTCACTTTATCTTCCCAATATAGGTATTATTATTCCCATTTTACAGATGAGACAGCTGAGGTACGGAGAAGCTAATGATTTAACTAAGGTTTCACAGCTAGAAATTGCAAAGCTGAGATTTAAGCCCATGCAGTATGGCTCCAGAATACTTGCTCTTAATCACTGTGACATACTACCTCTCTTTAAAACTTCATACAGTAGTTACTGATGACAAAATAAGTTCTTTGTGTTTAAGCATTCAGGGTATACGGCAGAAGCTCCCTTTGTTGTGGCACACCTCCTGAGATGCCAGCATCCCATGTAGCCGCTCCACTTCTGATCCCTGCTCATGCGCCTGGGAAAGTATTTGGGCCCTTGCCACATATACTGGAGCTCCGGATAGAGTTCCAGCCTCCTGGCTTCAGCATGGCCCAGCCCCACTGTTGTGCCCATGTGGGGAGTGAACCAGTGGATGGAAGATCTCTCTCTCGCTAACTCTACCTTTCAAAAAAAATAAATCAATCTTAAAAAAAAATAAAAAGGTTAAGGATGGTTAAGGATAGATAGTAGAGATCTTTCAATAAGTGCAATTATCACTGACCAGGATGTAAAGGACTATAATGACCTCAGAGGTTCTGATTGTGGATAAATTACATCAACTTAAAAGCTTTCTGGGGGCAGAAAGATCTCCTAGATCATCTGGACTCCACTCCCTCCTACTGCAGGACTGCAAAGACCCAGAGAAGTCAGTCTGGTGAGTGCTGCACACACAGTCTCCTCAGACCTTAGCCAAGCCATGGTTAGAGCACAAAGTGCTCTGTTAATAGTAATAACCAATTTTATTTATTACTATTGAGGAATATTGAGAAAGATAAGTAGTACACAGATTGCTTTTGCTTCATTTTAGCTTATGTATTTAAATATAATAAAGCCAACTAATGCATGGGATTAGCTTTTTTCATGAAGAGACATTTCTATTTAAAAAACAAAATGTAATTATATAAAAAGGAAGTGCGAGACTCTATGGGACTGCAGGAACTCTGGTAGGCCAGATCAGCAGGTCTCACCACCTGGGGGCAGCAGAACCCGCTGCAAGCGAGCTTTAAGCCCTGACTGCAAGATCCCAACACCAAAGAGACGTGAGGGAGGATGTGAGAACCTCCTCCGTCCCTGCCAGCACTGACAGCAAGTGTTTTCTAACCTAATCTGTACTTTCCTGTGCCCTGGAAAATGGGCTGGATTCTGCCACATGACACCAAACAACACATGAGAATGGTTTTCCTGTCTTCTAACGCAGTCTACTTTTCCCCTGCCACTGTCAGCAGTGTGGCAAAATTTGTGCTCAAGTGTTTGAACTAGTTAATATGGTAATGTCTTACTTGTTTTCGCCTCTGCATATATTTCATACGTTTTAGTTCTCCTCTTATCAGAATGGGCATGAAAACTCCAAGACTAGTTTAATAATGCTGACAGATGAAAAACAGCATTCTTATATCTGCCAGTTTGTAGTGAGGAATCTCAATGAATGAGATGATAGGAAGGCAAGGATAATACACAGAAACTCAGTATATCCACAAAGAAAACCATTTGCTACTATTATCTTTTCCTATGTTTGAATTTCATTTTTCAGTGTAAATATAGGTTGACAGCATCAACTCTTTCCAAAAGCTGTTCCATATTATGGACATCTGGGGATGACCTGCAAATACAGAATGAACCACTAAAAAAGGATAGGCAAAAGCAGATTCTACAAATGGCTTATGCCCTTAGTCTCCTTTTTTTCTCTTTAGTCAATTTAGGGGGTACATGCTTTCAATTATTAGAAACTAACTATTCTTAATATTTTTTAAACTGCAGGAAAGACTGTCCATAATTAAGGATCCTAATTTCTACACCTTTCCTTATCTTTTTCCTAAAACACTGTGCCCTTCTTTAACTTAGTAATCTGGATTCCCCTTGCCTCTGCCATTTCGTTATTAGAAGCTCCCCCTATTTACTTACAGACCCCTTTCCATTTGCTGCCAGAGCCACAGTTCTGTGCACAAGGGCATTTAGGCTAACAGAGACTTTGGGACCCTGTTCTCAATCCACAGCTAACAGCCACATCTGTGGTTAGGGTTTCCCTGGATAACACAGTATGTGAGAAAGAGTCTGGAAAGACACAAAGAGATCTTTGGGTTACATTTTCAACAGGGTGGCTTTGGTACAGAGTTAAATTTATTCCATCAGGAATAACGATAGAGAAATCATTTTTTAAAAAAGATTTATTTATCTATTTGAAAGAGTCACAGAGAGAGCGAGAGACAGGGAGAGTCAGAGACAGGGAGGAGGGTGGAGAGAGAGAGAAAGAGAGAGAAAGAGAGAGAGAATATCTCCCAACTGCTGGTTCACTCTCCAGATGGCTGTAATGACCAGGCCTGCGCCAGGCTGAAGGCAGGAGCCAGGAGCTTCCTCCAGGCCTCCCACGAAGGTAGCAGGGGTCCAAGCACTTGAGCCATCCTCCACTGCTCTTCCCAGGCCATTAGCAGGGAGCTGGATCAGAAGTGGAGCAGCCAGGACTCACACTAGCACCCATATGGGACGTCAGTGCTGCAGGCTGCAGCTTTACCTGCCACGCCACAACGCCAGCCCTGAGAACTTTTAAATAACACATAACTCTTACTCTGGTTTCCTAAAAAACAACAATGAGCTTTCCTACAGTCAAGCCTTAGGATTTTTTTTTTTTTTTTTGACAGGCAGAGTGGACAGTGAGAGAGAGAGACAGAGAGAAAGGTCTTCCTTTGCCGTTGGTTCACCCTCCAATGGCCGCCGCGGTCGGCGCGCTGCGGCCGGCGCACCGCGCTCGTCCGATGGCAGGAGCCAGGAGCCAGGTGCTTTTCCTGGTCTCCCCATGGGGTGCAGGGCCCAAGCACCTGGGCCATCCTCCACTGCACTCCCGGGCCACAGCAGAGGGCTGGCCTGGAAGAGGGGCAACCGGGACAGAATCCGGCGCCCCGACCGGGACTAGAACCCGGTGTGCCGGCGCCTCAAGGCGGAGGATTAGCCTGTTGAGCCACGGCGCCGGCCCAAGCCTTAGGATTTTGAGTCTAGCTGTTTCAAGAGTTCTAAAAGTAGAGGAAGTTTAGTTAGATTAAGTTTCGGACCAAAACTTCTGATAAAATGCTGTAATTTTGTGACAGAACTTTGATAACAATTCAGTAAACAATGTGGATGTTTTCTCTAAGAGACTGCTGGCCTCAAAAACCTCCAACCCTTTTTGATACAAGGGTCAGCGATCTTGTAACACTCAGGGTCACAGCTTCTGTGAAAGCCAGCCCAGAATTCCGCAGTGGGCTCACACTGGTTTTCCCGACTGGCAGTTCTAAAACGGAGGGCAACTGGGCAAGGCAGCAGCCTCTGCTTCTGGTACTGTCTGCTACCTCATTAGATACACATGAGACTGGAGAGAAACAAGACTCATAAAATCAAGCTTGTCCCACTAGACATATATCCACCTCCAACTGCAGGTCACTCCACGCAGCTCCAAACCCACCAGAGCAAGACGTATATATACTCTTAACACTCAAACCACTAAGAACCACCCCCAAGTACCTGCAACTGCCTGTGTGCATGCTTGCAGTAGCCCAATGCCACCAATATGTGACATTCCTGGGGTGAGCCATACATGCATGAGGTATGCACAAGACAGACAGACAGCTGCTGCACAGAACTAGACCAGGTGCAAATCGAGGTGCCACGTATGGAAGGGATGAGCCAGAACACACGGCTGGGAGCAGACGGAAGTGCCCTGTGCTGAGTACCATACCTTCCCACTCAAGAAAATGCCCTGCCCGACTCTCAGCATTGAGTCAGGCGGGGGAACCTCTTCCCGCCATGCTGTCTCCCTTGTGCTCAGGCATAAGCCCCCAGTAAACCTTATCTGGGTTGCACGTTGGCCTCCTGTCAATTTTCATTGTAAGGGAGCCAAAGAACCTGGAGTCAGTATCACAATGCCAGTGCTTTGGAATTCAAACCAGACAGTCCCGGGCAAAAGTGCACACGCCGTAAGCAGCTAATTTACTAACTGACGGGGGAAAGCAGCTCCTCCAGGACACTCACCACCACGTCCCCCTCCTGCGGGAGGCTGTTTGCCGGTAGCCTGTTCTTCTCTTCATTGTTGTGGTACAGGGCTCCATCGTTTCTCATCACCAGGCTGTGCATGTCCCGGCCCAGAGGGATCTGATTCAAGTTAACTTTCTGAGTTGCAACACCAATACCCCAGATTCCTAAAAACATCACAGTTTAAATGCTCCCAAAATCTAAAGAGTGTAAATATAAATGGAGTTATTTTTAAAGGGAGTGCAAACTATTTTTCACAGACATGACATGCTATCACTAAACTGTTTTCTGTTATGTTTAAAAAAAAATCTGAAAGTAGTTTGCAAACTGTACCCAATTGTTTTCAGCATAGAAGACAGATAAGAGAGCTGTGTCATCCCGGAGCTGTACTGCCCAGAGTTAAATCCTGACTTAGCTGCATCATCTTGGGCAAGTTACTTAACCTGGTTTCCTCACCGGAGAACTGTGGATTCTACGGCACACGCCTCACAGAATTATGAAAAGATACAATGAGATAATCCAAGCAAGCATTTGGAACACTGTGAGCACTTGCCTAAGTATGCAAAAAGGCGGGTGGAGTAGAGTGGTGAGCAAAGCACACAGTAAACATTAAAAAAAAATCTAGCTATTCTCATCAGTATTCATTAAAGAATATTTTTAAAGAGCTACATATTCCATGTCAATGACCTGAAGTTCTTTCAAGCTCTATCTCTGGCAAATAGTAAACCGTCAGTTTTTCTGTCTACAACAAGTGACAGATAATATAGGCCATGAGCAACGTCATGGAGGGGAGATGATTAACAGTGTAAGATCATCTTCTCTCTGGCTCTCTTTTTTTTTTTAAAGATTTATTTATTTGAAAGGCAGAGTTACAGAAAGAAGGAGGGATCGTCTATCTGCTGTTCATTTCCCAAATGGGCGCAAAAGCCAAAGCTGGGCCAGTCAGAAACCAGAAGCCAGGAGCCAGGAGCTTCTTCCTGGTCTCTCACATGGGTGGCAGGGGCCCTAGCACTTGGGCCATCATCTGCCGTTTTCCCAGGCGCATTAGCAGGGACCTCGATTGGAAATGGAGCAGCCAGGACTTGAAATGGTGACCATATGGAATGCAGGCGGTGGTTTTACTCACTACGCCACGATGCTGGCCCCAAGATGGTATTCTTACTCAGTATCTTAAATTGCTCAGTTTAAAACCATTTGGTCTAGGCTGATTTTGAAGCAGGCGGCTTTCCTTCTCACCAGCTAAACAGAACACACAGAGTTCTTGATGTTACCTCAAATTGCTTCCTTCTCAGTTTTTATCAAAATGAGGAGAAAGTCTATAAACAGAAGAAAGTTTGAAGACTATGTTGTCAATGTATTCACTTTTCTGGACTGGGTGAGACCATTAAAGCTGTGTGCTTAGACTTCACTGCGGTGGCCTCCTACAAGGCTCGACCACACAGCAGGAGAGCGGTGAGCGTGACAGGAGGGGAGGAGACTACTTTCACAACAGCAGTTTGTAGACAGGGTTCTACAGCCTCTTTACTCTTATGGAACTGGGCACAATTACCTCAAGTTTCACTGCAGGACGAGTGCTACAGACTCCAGCAACCCATTTATTTTAGGGATACCATGGAGGATAGTATCCTTTATAGAAAATCCACATGAAAATTTGTATTTGATTTAAGGCTCAAGAAAAGATCTGCTTCTCTTGAAAAATAAGTATGATATATGTGAGAAGATTACAGTAACCAGGCACATTTTACAGCTAGTGAACTGACTTTTATTTATTTATTTTTTGAGATTTAAAAAGATTTATTAGAGTCAAAGAACTCCAGCCAGAGTGACATGGAGGGAGGCTTCCAAGATAGGAAAAAAAAAACCCAAAGAACCTTGCAGCACCAGGCTTTTTAGAGTACAATTTCAAGGGGCTGGCGCTGTGGTGTAGCAGGTAAAGCCGCCGCCTGCTATGCTGGCATCTCACATGGGCGCCAGTTCGAGTTCTGGCTGCTCCACTTCTGATCCAGCTCTCTGCTATGAGCTGGGAAAGCAGTGGAGGATGACCCAAGTCCTCGGGCCCCTGATCCCTCGTGGGAGACCCGGAAGAAGCTCCTGGCTCCTGGCTTCAGATCTGCCCAGCTCTGGCTGTTGCGGCCATCTGGGCAGTGAGCCAGCAGATGGAAGGCTTCTCTCTCTCTGTCTCTGCCTCTGCCTCTGTGCAACTCTGGCTTTCAAATAAATAAATAAATCTTGAAAAAAAATTTTTTAAAAAAGTATAATTTTGAAGGGAAAAAAATTGACAACCAGATAGGCATTCAGTTACCAGGCAGGGACAAAACCCAACAAAACCCAGCTAAAGACGTGATTTACAATTCACCATCCTGTCTCTGTCCTTAATGTGCTATACATTGTGAATTAATACTATAACTAGTACTCCAACAGTATTTTTCACTTTGTGTTGCTATGTGAGGGCAAACTGTTGAAATCTTTACTTAATATATAGTAAACTGATCTTCTGTATATAAAGAGAATTGAAAATGAATCTTGATGTGAAGCAAGGGGAGAGGGAGTGGGAAAGGGGAGGGTTGCGGGTGGGGGGGAAGTTATGGGGGGGGAAGCCATTGTAATCTATAAGCTGTATTTTGGAAATTTATATTCTTTAAATAAAAGCGTTATAAAAAAAAAAAAAAACAATTCACCATCCTGTCTGGCCTGCTCATGATAAAAAACCACCCAGAAGGGTGGGATAGGTAACCTGTTTTCACAATAAGCATGAACTGACTTTTAATGGAAAGGAGAGGATGGACTCACATCTGTTTCCTATGTTTAAGAAATCCAGTATCTAAACTAATTTAGAAAAGAAATTCTAGAGATATATTTTCTGTCATTCAAGACCACTCAAACAGTAGCAGGATTTACTTACTCCAATCTAGTTTCCCTATTTTGTAGCCATAGTATATAATATTTTGGTAGAGGTTTCTGTATAACACAGCCTACACACACATACTCTACATATATAAGGGTCCCATATTCAATACTGCCACAACTTAGAAAAATCACATAAAATTGCTATACAAATCCAGAAACTTCATACGTTTTAAAAAGTATAGACTTCAGACTTCTAAATCTGATATGATTGCTGCAGAAAACATTGCATCAAGTACCTTAATAAGAATTAAAAGGTTCAAAAGATTGATTTTATAATAAGATAAAACAGCAAGAGTCTACATTTTAAATGCCAAATACAATGGTACATCTACATCCAGTAATAGTGTCTGTTTTTCACACACTTTCATACTCAGAGCTCCAACAAAGTGGAAAGGGCGGCTCCTGTAATTCTCACTTACAGATGAGAAAACTGTTTAACCAGGACCATACAAAAGTAAATGGAACATCTAGGTCTTCTAAGTATGAAGTTGGTGCTTTTATATTATCTCCTGAATCTTGTTTACATATTGAAAATTACCTTAATATTTAGAACAATTAGGACTTTCCACGGCAAAATACCATAATACTAACCTGTGGACTGGATCTTGAACTCAAAGTAGCTTTTGTTTTGATGTAAAGGCGCACTGGCTAAACAGCCTCCTGTCCCACATATTCTTCTTCCATTTTTTACAATGACAACATCTGTTCCTAAAAAAAACACAGATATTACATCAAGTTTTATATCTTCATATCCAACAAACAGGGTTAGTTTGTTCACTTTGTCTACCAAAGATAGGGATGCTTATATGTACTTCAAAATACAGAAATACTGATGCTATTTTAACATATAATTTATCTTTTTCCTGGCATTGTAGCTGTAAGTCTTATTTAAGTAGCTTCAAATAAACTACAGTACCTCTGAACCATACTGAAATTTTTTTTTTTAGCATTTTACTTATTTAGTTGAAAGGAAAAGTTACACAGAGAAAGGGAGAGGCAGAGAGGGAGAGAGAGATCATTCATCTGCTGGTTCACTCCCCAAACAGCTGCAATGGCTGGGGCGGGCCAGGTGGAATCCAGGAGCCCAGAGCCTCCTCCGGGTCTCCCACATGGGTGCAGAGGCCCAAGGACATGGGCCATCCTCCGCTGCTCTCCTAGGTACACTCGCAGGGAGCTGGAATGGAAGTTGAGCAGCCAGGACATGAATTGGCACCCATCTGGGATGCCAGCTGCAGTCTTGCCCACTATGCTACAATGCTGGCCTCTATACTGAATATTTAAAACACTTTTATATGCTTATCCATGTAGGGAGCTGTTGCAGGTCATCATGGAAGCCAGTCCTCAAGAAAAAGCAACAGAAGCAGGGGAAATAAATGCAAAGAAACCGAGTTCTTGGCAGCACAGTCTTTCCTGATGCCAGTGCTGCTTTTGTACATTTCGGTGACATGAATCAGTAACTACTGCTAATAAGTGAATGTGATGATTTCATAAATCCCTTAATTTAAACAAAACATAAATATTTAAAAGAAACTTCAGTTAAACTGAACTGATATAATCTACTGAAGATCAGCTGAGTGTCTCTAATGTACAAGGAACTATACCAGAGCTTAGTCAGGGAGGAACTAGAGCCCTCACAGGATATGCAGAGGAACACAGATCTGTGCTGAAATAGGTGACAATGAGAAATGCAAATTTTAGGTTACTAAAATGTTTACTAAGATAACTACAGCCAATCACACTGCGAATATGTGAACAGGGTTTTAACTTCATCACCTGCAACTTTCATGGAAAATGTTAGTTTTAACTCAAATGATATTTATAGATGAAAGTCAGAGAGATACTCATCTTTTGATTTATGATTCCAACACTGATCATTTTCATGTTGTGATTCAGGAAAGCATGTGTATCAGAGAACATAAACAGATGTAACATAATTTTAATATGAAAGAAATATCCCGTATCAAGGCTGCAGCTAATTATTACCACTTTGCTGGGAATTAAATGTACAAGTTGAACAGATTCGGATATTAGAACTGTATTGGACTCTTCTTGAGGGGGTTAAATCAGGGTATAGTAACAGCAGGTTGAATTCATACTACACAAAAAATTATCTGGGACAAATACAAAGGAGAAATGTTTTTCATATCCCACCACAATTCTAAACTGGGTGATTTAAGAAAGATACTCTCTCAAGACAAAACTAAGATTCCTACGGTGTGGTTATTAAAAAATCATCAGCATTCTTTCGTTTTTCTAGTTAAAAGTGTTAAGCCCTAAATTCTAAATGAGAACCTTATAAATAGTGTGCATCTAGCTACCCCTCATACCTTCAGTGGGCTCATAACGGAGAGCTTCCTATTTGATGACAAAGACCACAGAGGAGATGGCTCACCAAGCAAATGATTCAGGAATGAATGAATGGATGTGCTATACCAAGCACTTGGTGGTGGACATGTCACACCTATCTTTCCTGTCCTAACAGACTTCCCTCTTGTATCAAAACAGTTCCAGGGATGTTGACTCAATCTCTGGCTTCAAAGGTGAAGCATTTGACCTGGTTGTCAATGACTGCATTCCACATTTCTTGGCCACAGTGATTGGTCAGGGATAGTTACATGACCTAACCAGCCACAGTTAGAGAGTCTCAGCAATTTCTTCAGAGAACAATGGGATAAACACACTCTTTCTTGCTGGACCTGAATGAGGAAGCATACGGTGCAGGGAGCTGTTGCAGGTCATCATGGAAGCCAGTCCTCAAGAAAAAGCAACAGAAGCAGGAGATATAAATGCAAAGAAACCGAGTTCTTGGCAGCACAGTCTTTCCTGATGCCAGTGCTGCTTTTGTACATTTTGGTTACATGAATCAATAAATTATGTAAACAATTCTGATTTGTAGTTTTTACTACTTGCAACTGAAAGCAACCTAAGTGAAACACATTTTCAAGAACTACACGAATAAATGACAATTTCCCCCTTAACTAGCAATGCTCTGTGGTCCGCACACATACTAGAACCTTCTAATAACAAGCCTATACAGTAGGTAATTTACTCTCTTGGGTGTCACTGCAAAGTGATAATGGAAGTATCAGAAGGCACTTAATACAAGAGAGTCTGCTCAGTTGGAACTACAGAAACAACCATTATTCTTTTACTTCAATATCAGCCCAATCTTTCTTTCCAGAGCATTCTTTTTGAAAAGATTTATTTATTTATTTGAAAGGCAGAGTGGCACAGAGAGAGAGACAGAGACAGAGAGATAGAGATCTTTCATTCATGGGCTCACTTCCCAAATGGCTGCAACAGTCAGGGTTGGGCCTGGCTGAGGCCAGGAGCCAACAAAGGACTCCCACGTGGGTAGCAGGGTCGGGTCCCAAGTACTTGGATCATCTTCTGCTGCCTTTCCAAGTCCATTAGCAGGAAGCTGGATCAGAAGCAAGGTGCCCAAGACTTGAACCAGCACTCCACTATTGGATGCTGGTATTGTAAGCTGTGGTTTAATGTCCTGCAGCACTATGATGGTCCCTCCAAAATATTCTCTGAGGTACTGTGATTTTTTATAAAGATGACTATATTTAGGGAACATTCTAGATGTTTATGAATCATTAGGTAATCATTTAAACTTATTCCATTTCTCTATTTCAAAGCTACTTTATTAGATCTCTGTAGTTCACAGTTTTATTAATCACTGATATTGCTTAGAAAGTCAAGGCAAATTTAAATATAGCCAGAGCAGCATATGAACACTGCTAAAGAGTAAGTACAGCCCTGCCCAATGTGGGCCTTTGAGGAGTAAACCAGTAGATGCAGCTCACTCTCCTTGTCCCTCAAATAAATAAAAAAAATTAAAGATTTATTCATTCATTTGAAAGGCAGAGTGTCAAAGAGAAAAACAGAGTGAGAGAGAAATATTCCATCTGCCAGTTCACTCCCCAAATGGCTGCAACAGCCAGGACTGGGACAAGCCAAAGCCAGGGTTCAGGAACTTCATCCAGGTCTCCCATACGGGTAGCAGGGGCTCCAACACTTGAGCCATCTTCTGTTGCCTTCCCAAGGCATCAACAGGAAGCTGGGTCAGAAGCAGAGCAGCTGTGCCTGGAACCGGTACTCTGATATGAGATGTTGGCACTGTGGTTTAACCTGATACACCACAACACTGGCCCCAATAAATAAATTTTAAAAAGCATTCATATTCTTTAGGTTACCTAATATAACCTTTAACCTGATGTTAGCTTTTTCATAACACACATTTTCATGCACTTTTTAGAAAAAAGCTTTATTTATAAGTCAGAATTATAGAGAGGGAGAGGCAGAGAATGGCTGCAATGGCCAGTGCTGGGCTAGGCCAAAGCCAGGATCCAGGAGCTTCTTTCAGGTCTCCCCCGTGGGTGCAGGGGCCTAAGCACTTGGGTTATCCTCTGCTGCTTTCCCAGGCACATTAACAGGGAGCTAGATCAGAAATGGAGCAGCTGGGACTCGAACCAGTACCCTATGGGACGCCAGGGCTGCAGACAGTGGCTTAACATGCTGCACCACAACGCCAGCCTGTTCGTGAACTTTTTGAAGACCACTCATATACGTGGTTTCTAAATTCTTTTGCATGAAAGTAAGTTATGTTTTAATTCCATTTTTCATGAATTTTTAAAGTACCTTCATACATGCTGCTCTGTGTGCTTCTCATATTGTTTATTTAACATGAATTCATGCTTGAAGTGTACTCTTCTCCTAATGCAACAACTCTTTCCTCTCTTTTTATTTAGGTTCTCAAATCAAGTCTCTCTGTGACTGGAGGATCTGAATTTACTAGAAGAAAGGTTAATAAAAAACATGTAGATGAAAAACAATGGGGAGGGTGCCATTACTCTATCCAATTTATAGGTTAAAGTCACTGGGCAGCTTTGAGAAAAGGTAAGCAGATGGAATGAGTTCAGGTGACAAGTTTTTCCTAGAGAAGACAGAGGCCAGAGAAGTGAGATGCTCTGAGGAGCAGATTGCAGTAATTCAAGAGTCTGGCAGTAGTGATGGGGAGAAGAGCTAAAGCTGATCATAAGCGCAAGGAACTTGTCATTGACTGTTTTCTCAGCACTTCAAATGACGCCTGCCACCCTGCAGACGCCCTGTAGCTCATTACCAGTTCCGTGAAAGGATAAATGAAATGGAAATGTTTTCTGAGGGACACTGTAGAGTATGAACATCAGCTATCTCTAAATGATGACAGATAAGAAATAAAGATTACTTATGTACTACATTTGGAAAATCTCAGGATGGAAAATACTGTAAATACCCACAGGCAAGATGGTATAAGGATCACATGTAATATGTACTGTAAAGATATAAAAATGAAACAGGCAGAATATTTCCAGAATTTTGAAGAATATGGATAGAAGCGGGCACTGCTATAATCATTAAGACCTGTGTGTCCTTTCAATGCACTTTCAGACAATGATGTGGGAAAAATAAAAAATGGAGAAGTATATTTCAAATAAAGCATTCCACAAAAAGGACAGGCCTCTAAGTGAAATAATCAGATTGGAATATCTCTCCTAGAATCATATTCCAAGAACATGGAAGGACGTGGTTAAAGTCTAAGAATAGATACAGTACCACGAAGAGGCTCTGGAGGGGATTGGAAGAACTTTAGAGAAGTTACGCGGCCATTTGGAAATGAAAGGGAAAACAAGCCATAGATACAAAGGAGTAAAGTGCTGTTTTATTTTGCAATAGCCTGACCTGCTGGGATGCGGCCATGGCGATGGAATTACAGCACCTCTGACCATGACTAAGAAGAAGCCGGGCAATGGGAGGCTTGAGTAGAAACGGCACGTTCTGAACCGAGGAGCGACTTCGCGCGTCCGCAACCTGCCTTATTTTGGCTTTAGGAGGGAAAAGGGCCATTATTTCCAATAAAACAAACTGCAGCCTATAAACGATGGGGCTAAAGCGAAACCAGCGAGCGTCAGCGCAGAAGGAGCAAGCTTTCTGAAAAAGTGCAGCTTCCGATGGGGGCGGCAGGAGAGCACTGCCCCGGCCGGGGGCACCTGACGCCGTCGGAGGAGGCGGCTCGGGAGAGACTCCGGGCAGTGGGGAGGTCAGCACACCCACTCCGATGACAGGCGCAGCTCTGAGCGCAGAGCCGCGCCCGGGACAGGCGCGGCGTCGGAGGGACCCTCGAGACGCTGAGGTGGCGAGGGCTGAGCGGCCGCGAAGGCGAGTCGGGTCGCCGGGCGGGCCGCGGGGAGGACAGCGGGTGCGACCGCGGACCCCGCACTGCCCCCGGCCCGCCGCGCCCTGCCCCCGCGGGCCGTTGGGTCTGCGGAGGGGAGGCCCTTACCCATGTGCTGCGTGTCCAGCTGCACGGCCGGCATCTCCTTCAGAGGGATGTGGCCGGTCCCGCCATCTCTGCAGCACCGTAGGCAACACCACACCGAGGAAGCCATCGCGCAGAGCCCGCCGCCGCCGCCCCTACACCGCGGCGACACCGCCCCCCTGCGCTCCGCTCCGCCTGCCACCTACGGCCGAGCGCCCCAGGTGTCGGAGTGGAACTCAGGGCCGCGTACAGCGACGCCTCAGGCCGGGAGGACGCAGCGCAGGCTGAGCGGAGACGGGCCTGGGAGGAAGATGTGGAGGATCGGCGGGAACGCCGGGGCGGGGCTTTTGCCGTGAGGGGGCGTGGCGGGGCGTGGCGGGGCGTGGCGGGCGGGCCGTGAACGAAGTGCGCCTGCGCGCTGGGTCGTTTCCCTCCTGGGCCGCCTCGCGCCCGCCCAAGACGCTGACAGGTGAGTGTGTCTGTGTTTCCTCTCTCCTGGGGTTCTGGGATGTTGTGTTTCTTAAACTGTTTCGCCGCCCTGACGTTATTTTAAGAGACGGGTTGACAGAAGCAGATAAGTCTGAGGGAGCGGGGGGAACTCATAAAAATGACCTCCGCTTTGCTGGTGTTGAGAACCTACGTGGCTTTTTTTTTTTTTTCCCTCGGAAGGATTTCCTTACATCCGCCCCGAGAGCAGCGTTAATGCCTGTTCGCGATTGCACTGTGTCTGTACTCCCGGAGCCCTGGCCTTCCGGGCCGCGTGGCCCGGAGCGAGCAGGAGGCCACCCGGGAGGGGACCTGCAGCTTCCAGGCTCCCTGTGTGTGGTGCGCTTAGAGTTCCAGGAGAGACAAGAGCCCCGAAGGCTGCCGGGTCCCCCTGGGGAAGCCTTCGGTTCCTACATGGGTGGCCCAGTCACCTGTTACCTCCTTCCCCACTGAGGCCATACTTCGTGGTCGGATCGCACCCTCTCTGCGTCTGGAGATGGTCAGTGGCTGACCTGGCTCTGACCCCTGTTTTCCTGTCTGGTTTCCATCCTGAGGCTTCCCCGGGGTTCATCAAGTTCCGGGAAATCCGACATAAAATGTCATTACTTAAGTAATGGGTCCCCAGGCATGATTTCTTAGTGGAGTACTCATATCCTTTATAGGTGAATTTTGTCCATAGAATGGGGGGAATTTTTTAGGTTCCTGGGTTTCTTTGCTGCCTATTCCAATGATGTTTTAAATAGAATATTAAGGAACACCTGCAAGTTTTGTAACTTTGAGATTTGGTAACCATAGAATTAATAACGTGCGTGATAGACTGATTGCGAGTCTCCCTCCCTCCTGCCCCCATAAGGCATTTTATTGGGAAACACTTTACAACTGAAATTGTCCTTTAACTGAAAACCTTGACCGTTGTTGTTGGAATTTAGTTGGTGTTCTGGTCTTATGCCATGGGGGAGTTGAATAGAATGTTGGAGAGGCAACATTTTTAAACTGCCCACCCACTAGGAGACCAGCCCTTTTTTCCACAAATACATCTTATTGAATTCCTGCAAGGTTTCAAGGTTGATTTTTTTTTTTTAAGATTTATTTATTTGAAAGGCGAAGTTACAGAGAGGCAGAGAGAGATAGTGGTCTTCATCCACTGCTTCACTCCCCAGATAGCCACAGTGGCCAGAGCTGCACCAATCTGAAGCCAGGAGCCACGAGCTTCTTCCGGGTCTCCCATGAGGGTGCAGGTGCCCAAGGACTTGGGCCATCTTCTACTGCTTTCACAGGCCACAGCAGAGAGCTGGATCAGAAGTGGAGCAGCCTGGACTGGAACAGTGCCCATATGGATGCTGGCAGTGTAGGCGGCGACTTTACCCCTGCGCCACAGCGCCCCAGCCCCTCAAGCTTGATCTTTGTCCTCATTTATAGATGAAGAAATAGGCCTAGAGGGACTGAATAATTTGCGCAGCTTCAAAAGAGTAGGAAATGAAGATAGGAGTCAAAGCTTGCCAGCCTGACTCCTTGCCTGATTTGCTCCACCAGATCATGCACTGATTTTGTAATTCTAACTCTTTAAATACTATTTTTTTTTTCAAGAGAGAGAGAGAGGGAGAAAATACAAGAACTCTTCGCCCACTGGTTCATTGCCCAAATATTGGCAATGGCTGGGGATGAGCCAAGCTAAAACCACAGCTGTGAACTCAGTCCAGGTTTCCCATGTAGATGCAAGAGCTCAGTTACTTGCCCCATCACCGTGGCCTCCCAGGGCTCATTAGTAGAAAGCAGGGGATCAGGAGCTGGAGGCAAACATTGAACCTAGGCACTGTGACAGCTGGCATCCCAACCACCAGGCTAAATGTCCATTGTCTGTAGTTTTTTTTTTTTTTTTAAAGATTTATTTATTTGAGAGAGTTACAGTCAGAGGGAGAGACAGAGAAAGGTCTTCCATCTGCTGGTTTACTCCCCAAATGGCCAAAACTGCTGGAGCTGGGCTGATCTGAAGCCAGGAGCTTCTTCCGGATCTCCCATGTGAGTGCGGTAGCCCAAGCACTTGGGCCATCTTCCATTGCTTTCCCAGGCCATTAGCAGAGAGCTGGATTGGAAGAGGAGCAGCCAAGACATGAACTGGTACCCACATGGGATGCCAGCACCTCAGGGGAGGCTTAACCTACTATGCCACAGTGCCGGCTCCTGTCTGTAGTTCTAACTCTCATAATTAACACTGTTCTCTTAAATGTGCTGTCAGTTCAATGTGCAGATTTGCACTTTATTTTTGTAGGTTCCATTAATCTCCATACTGGATGTGAGCTGGCATAACTCATGTATAGTTAATAAAATTACTTGTTATAAGACAAAATTTTCATTCAGATTTTTAAAAAAGATTTATTTTATTTGAAAGGCAGAATTACAGAGAGGCAGAGAGAGAGAGAGAGAGAGAGAGGTCTTGCATCTGCTGGTTCACTTTCCAGATGGCTGCAACAGCTGGAGCTTTGCAGAACCAAAGCCAGGAGCTTTTTCTGGGTCTCCCACATTGGTGCAGGGGTGCAAGGACTTGGGCCATTTTCCACTGCTTTCCCAGGCCATAACAGAGCTGGATTGGAAATAAAGCAGCTGGGACTCAAACCGGTGCCCATATGGGTTGCCGGCATTGCAGGCAACAGCCTTACCCATTATTCCACAGTGCCAGCACCTCAGATATATTATTAAAAGTAGTGTAGTATATGTACTAAATATGTGATGAACATTTTAGTGAGAATTTAAGCCATTCAAGTTAGTCGCATCTTCAATAAAAAGACTATCAGATGGCTGTGAATTAGCCATTACTGTGTAGACAGGCAGAAGTACCATAGTCTTTCCTGGCTGGATAAGTGGTTTGCTGGTACTGCCGAGTGCACTTTGCTTCTGCTGTAGCAGCTCCAGTGTGCTCAGCAGAAGAAAACAAGCAAACCCCATCAGCTCCTAAAGCAGACCTCGCTGTCTTGGCAGATGCCTGCTAGCCATGAGCTCAGAGAGTTGTTTGTTCTTACAGCTGGGATCCTGTTCTCATTATTACTTTCAAAGGAATTATTTTTTCTGTTTGAAAAGCACAATGTTAGAGATATTTTGACAGCGTTTCAAGGCTATTGCTTTAAATAACAATCACAAATAAAGCCTACAAAAAGTATCTCAGTAGTTAGAAGGTCGTTTATCTAAGTCAAGAGCAATAACAAAGAATGACTACTTGAAAAAAAAAATGAGTGTGCTTGCTTTAGTGACATATGCCAGGAACTCCAGAACTGATAGGACAGTAATGTAAAGCATGTGTTTCAGAGTTGAGTTTAACATCGTACTCAGGATTTTCTTTAATGGTTTCTGTGCCAGCCAGACATCTACTATTGAACTTCACACCATGTACTGTGTCATGCAAAACGGTTTCTTTCTTAAAAACTCATTAATCAGTTATTAAGCCAAACATTGTTTTCTTGGAATAATCTAAACCACATTAATGAGCTTTAAAATGCATAAATATTACAAAAAAGCCCTCATACTTCTAAAAATGAACATGTTTCTGGGGCCTTGACCTACTTGTTATTTTAAGTTTGAGTAATAGTAGCATTTATGTAATGCTTACTATTGCCAGGCAGTATTCTAAGTGCACTGTATAAACTAATTTAATCCTTATTTTTTAAAATATTTATTTATTTATTTGAAAGTCAAAGTTACACACAGAGAGAAGGAGAGGCAGAGAGAGAGAGAGAGATCTTTCACCCGCTGGTTCACTCCCCAGTTGGCCGCAATGGCTGGAGCTGCGCTGATCTGGAGCCAGGAGCCAGGAGCTTCTTCCGGGTTTCCCATGAGGGTCCAGGGGCCCAAGGACTTGAGGCATCTTCTACTGCTTTCACAGGCCATAGCAGAGAGTTGGATCAGAAGTGGAGCAACCGGGACCTAAACTGGCACCCATATGGGATGCTGGCACTGCAGGTGGTGGCTTCACCACTATGCCACAGTGCTGGCCCCTGCATATACTTTTTTTTTTAAAAAAATATTTATTTATTTATCTGAAAGAGTTACACACAGAGAGAAGAAGAGGCAGAGAGATAGAGGTCTTCCATCTGTTGGTTCACTCCCCAGTTGATCACAACAGCTGGAACTGCGCCCATTCGAAGCCAGGAGCCAGGAGCTTCCTCCAGATCTCCCACTCGGGTGCAGGGGCCCAATGACTTGGGCCATCTTCTACTGATTTTCCAGGCCATAGCAGAGATCTGGATTGTAAGTGGAGCAGCTGGGGCTTGAACCGGCGCCCATATGGAATGCTGGCCCTGCAGGTGGCTGTTTTACCTGCTACGTCACAGCGCCAGCCCCTGCATGTACTTCTAAAGACTTCCTTACTGATGTAGATTGTAATTACTGCCTTTGCAATAATAAGGGAAAAAGGATGTTGATACAAAAGAGAAGCAAAGCAGATCAATACCAGAGTCGATTTTGTATTCTCAGAAGAAATACAGGGAGATTAGGATAAGTCAAGTTAGTGCTTGGATCTATCCTCCTTGTCTTTTTTCCTTTTTTGGGTTGATTTATTTGAAAGCTAGAGTTGCAAAGAGAGGGAAAGGCAAAGAGAGTTCTTCTATCTGCTGTTTCACTCCCCAAATGGCTACAGTTTCCTTCAGGGCCCCCACATGGGTGGCAGGGGCCCAAGCACTTGGGCCAGCTTGCACTGCTTTCTCAGGCACATTAGCTGGGAGCTGGATGGGAAGTGGAGCATGCAAGAATCAAACCAGTGCCCATATAGGGAGGGCACCAGCGACACAGGCGGCAGGCAGGTTAACCTATCATGCTACAATGCCGACCCCTCTCTGGGTCTAATAATAGGAAAGACACTTAAAGCTGTGACTTACCTGTGAAGCATGATTGAAAGTGATTTGTACAGGCTGGCGCTATGGCTCACTTGGCTAATCCTCTGCCTGTGGCGCCGGCATCTGGGTTCTAGTCCCAGTCGGGGCGCCGGATTCTGTCCCAGTTGCTCTTCTTCCAGGCCAGCTCTCTGCTGTGGCCTGGGAGTGCAGTGGAGGATGGCCCAAGTGCTTGGGCCCTGCACCCGCATGGGAGACCAGGAGGAGGCACCTGGCTCCTGGCTTTGGATCAGCGCGGTGCGCCGGCTGCAGCGCACTGGCTGTAGCAGCCATTGAGGGGTGAACCAATGGAAAAGGAAGACCTTTCTCTCTGTCTCTCTGTCTCTCACTGTCTAACTCTGCCTGTCAAAAAAAAAAAAAAGTGGTTTGTACAAAGTTTTCATGGCTAAAGATAAGGCTACATAATCTAGTTTAATGGGATGAAGGTTGGAAAATGCTTAGCTGGGCCCAATTTTTCAAATAAAACCAAGCCATCTCAGACATGGGGGGTGATTCTGTGTCTTTGGTCCACATCAGGGTCATGGAGCAAGAAGTCATAATCTGCAGGTTATACAATCAAAAAGCACTCAACATTTGCAGGAAGGACCAGACAGAAGAAAAAGTTGGCACATACAGTGCTTGCCACAAGACAAAATTTAAGTATCTTATTGAAATTGTGAAAAAATCCTAAGGTGTTTCTAGTAACAAGGAAGGCACATGGATGATTTGTTAAAATGTAACCAATATTTCTAATATCTGCACATGTTATTCATAGGTTCTATGAAAAATATTTGGAAAGATTTCACCAGTAGTCCCAATCCCTAGAAACCTGTTATCTCAGTAATAGTCCTATATTGAATGTCCCAAATACAGGGGCTGTCAGAAACTTGATTTTGTGTTGAGTTCTGCCATACTTCTGTCAAGACACACATGTCTGTGGCTATAGACAGGCTGCTGGGTAGGCCCCTACAGCTCTGGAGAGAAACACTGAACCATTGTACTTTGCAGATTGCATGACTTTAGTCATAGGAAATGCAAGATGACTTAAAATTGCTGATGACAGTTTATGGAACTGTATAATATTATAAGCCTGCTGAAAATAAAAAATGGACACCCAAACCTGTGAAGTAACTGAAATGCTGACAGTGCGAAGAAGCTCCAGGGTTGTTGTGGCCAAGGAGAATGGCCCTACAAGGAATTGAACATGATTAAATGCCTTTTCCCCTTATGTTTAGCAATTCCAAAACTTAACCAAATGTGGTAAGAATATTTTATATCCCGTCTTAAGAATGTAAACTTCCTGTTCATTGGTTATAATGTCTAACATCCAATGCAGATATAAGTCTACATAAAACAGTTAATACACTCTATAAGAAGAGATGTGAGACTTTGGTAAAGAAAGGAAGAAGAGAGTTAAGATACGTGAATTTTCCAAATCATTCAGAAAAAGAAATCAGTTGTATATCTTCTTAGTTCATTGGTGCTTGTTATATAATGAACTCTCAGTAAACATTTATTAAAACAACAAAATGAAGCCCCATAAACAAGTAAGTAAACAATATTAAACCCCATTTTACCCAAAACATAGAAAGTAAAGTAGCAGGTAAACTGAATTCTCAGGCAAAAGAATTCTACATTAAATACACTAAGGCAGGTTGCTATGAAGGAATCTTATATTCGAAAATTTAAAAATGGCAGGTGTAATTCACATATCATAGAATTCAACCTAAAAATGTACACTTCAGTTATTTTTAGTATAGTCACAGAAATGTGGGACTTCTGTCATTCCCCAGGAAATTCTCATACACTTTAGCAACTACCCCCATTTCTCCCTCATACAGCACCTGGCAACCACTATTCTACTTTCTGACTCTGTAGGTTTGCTTATTCTGGACATTTCTTGAAAATGGGATAATACAATATTTGGCCTTTTTCAATATCTGGCTTCTTTCATGGATGTTGTTTAGGTTCATTCATGTTGTAGCATGGATCAGCACTTCATTGCTCCTTTTTTTTTTTTTAAGGTTTGTTTATTATGAAAGACAGAGTTATAGAGAGAGACAGAGACAGAAAGATCTTCCGTGCACTGGATCACTCCCCAGATTATCACAATGGCCAGTGCTGGGCCAGGCTAAAGCCAGGAGCTTTGTCTAGGTCTCCCACATGGATGGCAGGAGTCCAGACACTTGGGCCATCTTCCACTGCCCTTCCCATGCCATTAGCTGGATAGAGAATGGAACAGCTTGGACATGAACTGGTGTGCATATGGGATGCCAGCATCAAAGGCAGTGGCTTTATCTGCTATGCCACCTTGCCAGTCCCATACTTATTCCTTTTTATGGTGAAACAATATTCCACTGTGTGGGTGTACCACATTTTATTTATCCCTGTATTAGTTTATGGACATTTGAGTTGTTTCCACTTATTAACAATTAAGAATAATGCTGCTTTGAATATCAAATATACATTTTGGAGTGAATATTATGTTTTAATTATCTTGGTTGTATCTAGGGGTGGTATTGTTGGATCATCTGGTAACTTTAAATGTTTGAAGAACTGCTAAACTATTTGCCAAAGTGGCTGTAGCATTTTACAGTTTCGTCAGCAATGTACACAGATTTAAATTTTTCTGCATCTCCACCAATACTTGTTACTGTCTATCTTTTCTGTTTTAGCCATCTTGGTAGGTGTAAGTGTTATCTCATGGTGGTTTTGATTTGCACCTTCCTGTTGATCAATAATGCTGAACATCTTTTGATGTGCTTTTTGGCTATTTGTAAATCTTCTTTGGAGTAACATCTATTTGGACCCTTTGCTGACAACATTTTTAAAAATTTGTTATTATTTGTAAAGGCAAAGAGATCTTCCAACCAGTGATTCACTCCCCAAATGCCTGCATCTGCCAGGGCTGGGCCAGGCTGAAACCAAGAGTGGGGATCTCAGTCTGGGTCTCCCTCATGGGTGGTAGGGGCCTAAGTACTTGATCCCTCATGTGTTGCCTGCCAGGGTACGCGTTAGCAAGAAGCTGGAATGGAGAGAAGAATGCAAGCTCAAGCACATTGCTCTGATACAGGATGCAGGTGTCCCAAACAGTGGCTTACCTGCTGTGCCGAAGAGCTACCTCTGCCCATTTTTAAAATGAGCTATTTGCTCTTGAGTTATGGGTTCTTTAAAAAAAATTATTTACTTTAATTTTATTTGAAAGACAGACAGATATCTTCTCTCTCCTGGCTCACTCCCCATATGCCTGCAACAACTAGGGCTGGGCCAGGCCACAGCCAGGAGCCTGGAATTCAATATGGGTCTCCTATGTGAGTGGCAGGAGCTTAAGGGTTGTAAGAGTTCTTGAGCTATGTCCCTTATCAGACATATACTTAGCAAATATTTTCTTTTTGGTTGTTTTCTCACTTTATTTTAAAGATATATTTTAATTTGAAATACAGAGTGACAGAGAAAGGGAGACACCTAAAGATCTTCCGTCCATTAGTTTTACTCCTCAAATAGCTGCAGTGTCCAGAACTGGGCCAGGCTGAAGCCAGTAACTGAGAACTCCAGCCAGGTCTCCTATGTGGGTAGCAGGGCCCTAAATACTTGGGCCATCTTTTGCTATCTTCCCAGGCACATTAGCAGGGAGTTGGATTGAAATTGGAGCAGCCAGGACTGAAACTGGTGCTCTAATATGAGATGCCAGTGTTATAAGCAGCAACTTAACCTGCTGAAGCAAAATGCCAGCTCCCTTTTCATTTTCTTTTTCTTTCTTTAAAGATTTATTTATTTATTTGAAAGGCAGAGTTACAAAGAGTGCCAAACAGAGAGCGATATCTTCCACTCACTGGTTCACTCCCCAAATTGCTGCATGGGCTAGAACTGGGCCAATCTGAAGCCAGGAGCCAGGAGCTGCTTCTGGATCTCCTGTGTGGGTGCAGGGTCCCAAGGACTTGGGCCATCTACTGCTGCTTTGACATTGCAGAGAGATGGTCTCAAAGGACCTCAAGAGAAATAGGCTCTGCAACTCGTGGAGGACTGCCTAACATGTGATAGAGTGGAGTGGGGAGAGGTAGCTGTGTTGGGTGCTGTAATACACACAGGCCACAAACATGGCTCAAGCCCGAAGGTTAGCAGTGGAATATAGGTATCTCAGAGCCATCAGTTATCAAGACATAATCAACACGTCAACACCATCTGACAACCCAATCTTGCATAATTTCTGGAAAGAATACTGTGCCAATAGGAACAATTCACTTGCTATTTCACCTTTCTGGCCCCATGGCTCTGATTTCTGTATCTTCTCAGGGCATCTGATTCACCCCAAGTATCGAGTTGGGGGTTAAAGGGAAGAAACAAAAACTGAGACACAGAGATCCTAGTCTGGACTTGGGGTGCCCCACCTGAATGACCCTGAGCCCTGGTTAGTTCCAGGCACCAAAGGGAGACTCAGCACATTTTAAGGAAGGCACTCCCAAAATTCAGGACTGCCTGAAACAGAGAGCCCAGGGAGGAGGCCCTGCTTCCTGGTTTGGAGGGCTGAAGTGATTTCTGGGCAGCCGGGTAGTTAATGAGAGTTCTCCTTTACTGAAGGATTTTAGTGTATAAATATACTAACGAAATAATGAATCATTAATGCATGCTAAAACAAAAACCCGGATAAGCTTGGTTTCTTATATTGTATATCTTAATTTGATGCAATAGGAACATGGCACCTCTTGCAAAGTATTCCTGCCTTAAAACTGAACCTGAATGTGTTGAAATTTCTAGATTTGGCTTCTACTTTATAGAAAATATTAGAATAAAGAACAAGTTAAAATGACTCCATTCCAGTGCATTAAATCAAATCTAGAATGTGGAACTATCAAGATATGTACTTTCCTTACAAGCCAACAAGGAAGCCTGATTCTGTTTCATGGATCCTGGCAGGAGACACAAGGCTCGTGAGTCAGAGCCAAAGGAGTTTATTGCTTCTAATAGATACTATATGAATAGTATTCATAGGATCATTTTTGTTTTTGTCAGTTTCCCATGCCCCTGAAGTCCCATGGAGGTGACACAAAAGGCCCTTGATGTATTCCTGGGTGTAGAGTAGTTGGCTTCATGAGATAAACACTGAACGTGGGGGATTCACGGTTGACTTAGTAAGTGGAGTCCAATTTATTTCCAGCTGGAAGCTCTCTTTAGAGGAGATGTTACCCCATCCTTCAAGGTTGCTTGCTGCAAGCACAACCCTGAGAAATGGCTTTGCTACAGAATGATCAGAACATTGCATTCTTGACATAGCCAGCAAGAACACACAGGAACAGGCAAAGCACATGGCAGATTCCAACAATATACCATTAGTTCAATGTATTCTTGACCAAACTTCAGTTCTTCACATGAATATACTATAAATTCTGATTATGTTGACCACAGAGGCTTGAAGCAAATTAATTTAATTTTTCTCTCCTAAGAGTTTTATAGTTTCAGGTCCTATGTTTAGGACTTTAAGAAATTTGAGTTAATGTATGTATATGGTTTAATGTAATGGTCCAACTTCATTCTTTTGCAAATGGATATCTAATTTTCCTGACATTGTTGAAGACTATCCTTTTCCCATTGGTTGAACCAAGATACCTTTGTGAGAGATCATTTGATCATATACATGAGGGATGCTGGACTCTCTGTTCTATTTATGCTACTATTATACTATTTTAATTACTGAAGCTTGGTGATTTATTTCAAAATAGGAAGTGTGAGACAATTTTCTTTCAAAAAATTGTTTGAGCTATATGGGGTCCTTTGAAATTCTGTATGAATTTTAGGATTTTTTTTTCCTATTTCAGCAAAAAATGGCATTGGGATTTTTTTTAATAGAAAGCTTTTATTTAATAAATATAAATTTCAAAAGTACAACTTTTGGATTATAGTGGTTCTTCCCCCCATAACCACTCTCCCACCTGCTAGAGGAATCTCCTGTTCCCTCTCCCATCCCATTCTTCTTTAAGATTCATTTTTAATTAGCTTTATATACAGAATATCAACTCTATACTGAGTAAAGATTTCAACAGTTTGCACTCACACAGATACATAAAGTATAAAGTACTGTTTGAAGATTGGTTTTACCGTTAATTCTCATAGTACAACACATTAAGGACAGAGGTCCTACATGGGGAACAAGTGCACAGTGACTCCTGTTTTAGCAACTGACACTCTTATTTATGATGTCAGTAATCACCCGAGGCTGTTGTCATGAGCTGCCAAGGCTATGGAAGCCTCTTGAGTTCACCAATTCCGATCTTATTTAGACAAGGCCATAACCAAAATGGAAGCTCTCTCCTCCCTTCAGAGAAAGGTACCTCCTTCTTTGATGGCCGGCATTGGAATTTTGATAAGGATTACACTGGCTCTGCAGATTGCTTAGGCAGTATGGGTACTTTAACAATACAAATTCTTCTGAATCATGAACATGGGATGTCTTTCCATGTATTTTTCTTTAAATTTTTAAGCAGTGTTTTGTAATTTTTATGATACAAGCCTTCTGCCTCCTTAGTTATATTTATTCCTAAATATTTTATTCTTTTTGATGCTATTGTAAATGAGATTAGTTTTAATTTCCTTTATAAATTGATTGTTACTGAGTAGAAACAACTCATATTTGCATGTTGATTTTCTATCCTGTAACTGTACTGAATTTATTTATTGGTTCTAAAGTATGTGTGTGTGTATAATCAGTAGGATTTCCTACATAGAAGATTATGTTCACTAGTGAATATAGATAATTTTATTTTTTCCTTTCCAACTGGAATGACTTCTACTTATTTCTTGCCTAGTTGCTCTAGGTAGGTTCTTCAGTGCTATGTCAAATAGAAATGGCAGGAGAGAACATCTTTACCTTGTTCCTGATCTTAGGGGGGAAACCTTTCAGTTTATCTTCATTAAGTATGATACTAGTTACAAACTTTACATATATGGACTTTATTATGTTGAGGCTATTTCCTTCTATTTTGCTGAGTGTTTTCATGATGAAAAAGCTTGAATTTTATCAAATGCTTATTCTGTATCAATTGAGATGATTATGTTTTTTGGTCTTCATTCTGTTAATGTAGCCTATGATACTGATTTTTTAGAGATTTATTTATTTATTTGAAAATCAGAGTTAAATATAGAGAGGGGCAGATATCTGCCATTTGCTGGTTCACTCCCCACATGGCTGCAACTGCCAGAGCTACACCAATCCGAAGCTAGAAGCCAGGAGCTTCCTCTGGGTTTCCCACGTGGGTACAGGGGCCCAAGGACATGGGCCATCTTTTACCTCTATCCCAGGCCATAGCAGAGAGCTGGATTGGAAGAGGAGTAGCCAGGACTAGAACCGGTGCCCCTGTGGGATGCTGGCGCTTCAGGCCAGCACTTTAACCCACTGCGCCACAACACCGGCCCCAATAGCATTGAATCTGTAAATTGCGCTCAGAAGTGTGAACATTTTGATGATACTGATTCTTCCAATCCATGAATATGGAAGATTTTTTATTTTTTTGTATCTTCTTTTTCTTTCTTTAATGCTTTGTAATCTTATCATAGAGATCTTTGACATCCTTAGTTAAATTTATTCCAAGAAGTTTGATTTTTTTGATAGCTGTTAAGAGTGGGATTGATCTTACTAGAAGTTCTTTCTTAGCCATCGCATTGTCTGTGTATACAAAGGCTGTTGATTTTTGTGTATTGATTTTATATCCTGCTACTTTACCAAACTCTTCTATGAGTTCCAGTAGTCTCTTAGTGGAGTGTTACGGATCCTCTGTATATAGAATCATGTCATCTACAAATAGGGATAGTTTGACTTTCTCCTTCCCAATTTGCATCCCTTTGATTTCTTTTTCTTGCCTGATGGCTCTGGCTAAAACTTCCAGGACTATTTTGAATAGCAATGGTGAGAGTGGACATCCTTGTCTGGTACCAGATGTCAGTGGGAATGCTTTCAACTTTTCCCCATTCAATAGGATACTGGCCGTGAATTTGTCATAAATTGCCTTGATTGTGTTGAAGAATGTTCCTTCTCTACCCAATTTGCTTAGATTTTTCATCATGACAGGGTGTTGTATTTTATCAAATGCTTTCTCTATATCTGTTGAGATAATCATATGGTTTTTGTTCTTCAGTTTGTTAATGTGATATATCATATTGATTTGCGAATGTTGAACAATTCCTGCTTACCAGGGATAAATCTTACTTGGTCCTCGTGAGTAATCTTTCTGATGTGTTGTTGGATTTGATTGACTAGTATTTTTTGCGGATTTTTGCATCTGTGTTCATCAAGGAAATTGGTCTAGTTTTCCTTCTCTGTTGCATCTTTCTCAGGTTTAGGAATTAAGGTAATGCTGGCTTCATAGAAAGAATTTGGGAGGATTCCCTCCCTGTTAATGGTTTTGAATAGCTCTAGAGGAATTAGAGTTAGTTCTTTAAATGTCTGGTAGAATCCAGCAGTGAAGCCATCTGGTCATGGGCTTTTCTTTGTTGGGAGAGTCTTTAGTATTGATTGAATTTCCGTTTTGGCTGTGGGTCTGTTTAGGTTTTCTATGTCTTCATGGCTCAGCTTAGGTAGATTGTATGTGTCCAGGATTCTATCTATTTCTTCTAGGGTTCCGAATTTGTTGGTATACAGCTCTTTGTAGTCATTTCTGATGATTCTTTTTATTTGTGTGGTGTCTGTTGTTACATTTCCTTTTTCATCTCTAATTTTATTAATTTGGGTCTTCTTTTTTTGGTTAGTTGGGCCAGTGGTGTGTCTATTTTGTTTATTTTTTCAAAAAACCAGCTCTTTGTTTTGTTGACCTTTTGTATTGTTTTTTTGGTTTCAATTTTGTTGATTTCTTCTCTGATTTTAATTTTTCTTTCCTCCTACTAGTTTTGGGTTTGGTTTGCTGTTGTTTTTCTAGATCCTTGAGATGCACTGATAGCTCATTTATTTGGTGCCTTTCCAATCTTGATGTAGGCACCAATTGCTGTAAACTTTCCTTTTGACAATGCTTTTGCTATATCCCATAAGTTTTGATATATTGTATTGTCATCTTCATTTGTTTTTTTGTTTGTTTGTTTTGTTTTGTTTTTTGGACAGGCAGAGTGGACTGTTTCCAGAAATTTTTTAAATTTCTCTTTTGATTTCTTCTATGACCCACTGTTCATTCAGGAGCATGTTTTTCAGTCTCCATGTGTTTGCATATGTTCTAGAGATTCCTGAGTTGCTGATTTCTAGCCTCATTCCATTGTGGTCCAAGAAGATACATGATATGATTTTGATTTTTTTTTTTTTAATTTATAAGATGTGCTTTATGGCCTTGTATGTGGTCAATACTAGAGAAAGTTCCATGCAGTGGTGAGAAGGATGTGTATTCTGAGGATGTAGGATGAAAAGCACTGTAGATATCTGTTAGGTCCATTTTGCCTACAGTATCAATTAACTCTGATGTTTCCTTGCTGATTTTCTGCTTGGTTGATCTCTCCATTGCTGTAAGTGCGGTATTGAGTTCCCATTACTATTGTATTTGAGTCTATGTCTCTCTTTAGATCCCTTAATATTTCTTTTAAATAGCCACGCATCCTGTAATTAGGTGCATATACGTTTATGATAATTGCATCTTCCTGTTGAATTGATCCCTTGTTACATAGTGTCCTTCTTTGTCTCTTTTAACAGTTTTTGTGTTAAAGTCTATTTTGTCTGATATTAGGATGGCTACACCAGCTTTTTTTTTTTTTTTTTTTTTTTTTTTTGGTTTCTGTTAGCATAGAATATCTTTTTCCATCATTTCACTTTCGGTCTGTGCACATCTTTGTTGGTGAGAAATGTTTCTTGTAGGCATAAAATAGATGGGTTTTGTTTTTTAATTCATTCAGCCAGTCTGTGTCTTAACTGGAGAGTTGAGGCCATTTACATTCAAGGTGACTATTGATAAGTAATGACTTCACCCTGCCATTTTTCCCATAAATATTCCTATTTTTTACTTTGAATTTCTTTTGTACTTTTACTGGGAGGTTTTCTGCCTTTATTTTCTTTCATAGTGATAACCATGTTTCTGTGTTTCTGTGTGCAGCACTTCCTTAAGCATCTTTTGCGAGGCTGGACGAGTGGTGACAAATTCTTTAAATTTCTGTTTGTTATGGAAGGTCCTTATTTAACCTTCATTCATAAATGAGAGCTTTGCAGGGTATAGTATTCTGGGTTGACAGTTTTTCTTTCTCTTCATTTTTTTTTTTTTTTTGACAGGCAGAGTGGACAGTGAGAGAGAGAGACAGAGACAAAGGTCTTCCGTTGCCATTGGTTCACCCTCCAATGGCTGCCGCGCTCATCCGATGGCAGGAGCCAGGTGCTAGGTGCTTCTCCTGGTCTCCCATGGGGTGCAGGGCCCAAGCACTTGGGCCATCCTCCACTGCACTCCTGGGCCACAGCAGAGGGCTGGCCTGGAAGAGGGGCAACCGGGACAGAATCCGGCGCCCCGACCGGGACTAGAACCTGGTGTGCCGGCGCCTCAAGGCGGAGGATTAGCCTGTTGAGCCACGGCGCCGGCCAGTTTTTCTCTCTTAAGACTTGGATTGTATCTCAACATTCTCTCCTAACTGTAGGGTTTCTGATGAGAAGTCCACTGTTAGTCTAATTGGAGATCCCTGAATGTAATCTGGTGTTTCTCTCTGTATATTTTAGAATATTTTCTTTGTTTTTTAGTGTTGAAAGTTTGACTATAATGTGTCGTGGTGAAGATCTTCTGTGGTCATGTGTATTAGGAGTTCTATGCTTCCTGTTTTTGGATGTCCCTTTCTTTCTCCAAATTAGGGAAGTTTTCTGATGTTATTTCACTAAAAAGGCCTTCTAATCCTTTCTTTTCTTCTATGCCTTCAGGAACTCCTAGAACTTCTATGTTTGGTCATTTGATAGTATCCTGTAGATTCCCAATAGTGTTTTTTAGTTTTCTAATTTCCTCTTCTTGTTTTTGGTCTGACTATATAATTTGCTGCAATTTGTCTTCTAAGTTGGATATTATTTCTTCTACTTCACCAATTCTGTCTATTAAGGCTTCCCACTGCATTTTTTATTTGTTCTGTTGAATTCTTTGTTTCCAAGATTTCATTTTGATTTCTCTTTAAGCTCTCAGTTTTGTGGATGAAATTTTCTTTCATGTCATGTACAGATTTCATTAGTTTGTGCATTTGCTTCTGATTACTTCTAAGTAATCCTACGATCAATTTTTTGAATTCCATTTCTGGCATTTCTTCACTCTCTTCATCTTCACAATCCAGTACTGAAGTGTTGTGTTCTTTTGGGGGCGTCATGTTTTCCTTATTCTTGTTTCTTGAATTGGTGCATTTACTATTTGTTGGTTTCATTGTTTTTTTGCTGTGGTGGCTTTTATCTTTGGACTATGCCTCTGGGTTAGTGGAGTGTCTACTTTTTCAGTGAACACCTAGAGGCGTGTGGTGGTTGTGGCCAGGGAGCTCTGTTTAGTGCTCCAGGGTGAAGGGAGTGTTCAAGATGACACTCAGGTTGGGCATGGTAAATCTCCGTCTTATTTATTTATTTATTTATTTTAATCAAAGGGGGAAGTTTGTTCTGCTCTGTTGGTGTACATTCAACTCACATCCTCTCCTCAAAGGAGACTGGTGCCTGGGTGCTAGCCCCAGTGGGTATAGTATTTGTCTGTGCTGTCCCAAGAACCACCCAAATGATCTGTGCACTCCTCGGTGTAAGCACAGATTCCACAGCAATGTCCCTCACCAGTGTACCAGGGAGCCCTGAGGCTGTGGAACCTCCCACAGTGACTCCCCAAAGTCCCAGCCACACCCTGAACTTTCCCACACTGCTTCAATATTTTCACAGTCCTGGCACACAAGCCTCCCACAATTATGACAGTTTTTGACTTATAGTCTATTACCTATGACTTAAGGATGGCTATCCTTGCTCTCTCTTGGGTGCAATTTACTTTGAATACCTTTTTCAACCCTTTCAATTTCAGGCTATATATGTATTTTTTATCTTTTTATTTTAAGTGGAGTCTCTTTTATAGGCAGAATCTTATTGGATCTCTTTTTATTTTTTAAAACCTCAATTCAACTACTACTGTATGTCTTTTGATGAAAGAGCTTAATCCGTTTTCATTGAAGTAATTACTGAAAGAGAAGTACTTACAATTGTCATTCTGCTAAATGTATTTTGTGTATCGTTATTTTGTCCCTCGTTCTCTCTTTTGTGGACTTCCTTTGTGTGTGTGTGTGTGTGTGTGTTTGACAGGCAGAGTGGACAGTGAGAGAGAGAGAGAAAGGTCTTCCTTTTTCTGTTGGTTCACCTTCCAGTGGCCGCTGTGGCCAGCGCACCGTGGTGATCTGAAGCCAGGAGCCAGGTGTTTCTCCTGGTCTCCCATGTGGGTGTAGGACCCAAGGATTGGACCATCCTCCACTGCACTCCCGGGCCACAGCAGAGAGCTGGACTAGAAGAGGAGCGACTGGGACAGAATCCGGCGCCCCGACCAGGACTAGAACCCAGTGTGCTGGCGCTGCAGGCGGAGGATTAGCCTATTTTGCTGCAGTGCCGGCCTCCTTTGTGTTTTATTGATTGTTTAAAATTTTGATTCACTTCTCATTTTCTGTATCCTATAAATATTTTCTTTGTGGTCACCCATAGGATTACATAAAACATAACACTGTAAACTGAAAACAACTTGAATTGCATACAAAAACTCTATTCCGGCCGGTGCCGTGGCTCAACAGGCTAATCCTCCGCCTTGCGGCGCCGGCACACCGGGTTCTAGTCCCGGTCGGGGCGCCGGATTCTGTCCCGGTTGCCCCTCTTCCAGGCCAGCTCTCTGCTGTGGCCCAGGAGTGCAGTGGAGGATGGCCCACGTGCTTGGGCCCTGCACCCCATGGGGAGACCAGGAAAAGCACCTGGCTCCTGGCTCCTGCCATTGGACGAGCGTGGTGCGCTGGCCGCAGCGCGCCGACCGCGGCGGCCATTGGAGGGTGAACCAACGGCAAAGGAAGACCTTTCTCTCTGTCTCTCTCTCTCACTGTCCACTCTGCCTGTAAAAAAAAAAAAAACAAAACAAAAAAACAAACAAAAAAACAAAAAACTCTATTCCTTTACATCTTCTTCCTATTTTATCGATGTCACAAATTACATCTTTCAGTATTTTTCTACTCATTGGAATAATTTTATAGTTATTTTATGCTTTTTTCTTTTTTCTTTTTTCTTTTTTTTGACAGGCAGAGTGGACAGTGAGAGAGAGAGACAGAGAGAAAGGTCTTCCGTTGCCGTTGGTTCACCCTCCAATGGCCGCCGCGGCCAGCGCACCGTGCTGATCCGATGGCAGGAGCCAGGTGCTTCTCCTGGTCTCCCATGGGGTGCAGGGCCCAAGCACCTGGGCCATCCTCCACTGCACTCCCGGGCCACAGCAGAGGGCTGGCCTGGAAGAGGGGCAACTGGGACAGAATCCGGTGCCCCGACCAGGACTAGAACCCGGTGTGCCGGCGCCTCAAGGCGGAGGATTAGCCTGTTGAGCCACGGCGCCGGCCTTATGCTTTTTTCTTTTAAATTATGTAACAGAGCTAAAAGTGATTTATATACCCCCATTGCAGTATCACAGGTTCTGTATTTTTCTGGTTTTTTTTTTTTTTTTTTTTTTTTTGGCAGGCAGAGTTAGACAGTGAGAGAGAGAGAAAAACAGAGAGAAAGGTCTTCCTTTTTGCCATTGGTTCACCCTCCAATGGCTGCCGCGGCCGGCGTGCTGCGGCTGGCGCACCGCACTGATCCGAAGGCAGGAGCCAGGTGCTTCTCCTGGTCTCCCATGGGGTGTAGGGCCCAAGCACTGGACTTCCCTCCCTGGCCGCAGCAGAGAGCTGGCCTGGAAGAGGGGCAACCGGGACAGAATCTGGCGCCCTGACCGGGACTAGAACCCGGTGTGCCGGCGCTGCAAGGCGGAGGATTAACCTAGTGAGCCATGGCGCTGGCCCTGTATTTTTCTGTATATTTACCTTTACCAGAGAGCTCTATGTTTTCATATGATTTTATATTCCTATCTAACATCCTTTTGTTTCATTGTGAAGGAATTCCCTTCAGCAATTCTTGTAAGGCAGGTCTAGTGGTGATGAACTCCCACAGTTTTTGTTTATCTAGGAATGTCTTAATTTATCCTTCATTTTTAAAATTTAGGTTTATTTACTTATTTATTTACTTGAAAGGCAGAGTTACAGAGAGAGAGAGAGAGGTGTGTGTGTGGGGGGAGATGAGAGGTCTTCCATCTGCTGGTTCACTCCCCAAATGGCTACAACAGCTACAATGGGCCAGGCTGAATCCAGGAGCCAGGAGCTTCACCTGGGTCTCCCATGTGGGTACAGGGGTCCAATAACTTGAGCCATCCTCCCCTGCTTTCCCAGGTGTATTAGCACAGAGCTGGATTAGAAGTGGAACAGCTAGGACTCAAATTGGCACCCATATGGGATGCTGGCATTACAGGAAGCAGCTTAACCCATTTCAATATTATGGCCCCTTAAATGCATTTTTAACTAAGATCATTGTAAGGGATAGGTGATAAGTACATGAGGATTCACTGTTATCGTATTTTTATGATTGGAAATTTCCATAACTAGTTTTTAAAAATGGTATTTTAGTGACATCACAGTGCCAAGGTAGTGCACAGACATGACTGTAGTTCCGTGTTCTAAAGCCAGCAGCTGCATCCGCCGTCTCTCACATCGAACTGCTGGTTACTTGAAGATCAAATCTGGTAATGTAAACCAGCTTATTATCTTTTTTAAATTATTATTATTTTGAAAGAAAGAGAGGAGAGAGAGAAAAGGAGGGAGGGGGAGAGAAAGAGACACACACACTTTTCATCCACTGGTTTGCTCCTCAGATGGCCGTAATGGCCGGCACTGGGCCAGGCTGAAGCCAGAAGCTTCTTCTGGATCTCCTGTGTGGATAGCAGGGCCATCATCTGCTGCTTTCCCCGTTGTGCCACAACACTGGCCCAGTGATTTTATTATCTTAAGATGCATGATTATAAAGCATTTGGAATGATTCCTCACGAACAGTTTGAGGAGAAAAAGGGTTTACCAGCTTAAATCATCTCATTTGCCTGAGTACTAGAAAAACTACAGAAAGCTGTCAAGAGCAGTGTGGACCCAGGCAGGCTGAGTTGTAGAACAGAAGTCAGGGTGTGACCGGGCACATTTCTTCCAGTGTCTGTATTTGTGAAAGAGGAAAGAGGTTTGCTAAGCTGTATGTTTATATTTACTTTACTTTGAGACTGTCTGAAATTTGATGACAGCCAGTGTTTCATTCTAAATGTAATTACTTGAGATCATTTCTTAGGATGATGTGGACAGAGTTCAAGTTACCCCCACTCTAAAAAGGCCTGTTTTCTCTGTTTTAAGCTGTGATAAGAACACATAGAAGTTTCGACATTTCTATTATTCATATTCCTCTTTAAAAAGTGATTCTTAAAAATTATGGGGAAAGGGTGGCCTTGTGGCACAATCAGTTAAACTGCTGTTTGGGACACCCACATCCCTTATTGGAGTGCCGGGATGGAGTTCTGCCTCTGCTTCTGATCCAGCTTCCTGCTAATGTGCCGGGGAGGCAGCAGATTATCGTCTGAACACCTGTTCCTGCCACCCACATGGGAGAGCTCGTAGAGTTAGTTCTTGGTCCTAGCTTCTGCCTGACCCAACCCCTACTCGTGAGCATTTGAGGTGTGAACCAACAGATGGCAGATCTCTCTCTCTCTCTCTCTCTCTCTGTCTCTGTCTCTGTCTCTCCCTTTCTAGCTTTCAAATCAATCAATCTTTTTTTTTTTAATTTTCTCTAGATTCCATCCTTTTTTAAAAATAAGATTTATTTATTTATTTGAAAGTCAGAGTTACACAGAGAGAGGAGAGGTAAAAAAGAGAGAGAGAGAGAGGTCTTCCATTCACTGGCTCACTCGCCAGATGGCCACAACGGCTGGAGCTGAGCTGATCCAGAGCCCAGAGCTTCTTCTGGGTCTCCCACACAGGAGCAGGGGCCCAAGCACTTGGGCCATCCTCCAGTGCCTTCCCAGGCATTAGCAGAGAGCTGGATTGGAAGTGGAACAGCTGGGACTCGAACCAGTGCCCGTATGGGATGTCGGCACTACAGGCAGCGGCTTCGCTTGCTACACCACAGTGCCATATATCTTTAAAGATATATGGGGGGGCTGGCGCTGTGGTGTAGTGGGTAAAGCTGCCGCCTGCAGTGCCAACATCCCATATGGGCACTCGTTCAAGGCCCACTGCTCCACTTCTGATCCAGCTCTCTGCTGTGGCCTGGGAAAGCAGTAGAAGATGGCCCAAGTCCTTGGGATCCTACACCCGCGTGGGAGACCCAGAGGAAACTCCTGGCTCCTGGCTCTGGATAGGTGCAGCTTCATTTGTTGCAGCCAACTGGGGAATTAACCAGCAGATGGAAGATCTTTCTCTCTCTCTCTCTGCCTCTCCTCTGTCTGTGTAACTCTGACGTTCAAATAAATAAATAAATCTTTAAAAAAGACATATAGGAAGCTTTTGAAATGCTGGTAATATTCTGTATCTTTTTAAAATTTTATTTAAAAATTATGTTGTGTATCTTGATAGGTATTGGGGATACACAGGTGTTAGCATCTTTTTTTAATATTTTAATTTATTTAAAAGGCAGAGTTACAGAGATAGAGACAGAAAGTCAGAGAGAGGGAGAGTTTTCATCTGCTGTTTCGCTTCCCAGATGGCCACAACAGCTAGGGTTGTGCCACGCTGAAGCCAGGAGCCAAGAGACTCTGCCAGGTCTCCCACATGGGTGTAGGGGCTCAAGCACTTGGGCCATCCTTCTCTGCCTTCCCAGGCCATTAGCAGGGAGCTGGATTGGAACTGGTGCCTGTATGGGATGCCAGTGTCACAGGTGGCTGCCTAACCTGCTGTGCCACAGTGCCAGCCCCAAGCATTTCTTACATCTTAGGAATTTATAAAAGATTTGTAGGTTGTATTATATATAAATTTAACAAAAATTTTAAAAGTCAATAGATATAGTTTTAGTTAATGATATACAAACTGAATTATTTAGGGGGAAGTCTGTTGATATCTTTAATTTTTTTTTTGAAAAAGATTTATTTATTGGAAAGGCAGAATGCCAGAGAAGGGAGGAGAGACAGAAAGAGATCTTCAGTCTATTGTTTCACTCCTTGAATGGCTACAACGGCAAGGTCTAGGTTGGGCTGAAGCTAGGCACTCCCTCTAAGTCTCCCACAAAGGTGTCAGGGACCCAAGTACTCAGATCATCTTTCCCAAGTGTATTAGCAGGGAGCAGGATTGGATGCAGAATAGCCAGGACTCAAATTGGTGCTCATATGAGATGCTGACGTCTCAAGTGGCAGCTTAACTGGCTGTGCCACACCTCCGGCTTCCTTTAATTTACCTTTAAATGCATCAAAGATAAAATAAATTAATAGACAAATGAGTAGACATAAAAAACCAAGTTCAATGAAGTATTAATGGTAGAGTCCAGGTAGGTGGGTATAAAGTGTTCACTATAAAATGATTTCGTTCTTGCTAAATGTTTGTAAATTTTCACTATAAAATGTTGGATAAAATATCTAGAAATATATTGACCCTAAGTCCGCAGGAAATATAGCAGAGGCCATTGTTATGATTAAGCCTGTCAGCTCTTAATCAAGTGTCAGAACCTTTTATACTTAATTTAATTTCCTGAATTCTGATCTCTTGGGGTTTATTTACTTAAATCTAGCTTCTTCATCCTCCTCCTACTTTGGCTTTCTGGTTTACCTATGAATTTGTTCATTCATGTTCAAATATTTATTTTTGCCTTCTATAACCACGCCCTGTATGAGTGCTAGGTTTACATTTTTCTTCCTGCTCCCATGGAGTTTCCATCCATGACTTATTCCAGCCACCATACCTGCCACTCCCTTCATCCTATCAGGAGTGCTGGCTCCTGTGCCTTTGGCTGCAGCTACAGCAGACAGGACCATTTTATCCACTGAATAAAATAGAACCTACACCAAGGGTCAAGGAGCTGGTGGGCCTTTATGAAAAATGATTTATGCGGCCGGCGCCGTGGCTCAACAGGCTAATCCTCTGCCTTGCGGCGCCGGCACACCGGGTTCTAGTCCCGGTTGGGGCGCCGGATTCTGTCCCGGTTGCCCCTCTTCCAGGCCAGCTCTCTGCTGTGGCCCGGGAGTGCAGTGGAGGATGGCCCAAGTGCTTGGGCCCTGCACCCGCATGGGAGACCAGGAAAAGCACCTGGCACCTAGCTCCTGCCATCGGATGAGCGCGGTGCGCTGGCCGCAGCACGCTGTCCGCGGCAGCCAATGGAGGGTGAACCAACGGCAAAGGAAGACCTTTCTCTCTGTCTCTCTCTCTCTCACTGTCCACTCTGCCTGTCAAAAAAAAAAAATGATTTATGCTTAAAAAAAGATCTCCAGTCCACAAAAACAACAAAATTCTAAATGTTCCCTAGGACAGAGCAATTCCTAGTCTGTTTTAATTCTCTCCTTTTTTCAATTCTGAGCCTCATACACTGCCAGCATCTGTGGGCCCAGTGGCCATCTAGTCTCATGTGATGCTGTAAGAGTTAGATATTCCAACAGTCAGATGAATGCATAGCTATCGGAGCCCTGGCCATTATAACTTCATTTTTTGAACTTCCTTGTGTTGATTCCTTTTTCATCAGGCTACCCTCAGATTCCCATGTAGACCCACCCAGAGAATGCTCCATTTCTGGGTATTTCTGATCTCTGTGACAGTGGTTTCTCAGGCAAACCAATAAAGTAATTTGTGATTAAGAATTGTACATGCTTGGAATCGGGGCAGAAAATAGTCTTATCATGTCACATTATTATTATTTTAGTCCTTGTGACCACAAATTTACCTGTGTAAATTAAATGACTAAGGGAGAGGAAAAGTATTCTGGCACAGCTTTCACCCATAGCCTTAGTCCTAAACTTAGTTCTAGTTGGTTAAGGCCTCATAAAGCCTGTTATGGCTCATTTTCAGCTCCAGGTTCTTTTTTTATTTTTTAAAAATTTATTTATCTTTTTATTTATTTGAAAGAGTTACAGAGAGAGGTAGAGACAGAGAGAAAGAGGTCTTCCCTCCTCTGGCCTACTCCCCAAGTGGCCACAATGGCCATAGCTGTGCTGATCTGAAGCCAGGAGCCAGGAGCCTCCTATGGGTTTCCCACGTGTGTGCAGGGGCCCAAGCACTTGGGCCATCTTCCACTGCTTTCCCAGGCCATAGCAGAGAGATGGATCGGAAGTGGAGCAGCCAAGCCTTGAACCAGTGCCCATATGGGATGCCGGCACTGCAGGTGGTGGCTTAACCCGCCATGCCATAGTGCTGGCCCTGAACTAGTTCTTATCTTGCTAGAATGTAGTAGATGTCTGATTAATGGCCAAAGTGATGCTTTAATAATTAATAAAGTAACACATTAGGGCTCTTTTTATAATTATGTGTAAGGGATGTAAATATAAATTATTACTTATAAATATTAACTGTTACATGAATAGACATTTATAACTATATATATGCTTATTAATGCATAAATATTTGGTTATTATGTAGCACTATTATATTTAATAGATAAGAATTACGTATTAACTCTGCTTCAGGATTAACTATTGTATGTTAAAGATGGATCAGAAACTACTGTCTAAATCTCTCTTCAAGTTGTGTGAAATTTTACAGTACCCATGGAAATTCAACATGGTTTAATTTATCGTCAGTCCAAAGACATGAGTCTAACAGCCCCTTCTCTCCATCCTCATTCTCATTCCCACCCCTTGCCTTGCTGAATTAGGACAGACAAGAAGCATATACATAAGATATAACCAGGTGAATCTTGGATCAGCTTTTCCCACTATATCCCCACTGACCTTGGTCATCAGAATATGCGGTTGATTCTTTTTTTTTTTTTTTTTAAGTTTTATTTTATTTATTTGAAAGAGCTACAGAGAGAGATAGAGACAGAGAGAGAGGTCTTCCATCCGCTGGTTCACTCCCCAGATGGCTGCAGAGGCCGGAGCTGCACTGATCTGAAGCCAGGAGCCAGGAGCTTCTTCCAGGTCTCCCACGTGGGTACAGGGGCCCAAGAACTTGGGCCATCATCTACTGCTTTCCTAGGCCATAGCAGAGAGCAGGATCGGAAGAGGAGCAGCCAGGACCAGAACCCGGCGCCCATATGGGATGCTGGTGCTTCAGGCCAGGGCGTTAATAACTGCTGTGCCACAGTGCCAGCCCCAGCAGTTAATTCTTGAACAACAGTGATTTGAACCATGTGAGTCCACTTCTGTGCATTTTTTTGGAGATTGTTGACATTTGGAAAAATAAACCTCAAAGCCTGGAGATACTGAAAAAGTTAGCTATGTCATGACTGTGTAAAATACATGGAGGTGATAGTTTATTTTATCACTTACTACCATAAACTATACACACATCTATTACTGAAAGGTTAAATTTATCAAAACCATGCACGTACACACACACCATACATGGTACCATTTGCAGTGGCAGGATACATGAGTGACCATGAGGATGTGGTACCAGTCACTGCATCCGAGTGGTGGCACACTAGCCATTGTCTGTTGCTGTCTCTGTAGAGTGATGCCTGAGATTCTTGGGTGGTGTTCACTGTGTATAATACAATACCAAATGGATGTATGTTGTCTGTAAGGCTTCTGGTCACTAGCAGGCGATTAGGTACATGTGAGGGAATCAAGTCCTCTGGGATTTTACACTGGGTGGGGGTAACCTCTAACCTCTGTTATTTGTTCAAGGGTCATACTTTTAACTTAACGTACTTGTACAAAATTGCTACGGGTACCTTGTTAACATTTCAGGCATGCATAAAATATAGATTTTGTTTTTATTAACTAAGTAAAATAGGGAGGTAGGGTTTTTGTTTGTTTTACAGTAGGGCTTACATTTGCTGAGCAATCAGCGAGGTTTTCAGGGGCAGGCAGTCATCTAAAGGTCTTCTGTTAAGCCCCTGGCTTCGAGTACTTGGTTTAAACCACAGGTGTCCAGGGCTGATTTTAAGCAGTGAGCATTCAGGTCCCTTGTCATAGCCTCCACCTCCACGCTTTCACTTTTTACCTTAAGCACTTCTGACTGCTGTGTTTTTCCAAGGTGCGTGATGCTTATAGGTTTAAGATGTTCGTGATAGTGCAAGTGCCTGCTTCCTAATTGTCTGTATCTGTTTCCTATTTCTGCTTCCCCAACCTTCTCCTTCCTTTTTTTTTTTTTTTTTTTGCTTCCACTCTCAAGAGGCTCAAGGTTTGTCTCTCCTTGCTTCCTCCCTTTTTCTGTTGGATAGACTTTCTGAATGGCACTTTCATAGGAACCTTTATAGAGGAGGTTCATCAAACACCCTCATTGGTAATTACGTCTACTCTCTTGTCAAGTTGGGCATTTCTGCAGGGCGTGGGTCCAAGACATTTGTCCAGAGAGAAGACTGCATGGAGTAGTCTGTTTCTCTACCTCTTAGTTTTCTCCTTCCACTTGTTTTAAAAGAAATTAAAAAAAAAATCTTTCTCTCCTTCTGAGTGTTTTTCTTCTTGGCTTGAATAGTGGGTATGTTTCCGCGGCATTTCCTCCACAGTGGAATCATTGCTGGAGGAGACAAAGAGTTAACTAAAAGGCACAGGGAGTAGCTGCATGTGTCCAGAATCAGGAAATTTGAAAAGAGGAACAGAAAGAATTTTTGTGTTTTAGAATTTGTGGAGCCCTCTTGGTCTCCTTTGAAAAACGAGACCAAATAAAATTCTGTTAGAAAACTGTGGCTCACTTGGCTAATCCTCCACCTGTGGCGCCGGCACCCCGGGTTCTAGTCCCGGTCGGGGCGCTGGATTCTGTCCTAGTTGCTGCTCTTCCAGTCCAGCTCTCTGCTGTGGCCCGGGAGGGCAATGGAGGTTGGCCCAAGTGCTTGGATCCCTGTGCCTGCATGGGAGACCAGGAGGAAGCACCTGGCTCCTGGCTTCGGATTGGCACAGCGCCTGCCATGGTGGCCATTAGGGGAGTGAACCATCGGAAGGAAGACCTTTCTGTCTGTCTCTCTGTCTGTAATTCTACCTGTCAAATAAAAAAAAAAGTTAAAAAAAGAAGAAAAAAAAATCCAAGCTCTAGTGGGAAGATAAGCTAGCGTCTTGTTATAAAAAGTGTCAGAGATGTTGGTTGTGCATTCTTAATGCACTTTTTGCTTACTAATCTAATAGAAAAATGCATGGATCTCCTTCTGGCCCCTGTTCTTAAATTCTACCCTTCTGTTAAATGCTGACCTTTCTCTGCTGCTCCTGCTTCCATCCTGCAGAGCTAGCTAGCTGTCAGAGCTCCCCACAGGTGGCCTGGGTCTCCAGGGAGCACCCACTAGTCCTGTTGTTCCTGTGCAAGTCGTCTGTTTCTGTACACAGAGCAAACCCTAGTGAGTCACCCGTCCTCCTTCCCAACAAAAACGCATTGTGCTGTGCTGTTTGACTTGGGCTCTTGTGAGCAACTTGTGGTCGTAAACTAATGAGGCCATGAAGCATAGCTCCAGTGACACACCTATCACGTTGCTGTACCAGTGATCTGACTTGGGTGTGCCCCATTAGACCAGGCACAGTGTGCCCAGCTCACGTAAGTGTTAATGTAGTTTGATTAGAATACTGCAGGAGGCTGGAACTCAGAAGCCCAGCAGTTGCCCTCAGCGGGCGGGATAGTGCGCATGTGGCCGGCAGAGGGCGCGCATGCACCGGTAGCTACAATTCCGTTTGCTTTCCCCCGTGCCTGTTTCCTGGAGCCACCTTTTCCATAAGGCCCTGCCCGACTGCAGAAATTTCAGTTGAAACTACACAAACACATTAGATATCTTAAGTTGCACAGAACAAACCCTCGTTACACTTCATCCAAAAAGCACAAAACCAGTCCGGAATTAGCTTTTAAGCCGTGACAGCTCACAAAGTCAAACCTAAAGAAAAGTTGTCTGATGAGTTTCCCCAGAAGTTTTAATCATTTTTAAACGGGAAGTTTCCTTATACTTCCTGGCCACAGTAGTTCATCCAGCGCTATTTCGTATCTCAGATGAAGAAACAGAGACTTATGGAGCTGCTCCTGTAGACTCCTCAGGAGGTTCTACCTACAAAAGGACACAGCTCTCCAAACAGGGCTTTAGGTATATGTTGGAAATGGGGAAGGTGGCCATTTGGAGAACAATGCACCTAGAGCCTTCTCTCTCCCCCTACATACATATTTAAGTAGAAATATTATTATATAAAATATATTAATATCTGATACACACACACAAATATGTTCAGGCCCTTCTGAGAAGCACAACCCACTGGTTAAGTGCATGGATGTGGCTTAGCCAGCCTCTATGGGTTTGCATTCTGGCTCATTCCTTATTGGCTGAGGAAGTGAGTTAAACTCTGTGCCTTCATTTCCTTTTCTATGAATGAGGTTAATAACAGTACCTGTTTTATTAGGTATTTTAAGAATTAAATGAGATGGGGCCGGTGCTGTGACTGCTACCTGCAGTGCCGGCATCCCATATGGGCGCCAGTTCGAGTCCCGGCTGTTCTACTTTCGATTCAGCTCTCTGCTGTGGCCTGGGAAAGCAGTGGAGGGTGGCCCAGGTCCTTGGGCCCCTGCGCCCTCATGGGAGACCCAGAAGAATTGCTCCTGGCTTCTGGCTTCGGATCAGCACAGCTCTGGCCATTGCAGCCAATTGGGGAGTAAACCAGCGGATGGAAGATCTCTCTCTCTCTCTCTCTCTCTCTCTCTCTCTCTCTCCCTCCTTCTCCTTCTTTCTCTGTGTAACTCTGACTTTCAAATAAATAAATCATAAAAAAAGATTAAATGAGTTAATCTTTATAAAGCTCCAAGGATAGTGCTTGGTATGTAAAAAGTACACAAATAACTACAAAATAAAGCACATAAAACTTTGTCACTCTTTTAATAATGAATATGAACAACATTCTAACAATATTTTTTAAAATGCTGGAAGTATTTTTAATAAATCTTTTTTGTGGAAAACCAAATATGTAATAAATGATAAAGGGTAAAAAAAAATGTGGTTAAGTAACCTGAGCACTAGATTGAGAGCCAAGAAGCCTTCTGCTGTGATTCCAGCTGAGGCTGTGACTTCCAGAGTGCAGAACAGTAACCCGAAGTCCTCTTTTTCACATTGGAAAGCTGCAACAGCCACCCCAAACTATAAGCCCCAGGCCACTACAGAATCTAGTGCTTTAAGCATACGCATTCCCCTTGTCCTCTTAGCACCGCCTTGTTTCAGAGAAGCCATGATCTTCTTCCGGCCTGTCCCCCCCCCCCCTTTTTTTTTTCTGAAATGCATATAGAGAGACAGTGAGAGATCTTTCATTTGTTGGCTCACTCCCCAAATGCCTACAACAGCCAGGGCTGGGCCAGGCTGAAGCCAGGAGTCCAGAGCTCAGTCAAGGTTTCCCATGTATATGGCAGCAACCCAATCTCTTGAGCCATCATCTGCTATTTCCCAGAGTGCACATTGCTTGCTTCTGTCCTTCTTTCCTCCCTTCTCCCTCCCTCCCTCCCCTTCCTTTCCATTAACATCCTGCCCCCCACACCCCCAGCTTTCTCAGGTGCTTTAGCAGGGAGCTGGATTGAAAGCAAAATAACTGGGGTGCTACACCACACCAGTGCCTGGGGGCAGTTTTGTTTCTTTTCTTTTTTTATAATATTTATTTATTTGAAAGGCAGAGTTACAGAGAGGCAGCGGCAGAGAGAGTGAGATCATCCATATGCTGGTTCACTCCCCAGATGGCTGCAATGACTGGAGCTGGGCTGATCCTAAGTCAGGAGCCAGGAACTTCTGGGTTTCCCATGTGGGTACAGGGTATAAAGGGCTTGGGCCATCTTCTACTACTTTCCCAGGTGCATTAGCAGAGAGCTGGATCAGAAGTGGAGCAGTGGGGACTTGAACTCATGCCCATATGGGATGCCAGCACTACAGGTGGTAGCTTTACCTGCTACACCACAGCGCCTGCCCCATGGAGGCAGTTTCTTAAACAGCCTCCTCCTCCCCTTCCCTGGGTATCTCCCATTTTAAAAGCAGCTGTTACTGGACTGTTCTGGTTGTCTTTTGGGGCTGTAGGGAACAGCTGGGAAAAAAGGGGAACAGGGATAGGAAGTCATGCAGGGTAGGGAACTTGACTTCAGGGTGAGCAATGGGAAAGGGGACTCCCAAGGCCCTGCCATGCCACACGCTCGCTCAGACCCAGGCTGAGGGCACCTGACTGAGGAGTCAGGCTCAGCTCCAAGGGGCTCTCCCAGGACAGGTTAAATGAGGTGCCTGGGGGCAGCAGCACTCTGTATTAGATAGAGGTCCAGCCTGGGAAGAAGTACAGCAAAAACCACAGCCCTTAAAGAAATGCTAACATAGAACGTGGCCCCAAGGGGTGAGCTTTGACCTGAGCAGAGGAGTCGGGGAATGGCCCCGAAAAGGGAAAGGAACCCAGAAAAGAGGCCCTGACTTCAAGGGGTGTTGAAGGAAGTGGCTTAAGATTAGATGGTGAGGACCAATTAAAAATAGGGCAAGTTTGTGAATTCTCTTCAGCCGTAGGAAGAGAAGAGCACTGTTTTTGCCTTTCAACCCTGCGGGTGCTCGAGAGTCACCTGGGGCTCTTGTTAACAAGCCGAGTCTGATTTGCAATGCTACCTCAGATTCTGCATTTCTTATTTTGTTTTATTTTACTTTGGGGGCAGAGAAACAGACAACTAGCTCCCATCTATTGGATCCCTTCCCAAATGTCTGGGAGCCAGGAACTCAATCCAGGTCTCTCTCCCATGTGGGTGGCAGGAACCCAATTATTTGAGCCCTCACCACTGCCTCCCAAGATCTGCATTAGCAGGAAGCTGGAGTCAGGAGCTGGGCTGAGAATCGAATCCACTGTGGGATGAGGGAGTCTTAGCGTTTAGGTTAAAGGCCTGCTCCATTTCTGCAGTTCTAACAAGCTCCCTGGGGAGGCTGCTGGCTCTTGGATCTCCCTTTTAGATGTAAGTGTCTTTGAAACCTCAAATAGAGAAAGCTGAACTATGGAGGTCATGTATCGTACTCAAAGGTGGGACAAATTCTTTTTGAGGAAGCCTTTCCAGCTCCAGTTCAAATTCAAGGTTGCCTTTGTAAGTTCCCAGGTAGCGTGAGAATTTAAGGAGTTCAGTTATAGGAGACGGAGGGTGGAATGGGATCCCATATTCTGAGAGTCTCATTCACCTCTCTGGGAGCCAGAAAGAAGAGGGGCTGGTTTCCAGTTAAGAGGGGGACCCGAATCACCAAAAATTGGGGAGATCTGGTGAGGCAGAAGGAATGCTAGCAAGAAAGGTCCTCAAGGGTCTGGAGCAACTGCTAACTTCCCCACAGACAGTGCCTGGAGACAACCACTGGGGGATTTTGAAAGTAGATACTGGGTTAACCCATAGGCACTTGCCAGAGTAGGCGACTCTCTTCTGTTGAGAGAAGCTGAAAATTGTAATAGAGGGGGAATGATATCTGTACTAAGTTTAAAAAGTCCTCCAGGGGGAAATGAGGACAGACCAACACAGCCAAGAAGGTTGGGTGTTGCCTTCACAGAAAGCAGAGTTACACTCACAAATAGGGTTGCCAGGTGTCCTGTATTGAACCGGATAGAGTGGTACTTTAGCTGCTGGTGCATTAAAATACAGTAAATGTCTGGCTTTAAAAACCCTTGTTATTATTTCAGGTGTACTTTATCTTATGTTTCGATTGATTTTTAATCAGCAGAGGTTTGTAATTTCAGCTTTTAATTACTCTTTTCTGCTAAGGATTGAACAAACTCAACTTGAAAGAGCCTTATAATTCATTTGAAATATGAGAGATCCTTTTATTTGTGTGCAAGTAAAATGTTCCAATACTACTAAGTATTCTGTTACATAAAGTAAAAGCCAGTCCCTTAGGAAGGGAGGGAGGTGCTACAGCAAGTTCTTTTCCACCGCATCTCCGTGGGGTGGATATTTTTGTAAGTTTGTTTACTGCGCAGGCAGAGTATGGGGCAGTAGTCAGAACTCACAGCTACTGAGGTCTTAGGCCCAAGCTCCACGGTCCTTTTTCCAGCAGTCTGCTCTCTTTTTGCCCATTTTACAGAAGACGAGGCAGGCTCAGGAGGATTGGAGCCCCAATTCAAATCCTCTTCAACCCCTAACCCAGCATATTAACAAGTTCTACCAGCTGTCGCTCCAGAATATATTCCAGAAATCTCACCTTTTCTTCACCCTCGCTCAAGTGTTCATGATCTTTCCTGCCTGGCGGTCACACTGGCCTCCAGTGGCACCCCTGATGCCACTTTTACCCTGAGTACGGTCTTCCCGCCACGCATGGTCCAAGTGATCATTTCAAGCTGTAAGTCAGATTATGTACTGTCCAGTGACTTCCTTTCACTGGTAAAACAAAGCCCAAAGTCCTTCCCAGGATCGAAAGGCCCTGTGTGATCTGGGTCCTGATTGCCACATGCAGACTGCTCCTTCATTGGACAGATGTTTGTCGAGGGCCTGCTGTGTGCCAGTTGCTCTCCTGGATGCTGGCGTTCACTCCTGTACAGAGCTTACTTGGGAAAAGACAGTCACCAAAGAAACAGCAGTAGGGCATGACAGCAGCAGTAGGGGAGAAATGAAACAGGAAGGTGTGTGATGACAAACCATGGTGGCTCCGTCTTGAGTCTTACTCTCTCTGAGAAGGACACTGACCACCTGTCCTCCTAGCTGGGGCCACTCTCTTGTCACAGAGTATGTGTGAGTGATGATATGGTGGGACGGCCCACCAGGATGCCCAAGGGGCTACCCCTGAAGATTAGTACAGAAATACTGTAACACCAGCTCCAACCTGCAGTTCCCCACTGATTTGTAAATGATGTGCAAAATCAGCTTTGCCATAGTTGCTCAGACCACCTGCCCCCCATTCTCCTGTGTAAATTGCACCATTAAACTCTGCTTTTCCTCTATGGAGCATCCTTTTCATCTTTTGGTCTCAAGATTCCTGCTCAGTTTGGAGGGTGTTACGCGCTCTGCCAACACTCAGACAGAAAGGAGACCAGGGAGTGTCAGGCAGCCGTGAGGGCCACAATTTCTAGCAGGATGGGCAAGAAAATCTTCCATTTGTGCAGAAACCTGCAGGAGAGGAAGGCGTGAGCCACGTGGGTTCTGGAGGAAGAACATGGCAGGCAGAGGGAGTAGCAACAGCAGAGGTCTAAGGGGGAGGTGTGTTTGGCTTGTCTGAGGAACAGCAAGGAGGCCAGCGTGGGGAGAGGAGGGAGAGGAGTGATGAGAAGTCAGGGAGATTTGGGGCACGGGGTGGAGAGAAGGCTGACCTTGCAGGAACCTGTCATCCCGGCACCCAAGGATTTAGACTTGAGTTGATAGGCGGGAGTGTAGGGAAGGATGTGAGCAGAGCAGTGACGTGGAGAAGGGCAGGTGTGGCTGCAGTGAGCCTGGGGCAGTAATGCTGCCACGGGTCAGAGCGGTGGCCACGGAGGAAGAGGGAGGTGCCCAAAGGTTACGGAAGGAATGAACTTGCCCAGGGTCACTCAGGTAGCAAGTAAGGAAGCCCGGATTCTCAGCAGCAGTCTGATGCGAGAGCCCTTGCTGTTAATCCCTCACTAGGGTGACTGACAGGAGAACCGGTGGCCCCACCCCCACCGGGGCGTTCCGTCTCTGAAACGTCAGCAGCTTCTCTGTGAGCCAGTGTGCAGGCAGGGAGGGAAACAGTCCCGCACCGGAGGACTGGAAAAGGCAGAAGGTAGACAAATACTTTCCTGGATGCAGCAACCACGTAGGCCCTTGTGTGAAGTGATTTTTATTTTTTTCAAAGGGAATGTATTAAGGCAGAGCTTTTGGAATTACAAATTAAGATGAGCGAATGTGGAGCAGAGGCTCTGAAGCACCCGTTCTCTGGGCTGTACTGCAATCCGGAGCTCCGCCAGGATGTCTGGGGGCTGCTGTGCTAGTGATGTGAAACTTACTCCTCTGTGCTATTTTCCATTGACTGATCGGTTGATCCGATCGAGGCCAACTGTGCCTTTGTAGACGTGGTTGCTTCTTTTGGAAATGTTTCTTCTTTCGAACCGGGTTACAGAAACAAGAGCACAATTAGCACACAGCTTCAGAGAGCAGATTCCTCATTCCAAAAAAAAGGGTGAAAAATATGAGTATCGAGAGTGTCGCTGTCATGTTGAAACTGACCAACACGGTCGGCAGTGGCTGGGTGGGGTATCCACGTGTCCTGAGGAGGCATGTGGCCTCTTTAGGGGCAGGAGCGGGAGCAGGAGCTGGAGCTATGCAGATGGACATCAGGACCCAGCTCTGCTCTCCAGAGGTGGATAACTCTGGTCAGCTCACTTAAATCTCTTTACTTTCCTCATTCCTCAAAACTGCCCAATGGGATTGCTATGAGGATTAATTGAAATGGTGTGTGCAGTCTCATGGAGCAATTTGCCTGATAAATGGAAGTTATTCTATAAATGGCTGGCAGGCCACCTGCTTTTGTGGAGTTGTGTTTCTGTTCTAGCTTGCTTGTTCACAGGCAAGGAGACTGGGAGTGAATGGATGAGAAGGAAAGCCACCAGAGCAGGAGCGGAAGTCTGGGCTCAGAGGGTCGGGTCAGGGCTCTTCCTGGGAAACCTGGGCATATTGGTAGCAGAGATGCGTGCAGTAGGGTCTTGTCTTCACGCAAGAAAGAATTCAGAAGTGAGAGAGGAACGGTCAGCAAGGTAGCAAGGTTGAAAGGGTGGGATATTGGTTAGAGTGGATGGGCGTTTCTGCAGACGGAACCTGAGAGAGAGAGAGCTCAGTCACTCAGGGGAAAGCAAGGCTACGTAGTTTAATGGAGAGGACACACTTGACAGGGCAGGTGGGGTGGGGTGGGGGTGGGGGTGGGCTCATGAAAGAGCTGAGCTGAGTGCACAGTCTGTATTCAGACGGGTTTTTAATGGAGCTGGGCCCAGTTCTTTCAGCCATTTCTCCTCCCCCTCCTTCATCTCCTGTACAGAGGGTCTGCTAGGTGTGAAATAGGTCAAATTCTTCTCAGGGTTTTGCTACTCAGTGTTATCAGGCTGGGACCACCTCTAAAGTTACTGGGTTCTGGGCAGGACTCTGTAGTGTAAAATACTGGACTACTTCCAAGCTTCAGCAGATGTTTTATTTGCCTTAGGTCCTTCTCACACACATAGGCTAATTTATAACTTCCTACCTAACAGTGCGGTCACCTTCCCAGGCCTAAGGCGCGGTGAGGCTGAGAGGCCTGTAGGAGACAGCTGGCTACTACCTACTGCTGGAGGGACAACAAGGAGAAGTAGATGGGGCAGGCCATCTCTACACCCTGTCCATGAGGCAGACAATTTTTGTGATATGCTCATGAAGAAATGATAACTTAGTCTTTGAAAGATCCTACAGATGGAGGGGAGGCCCTTGAGGCAGGGGTTACGCTGCTGCTTACGATGCTTGAATCCCATGGCAGAATGGCTGGATTTAGGTCCTGGCTCTGCTTCTGATCTGGCTTCCTGGGAGGCAGCAGGTGATAGCTCTAGTACTTGGGTTCCTGCCATCCTTGTGGGAGACCTGGATTGAGTTTCCAGCTCCCGGCTTCCACCTGCCCTAGCTGGCTTGTGCATTTGGGGAGTGAACCAGCAGACGGGAGATCTCTGTGTCAGGAAAGAAGAGGCAGAGTATAAAGCCAAAGCCAGACCAGGTTTATTCACAACAATAAAGCCAGGGAGGGGCTTACTCCCATGTGAATACACAGCAGAGAGAGGGCGCCTTCCCTTACAGACTAGTGGTTTATACAGTACAAAGTGGTGGGAAGGGGCTGGGGGTCTGAGCTAAAGCTGGGCTGCTGAGATAGAGGGAGAGCTGGGGCTAGTTCTAACGGTCCTGGGAGATCATGGTGTGGGCTGGGAGGGTGTTGGGCTGAGGCTGGACTCGGGGGCCGAGCTGCTGAGCTGGATGGGGGGAGGGAGCCTAGGAGGAGCAGGGCGAGCTCAGGCCGATGGCCGGACTCTTCAGATAGTGGAGTGTCTAGCAGTCCACGCAGGGCGGGGCTGGTCAAGTGAGTTGGGGCTGTATTAGCAGGGCAGAGAACTGGGGGCCTGCTCGCTGTGTGTAGGTGAGAGGTCAATATGGGTCTAAGGCTTTTTATCTTTGCTCCATCAGTCTGTCTCTATTTCTTTTTCTCTGGTTTTCAGATAAAAAAAAAACAAAAATTTTTGAAAAGAAAGATACTAAGAATAGAAGAAGTCTTCTCCTTATCCCCCACCATGCTATAATTTGGCAAAGGGCCTCCCCCTATTGGGCCCAGGGTTTTTTATTTTGGAGATAAAAATAGCTAGCCTGTGCCAAGATAGCATCCAGCCTGCAGGGCAGAGCGAGCGCCCCAGCATGGGGTTATAAGTAGGCTTTTTCTTGTGAGCCAGGCTACGAGGATCATGCTGCTGTGTTGATGTCTCTTTGTTATTCTCCAGTTCTGTGATACCTGAACTTGTAGGAATTTAAGGATAACTGGCATTATTTTTAGATACCTATTCCCAGGTCATGGCTAGGAACTTCTAAATCCAATCCCTGGGATTCTGTTTCAACCATTGTCCTTGGCAGTTTGGATAACCTTTTGAAGGGTTAGGAAACGTTGCCTGTAGAAAAGTCATTTAAACTTTCCGGTGTTGATTTAGCTGTGCCATGGATGGTAAAGATGCCTTTTTCATCTCATGCTTGTGCCTCAGATATGAAAGGAAGAAAGGAGAGGGCTTGAATGGAGCCGAGGTCATCAGTAAGAGCTTCTCAAGAGAAGGGTGAGTCTCCAGGAGATGGGTGGCCTCTCTGTTTCTGTGCCCTGTGGTCACTTGGGAACTCCTTTTTGGTGTCAACCTCAGAGGAGCTGAGGCACAGCGACTCTGTGCCTCTGTACTTATAGACCTATTGTTCGCTCTTTCTCCTTTCCCCATCAAGCTTCCAGAAAGAACTGTTCATACTCCCTGCCTCCATTTCCCAATCCTCCTTCACTCCCCACTCGGGAATGAAGGCCCACCCGTGTGATTGGGCACATGAGTGAACCACTGGTCTCCCTTCCCCACCGTGACTTCTGAAATGAGGTAATGCCGGAAAAGCATCGAACATTCTCTTACATGCAGTAAACAGCACATCGCAGCCCTTTCACTTCCTCTTCCTATTTTTGGCCCCAGTATCTACATGAACTTTCTCTCTTTTAAAAAGTAAAATGTTTGTTTTCATTTTCTTTGAAAGAGAGACAGAAAGAGAAAGAGATCGTCCATTTGCAGTGGCTGGTTCTGGGCCAGGCCAGAGCCAGGAACCCGGAACTCCATCATGAATCCCCACCTGTGTTCAGGAGCCAAGCACTTAGGCTGTTTCCCTCTGCCTTCCCAGGTGCATTAGCAGGGAACTGGATTGGAAGTGGAGCAGTTTGGTCTCAAATCGGTGCTCATGTGCACAAGTGGTAGCTTAACACACTGGGCCACAATTGCAGACCCTGAACTTTCTTTTTCTAAAATTATTAGCCAAATTGGAAGGTTCTCTACTCATTCCTCAGGGTTCAGTTTACTTTTATTTAAAAAAAAAATTTAGCAAATACATAAAAATTGTACATATATTTATGGGATACCCTCTGCTATTTCAACACATGTGCTCACCATGTAATGTTCCAGCCAGGATAAACATACCTGTCTCCTCAAACATGTATCATTACTTTGTGGTGAAAATGTTACCATTGAAATGGTGGCAGAGAAAGATGACCTTAGTTCTTTGTCTCACATGAAAGAACAAGGCAGAGAGAGAAGCAAGATTTATTTAAGTCAGAAATCTCCTGCTGGGAGGGGGGGCTCCAAGAGAGGCAGACCACCTGAACTGTGAGAGTCTGAGTCTTTTAAGCACACTTTTGAGGGAAGAAAAACCAGACCAGCAGCTAACAATCAGTTAGAAGGCAGGGACAAAACCCATCAAAGGCCAAAGTTGTAGTCTTGTTTGCCCTGTCCAGCTTGCTCATGTTTTATCATGATAAAACAAAAGAGCCATCAGAAGCAAGTTATTTCTATTCTCATGATAAAATTGGAAATTCAGGGGCCAGCACACTGTGGCACAATAGGTTAATCTTCCACCTGCAGTGCTGGCATCCCATATGGGCTCTGGTTCTAGTCCTGGCTGCTCCTCTTCCAGTCCAGCTCTCTGCTATGGTCTGGGAAAGCAGTAGAAGATGGCCCAAGTCCTTGTGCCCCTGCACCTGCATGGGAGACCGGGAAGATGCACCTGGCTCCTGGCTTCAGATTGGCACAGCTCCGGCTGTTGTGGCCATCTGGGAAGTGAACCAACGGAAGGAAGACATTTCTCTCTGTCTCTCCCTCTCACTGTCTGTAACTCTACCTCTCAAATAAATAATAAATAAAATATTTTTTTAAAAACCTGGAAACTCAGAAGAGTTGTTTGGGTACTTTTGTCTTGCTAAAGGCACCTTGATCTTCTTAAAGATCACTTTTGAGAGAAGCAAACATTTTATACCCTCTCAAAGAGGTTTCCCTCTCCTCATTTCCACCTGGACCAACCTGACTGCCATTTAGCCTGGCTGACTCTTGACAAAAACACTCAGCATCCTTCCGTCTAGCTATTTTGAAATAAGCAATATACTATCATTATCCTCAGTCACCTTATGCTGCAGTGTGGGAACTCTACTTGTCAACATTTAAGGCTATGCTCAGTTTTTGACATTCTTGCTCCTTGTCTATATTTATGCCATTTTTTCTAGCTCCCTGTTCCCTGGTTCCAAAAATCATTACCTCTTCTGTGGCCAATATTAGAGACACTGACTGCCCAATGATAAATGTTTACAGACCAAGGTACCCGAATAAGCAAAGGCAGTGTTGTCATTTGTTTGCAAATACTCGCAGGGACTTGTATGAATGTCTACACAAGACTTTAACTGTCCTTTTTGTTCACATATTCCTTGCATTTAGGTGTATCAATTGAATGACACAGCTATTAAATAGAATCATTTTGAAAACTATGGAAAGATGTAGAAATGATTATGTTTGCATTTTAAGTAGATATGTGTGGCATAAAATGCTACATGTTGAAAATCAGGGTGAACTCTAAAGCAGCATATGGCCACATATGACCCAAAATAGAATCTTACCCTAGACTGCAGCACCCCCCACCATACACTCCCCCTTCCCCCACCCCTGCCAAGTGATAGCACTTAATTAAAGAGCTCTTTCATGCCCCACACTCTGGGCTTTAGCACCATCAAGTGTCCTAACCTCCCAGGCGGGAGTGGACTTTTCCTCAGCAGGAGCTCATCAGGCTGGGCCGTCTGATTCTCTGCCTGAGAAGGAACAGAACCTTGCCTCTGCAAGAAGGAGCGACTCTGCCTTGGGGGTGCAGGAGTTGCCTCACATTGGTGCAGGAGAGCTGCCTCCCATCATCTCTTCTCAGCTCTTCATTCACTGAAGTCACGCTGGTGGCTTGAACGCATCCATGCTGGGAGCCTTTACACCCTAGAACTGGGCAAACATCACAAATGCAGCTCCCTGCCCACAGCCTTGTCTAAAGTGTGCTGTTAAGTCTTTATCAGTACACCACTAGAGCACCAGAAAACATGCTAGCCTGGTTGTAGGCACTGTTTCATTGTAGGAAGAGTGAGCTGTGTCAGGATTCACACCTGCAACAATAAAGATGAGAGGGGCTGGTGCTGCGGCGTAGTGTGCTAAGCCTCCATCTGCCAGCATCCCATATGGGTGCCAGTTCTAATCCCAACTGCCCCTCTTCTAATCCAGCTCTCTGCTATTGCCTGGGAAAGCAGAAGATGGACAAGGTCCTTGGGGCCCTGCACCATATGGGAGACCCAAAAGAAGCTCCTGGCTTCAGAACGGTGCAACTCCTGCTCTTGTGGCCGTTTGGGGAGTGAACCAGCAGATGGAAGACCTTTCTCTCTCTGTCTCTCCTTCTCTCTGTCTGTAACTCTGCCTCTTGAATAAATAAATGAAATCTTAAAAAAAAAAAAAAAAAGATGAGGACCGTGATGTTCACATCGTCTGAGCACTCCCATTTACTTTCACACTCATTCCCTTAAACATTAATACTCAAACCGTTTGAGGAACTAGGGATTGCCACTGCCTCTGTTTTAAATATGAAGATAAGGAAAGTTAAGTACTTTGCCCAGTGATATGCTACTGGGGAGGAGAAAATTCTGGATTCCAATCCAGGCAAGTCGACTTTAGAGCCTTGGCTCTGATCTCCATGGCAACCTTTTACTGGGGAAGATTGGCAGAGAGGATGGCAAAACTCCTCCCCAACTGGCAAATGGCGTCAAGAATACCAAGAATGCCATGGCAGAAGTATTTATGTTTAAAAATGTGCATGCTTGTGTATCATGATACAATTTTTATTTAAATGTTCAAACCTACAGAACAATAATATTTATTTTCACAGATATTTACATATGTGGTACAAATGTAAAAACATACATAGAATATGGATATGTAACAGTTTAGCATATAAAGTTTTGTATTTTGAAACTATTTTATGATAACGTTTAGCATGTTGCTCTATAAGGCAACATGTGAAAATCAGGCTTTTTAAAAAAGATTTATTTACTTATATGAAAGGGTTTTATAGACAGAGAGATCCTCTGCTGATTCATTCTCTGTTTCCAACTCTTTATCAGCACAACTCTGTCAGAGCATCAGAAATTATGCTGGCCTGGTTGTATGCAGTGTTTCACTGTGAGGAGAGAGAGCTCTGTCAGGATTCACACCTGCAACAATAAAGATGAGAACAGTGATGCATCAACTGAACACTTTCAATTACTTTGATCCACACTCATTCCCTTAAACATTAATGCTGAAACCACATGGGTAGCAGGGGCCAAGCACTTGGGCCATCTTCTGCTGCTTCCCCAGGTCATTAGCAGGGAGCTGGATCAGAAGTGGAGCAGCCAGGGCACTAGCCAGCGCTCATAGAGGATGCTGGCGTTGCAGGAGGCAGTCTCACCAGACTGGTTTTATAAGTGAAATTATAGGTGGTTTATCATTTATTTAAAACCAGAAATTGGCACAAATGCTACTGTGTCGGGTTTGTAGCCAATTTTCTTAATGTACATGCTGACTTCCTTAACTATTCCTCATATATTTTCTGGCTGTAGGATGGCTCAGTGGAATCCATTTTGTTAACACCAACAGTGAGTTGTCTCACACCCAGTTTCTAAGCCAGAAGGACATGCTCATGGGTCTACCTGTTCTTGGAGATGCCACCTTCAGATTCCCAGACAACTGCAGCAACAATTAGGACAGAACAGTCATCCTGAGATGTGCCTGTACTCATGTTTTTGATAAAATCTTTGTGTCCTGGGTCATTAATAATAGTCATGTAATACTTGCTAGTCTCAGATTTCCACAGGGAGATGTCGAGGGTGATACCACACTTATACTCAGCTTGCAGTTTATCCAAGACCCAGGCATACTTGAAGGAGCCCTTTCCCATCTTGGCACCCACCTTCTCAAAGTTTTCAATGGTTCTTTTGTTGATGCCATGTTTGTAGATCGGATGGCCAGTAGTGGTGGACTTGCCCAAATCTACATGTCCAGTGATGATGTTGATATGAGGCTTTTCTTTTCCCATTTTGGCTTTGATATAGCAGTGGTTTTCATGACACTTTGTTTTGGCGGCAAACCCATTGCGAAAAAGACCATAAACTTTTAAGATTTTTCAAATTTAAGGTAAACAAATTTCCAGTAATTCATATATACAGATTTAGGAACATAGTGATAATTCCCACCCTACCCTACCCTCCCACCCAAGCTCCCACTCTTCCTCCTCCTCTTATGCCCTCTATTTTTACAGTGATCTGCTTTGTTTACTCTATACTCATAAGATTAACCCTATACTAAAGAGTTCAATAAATAGTAAGAACAAAAAACCACCACTCTCAAAAAGAGAGACAAAGACTGTAAACATCCATTGAATCTCAAATGTCAGTTTCACTTCTGTTACATTTTTGGTATTCTACAAGTTACCGTCGATCAAGTAAAACATGGTACTGGGGGGGTTGGCTTATTTCACTAGGTAGAATGGTTTCCAGTTGTTTCCATTTTGTTGCAAAAGACAGGATTTTATTCTTTTTTACATCTGAGTAGTATTCCATACCATATATATGTATCAGTTTCTTTATCCAGTCATCAGTCCCCCCCACTTTTTTTTAAAAAAAAAAAAGGTTTATTTATTTATTTGAAAGGCAAAGTCACAGAGAAGCAGAGAGAGAAAGAGAGAGAGAGAGATCTTGCATCTGCTGGTTCACTCCCCAGATGGCCACAATGGGTGGAGCTGAGCCTATCTGAAGCTAGGAGCCAGGAGCGTCTTCCAGGTCTCCCACACAGGTGCAGGGGCCCATGAACTTGGTCATCCTCTGCTGCTTTCCCAAGCCATAGTAACAGCTGGATCAGAAGTAGAACAGCCGGATCTTGAACCAGAGCCCATGTGGGATGCTGGCACTGCAGGCAGCGGCCCCATAAGTTCCCTTTTAACACTGTTTTTGCTATATCCATAGGTTTGGGTATGTTGTATTGTCATCTTCATTCGTTTCCAGGAATTTTTTAATTTCCCTTTTGATTTTTTCTGTGACCCACTGTTCATTCAGGAGCATGTTGTTCAGTCTCCTTGTGTTGGTATATTTTCTAGATTCTTGAGTTTTTTTCCAGCTTCTTTTCATTGTGGTCAGAAAAGATACATGGTGTGATTTAAATTTTTTTTAATTGCTGAGATTTTTTTTATTGCCTAGCACATGGTCTATCCTAGAGAAATTCCATGCACTGATAAAAACAATGTGTATTCTGCAACCGTGGTATGAAAGGTTCTATAGATATCAGGTCCAATTGGTACATAGTGTAGATTAGCTCTGTTGTTTCTTTGTTTTCTGTGTAGTTAATCTGTCCATTGGTGAAAGCAGGGTGTTTGAAGTTCCCCATTACTACTTTTTTTTTTTTTTTTTGACAGGCAGAGTGGAAAGTGAGAGAGAGAGACAGAGAGAAAGGTCTTTTGCCGTTGGTTCACCCTCCAGCGCACCGCGCTGATCTGATGGCAGGAGCCAGGTGCTTCTCCTGGTCTCCCATGGGGTGCAGGGCCCAAGCGCTTGGGCCATCCTCCACTGCACTCCCGGGCCACAGCAGAGAGCTGGCCTGGAAGAGGGGCAACCGGGACAGAATCTGGCGCCCCGACCGGGACTAGAACCCGGTGTGCTGGTGCTGCAAGGGGGAGGATTAGCCTAGTGAGCCGCGGCACCGTCCCCATTACTACCTTTTTAAAAAAATATTTTATTTTTATTTGAAAGAGTTACACAGAGAGAGGAGAGGCAGAGAGAGAGAGAGAGAGAGAGAGAGGTCTTCCATCTGCTGGTGCACTCCCCAGATGGCTGCAAGGGCTGGAGCTGTGCCGATCCAAAGCCAGGAGCCAGGAGCTTCTTCTGGGTCTTCCACGTGGGTGCAGGGGTCAAAGGACTTGGTCTATCTTCTACTGCTTTTCCAGGCCATAGCAGAGAGCTGGATCAGAAGTGGAGCAGCTGGGACTCAAACCAGCACCCATCTGGGATACTGGCCCTGAAAGTGGGGGCTTTACCCTCTACACCACAGCCCCAGCCCCAGCCCATTACTATTGTATTGGAGTCTGTATCTCCCTTTAGATCCATTAACATTTCTTTTAAATAGCCAGGCACCCTGGCATTAGGTGTATACATTTATTAAAGTGACATCTTCCTGTTGAATCCATCCTTTAATCATTACATAGTACCCTTCTCAGTCTCTTTTAAGTTTTTGTGTTAAAGTCTATTTTGTCTGATATTAAGATGGCTATACCTGCTTATTTTTGCTTTTTGTTAGTGTGGAATATCTTTTTCCATCCTTTCACTTTCAGTCTTTGTGTACCTTTGTTGATGAGGTGTGTTTCTTGTAGGCAGCAAGTTGATGGATCTTATTTTTTGATCCATTCAGCTGGTCTGTTTCTTTTAATTGGAGAATTTAGGCCATGTACATTCAAGGTTATTATTGATAACTAATGACTTGGGCCTGCCATTTTTCAGTAAATAGTCCTATTTTTTGCTTTGGATTTCCTTTGTACTTTTACTGGGATATTTTCTGCTTTCACATTCTTTCATAATGATAACTGTCTATGTTTCTGTGTGTAGCACATCCTTAAGCATCCTTTGTAAGGATGAACAGTGACAAATTCTTTTGGTTTCCACTACACCACAGCGCTGGCCCTGGCAGTGTTTTTCTTTTAAGACTTGGACTATATCTCTCCATTCTCTCCTAGGCTGTAGGGTTTATGATGCGAAATCAGCTATGAGTCTAATTGGAGATCCTCTGAACATAATCTGGCATTTCTCTCTGCATATTTTAGAATAGTTTCTTTATTTTTTACCATTGAAAGTTTGACTATAATGTGTCACGGTGAAGATCTTTTATGGTCATGTGTATTAGGAGTTCTGTTTGCTTCCTGTACTTGAATGTCCCTTTCTTTCTCCAAATTAGGGAAGTTTTTTGTAATTATTTCACTGAATAGGCCTTCTAATCCATTCTCTTTCCACACTGTCAGGAACTCCTAAGACCCATATGTTAGGTCATTTGATATTATCACATAAATCTTGAACATTTAAAAAATTTTTTCTAATTTATTCTCTTTTTTTGTCTGAATTAAAATTTTCTGAAGATTTGTCTTCTAGAACAGATATTATTTCTTCTGTCTCACCAAATTTGTTGTGCTTTCTACCACTTTTTAAATTTGATCTATTAAATTCTTCATTTCTAATATTTCAGTTTGATTTCTCTTCATAATGTCAATTTCTTGGGAAAATTTTTCTTCCATATCATGTATGGATTTCTTTAACTCATGAATTTGCTGCTCATTGCTTCTGAGTAATCCTATTATCAATCTCTTGAATGCCTATTCAGGCATTTCATCAATCTCTTCATCTTCACATTTTAACATTGAAGTGTTGTTGTGTTCCTTTGGGGGAAGGGGAAGATATATTGTCTTCCTTATTCTTGTTTCTTGAATTTATCTGTTTATTTTTAGGCATTTGTGGAAGTACTTGTTGGTTTTCTCCCCTGATGGATTTTATCTTTGAACTATGCCTCTGAGGCTTAGTGGAGTGCCTGCTCTCAGTGAATCCCCAGAGACATGTGCTAGGTGTGGCCAGTGCTCCAGTGTCTGCCAGTATCCAGGGTGACATCCAAGCAGGTGTGGTAGAGCTCCTTTGTTCTCAGCAGGGGGTAGGGTATGATCACATCTGTTGGTGTAATCATACCCTAATCTCTCTTCTAAGATGATGGGTGCCTGTGGTTAGCCCGCAGTGGGTGCAGCACTCACCCATGCTACTGCATAAACTGCATAAGGATCTACGCAGTCGTTTGTGTGAGCAGAGATCCTGCTGTAATGACCAACCCTAGGCAACCAGGGAGTTCTGAGCCTCTGGCACAGGACACAGTGATTGCTCAGAGACCAGCTTGTATAGTCACAGGGTTCCCACAGTCACAGTGCCCAAGGCTCCCACAGTGACGGGGTGCAGAGGATCCACTCCTCCCCACTAGCCTATCATGTGCACAGAGAGAGCAGAGACCTTCCCAGAGCCAGCTGCCTGTGGGTGCTCTGCCTTGGTGGTTTGAGCTCCATAGTCCGTGATTTGTTGAGAGGCTGAGGGCACCTCACAGTCCTACGTGGGTGCCCAGTGTTCTGTCAAACCTCTCAGCCAGACTCAAAGTCAGTGGGGAATGAGGATTTTTTCCTCTTTTAAAATCCCCAGATCACATGTGTGCACAAGAGCCACTGCTGCTACTGGCTTAAAAATGGCACCCTTATGCAGGGATTGGGAGAAATAAACTTTTTTTTTTTTTTTTTTAAATCACTGGGTTAGGTGAGTACCTTGATTCCCTTTAGGGCTCCAGGCCAGACTCAGACAGTGTGGTCTTCAAGGTTCTCCCTCCAGCAGCATCAGCAGTGGCATGGGCTGCTGCAGTCTATTCTTCACCTCTCTCCAAAGCTGCTGTATCCTCCAGCTCTTGGCTGTGGGGATCATCTGTTGTGTCTGAACTCATTGCTGTGCATCCTTCTTCCTTCTGTAGAATTTCCACTGCAGATTTCTCTCCAACTCTCCCCTGGGAATGCACTTCCTCCACTTTTTCTATTTTCCCATCGCCTAAAGCAGTACATCTTTTCCCTTCTCAGCTATCCTGGAATCCCTGTTATATTTGTTTAAGACTGTAAACTTTTAAACTTTTTTTTTCTAGGAAACTTCTACAGGTCATCACATTTCTCTGCTCTTAAAACTTTGTTTATTTGAAAGAGTGATCGAGGGTGGGGGGTATCTTCTGTTGGTTCACTCCCCAAATGGCTGCAATGGCCAGGGCTGGGCTGGGCCAAAGCCAGGAGCCTAGAGCTCCATCTGAGTCTCCCATGTGGGTTACTGGGACCCATGTATTTGGATTACCATCACTGCGTTAGCAGGGAGCTGGATGGGAGGTAGAACAGCACACTCTGATATGGGCTCACAAATGGAGCTTACCCCACCTTACATCATAATGCAGTCCCACTTTTCCTGCTTTTAAAACTGAGATGTAGGGGCTAGTGTTGTGGCTCAGTGGGTTTAGCCACTGTTACAATGCTGGCATTCTATATGATGGTGCCAGTTGATACCGTGTTTTTTTTTTGTTTTGTTTTGTTTTGTTTTTTTGCAGGCAGAGTTAGAGAGAGACAGAGAAAAAGGTCTTCCTTTTCCGTTGGTTCACCCCACAAATGGCCACCACGGCTGGCATGCTGTGGCCGGCGTGCTGTGCCGATCCAAGCCAGGAGCCAGGTGCTTCCTCCTGGTCTTCCATGTGGGTGCAGGGCCCAAGGACCTGGGCCATCCTCCACTGCCTTCCCGGGCCACAGCAGAGAGCTGGACTGGAAGAGGAGCAACTGGGACAGAATCCGGTGTCCCAACCAGGACTAGAACTCGGGGTGCCAGCGCAGCAGGTGGAGGATTAGCTCAGTGAGCCACGGTGCTGGTCTATACCCTGGCATTTCTTGAGAGACTGGGTTCTTGAGGGAGTGAGTAAAATCTCCTGGAAATGGATTAGACCACTCAAGAATGGGTTGTTATAAAGCAGGTCTTCTCTCCAGCCCCCAGTCTTCCACACATCATGGCACCCTTCCCAAATGGCTGCTGCAGCTGGGGCTGGGCCAGTCTGAAGCCAGGATCCAGGAAGTCCATCCGGGGCCTCCACATTGGTATCCGACTTGCACACTTGGGGCAGCACCTGCTATTTCCCAGATGCATTAGCAGGAATCTGCATCCAAAGCAGAGCAGCAGAGACATGAACCAGGCACAGTGCGATGCCAGTGTCCCAAGCAGTGGCTTAGTCTTCCATGCAATGTCTGCCCCACATTGTGGGTGTTTTTGATATGGATTACCAAAAACTTATATCCATCTGTATAGGTCTCCAGCAACAAACAAAATGGTCTATACTACTAGCCACTGGTCTGCTGGTCATTATATTTTAAATTTCTGCCAAGTTAATGGATTTGAAAATGTTTTATCAATATTTTGCCTGGATTTCTTTTAATTATCAATGAGAATGAGATTTTCTTCTCTTGCTGTTGATTAGTTGTTTCTTTTTTTATCAGTTTGTTTTTTATACTCACCTGTTTTTTTGTTTTGGTGCTTTTCATTCATTTGGAGGAGTTTGTAATATAGTTATATACATTTCCAATATTTGATCCAACTATTTTGTTTCATAAATTCATCTTTTTCCTTTTTTGTATACATTACAAAATAGATGCTTAATGGAAAAGTATAAGAAAATATAAAACTATAAAACAGATACTAGAAATTTCCTATATTCCATCCTTTCACATGGGGAATTTGGTTTGCTTTCCTAAAAATTTTCCTTCTTACACATATTCTACCAGTTATATTTATTTTCAAAATTGAAATCATAGTACACATATTGTTTTTTAATATTTTACTACTATACAGGTCTCAGCGTCAACATATGAAACTTCATCATCTTTTTAATAGATGTACATCCTATTAAATGATGCTCTGTTTTAAAAATTTATTCATTGAAGTTATTTGAAAGAGTGATAGACAAAGAGAGAGTGAGCACTTCTATCCATTGGCTTACTCCCCCAAACACACACGATGACTGGGGCTGATGCCAGGGACTGGAAATTCAATCCAGGTCTCTCACGTGAATGGGAGGAATCCAGTTACTTCAGCCATCACTGCTGCCTCACAGGGTTTGCAGAATCAGGGAAGTGGAATCAGGAGCAGAGGCAGAATTCCAACTTGGGTCCTCCAATATGGGATGTGTGTCCCAAGCTGTGTCTTACCTGCTAAGCCCCGTGATCACTCCAAACATATTTAGTCATATTACTCAGTTTTTTAATGGAGTATTGGTTGATGCTTATCCTCAGAAAGAAGGTTCTTGGTTTTTTGATAATTCTCTGATGAGGCTGGCATTTGGTACATTAGTTAAGATACTGCTTGGGACACTTTCATCTCCTACCATGGTGCTTGGATTTGAGTCCTGGTCTGCTTTTGATTTCAGCTTCTTGCTAATATGTACCCAGGGAAGTAACAAGCAATGGCTGAAGTAACTTGGGTCTTTGCCACACACATGGGAGACTCTGAGCTTCTGATTTCTGCCTGGCCCAGCCTGGGCTATTGCAGGCATATGGGGAATAAACTAGCAAAGGGAAGATCTTTCTCTCTCTCTCTCTCTCTACCTTTCAAATAAATAAAAATACATAAATATTTTTAAAAATAACCATATAAGAAATAATTCTCTGATAGACTGTATAGGAAATTTTCTTTCATTTTAACAGATGTATTATTCTGTGAAAAGTAAGACTACTGACATATATGTATAAGCTATAGTGGGAGTGTGATAAACCTTGTGGTGTAACAAAAGTTGGAAAGATATTTTGTTTTGATAAAATATGCTGAAGTGTCTATTTCAAGTGAAATAAGATTCAGGATTCATTATCATTTCAGCTGATCTCGATAGCCAATTTTTAGATATTTGAAATATATCAATAATTGTTTAAATGGAGAACTCTTACTTCCCTAACTTACTGGTTTAGATGCTGGGAATGTAATGATGAGATATCTCTCTCTCTTTCTCTCTCTCATACACACAAACACATACAGTCCCAACTCTTCTAGAATTTATAGTCAAGTGGATAAACATTATTCAAATAATTATACAAGTAAATACATATTAGCAAACTGCAGTGTGCATGGCAGAATAGCATCAGAGGACATAACTAAGAGAGGTCTCTTCCTGGCCTGAATTTGGTGGCGGCTAACCTGAGATGGCTCAGTTGTGCTGTGGTTGGGGGACAGGGTGGGAGATGGCTGGTGAGGAGGAGCTGTTGGTAGGGAAGGAACCATTGGAGGCAGGAGCCCCAAAGCTGAAAGAATACCAGCTCTGAGCAACATGAGGGCTATCTCCAGTGCTTGCAGACCATAAGGATTGTGGGAGAGCAAGGAGAAGGAACTTGTGTCTCCTAAAGTATTTAAAATTGAAACAGTTTTCATCACTGAGAAGTGATAAGTTTGTGATTCCTTATTCAAAGGGAATATGAAAGTCATGAAATACCCACTAAAGTCCTGAGACTATCCTAAAACTGAGTGTTTGAGGAATTCCAGAATTTAAATGTTGAGAAGAGGATGACCTACCAAGCATCATGAGGTAGAAAAAAAAAGCCAGAAGTGTGGTGTTTCTGAAGGCTGGCAGTAGAGGGCCTTCCAAGAAGTGGGTAGTGGTATGCAGAGTTGAATGCTGCTGAGAGAGCAAGGAAATTAGAACTGAAAAAATGTCTGTTGGGTTTAGCAAGACAGGGATCAGTAACCTTTACAAAATGCCTAAAATGTGCTGATGGTGCATGATCCATTTCCTGCATCTTTGGAATTGTTGGTGTTCTTGACTGGGAGGGGTGTGGGCTGCTTTAGATCCATCCCAAGCTTCTGGAGATCTGGCCACTTTCCAGAAATACCCACACAGCGACACAAACAAGACTACTATAAGACAAGCACATTTTGTCAAGGCATTTATTACCCAACGCTTTGACATCAGAGAGACCTGAGTAGGCTCATGTTAAAAACATATGAAGTATGTCTTTCTTGTGCAATGCTGTACAGGTGAGTATCTGATAAATCTATATCCTCAGAGCCAAAAAGTTCTGTGAGAATACAGTTGCCTTTATTTAAGAAGAAAAGGGTGTGTTTAAGGTACAAGAATCAGCTGCTGAGTACTAGAGAGCTCCTACCCATATCATATCCTTGTTTGCAAAGAAATACTCTAAAAATGTCTCATGGAGCAGAATGAAAGTTTTTCTCCAAACCAAAATAGAACTTTGTAATCACAACTGACATTTTTAAAGATAAATATGAAACACATAATGATTAGTGGGTTCAACAGAATGAATGAAAATGAACAATTTATGCAAATCAAGTTCTCTTAAACAGTTTAAATATTTTTAGTATTTACTTGAGTGAATCATTTTAAGGCCCTCACAGTGTTACTCTTCATCAAACATAAAATTCTACATATGTAGGAATTAAGTTTAGAAAAGCACTTAATTATCATAATTGAACATAATTATTTTTCATTTATCAAAACAGTAATACAGTTCTGAGAATATTTATGTAATGATTTTTAAAGCTCTAGTGAGGCTTGCTCTAAAACATAGCAACATGGGTCTTTTACACAACTTAGTTAATATCAGTATAACAAATTATACATGTGATTGATGTACAGGTACATAAACACACATGTAATTGCCTGTTGGAGGATTATTGAAGTATATTTGCCACAATTCTTTACATATTATACTTTAGATAACATATTTGTTGTTAAATGGTTCCGTAAGACTGAATTACACATGCTGCATTTTTATATATGATGTATCTTTTAAAAAATCTGTAATTTTAAATAACAAATCTCAAAAATCAAATTAGCCTTCCTGAAATTTGCTGACATTTTGTTAGTGTGACATAGATAGTTACTCGTGGTGACTTTTCATTTCCTAAAGAACGGTGTTCAGTCTTTATAATAACATTCGAAACATTCTATACGTTAGCCTCAGACTGATTTCCAAAGCCAGCACTCTTCCCTGAGCAAGCCAGGGCTGTGCTCTTTACCTTCAGTGCCCTTCCTTTCTCTTCACTAAAGGTCACTAAAGGTTCAGTTCAACTCCCAGCGCCCTTGTGAAACCTCTCCCGAGGTTTCTGGGGGCATGCCTTTGGCCTTCTTATCCTTAATCAGTCACTTTAGTGCTGACATCAGTATCATGTGCAGTTTGTACCAAGTAACAGGACTTGTGTCTTCAAATGGGAAATTTCTTGATTGGTATATTTGGTGCCTAGCACAATCCTGAGAATTACAAAATTCGACAGAGTATAAAATTATAAGCATATGCTAGAATCATCATAATTACTTCTGACTTATTCTTACAATTTTTCTTTCCATCTGCAGAAACGGCGTAACTGAAAGTCAAGTTTATTGTTGCTTCAGTGTCTCATCCTTCCAACACCAACTGATCTTGCTATATATAGTGCATGCTCTTCACTGTGCAACTGAAATATATGGAATCTGGAAATTTCTTCAAACCAGAGACTGATTCCCTGTAATCTCATCAAATCTTAGGTAAGTTTCTGTCTTTCTTGGTTTTTCCCTTTTGAAGGAATGTTTTGAATGCTCTTTGCAAATGTTTTGGATTTTTCTTTATAAATGGGGAAAGCTTTAGAAAATCAAAGAGTTTTCCTTTCATTGAGTTTTTCTCCCTTTTCCTGAGGCACAGGGAAAGGGGTGCAGAAGTGGAAGGGCATCAGCTTTTACCGGACCTCCAGGGCCTGGAACTAAGGCATCGAAATGATGGTGGTGGTAACTTTCTCTACTGCATGGGCAGGTTAGCTCTGCTTGGACTGTCGGGCTTGTGTCCAGGTTTACAAATCCAGACCAAATGCATCCCAAAATGAGCATGGTTTTCTTCTAAATAACAGTAGCAACCACTAGGCACCTACTGTGTGTCAGAACATACTGACGGTTGCTTTATATAGGACTTTATTGTCATAATCAAATGTGTCATGACTTTGATTTTACAGAGGAGAGAACTGGGGCTTAGAGACGCTGTGTAAATTGACCAAGGAAGTGGGAGAGCTAGAGCTGGGATGCAGAACTCATTCCAAAGCCTGTGTCCTTTTTGGAGCACCTTGCAATGTCAGTGTCTTTTCTTGGTAGGAATTCTCACGGGGGAATATAATTCTGGAGAGCACAGACAAGGACAGATAAAAAGTTCCCAGGTACCTGGGGAGGCTCACCTGTACTCCTTCCCCGACACGACTGCCCCAGGCTTACTTAAGAGTGATTCCTCATATTGACAACTGACATTGCAGTGTACACTAAATTTGGCACTGTTCCTTTCGTTATGAGACAGTTGATCACTTATGTCTTGGTTGAACAACAGTGCTGAGAAGTTCTTAGCTTTGTCAAGGCCTAGGACAAAAACACCACCATCAGATAAGTCAACACAACAATAAGTAAATGAAGAAAAAAACTGACTTGACATTCTACCTAGTAAAAAAATATTTTTCCTGACAGAAACCCACCTAAGACTGTAGCCTTGTCACTGTGCTGTAATATGGATTCTAAGCTTCAGCATCAGTGTTCTCATGTGGAGAGCAGCCAGCAGAAGGAAATTCTGGTGTGGAGAGAAGTCTGAGAGTGGCTGCGCTCTTCTACCAGGGTCTAGTAACACTGTGGGCTCCAGGAAGCAGAGTTTTCATCCCGTGGATACTGTTTTCTAGTCACACTGTGTAGGACAGGCCCCTTGATGCTGTGTGTAGGACCATGGAGGAAAGAGAAGGCTCTCTTCCCTTCCCAGTTTCCTGCACTTGAGAGTGACATGCCATGTCCTTTCCTTAGTGGTTAATTGTGACAGCTTAGGGATTGCTCTATAGATTTAACAAGTGTTTTACATCTAGTTGGGCATAAGTTTATTGTTACAGTATCTGCTACCAACAGCTCTAACTACACGTGTGTATTTATGAGTTAATAACCTTTTACTCCAGTGTCATTTTAATATTAGGGTGTTTAAAATGTTTCTCTAAGTTTATTTTTAATAACATTAATTTAGTAGGGAATTGGAGGGCAGATTCATCTAAGACTGCTGTAGAAACACTCTGTACTTGGAATCTGAATTTAGGCTTAGCTGTTGCTTGTTTTTAACCTTGGACAAGGCACTTTGCCTGTTTCTTTACCTATAGGCAGAAGTTCACAGTTTGCATCTCACGGTGTTCTTATGAAAGTGAAAGGGCAGAATTTATAGGAATTATTTCACAAAGGCAAAACTAGGTTACTGGCCGCGCAGCAGCAAGCCAGATGCACGCGGAGGTGGGCGTCTCAGGTAGGAGGGAGTGTCCAGGAGTGGGTGGGGTTTGGGTTCATTATTACCAGTTAGGGGGACCAAGGGCCATGAATAGCAGGACTTGAACGCGCTTTCTCCAAAATGACCTTCTCCTGGCTCCCAAACCCAGACGTCCCCATGTTGGGGAGAACTCACCCCGACAACACACCTCAAGGCTGGGAGTTTTGGAGAGGAGCCATTCGGGCATCTTCAGCTCTGCGTCTCCCACAGCCTGCTCACTGGGAAGTGCCCATGCCTCTGACATCACACAAGAACGCCCAGGGGGGACGTCAGGAAAAAGAGGCAGGTTATTGATTGTTAGCTGTGGGTCATTTAGAGCCAATTTAAAAAGCTGTTCTCGCCAAAGGAAAGAGCAGTGTTCTTTTTCCTAAGAGAGAATTCCGAATAGAATTGGGTCGCTGGTGTCTGCCTAAAACGCCAAAGCAGCAGGTGCAGAGCAGGGGTGGGGTCTGACCGTGAACCCGACTCGGGTGTGGCCCCTGCCGGAGGCGCGCGCTCGGCAGGCTCCGCTCTTCTGCTCCTCAGATGCCGATGAAGTGGTGTGAAGGGTTGGGCTTTTTTTTTTGTTCCCAAAAATGCAACGAACAAAAAAAAAAGTACAACAATCCAAACCCAACCATCGTATCGCGTGTCGGCCGAGCCGGGAGACGTCCGCGTCCTGTGGCCGGCGCTCGCGCTCGCGCCTGCGGGCCGCCGCGGAGGGCAGCGGGGCGGGCCGGGCGGTCGTCGACGCCGGAAGGACGCGCGCGCGCTGCAGCTCCGCTCCCCCGGGGAGGCGCGGCCGGGAGGCGGGACTAAGGCCCGGCGGCCCGGGAGGCGGGGCCGCGGCTGCGGGCGCAGGGGGACGGCCGCCGCGAGTCCATCTTGCGGCCGTGCCCGGCGCAATCGCGCGGCCCCAGCTGCTGGAGGACGGACCGCCGTGCGGCGCAGCGTTCGCGTCCCCGGAGGTCCGAGATAAGTACCCGCCGCCCGCCTCCTCTCGGGGATGCGGTCACCCTCGAGCCTGCTGCCGGGGTGGCGACCTGCCCAGGCGGCCCGGGACCCGGGGGCGGGGGCGGAGGGCTGGCTGGAGCTCAGCCCGCACTCCAGCCCCGCGAAGCAGGGCGTGGGGAGGGTGGCGTGCGGGTGGGCCCGGGCGGGCCGGGCCTGCCCGTGTGCGCTGAGGTAGAGCTGCTGCTCCCGCGGCGCGCCCAGCACCGCCACCTGTGCCTCTGTACCGCCTAGGAAAGAGAAAGCGATTGTGAGCCGGTGGGAGACCCCGCCGCCCTGCGCCGAGGGAGGGCGCCCTCACCGAGAAGCGGCCGAGTACAAAGAGCCGCAGCCTCTCCCGCGCTCTGCACACTGGCTTTATTTCTGGGGGCGATCCTGTGCAAATACATGCAAAACAGAACAAAGCCCTTTCTCCTCTCCTCTCTTTCCAGTAACCACTAGTTTGTCAAAATGCAAAGGAGGAAAAAGGGGCGGCCCCGATTGTTTTGCCCTGGGAATTAGTAACCCTGCCGAAAACACCTGCTTGCAGGGAACGAATATAAACAATACCTTTCCTTATGTTATGTCCACATTTAAAAAAAAACCACCCCATTTCACTAGGCCCTGAAGCTTTTGAAATAGAACGATGTGTAGAACATATTTGTTCTCATCCACTTCTTTGGTTTGTTGGTCTTTGTTTTCCTATTTTGTCAAAATTTGGAATCCATCATTGGCAGTTCTTTATATGGTAATTAAAAAATATTGTACCCAGAGATTTATATTGCCAAGGAAGAGAGGCTTTGGCAGCGTTTCTTTCTTTTTAGCTTCTTCCGTGCGGGTGAATTGTTAGGCAGGTGGGGCTTGTGGAACACGGCCCTAGTCCTCTGTCTTGTGATTTTCATCCACTGGGCATTTTAAAAGCTGCATTTCATTTCACAGGCACTCCTTCTGGTAGAACTTGATGGAGCTGTTGACCAACTGGTCATACTTCTTACACAACCAGAAGATAAGATTTCTTCCCTAGAAGCACCATTGTTTTTGGTCCCTGCTGACTTACAGAAGACTCCCTGGTAAGTCCTTCCATACATAGCACCGGGCTTTTCTCTCTATGGCTATCATCCATTTAGTGGTAAATACCCTTCTCAGAGGGAAACTTGGCAATTTTTTCAATGTTCTTACTTTGACTAAGCAATATTCTTAAAATAATTGCCTAATGAAATAATCAGAGCTGTTGACCAAGACTTTTCTATATCCCTGAAATACGCAAGCGGTAAGAAAGCTTATTCATGGATGGATCTTCTTGTTATGAAGGATCATGATATGGGAAATGTATGTGATCAAGTAAATGAAAAACTGGATAAAATTGTAGTATGCTACCAGTTTTTAGAAAATATATATCACACAGTCATATGATTAGAAGGAATATACCAGAATAATAATATTGCTTAACCTTTGTTGATGTAAAAATGGGTTTCCCTCATATTTTCTATAATCACAGGTTTATATAATTTAAGAAAATACAAAAGCTAATTACATGGATTACCTCTGCAACTTCAGTATAGTTTCAACTTTCTGTGTCCTTTTTTTTTAAAAAAAAAGTGAAGACAGTTACATGAGATTTAACCCTCTTAATAAAATTTTAAGTGTACAGTAAACTCAACTTAGGATGGGGCTGTGTATCAGTAAATACATCTTAAGTTGAAAATCTCTTAGCTGAAAGTGCCTTTAATACACTTAACCCACTGAACAGCCTAGCTTAGCCTTGCCCACCTTAAGTGTGCTTAGAATGCTCACACTGCTCTATAGCTGGGCAAAATCATTTAATACTAAACCAATTTTTAACTATATGAATGTGTCATATAGTTTATTGACTATAGTACATTGTGGATTGCAGTACTGGTTGTTAGCAATCTCTGGCTGATGAGCTGTGCCTGGTAGTTAACCTGCACCACAAGAGTGTGTCATACGACATATTGCTAGGTCAGGAAAGAACAAAATTCAAATTATAGTTTGTACTAAATGAGCATTGATTTTATACTATCAAGTTGAAAAACTGTTGAGTTGAATTTAAGTTGGGGACTGGGTGTTATCAACAGACCCAATGTCTGTATGGTTTCCTCCAATCTATATACTTAAAAAAAAAAAAAGATTTATTTACTTATTTGAAAGGCAAGTTAGAGAGGCAGACGCAGAGAGAGAGAGGTTCTCCATACACTGGTTCACTCCCCAGATGGCTGCAGTGGCTGGAGCAGGGCTGATCCAAAGCCAGGAGACAAGAACTTTTTCTGGGTCTCCCACATGGGTACAGGGGCCCAAGGACTTAGGCCATCTTCTACTGCTTTACTAGGCCATCGCAGGGAGCTGGATCAGAAACGGAGCAGCCAGGACTTGAACTGGTGCCCATATGAGAAGCCAGCACTGCAGGCCGTGGCTATTACCTGCTATGCCGCAGTGCTGGCCCCTTTAGATACTTTTTATTCAAATTTCTTTAATCTGAATTGTGGATACCAATTAGAGTCCACCTAGATTTCATAGTAGTTGTACACAAATGGGATAGAATTATTAGGTTTAGGGGGTATCCTAAAACCTTTATTGATTTAATGCTGCAGATGGACAGAAATTGTCGTATAGTATCTTGGTTGATGACCAAGTAATGCAGGAAGGGAGAGGAGGATAACAAATGAGTTAAATAAGGTACAAGAGAGAGAAGGGTCAGGGATAAGGAAAGAATGGGAGGAAATCAAGGTTGTACCCATTGAAACAGCAACGGAAAGATAAGGCAATGACCTAATTTCTGTTTTGGGGACTGTCACCTTAATCCAAGAAACCTTTGTGAACATTCCGAGTCCTCAAAGCCGCACTAGCTCTATTTGCCCCATTTATCAGGAACCCTCCTAGAAATATGTTGGGAGAAAGTATTTAAGAGTGACTTATTTATTTGAAAGGCAGAGTTAGGGAGAGGAAGAGAGAGATCGATCTTCCATCAGCTGGTTCACTCCCCAAATGGCTGCAACAGCCAGGACTGGGCCAGGCTGAAGCCAGGAGCCAGGAGATTCCTCCAGGTCGCCTACATGGGTGCCGGGGCCCAAGCACTTGGGCCATCCTCTGCTGTTTTCCCAGGCACATTAGCAGGAATCTGAATCAGAAGTGGAGCAGCCAGGGATCAATCGGCCCCCATATGGGATGCTGGTGCTGTGGGCCGCAGCTTTACCCACTATGGCACAGTGCTGGCCCTATTTATTACTTTATGTGGACACATAGGTAACTTTTCTATGTTGCAAAAGCCATTTTAGAAACTATGAGTATGTGAACACAGGTTATTAATTTTTATATCCCTTTGTGAAGAAAAATAATCTGAAATCTTACCTCTTTTTAACCTTACTTTGTTCTGCTTTGATCCTTTAAGTCGTGGGGAGTCTCTTAAAGCCAGAATGAAGTATGGCACTGGTACAAAGAACCTAAAAACTTTGTAAATAATTTTCATATGTAACTTCTGAAATAGTTATACAGATGAGGAAGGAGCTGTATTATGTATATGTGACTTGTCAAAGGTTACAAACCAAGAGCCAAACAGGCGTGGCAGTCTCCTCTTTGGCCTGCACCCAGAGATTTCTGGTAATATACTTTTTACTTTAAGAAAGATAAAACTGACTAAAGCAGAGTAAGCTCCTTGAGAAGTTTATCATACTTGGCCAGTGTTTTAAATATTTTTTATTTATTTGATAGGCAGACATAGATGGAGAGAGAGCTCCCACATACTGGCTGACTGTACCCCAAATACCTGACCTTGGGTGGGGCTAGAGCTGGAAGCCAGGAACTCCATCCAGGTTTCCCATGTAGGTGGCAGGAACCCAATCACTTGAGCAGTCACTGCTGTCTCCCAGGGTCTGCAATAACAGGAAGCTGGAGTCAGGAGCCAGACCCAGGCATCAGACCCAGGTGCTCTATTATAAAGTTTGATGTGTTAACTGCTAGGCCAGATGCCTGCCTCAGAACTTTACCTTTTTTTTTTTTTTTTTGACAGGCAGAGTTAGAGTGAGAGAGAGCAGAGAGAAAGGTCTTCCTTCTGTTGGTTTCCCCCCAAGTGGCATCCATGGCCAGTGTGTTGCGTCCAGCACGCTGCGCCGATCCAAAGCCACAGCCAGGTGCCTTTTCCTGGTCTCCCATGTGGGTGCAGGGCCCAAGCACTTAGGCCATCTTCCACTGCCTTCCCAGGCCACAGCAGAGAGCTGGATCGGAAAAGGAGCAACCAGGACTAGAACCCAGAGGATTAGCCTAGCGAGCCATGGTGCCGGCCAAAACTTTACTTTTTAAACTCATGATTTTTTAAAAATAATTGGCTTTCCTCTTTTATTTTCTCCACAAGTTTTTATTATGAAGATATTCGAACAGAAAATTCAGACTAAAATATATTTATCTAGTTAGACTCATTAACTGGATGCCCTTAGTTTTAAGAAAGCATTTATTAGTGGACCTCATTCTTTTTTTTTTTTTTTTTTTTAATATTTTGCAGTTAGAGTTACAGAGAGAGAGAGAGAGAGAGAGAGAGAGAGAGAGAGAGAAAGGTCTTCCTCCTGTTGGTTCACTCCCCAGATGGCCGCTATGGCCAATGCTGTTCTGATCCAAAGCCAGGAGCCAGGTGCTTCTTCCTGGTCTCCCATGTGGGTGCAGGGGCCCAAGCACTTGGGCCATCCTCCACTGCCTTCCCGGGCCACAGCAGAGAGCTGGACTGGAAGAGGAGCAACCAGGACAGGACCTGGCGCCCATATGGGATGCCTGCGCCACAGGTGGAGGATTAACCAAGTGAACCACAGCATTGGCCATGGACCTCATTCTGAAACAAAATATCGTATACTATTTGCCAGTAAGATGAGCGTGTCAAGAGGAAGTGATTTTCTTTTAATGAGCTATTAGTATTGTTTCAAGATAAGATGGGTGGCTCAGTGTAGTAGAGCTCGGCATAATTTATTGTGAGTGACAGTTTCTGTATTTGCTGTCTGGCTACCTGATACTTAGGTACTGTTTTGAAACTTTTTTTTCTAAAGATTTATTTATTTGAAAGGCAGAGTTAAGAGACTGAGAAAGAGATCTTCCATCTGCTTTTTACTGCCCAAATGGCTGCCAACAGTTGACCCAAAGAGGACCCAGGAGCTTCTTCCAAGTCTCCCATGCAGGTGCACGGGCCCAAAGACTTTGGCCCTCTTCTACTGCTTTCACAGGCCATAGCAGAGAGCTGGATCAGAAGTGAAGTAGCTGAGGGGCCGGTGCTGTGGTGTAGCAGGTAAAGCCGCCTTCTGCAGTGTTGGCATCCCAGATGGGTGCCGGTCCGAGACCCAACTGCTCCTGTTCCAATCCAGCTCTCTGCAATGGCCTGGGAAAGCAGCAGAGGACGACTCAAGTCTTTGGCCCCTGCACCTATGTGGGAGACCAGGAAAAAGCTCCTGGCTTCTGGCTTCAGATCGGCCCACCTCCATTCATTGCAGCCATTTGGGGAGTGAACCAGTGGATGGAAGACCTCTCTGCCTCTGCCTCTCTGTAACTGACTTTCAAGTAAAATAAATATTTTACTTTCAAGTAAAATAATTATTTAAAAAGAACGTTTTGTAGCTGCACAATAATGAGAGTACACACTAAAGTACCTCTTCAAAGCCATTCTCAGTGCTTTTCAAAAGTTGTGATTCCCTACATCACATTTTTACACATTTATGACATGTGACACAACATTTTGAAACAACAATCTTTTCTTTCATTTTACATGCATATGAGGGTACTTCAAAAAGTTCATGCTTATGTTGATGCAAAAAAATTTTTGAAATCATGGGTGTTTTTTCACAATTATAAATGTATAATCATTATCTAATATAAAACTACAAAGTAGTTCTGCAAGCTCAGCTTAGTCTTTGTTGAGAGGAACAGAGACTGACAGACAAAAGAGAAAGGATGGTCCACTATCACTCCCTAGATACCTGCGATGGCTGAGAGGCTGAAACTGGAAGCCAGGAACTTAATCCAGGTCTCCCATGTGGCTGGCAGGAACTCAGTTGCTCTAGTCATCACAACTGTCTCCCTCTGCCTGCATTAGCAAGAAGCTTGGGTCAGGGGTCATAGCCAGGTATCCACCCCAGCTACTCTGATGTGGGACTTGCCTGCCCCAGCTTTTAAATAGTTTGCCTTCTAGATGTAGTTCCAATTATGACTGCTGAAATTACTGCTAAAAAAATATTTACTAGTTTATTATAAAGTGGATTATAGATTAAGTCCTATTACATTACTTTGGTGGTAATATGATTTGTGTGTGTATGTATGTATCCTTGAATAAACTGACTGAAGAAATATTTAGCCTTATTTATGGATTTAAAACGTTGAAGGATGATCGCACATTTTAAAATCAAATTTGCATTGAGAGATGGTATTTTTCTTTAAAAAATTTATCTCTTAAAATGTTAAAAATTGTTTAAACATTTTGCTATATTCACTTTATATGTAGATATTGTATACATATATAGTGTTTTTCTTGAAAACAGGGCTACCAATATCACAAAATGGTGGAATTCATGACAGTGACCTTATATAAAGTAGGGGAAAGGAGGGTGTATTGTCAGGTACATAGTATAATGCAGTGAAGCACTATTTATAACTATATAGTAAATAATGTGACACCCACACAATTCCTATACTCTCTATATTCCACAGATAAGAGAACAAATGGGATATTTGTCTTTCTAGGTCTGGCTTATATCACTTAGAAAGGTGGAATTCTCTAGATCAGGGATCTCAAATATTTGGTCTTGGGTGATTATTACACTCTAAAAAAATTGAGGATCCCAAGAACTTTTGTTTATAAGTATACTGTCTGTTCACTGTATTAGTAGTTAAAACAACATGGCCGGCACCTTGGCTCAACAGGCTAATCCTCCGCCTTGCGGCGCTGGCACAGGTTCTAGTCCCAGTTGGGGCACTGGATTCTGTCCTGGTTGCCCCTCTTCCAGGCCAGCTCTCTTCTGTGGCCCGGGAGTGCAGTGGAGGATGGCCCAGGTGCTTGGGCCCTGCACCCCATGGGAGACCAGGAAAAGCACCTGTCACCTGGCTCCTGCCATCGGATGAGCGCGGTGCGCCGGCTGCAGCGCGCCGGCCATTAGAGGGTGAACCAATGGCAAAGGAAGACCTTTCTCTCTGTCTCTCTCTTTCACTGTCCACTCTGCCTGTCAAAAAAAAAATGAAAATATAGTAATCCATTTATAATAACTAATAAACTCATTACCTGTGAACAAGTAGTTTAGGAAAAGTAACTATTTTCCAGAACAAAATTGTGAGAAGAGTGGCATTCCTTTATGTTTATGTCTTTAATGAATGCTTATTAAATGGAAGAGATATCAACTGGAGTGTTTTATGTGCTTCTGTTTTGAACCTGCTGCAATACATTACTTTGGTTGAAATATAAAGAAAAGTCTGGCATATACAGATATGTGGTTGGTAAAGGGAAGAATATTTTAATGCCCTTTTCACGGTAATTGTGGCTCTTTTTTGATATTATACCCGAACTTGACCGGTGTTAGTTTCTTGTTGCAGTATGGATCCTTAAGTCACATTTAAAGAACTTATTGGACTGTCTGCTACTTTAAATGGATCTTTTATCTATGCACAACATTATGCATGCAGACTTGAGAAAATATTAGCTCACTGTGTCATTTAGATCTTCAAATACTGACGTTTCAGAAAACAATACTCCACCCCACCTCCAGACATAAAGTCATATAACCATTGATTTCATCAGAAAAGTCTTTAATTAATGGGAAGCTGTGAAGCTCAGAAGTGGCAAGTATGTTTTCCAAAAGTCTAATTTTCACATAAAAACCTTTTTACTGGTAAGAAATACTGTTACTTGTTTTCCTTGAAGTAACAAGCTCATTTTGTTCATTTTCAAGAAAATGCCTATCCTATATCTAAATCTGAACAGCCATGGTTGGCTATGCAAAAAGCAGTAGGTTCAGCTTGCAACTCAGTTATATAAGTGCTTTTCCTCCACATAACAACTCTGGTATGCAGAAGTGCTGTATATGTACTTCTCATTTTGTCAGACCAAATATTAAGAAGACATGCATACAAGGATTGAGCTATAATAAAATACTTTTCCTGTTCATCAGGAACATTCATAAATGAATCTGGCTCCCAACCCTACCATGAATTGATGGTGATAAATACAATGACTGGTGGTACAATTTGTTGTTGCTTATTGCCTTGCTTTCTTGTGAAAGCTCCATCCTGCCATTGCTTTTGCTGTCAGTGCAAATGTTAACAGTGGTTCAGAAAGCAAATGTCCCCTTTACTATTAGGAAAATAAGCTCACAGATGCCCTAAAAGAGGGACACCCACATTTCTGCCCACACTTTGATAATTGATGGTGTAAATAAAATGGCTTTGATTACTGCCTTTGTAGTTTAAAAATGACAAAAACTCTTCCCTAGGGAAGAGTGAATCACAACTATCTTGTGCTTTTACCTGTAATTTAGTGATTGTAATCTTGGCTTGGAAATAGAAAAATATACCAACTTCTAATATAAGTCTGCAGGAGGGTACATGCTTGGATTTATTGTATTTCTGTGCTTCTTTCTTTTAAATAGCATACCATTTTATGTTTGTGGGCCCAGGGAAAAGAGCTCATTCTGTTATAGACACTGAGTGGCTTTGTTTCTGACAGCTAGTAGTCAGCTCTGTTTTAAAACAATCAATTGGGTCCTACTGGCTCAACTTGCAGTTGTCCTGGTCCTAACCCTGTCTCAGCCAAAGACTGTTGTTGGAAAGTCCACACAAAGGCCTTGTGTACAGGGTGCCCTACTAATGAGGAGAGTGTTCTAGTCCCGCAGATTAAATCTGCTTTGGTGTGCATTCTCTTCCCAGATTTCTCACTTATTTTTGTTTGACTGGTTATTTCAGTGAAGGGTCATTTTAATGTGAAGATAGCTTTTTCTAATAAAAGTCATAGTAAAGGAGATTACTGGGGTAAAATAAAATGTCTTTTTCTGTGCTAGGATGTGATGGAGCTGCTTGAAGAAGATCTGACGTGCCCAATCTGTTGCAGTCTGTTTGATGATCCACGAGTTTTGCCTTGCTCACACAACTTCTGCAAAAAATGCTTGGAAGGTCTCTTAGAGGGGAACGTGCGGAATTCGTTGTGGAGACCATCGCCATTCAAGTGCCCCACCTGCCGTAAGGAAACATCAGCTACTGGAGTTAACAGCCTGCAGGTTAATTATTCCCTGAAGGGTATTGTGGAAAAGTATAACAAGATCAAGATTTCTCCCAAGATGCCAGTGTGCAAAGGACACTTGGGGCAGCCTCTAAACATTTTCTGCCTGACTGATATGCAGCTGATTTGTGGGATCTGTGCTACCCGTGGTGACCACACCAAGCATGTCTTCTGTTCTATTGAAGATGCCTATGCTCAGGAAAGGAATGCTTTTGAATCCCTCTTCCAGAGCTTTGAGACATGGCGTCGGGGAGATGCTCTTTCTCGCTTAGATACCTTGGAAACTAGCAAGAGGAAATCCCTACAGTTACTGACTAAAGATTCAGATAAAGTGAAGGAGTTTTTTGAGAAATTACAACATACATTGGATCAAAAGAAGAATGAAATCCTATCTGACTTTGAGACCATGAAACTTGCAGTGATGCAAGCCTATGACCCAGAGATAAACAAACTCAACACCATCTTGCAGGAACAACGAATGGCCTTTAACATTGCTGAGGCATTCAAAGACGTGTCAGAGCCCATCATATTTCTGCAACAGATGCAGGAGTTCAGGGAGAAAATCAAAGTAATCAAGGAAACTCCTTTACCTCCCTCTAATTTGCCCACAAGCCCTTTAATGAAGAACTTTGATACCAGTCAGTGGGAGGACATCAAATTAGTAGACGTGGATAAACTTTCTTTGCCTCAAGACACTAGCACATTCATTAACAAGATTCCCTGGCACTTTTATCAGCTACTTGTGGTGGTCCTTCTGCTTGGCCTCCTTGTTTTCTTCAGTCCTACTGTATTCCTAGAATGGTCTTTATTTGATGAATTGGCAGCATGGAAAGACCACCTTTCAAACTTCAGTTCTTATCTGACTAAGAAAGCTGATTTTGTAGAACAATCCATTTTTTACTGGGAACAGGTGTCAGATGGGTTTCTCATTTTCAGTGAAAAATTCAGGAATTTTAGTTTGGTGGTGCTGAACAATGTGGCAGATTTTGTGTGCAAATATAAACTATTATAAAATGTTTCATGTATGCAGTTCTTTTATTAGAATGTTAGAATAGTAATTCAACTTTGGTCAAGATTCCAGTCAGATGTTTTCCTCGAAAAACATTTCTTTCAAAAACATTGTCCTGTGGTGGCATTTGGCATGTTGTCCTACATTGGAGTGCCTGGGTTTGATACTTGGCTCCAGATTCCTGCTAATGTGAACTCAGGAAGGTAGTGGCTCAAGTGGTTGGGTTCCTGCCACCCACACTGGCAGATCTGGATTGAGTTTGCGGCTCCTAACTTCTGCCTTGGCCCAGCCCTAGTTGCCTCAGATAGGAGTGTGTGCTTTCTCTGTATCCTCAAATAAAAATTGAAACAAAAAAAATCATGTGTTCAAATTAGATAGCATAAGGATAAAAGGGAAACTTGATAATACAGCTCTGGACCATCCTTCCTTTATGAAGAGTGACTTTGAAATGAGTTTTCTGCCCACAGTATTGATTGTGCTTATGCTGGGATTAAAAATGGGAAGTGAGAGCATATGGTTGTCTATTGTATTGACAAGGTAGGTAGTATAACAGTGATTGTCCATCAAGCATGAAATAAAGACTACTCTTGTAAAGCACTTTTTGCATAGTGAACATTCTTTAAAAAAGGAAACATGTGGATGGAATGGGTTTCCCCACTTTTCTAGAGGGCTGATTCATTTCTAATCAAAACACTTTCCTGTGATGAATTTACATTTTTCAAGAAGGTGAAGATTTTAGCTTACCTTTTTGTTTTTGTAAGATTTTCACGAAATATGATTAACTGCAGAAGTGTTAGGGGGCTGTGCATAGGCAGATTTAAAGAGATCCAATACATGGCAAAAGCAAGAAATGGGAAAGCCATCTTTCTACTGATAGTTAAGTACTTTGTTGTTCCAAAGTATCAGGGCTACTATACAACCAAACCAATCCACTTGCAGAATTTTTAGACTAATAGGTGAAATAATCTGTTGGTTGTTATAAAGTACATAGTAAACAGTTGAATACTAAGGCTGCCCTCTATCTGCTCACATGAGAAAAATGCACTACCTGTCACAGAATAAAATTACTTAATATTTTCACCTTACCTTCATATGAAAACAAAAAAAGTTACCTGAGCTAAGAACTGCTCTCTAGTTCCCCTTCTTTTTTGTCACGGAACAAGACATTCCATTGAAAACCTATTAAGTGGAATAGGATTTTGGAGAATAGAGTATCTTACCCCAGTGCCCCTCTAACTTGAGAGAAGGTAAGCAAGAACAAGAAAAAAGGTGGCAAAGTACAGAAAAAAATCATTTCCTTCTGGCTATGAGAAAAGTCAAATTAAGCTGCTAGATAGGTGATAGCCACCTTATTCATGGATAACTCAAAATTTAGCCATTAAATTGCTAAGGGAATCATAAGAAATTAAGGCTGTTTCTCTGTACATCTTAGCCCTGCCATGATGGCTCACAGTAGATAAGAAGTCTTGGGAGGGAGGATGCTTTTGTGCACTCAGTAATTTTTTTAAAACACAGATCTACACCATGTTTTCATGGAGAATTTTTTCATGAAATACAGAAAAGTGATCTATTTGACATCTGCCTTCAAATGCTTGCAGTTTTTCTTAAGCCATTCAGTTCCTCATCTGTTGCTTTTCATTTTGTGTACATGTTCCCAAGCAACTCAGATTTGCAAACACAGCTATGGATACACTATATGCCCTACAGTAGTTACCCAGGCATCTAGGTCTGGTTTTTGTTGTTTTTCCCCTCCCTTCTATTAATCCTTTACAAATAGCATCATTTACATTTATAGGTTGATTTACAAGTTGTTCAAGACTATAACTGAGAGTTCGTAGCCTCTAGTTTGATGCTAGGGAAGAATGAGTAGTCAAGAACTGGTCACTTTGAACGTGGGAGGGAAGATATTCACAACAAAGATTTCTACCATAAAGCAGTTTCCTGCCTCTCGATTAGCACAAATGGTAGATGGCCAAGACCAAGAACTCAAGATGGTCGGTGGCCAGATTTTTGTGGACAGAGATGGTGTTTTATTTAGTTTCATCTTGGATTTCTTGAGAACTCACCAGCTTTTGTTACCCACCGACTTTTCAGACTACCTTAGGCTTCAGAGAGAGGCTCTTTTCTATAAACTTGATTCACTGGTTCATCTCTTAAACCGACACCTGCTACAGAAAGGACCTGCTGTCTTGGAGGTGCACTTCCTAAGCCGAAACACTCAAGCATTTTTCAGGGTGTTTGGCTCTTGCAGCAAAACAATCGAGATGTTAACTGAGAGGATTACAGTGTTTATAGAGCAACCTTCAGCACTCACCTGGAAAAGCAACTCCTTCCCCCCACAGGTGACCTTCCTTCCACTGCCTCCACAAAGACCTTCTTACCATGACCTGGTTTTCCAGTGCGGCTCTGACAGCACTCCTGAGAACCAAACTGGAGTCAGGTATTTTGTACTTTGAGGCATCCCTCTTCTAAACCAGTTTCTGCAGTTTTCCTTCAAAATTGAATGTTCCTCTTTCCTGAAACTTTTCTTGGGAGAAAATGATGTTTTAAAATTTCAGAATAATCAGTGGAATTGGGTAGAATGACCAAATAACTGGTTTCTTAACTGGGATACTTTTCATAGTGGAAAGGGGCATACTTACATGGAACAAAAGGAATAAACCAAACTGCCCAGGGAAAACTGGGACAATGATTATTCATTATAAGAGGAGATAATTTTATAGATTATATTCCACTGCTAAAGAATTTGGCTTAGAAGTGAATTGCCTTACTTTTCAAGAAATTATTTTAGTGACTTCCATATAAAAAGGGCTCAATAGTTTCCTCCCAATTTCCTTATACACTAAATATCTATTCTTGAAGTCTTTATGGTTCAATTATGGATTTTTCTTCATCTTTATTTTTAAAACACCCTTAAAGGCAGTTATATCTCATGGCAGACTTGCTATCCTAGTACATCACTGGCTCTTACACAGCTCAAAACATTGGAATAGGCTGTATCTTAAGCATAGTTGCTCCTGAGTCATTATTGGCTTTCTCTGTTTTCTTGGCTGGATCCTCAGGCTGATTTTCACTCTGCAGTCACATCCCCCCTCCGCCCCTTAAAAATGTCTTCATGTTGTGCTACTATTATTTTATGGATGTGAAAGCTTTCATTTTTGTAGGTGGGAAAAAGCCTGTATGTGTTCATTACTGGTTGCATCTAAAATAATATATACTTTGTGTGTTGGGGGGAGGTGGAGAGTAAAGGTAGAGAGATATTTTGGAATACTTCCTTGAGTAGTAGCCATCAGGAAGGATACTTGTTTACCCATTGAAGAACACTGAACAATAAAAACTGAATATGTTAATACTTAAATGCTTTGTAATTGTATCTCTCAAAGAGACTGAAATCATTTTGGGAAAAGAGTCCGTCAAATTAACAGGCTGATTGTGAAGAAAATATGAGAACCCATCTTTGTTTCAAATTGTCTTAACTCTATGTACAATTAGAAATGATCAGTTTTTGGTTTTTAAGATTTAAGTGATTAGGATTTCTTTTGGGATCCCTTTTGAAAAAGTTAGAAACATAAGGGAAAATGGTGTCCTTGATTTTAAGAAGAAACAGGTGAGGTGAATATAAAGCAGATGCTTTGGAAACACTAAACACTTTTAAAAAGCTGCACTTGGAGAAAATGTTTAAAAAATAAGATTAGAAATGAAAATTGAGATATTCCTATGTGTATACAGTGCCAAATGGTTTCTACTTTTTATTGTTCTAGAAACAGGACTTTTTCTGTTTTAATGTGAGAAAGGTATTATATTTAAACCTCAACAATTGATAATGCCAAAATGTTATTTTTTAAATTAAGATTTTTTGTGTAACCAAATGGTATTCGTTTGTTTGAAGTTCAGAATTTTTTCCACCCCATAACTATTTGTGATTTTAAAAATATAGTGCTAATTTTAAAGTAAAGATATATAGCCTGAATAAGCTGACATTATAGGACTCTCTGGTGATTGAATGAAAAATCTGGCCATTGAAGGCCCACTTGTGTATATAACTGTCTAATTAGCAAACTTTTATGATTTTTGCTCACTCTTTGGTCTGGATTTGTCTATTGAGATGGTTTTGGAAGGTAGAAAGTAGAGGAGGAAGCCTGAATGGCTCCTATTAGTCTGGTATATCATCTCATTCATTCAGTATGTTCCACTAGTACGATTTTCCACGCTAAAGTCTTGTTAGCTTAGCGGTTGTTCAGTTATTATTTCTCAAGCTCACAGTACTAGAAATGCTTGTATCTTTCAGATAGCCACTGATGTGACAGAACATTATCAAGTTATGGTCACAGCTTTCTACGGTCCCTTTTGTAGCCTTTATTGTGTTTGACCTCTCCTTTATAAACTGCCTCAATAGAAAGTGCCTTTAAAATATAAAAAAATAAGTTTAGAATTTTTATTTCTTACTAGTTTATTATATTCCATCCTTTTTTTGTGCTTCGAAATTTTTTATTCTTCAACTGGACCTCCTAGAGAATTCAGTACCTTTAGGTTAGTGATTTCTTATACGTACATTCCACTTTGTTACCACCCACTATATACTATTTGTAGTTTAAATCTTTCATGAGCTACTCTGAAACTTTATCTCTTTGACAAATGTTTCTAGCCTACATAATCAAGACCTGGGGCCTGGGACTGGATGAAATGATTTAATGATGTTAAAGATTTGCTGTAAAAACTGGCGCCGCGGCTCAATAGGCTAATCCTCCACCTTGCAGCACCGGCACTCTGGGTTCTAGTCCCAGTCGGGGCACCGGATTCTGTCCCGGTTGACCCTCTTCCAGGCCAGCTCTCTGCTATGGCCCGGGAGTGCAGTGGAGGATGGCCCAAGTCCTTGGGCCCTGCACCCCATGGGAGACCAGGAGAAGCACCTGGCTCCTGCCATTGGATCAGCGCGGTGCGACGGCCGCAGCGCGCCAGCCATTAGAGGGTGAACCAATGGCAAAGGAAGACCTTTCTCTCTGTCTCTCTCTCTCACTGTCCACTCTGTCAAAAAAAAAAAAAAAAGATTTGCTGTATCAAATATAATCAACATTATTTTAAGATGTGCTTTGTAGTTTGATAATTCTTAGATTTCACTATTGTTTTCTTTGCCTAGAATTAGTTGCTAAATATGAGGACCTCTAGTGAATACTCTATTTCAATCATGACCATTAAAAGGATGCTGGGAACAACCCCAAGCATTTTATTACCCATTATTGTTACTTAGATAGTTCTAGGAGTTTCCCTGGAATGACCCTAAGTTGCTCTTCACATTTTATAATCAAACAAAGATGAAAACATTCTTCATGGTAGTTAAGGAAGAAGTAATAGAGCTACATCTGTAATAGATGTGTTATGCTGACACTATGAAAGCCAACATGTAGCTATCTGAAAAGTTCAGACATTTTTCCTGAATTTTGTGCACTGACCCTGTGGAATCGCCCAGGCAGACGATTTTACTATTTCTACTCCAAAGGCTCTTTGACCCCAAATCTTTGATGGTGGGCAGTTAATGAGCAAAAAGTGGCAATAAAATCTTGACATTTTAATTTTTTATCTGAAAAATTTCACTTAAAAATTGATAGGAGTAAGTCACAAAAGAAAATTCAGAATGTCATTACTAATAATTGGTAAAATGAGATGAGGGTAAATTGTAAATGTATAAAGTGCTCATTATCAATTAAATCGAGGAAAGTAGCAATTTAAAAACTGAAAATGGTTAGATTATACTACATAAAAATTAAGCCAATTCTATTTTTTTTTTTATCAAATTGTTTGCTTTAGAAAATATTTCTCAGTGAAAATTCATCTATCTTGGCTATATGCCTAAGTGCAGAACTGAGTTTAGACATCACAGTGAGGTTTTTGTTTTGTTTTGTTTTGTTTCGACAGGCAGAGTGGACAGTGAGAGAGAGAGACAGAGAGAAAGGTCTTCCTTTGCTGTTGGTTCACCCTCCAATGGCCACTGTGGCTGGTGCGCTGCGGCCGGCGCACCGCGCTGATCCGATGGCAGGAGCCAGGTGCTTCTCCTGGTCTCCCATGGGGTGCAGGGCCCAAGCACCTGGGCCATCCTCCACTGCACTCCCGGGCCACAGCAGAGGGCTGGCCTGGAAGAGGGGCAACCGGGACAGAATCCGGCGCCCCGACTGGGACTAGAACCCTGAGTGCCGGTGCTGCAAGGTGGAGGATTAGCCTATTGAGCCACGGTGCCGGCCAGGTCTTTATTTTTAGTACCCCAAATTATTTAGATTTGTAAACAAACTCTTTGAAAAATCTGACAGGATTTCAGATTTTCAGCTTTCATTTTAGGTAATAAGTAAATTTTTGAGTAGTTTTGCTAATTATTAAAGGGATACTTTATAATTAAACTTTATGTGTTTAGGTATGTTTCTATAAAACCTGATAATCGAAAATTGGCCAATGGAACAAATGTCCTCGGCTTACTGATTGACACCATATTGAAAGAAGGCTTCCATCTGGTCAGCAGGACAGTATCATCTGAAGACAAAAGTGAATGCTATAGCTTTGAAAGAATAAGAAGCCCTGAAGCATTTGCTATGAACAAAACACCAAAACCAGAGATGACCATCATGTCAGAGCAATCTCAGAAAAAGACATAAAGTTGTGTGTACTGAGTAAAGGAAAATTGTCATTTTCTTGTTTAGAAACTCTCTCCTTGGGCATATATGTACATAGTCAAATCTTTACACAGGCTTTTTGGCCTCCTATTATGCCAACTTTGGGCAATCAGGGCCCTAGCAGTGCTTAAGCTACCCTGAATGGTCTGCTGATCTCTCAACAGCATGTGCTGGATGATACTCACATGTTCCTTCTACCATCAAAGCCAGTTAGCCTTTCTTGAACAGTGAACACAGCTTTCAGAGACGGGTTCTGGAGTCAGACTGCTTGTTTCTAATCCCAGATAAGTCATCTATTAGCTATGTGACTTGGGTATCATTTAACCTCTGTGCTTCAACTTCTTCATCTGGCACATAGGTAAAATGAAGATATCTCCCTCAAAGGAAATGTGAGGATTAAGACAGGGGATTAATGCCTGGCAGAGGCTGGGCATTCAGGAAACTGTTGATGATGTGATAATGATGAAGAAAATGGGTGGCCCACTTTCATTTGAACCTCTTTCATGTGGCCTTTTTTTTCTTCCTTTCCTATGGATATTAGTTAATCCTTCTGTATAGACTTTATATGCCATTATAAAACAAACTTACTCAGTTGAATGTGAGCTTCTCAAACCACTCAATAGTTTTTAACGCTATTATAGGTGACATACCATGCTTACCACTTAGAATGCTTTTGTTATTAAGTAGTACCTAAATTTGGTGATCAGTTTGGAAAAACCTCTGTCAACATTTAATATACACATTCTTAGTGTCATTTGAAACACTAGGATAAACATCTAGAAGAGGAATTACTAAGTCAAAGTGTGCTAAGTACTTTGCACATAGTAGTTAAAAGCTGTTGAGTGTGGGGCTGGCGATGTGGTGTAGTAGGTTAATCCTCCGCCTGTGGTGCCAGCATCCCATAAGGATGTCATTTTGTGTCCTGGCTGCTCCATTTCTGATCCAGCTCCCTCCTAAAGGCATAGGAAAAGCAGGAGATGGCCCAAGTCCTTAGGCCCCTGCCATGCATGTGGGAGACCCAGAAGAAGATCCAGGCTCCTGGCTTTGGCTTGGCCCAGATCTGGCCATTGAGGCCGTTTGGGAAGTGAACCAGTGGATGGAAGATCATCTCTCTGTGTAAATCTGCAAAATATTTCTATTCTAATAAATATTTGCCATGGCCGGCGCCGTGGCTCAACAGGCTAATCCTCCGCCTTGTGGCGCCGCCACTCCGGGTTCTAGTCCTGGTCAGGGCGCGGGATTCTGTCCCGGTTGCCCCTCTTCCAGGCCAGCCCTCAGCTGTGGCCCGGGAGTGCAGTGGAGGATGGCCCAAGTGCTTGGGCCCTGCACCCCATGGGAGACCAGGAAAAAGCACCTAGCACCTGGCTCCTGCCATGGGACAAGCGTGGTGCGCCGGCCGCAGCGCGCCATCCGCGGCAGCCATTGGAGGGTGAACCAACGGCAAAGGAAGATCTTTCTCTCTGTCTCTCTCACTGTCCACTCTGCCTGTCAAAATAAATAAATAAATAAATATATATTTGCCATGAAAGTGATTAAACTAGTTTTATATAAATTTCCATGGTCATACATATAACACTTAAATTCTGTATCCTGAAACTGAAAGGTGGAGGTTGGTGTTGTGACATAGTGGGTAAAGCTAGCTGCTGCTTGAGATGCCAGCATCCCATATTGGTGCTGGTTTGAGACCCTGATACTCTACCTCTGATGCAGCTCCCTGCTTATGGCTTGGGAAAGCAGTAGAGGATGGCCCAGGTAATTGGGCCTCTGCTACCCACACGGGAAACCTGGCGGAAACTCCTGGGTCCTGCCTTGGCCTGGCCCAGCCCTGGCGGTTGTGTGGCTATCTGGAGAGTGAACCAACAGATGGAAGATCTATAACTCTAACTTTCAAATAAATAAATAAATCTTACAAAACCTAAAATGTGGTTAAAATACTTTAGCAAAAAATACTTTAGGGGCTGGTGCTGTGGCACAGTGGGTTAACGCCCTGGCCTGAAGTGCCGGCATGCCATACGGGTGCCGGTTCGAGACCCGGCTGCTCCACTTCTGTTCCAGCTCTCTGCTATGGCCTGGGAAAGCAGTAGAAGATGGCCCAAGTGCTTGGTCCCCTGAACCCACATGGGAGACCGAGAAGAAGCTCCTGGCTCCTGGCTTCAGATTGGCGCAGCTCTGGCCACTGCGGCCAACTGGGGAGTGAACCAGCAGATGGAAGACCCCTCTCTCTCTCTCTCTCTCTCTTTCTCTCTCTCTCTCTGCTTCTCCTTCTCTCTCTGTAACTCTTTCAAATAAATAAATAAATCTTTTTAAAAAAATACGTTAACCACAATTTGGCAAGGAGTAAGTCAGTAACGTTCCAACGGCTTTTAATGTGTTTTTAGCCATTCACATTTGCAGGAAACAATTGAAATTAGGATATTTTGGGCTTGCGCTGTGGTGCAGTAGGTTAATCTTCTGCCTACGGCGCCAGCATCACATATGGGTGCCAGTTTGTTTCCTGGCTGCTCCACTGCCAGTCCAGCTCTCTGCTATTGCCTGGGAAAGCAGTGGAAGATGGCCCAAGTCCCCACGTGGGAGACCAGGAAGAAGTGCCTGACTCCTGGCTTTGGATTGGCGCTGCTCTGGCAGTTGAGGCCATTTGGGGAGTGAACCAATGGAGGGAAGACCTTTCTCTGTCTTTTGCTCTTATTGTCTGTAATTCTAACTCTCAAATAAATAATAAATAGAATCTTTAAAAAAAGAAATTAGGATATTTTTAAATGAGGTAATAAAAATATATTACGTATGGGAAAATACATAATTCATTCAGTGAATATTGACATGTATTGTGTGCCAAATGTATCCCAAATATTAGAGAGCCTTACTGAAAAGAATAAATTTCTGCCCCTCAAGATAGAATACTACAAATATAATTTATAACACTGACAATGGACTTAAAATAACTAAAGCCTTTTAAAGAATTTCTCAAGTTAGAATGCAGAGCTTTTTTAGGAGAGATTATCACAATTAAATATACAATATTCACTAGGGAAACAGAACTTTCAGAGTAGACTCAGTTTCTCATTTTAGTAAATATTTGAGAGATGATCTCTTCTGGAAGCACATCTGTCAGTATCATCTCAGTAAGGCTCTGTGTTCACTTCAAAATAGAGTAGGATACTGTTGGCTGGGATGCCAAGGCATGCAAAAATAATTGAGTCTTGTTTTAGAAAGGGAGGCAGGCAAATGTAGCTTGAAGAAAACAGGTTTGATGCATCATAGGCAAATAAAATCTACCTGCTTTAAGGAAAAAAAAAAAGACTTGTACATTTTTATGTGAGTACCACTTGATTCTCAACTTTTTGCCTGAATAAATTTGTCATTTTTATTTTAAATAAGAAAATGATGGCAGGGCCAGCACTGTGGCACAGTGGGTAAAGCTGCTACCTGCAGTGCCAGCATCCCATCTGGGAGCCAGCTCGAGACCCTGCTGCTCCACCTCCGATCCACCTCTCTGCTATAGCCTGGAAAAACAGCAGAAGATGGTCCAAGTGCTTGGGCTCCTGCACCCACATGGGAAGAATCTCCTGGCTCCTGACTTCAGATCGGCCCAGCTCCGGCCATTGTGGCCAGCTGGGGAGTGAACCAGTGGATGGAAGACTTCTCTCTCTGTCTCTCTAACTCTATTTCAAATAAATAAATAAATCTTTAAAAAAGAAAAAAAAGAAAATGATGGCATAAGCTCATCTTGGCTACTATAGTGTAAATCTTTTTCTAATAAATCATAAACACCTATCATTCCATTTCATATACACAAGTATGAATCTTCACAGTGGCATGTTAAGTTTTGTCAGTTTTAATGGTACCATCAACAGGCCTCCTGTATTATCTCATTTCTGCTGTGTATGGTGTGTTTCTTTGCATCACTCACAGTTTTATTTTTGATAAGGCATCAAAGATGTTAGCTTATGATTTTTGAACCTCAGTAACTTTAAAAAATTTCCGTCTCATGAGGGATCTGTCCTTAATGTGTTGTCCAATGTGAAGTAATGCCATAACTAGTACTGAAATGGTATTTTTACACTTTGTGTTTCTGTGTGGGTGCAAACTGATGAAATCTTTACTTAGTATATACTGAATCGATCTTCTGTATATAAAGATAATTAAAAATGAAAAAAAACCTTGGTGTTAAATTGGAAATTGCATAGATAATTAACTAATTTTTTAAAAAATATCATGTAGGATCTCTGTCCTTAATGTGCTGTACATTGTGAATTAATACTATAACTAGTACTCCAACAGTATTTTTCACTTTGTGTCTCTATGTGAGGGCAAACTGTTGAAATCTTTACGTAATATGTACTAAACTGATCTTCTGTATATAAAGAGAACTGAAAAGGAATCTTGATGTGAATGGAAGGAGAGAGGCAGCGGGAAAGGGGAGGGTTGCGGGTGGGAGGGAAGTTATGGGGGAGGGAGCCATTGTAATCCATAAGCTGTACTTTGGAAATTTATATTCTTTAAATAAAAGCTTTATAAGAAAAAAAAAAACAATTTCCTTTGTAAGTGAATGGAAGTTCTCTCTACAAATATTTCCTGAGAAGGAGCTCTAGTGTTGAATTTACTCTTGCATTTAATATACAAGTCATAATTGAAAAGATTTCTTAGGTCATGGTAAAGTCAGAACTACTTTGGACTGCTTTTAATATATATCTACAGTAAGCAGACAGAACTAGTATAAAATGGTCAAGGGAAAGCAGGTTGAGAGATGGCTTAGGTAATCATAATGTTTCCACCTTTTCTTGTATACCATTTACATCTAACAAACTTCAGCTTTGCTTTATAAGCTTTTATGTTGTCTCTTTATCATAGATCACATCACTAGAGAAGCACAGCATCAGAGACTGTGTTAGGGTATGGAGTAATAAAAGATTTTCCATGAGCATTCTAAACCGCTTTATTTTGCTGTTTTTCCTGTGTGCTGGGGAATTTTATTGTAACAGCAAAATTGGTACTGTAGAAGCCTCTAAGAGGACATTTAAAAAAAAAGAAATTTAGGGGGCTGGCACTGTGGCACAGTGGGTTAAAGCCCTGGTATGCAGCACTGGCATCCCATTTAGGTGCTGGTTCCAGTCCCAGCTGCTCTACTTCTGATCCAGCTCTCTGCTGTGGCCTGGGAAAGCAGTAGAGGATGGCCCAAGTCCTTTGGGCCCTTGCACCTGCATCAGAGACCCAGAAGAAGCTTCTGGCTCCTGGCTTCAGATTGGCACAGTGCTGGTCACTGCAGCCGTCTGGGGAGTGGACCAGCAAATGGAAGACCAACCTCGACCTTGACCTCGACCTCCCCCTCCCGCCTCTCTGTAGCTCTTTCAGATAAATAAATAAATCTTAAAAAAAAAAAAGAAAAAGAAAAAGAAAAGAAATTTAGGAAATTTTATTACCTTCCTGGAGTCAAACCACCCATGTAAAATATAGAATGTAGCACTAATTTAGTATTTTTAAATCTCAACAAATAAAGACACTGAAATATGTTACTAAAAATAAAGCTCTGAAACACCAACAACCTAGTAAAAAAATTATCTACCAGCTTTTCTACAGAACTAAACCTCAGGATGTATCAGGCCTTCTATAATGCTGTATACAAATTTCACCAAAAACCTCATCATCTAAAATAGTCTTAGTATTTATCTAAATTATGTGAAATCCAGCACTACAATCTTTTAATAGACTAAATCTGTACATGGGTAAAAATGGGAAATAAACATTAAGCATTGCACAGAATTAAAAAGGAACTAAACACAGAGCAAAGTACACAGGATTTTGTGCCCCAAACTAAAATGTGCTTAAGACTTGTATAACTGTACAGGGCTTTTAAATAGGTAATCTTCCTTCAGATGTCACAAAAGCACCTCAAATTCAGAAATCATCAGAACAAATTTTTTTTTACCTTATCAGCTGGGTAAAACATACCAATTATGTTTCATGTTATTTTTTCTCATTTCACAACACTTCAGTAAAGCAGGTGGATTTCTTTAAGTTCCCTAGTAGGAACCCAAGTAGTGTGTTATTTTACTCTTTTTGTATTAAGAGACAGGGAAGTCAAGCCACCATGCCTGAGGTTTCATGAGTTCTCTTAAGATGGCGGCTGGGACTGTGCTTAATAGTGATCTTTTATTCCCTCATAGTGCTAGACATTTAATAGACTCAACTGAATTAAAACATTTGGAACATTATATTAGTGAATAAAATCATGGAAAGGAAAGAATTATCATAGACTCAAAGATGGATGAGGATACTTTATATAATCTGGCTTGGAACAGTTCATTTAAGTTACAGATGGCAGAAAAAAATCCCACGGTTCATTCTATTTGAAATTTGGATAATGCCACACAAAAATGAGATGACAACATTAATATACAGGAATACTAGCTCACTGAAAGTTATATAAAATTATATGTTTAAGCAGAGTAAAACAGCCCAGCCCAAATTGGAATATATACAATTTGATAATAAAGTAATGCTATGAGAGTGCTTAGCAATTAAAAAACACCATTAATACAAGTTCTGAGTGATTGTCACATGACTATAATTGGTAATAAATCTCCACTTACCTCCATAATTTAGGAGTCATGAAAAGATAAGTCAGCAGGCCAGCATGTAAGTTAGATGTAACTAGGACAGAAAAACAGAAAGAAATGTTCCGAGCTCTGGATAACTAAATTTCAGCTTGTACATTCACTGAACCTGGATTAACCAAGTGGTTCAAGGATTAAAGTGAAATAGTCCAAAAGATCTTTATACATTCAGAAGATGTATTACCAGTGTTTGCAAAGGCTATTTAGAAACTCAGATTAACATTTTAGGTTTCTGTACATATCACTAACATGCAATATGGTAAAAACCATAAAGATATAGAGTAATATATTTTTTATCTAATGATGGGAAGGCTTTATGACAAGTAGTTTAGTGTGAGTAAACAGAAAGATACTTTGACTTGTAAACAGAAATCCTACAAAACAAGGTTTCACTTCTAGAAAACCAAAATATTTGCTTGCATTCCTTTCATTCAACTTTTAAAAAGTGTTGCTTTGGTCACTTTAAAAAAAACTTCTACAATTTAAGCAGCATCATAATTCATGCAGTACTGAATTTCAATTTGTTTGTTTTTGGCTAACAGTTTTCTTCAAAAGCAAAACCAATTTAGGATGCAAAAAAATTTCAGACCTTAGACAGAACCTTCACTTCCTCTTAAGTCTGTTCCTCCATCAAAAACAAGTAGTCAAACAAGGAACCTCAATTACCTAAATCTATTTTTGGCCATCTTCCGGAATTTTTTGTTAAATCTCCTTTGAAATGCCACAGTTGCACTCTTGGAAAACTTGTCTTCCTGGTTTTCAGATTTCTGTTTATTATTACAGCTCTTCAGCCAGAATGCCAGGTCTTTGTGCTGTACTTGCAAATGGAGACCAGCACACTTCCCCCAATTCAATTACTTGCCTTTCCATTTGAGAAATTAAAGCCATATCAATTTTATAGTTTTAACTTGGATTTTAACTTTGGGATTTTAAATTCTCAATTCCATTCCCTCAGTTTAATACTGGGAAAGACCTTTGTTTTATTAAAAGAGAAGATAAGGTTTAGGAGTATTAACACATTTCAGTCACTGACCCTCATAATAAAAAACAAGTAGGAGTTTTCTTACAGGAGTAAGATGGAGATACGACATTCTAAGGAAAAAAGGGAGTTTCAAAATTCAGTTTTGGCAATATTTAAGATTATATTTCAATCAGTTTATTTACATAAATGTGTTTACATTTTTTTAAAAGGCAAGCATCCGTTGTCCTAAATAGATTGAGTCAGCATGTCTACTCTTATCAATTTTATGTGAATAACTGCCACATTTACCTCTACAGATTGACTTTTATATAGAATTCCAGTTCAGAATATTCAATGATCTTTAATCAAGGTATGCCAAACTGAACAACTTAGTATCACCTGATATGCAATATTACAAAAATAGGGTGAAACATCTTTCCCTAGATTTTCTTAGCTGTATTTTATTCAGTGACATCACCATTGTCTTCTAATGTAAAAACACATTTTTTCCAGCTTTTATCTAGTCCATTATATTCTATATTGCTTTTCTTTGAAAAATGTGTTCTTTTACCTCCACTTTCATTGCACTATTCTGGTCAAGTTTTTTTTTTTTTTTTTTTTTTTTTTAAAGATACATATCTTTTTTATTGGACAGAGTTAAGACAGTGAGAGAGAGAGAGTGAGAGAGGGAGAGAAAGGTCTTCCTTCCATTGGTTCCCTCCTCAAATGGCCACCACGGCTGGCGCTGGCCAGGAGCCAGGCGCCTCCTCCTGGTCTCCCATGTGGATGCAGGGGCCCAAGCACTTCGGCCATCCTCCACTGCCCTCCCAGGCCACAGCAGAGAGCTGGACTGGAAGAGGACCAATCGGGACTAGAGCCCAGTGCCCATATGGGATGCCAGCGCCACAGGCGGAGGATTAAGTGAGCCACAGCGCTGGCCCCTCAAGTTTTCTTTACTAGTATATTACTACAATATTCACATTCTCAGTTTCTTTGCGCCAGATTTTATTTCTTAGAAATCTCTCTCTATAGTTTTGATACATTTTTAACTTTCAAAAAAGCCAACTTCCATTATTTTATTTCAAGAGATTATAATGTCTCCCTTCTTGCTGTATAAAGGTTTATCCTTTAATTGGTTTTCCTGGCAAAAGCACAGTAACAGTTCTAACCTAGTTATCCAAATTTATGTAACCTTTGCCTCAGGTCCAATGGCACAAATCCCAGGTTACTTTTTGGGGAACACTGCATTCTATTTTGGCTTAAATTCTTACCTACTAGCCAGGAAAGTCTACTATTTGACAACTCAATGCACCTTAATTTATAAGCATGCAGGCCACAATTAGAAAACAGACATTTTTATTGACAGCAAAAACAAATGTCCAATAACCCTGTAAATTCCCAAAGTTACAGTTTTGTGTTGAAAGAATCATTTCACAGGGCATTTATTTCCCTCTACTGAACTGAGCCACTATCAGGCTCTCTGTTCTGTACTATCTGTTTTCCGCTTCCAGCCTCAATCCCTTCTCCACATGGTCTCAGTACTTGTAGTTTAGACAGTTCTCACCTTTTCTAAGGGGAACAGCAATGGTGCCAAAATTCATACCTGGAAAACAGGTCATAAAACAAATTAAAAAGGGAAGCTGCTTTGAAATAATAACCATTATCTGGCCGGCACTGTGGCTCAACAGGCTAATCCTCCGCCTTGCGGTGCCGGCACACCGGGTTCTAGTCCCAGTCGGGGCACTGGATTCTGTCCCGGTTGCCCCTCTTCCAGGCCAGCTCTCTGCTGTGGCCCAGGAGTGCAGTGGAGGATGGCCCAGGTGCTTGGGCCCTGCACCCCATGGGGAGACCAGGAAAAGCACCTGGCTCCTGGCTCCTGCCATCGGAGGAGCGCGGTGCGCCGGCCGCAGCGCGCCTTCCGCGGCGGCCATTGGAGGGTGAACCAACGGCAAAGGAAGACCTTTCTCTCTGTCTCTCTCTCTCACTGTCCACTCTGCCTGTAAAAAAAAAAAAAAAAAAATAACCATTATCTAACTGCTGAATTCCTGAATTTTGCTTAAAAGGCAAATGTAAGAAATGTCAATCATCCTCAAAGCCTAACTAAAACCAACAGACTTCATAAAATATTCTTTATACACCAAGAGAAAAACAGATATAAATTTCCAATGGGTTTAAATTAAAAACCCTAAGGCTATATAAAAACAAATTCTTATCCTAACACAAATAGGATTTAAAACAAATGTCCTAGCAGTAAATAAAGTGCTATGTATTTCATCTACAATTTTGCCTTTTTATATTTCTGAAAATTTTTATGTGACTTGGTTTTTTTTTTTGACAGGCAGAGTGGATAGTGAGACAGAAAGGTCTTCCTTTGCCGTTGGTTCACCCTTCAATGGCCGCTGCGGCTGGCGCGCTGCCAGAATCTGGCGCCACGACAGGGACTAGAACCTGGTGTGCCGGCGCCACAGGCAGAGGATTAGCCTATTGAGCTGCGGCGCTGGCCTTGGTTAGTCTTATAACAGTATCTTAAGATGGTAGAGGGCACTTGGCACAGGGATTAAGACACTGCTTAAGAGGCCTACATCCCATATCCAAGTGCCTGAGTTCAAATGCTGGCTCCACTCCTGATTCCAACTTCTTGCCAATGCACACCCTGGGGAGAAGCAAGTGATGGCTCAAGTATTCGGGTCTCCATCACCTATATGGAAGTCCCAGACTGAGTTCCAAGGTCTTAGCTTTGGCCTGGCCCAGCCCTGGATATTGCAGGCATTTGGGGATTGGACCAGCAAATGGAAGATCTATGCTTGTCTCTCTTTCAAATAAAACAAAAACTACAGTAACATTGTCCAAGAAAGTTTGAGAAAGTCTTTTAATATAGTGGCTCTATCTAGTTAAGTACAGGCTTTCAGAAGCACATTACTTTGTGACACATATTAAAGAAAAAAATATATAAAAGTATAGTCAAAACTTTGTTTCTGCAATAATGCTAATGTGGTGTTTCCTGAAAAAATTTTTTTAGGAGCTAGCCCTGTGGCATAGTAGGCTATAGGGCTAGCATCCCATATGGTCGCTGGTTTAAGTCCCAGCTACTCCACTTCTGATCCAGCTCTGTTGGTGTGTCTAGGAAAGCAGCTAAGGATGGGGTCCTTGAATCCATGTGGGAGACCTGGAAGAAGTTCTTGGCTTTACACCCTGTTCAGCTCTGGCTGTTGCAGCCATTTAGGGAGTGAGCTAGGGGATGGAAGATCTCTGTGTCTCTAACTCTGCCTTTCAAACAAACAAACCTTTAAGAAAAATTTTGAATCAGACATATTTACTGATTTTGAAAAAAAGATTTTCTTAAATTGAGAAGCAGAAAGAGATGAAAATAGAGTTGCCACCTGCTGATTTACTTCCCAAATGCCTGCAATGGCCAAACTGGGCTGAGAGCATGGGTATCAATACAGGTCTCCCTTGTGAGTGGCAGGAACCTCAATCACCCCAGCTATCACTTCTACCTCCCAGGGTGTGCAACAGTATAAAACTGGAGTCAGGAGCAGACCCTGGTATGGAACTCAGGTATTATGTGGGATGCAAGTCATCTCAGTTGCTAGGCCTAACAACCTGCCCCATGAAACATGTTAACAGTTGTTACATTTGATAGCACTTCACATTTTGTTGTTAGGTTTAGAATCATCAGATTACTAATGGCTCTTAAAAAGGGATCACAAGCCTGATTGTTCATAGCTCTACCCACAACATTCTGGCTTACGTTGGAAAAATTGTACTTCTATGGTAGCTAAGGCATGAATGTTTATAGGTAGCACTGAATGACAGGAGACCTGAAAAATGAAGAATGAACCAAGGATTTTTATATCCAGCTGCCATTCAGCCTTTCAATTATGTTATTTTGCCATAAAGATATTACTGCTGATTTCCAATAAGCATCCATTATATTTAAGACTATGCTAGGCTTGCAAAGTGTACACATAAAGAATAAGAGGGTCCCTTCCCACTGTTTCAAGTTAGGTATGAAAGTTCATTCATTAGATATGGCATTTGTGCTTGAGGACAACAAATGAACAGGGACAATTTCATGTAGGGGGAAGATACCTAAGGCCTCATTTCCTTTGAGCTGCTACAATACTCCCAGATGGAAAGGCAGTCTGCTTTCTACTATGCTCTGTTGGGTTCTTGTATGTTGGTGTAATATTGCCATTTAGGCTAAAAGTTCTTTGTTGGCAGGGACTATCTCTTATGACTATTTTGAACTGTTTGGTGCAAAATATGTACTTCATAATAAGGATTCTTTTTCACCTGAAAAATGCCAACTTAAACTCCTAAGGCATTTGAATAATTTCTTTTGATGAAGTGAAACTATATTCATAATCACTTATAGACTAAAAAAACTCAAAATCTCACATCCTTGGACCATCATTTTATTAAAATTTATTTACCTAAGAACAAAATTGCCCTACTCTATCGCTTATACACACCACAGTCATGATCAAAATCAGTAGCCACTTTTGATAATTCAATCCCCTCTCACTCAGATGACTTTTGACAGTAGGAGATTTACAAGTACATGGCTTGCCATGTTATAATTGAAGAGGTTTGTAATTTGAATCCTTTAGGGTGTACAAATAATCAGTGAAATCATGAACACATCACCATTCAGTATGGAATAAAGCCAAATTTGCTTAAATGTTAGAATTCTTTACACTGCATCCTAAGTTAACTTGAATTACTCACTTGCACTCTACTTATTAAAAAAATTAAAATCAAATGCCCTGGAGTTACAAGGGGCATAAAACATATTCATCAGAATTCTTAAAAGTTCTATACCTATTTAGTATAATACTCATAAAAATTAATGATTTTCTGCATACTATGTTTATTAAGGTATGAAAATGCTGAAATAATTTTTAAGAAAATATTCAAGTAAGGTTTAAGACTGTAAACTTCAGATAACTAAATTATACAGCACTCCAGATTTTGCCATTATCTTAAATATTTTGTCCGATAATGCTTTTAAAATTTCATTTATCATCACTTTTTCATTTATAGTGCCTCTCCTACAATTTCCAGTGGTGGTAGTTTTCCTTTTGGTTAACCATTACCTTGTACAGTTAGGGTGTCAATATGACAAAGGATAAGGGAAACAATTATAACATTTTTTTCTACAGTGGAAAAGTTAAACATAATTTAATTCTCCACATAAATCTAAAACATTAACTTTTCCATTCTGTTTTTGCAAGTAATGTCAGTGTACATCACATTTGTAAAGTGGATACATTAGGGGCTGACTTTCTTCAAGGATCATATCAATGTGGACAAAACAGAGCCAAGTTCAATCTCTTGAAATTTAAAGGCTTGGAGAGAGACAGCAACTTGCCTGCTTGAGGCTTTATGACTAGCTAAAGCAGAACCAGTTTTTAAGTATTTGAACCTGACCATACTTAAATTCTCTGGGACAGGAACAGTTTAAGATTCTGTATACATTGTCATCTCTTTGTCGAAGTTCCAAAGCTATCTAAAACATTTTTGGTGTAATATTCACAAATAAAAAAACTTTTACGAGGGCTGGCATTGTCGCTCAATTGGCTAAGTTGCCACTTGCAATATCAGTATCCCATAACAGACCACCTGTTCAAGTCCTGACTTGTAAGCTTCTGATCCAGCTCCCTTGGGACCTGTATCCCTTGTAGGAGACCCAGATGGAGTTTTGGGCTTCTGGTTTTGGCTTGGACCAGTGTGACCTTTGTGGCCATTTGGGGAGTGAACCAATGAATGGAAGCTCTCTCGCCCGGTCCCTGGCCTTTCAAACAAAGAAATAAATCTAAAAAAAAAAAAAAAAAAAAAAAAAAAAAGAAGAAGAATTTAATTATACCACAATATAACTTCTACTTTATTTCATGGTTTTCCAAACCAGCAGGAAAGCTTTAGCTTCCTACACATGTTCAATTGATGTTTTAATAAATTCATCCTGTGACACTGAATAGTTTACAGAGCAACTGCCTCAGAACAAAGTGACTTGTTAGAATGAGCAGCTATACACATTAATGAATAAGAACTAAGTATGGGAATTACACTGTCTAAGACTTTAAAAAATGAGAACATAGCAGTAGAAAATGATTTAGATTCTCATGTTTAGAATCATCAAATCAATGTAATACAGATTTTCACTTTTAAATTTTAGTATATATTTCATCTTGCATGATTCTTACTCATTTATGAATTCTTTGATGAATTTTAAATATCTTTAAACATACCAATTACAAGTAATGTTTCCAGCACAGGAGTAAGTAACAATCAAATTAACAGTAGAGAAAAATGTATTTAACAGTTTATTTTACTAATAAGAACTTTATCTTTTCAACTGGGAAGTTGAGTATAAAAATACAGAATATTAAAAATAAACATTTTGAAAACAGAGAAGGCTCTAAAATCATAAAATTGCTAATAATGGAATTTAGAAAAATTCTGACTTACCTTTCAAAACCAATTAGACAAAACAGATCTAAATCATTCAATACTACTGAAAATAGATACTGGATACTTATGTATCACAAGATTTCAGAAAGTTTAACATCACTTTTTTTATGCAGTAAAACTTAAAATATATTACATACCATAACTGTAAAATCATACATTCTGTAGACAAATAAATGAACATGATGAAAATGTAAACATAATAAACTTAGCTTAAAATAAAAGAAATTCATAACTACTCAAAGATCTCCCATAACTAATAATTATGCAGGTCTGTATTGAAGAAAAGTTAGATTTTTTTCATTAGTCACTCTCAGGCCTTGTTTTCAACTCTGGATAAAGTCTATTGAGAAATTATCTATCTCAAGTTAAAGGTTGGCACTGTGCCATACATTGTATGAGAACTGATGTTAAGTTCAAATTTATTCTAATACAACAGTGTCTTAGGGCTTTTTGCTTACATAAAAAAGAGGAGGATAGAGTCTTAACTGGCAATGAGAAGCTAATTTTAGAAAATTGCTTAAAAATAATCTTAGTAGCCAAACATGTCAGGAAAATTATAAAGGAATATACATTAACTTAAAAATACCCAAATATTTTACTGACACCTAGGGCATGCCTATTTTGAGAGGAATCAATTATTAAGAGCAACAAAGGCCATGTTATGACATCAATCCAAGAGGTTACATATAACAAGGAAAGAACTTCAGTTGATTTGGAAATATACTAGGTCCTCAAACAAAATTCCAAAAACAAGATTATTTTCCACCAGGGCAAAGCATCTGAATGTAAACAGTGATCAACTTGATAAACAATAAAGCAGGAAAAAACCTCTAGCTACTAAATACTTTTAATGCTCTTTAAAGTACTTAACACTTTCCAAAACCCTGAATCCTGAGACAGTAGCATAGCTGAGATTCTTCTATTCCAAAGTGCTTTCTTATAACTCATAGAAAAATATCTGGGAGCCCATTTTACTCTATTAAAGGGACAAGTTTTTTTTTTTTTTTTTTTTGACAGGCAGGGTTAGAGAGAGACAGAGAGAAAGGTCTTCCTTTTCCCGTTGGTCCACCCCCTAAATGGCCGCCACGATCCGAAGCCAGGAGCCAGGTGCCTCCTCCTGGTCTCCCATGCGGGTACAGGGGCCTAAGCACTTGGGCCATCCTCCACTGCCTTCCCGGTACACAGCAGAGAGCTGGACTGCAAGAGGAGCAACTGGGACAGAATCTGGCCGGCACCCCAATTGGACTAGAACCTAGGGTACCGGCGCTGCAGGCAGAGGATTAGCCTAGTGAGCCAGGGTGCCGGCCACAAGTTTTCTTGATTTACAAGAGTGTTTCTCTTTTCACTGTTGTCCAGGGGGTAAAATAAGCTTGGTGAAATTTACTCAACTAGCTTGGCATCTCAAAAGAGCCCTTACCAAGACTTACCTTTATATATAAAATGTAACCTGGCAAATACTGCTTCTCATCTGTCTTGTAATGCTTCAGTGAATTGTGATGCTGGCAATCTATGAATTTAATCTAATTGAACCTAAGAGATACCATATCAATGAGATCCTTTTAATTCAGTAGCCATACTAACATTGATATTGATGAATTTTTTAAATTTTTGACAGGCAGAGTTAGTGAGAGAGAGAAAGGTCTTCCTTTTTCCATTCCTTCACCCCACAAGTGGCTGTTACAGCTGTTGCCTTGCCGCCGGCCGGCGCGCTGCACCTATCTGAAGCCACGAGCCAGGTGCTTCTCCCGGTCCCATACGGGTGCAGGGCCCAAGGACCTGGGCCATTCTCCACTGCATTCCTGGGCCACAGCAGAGAGCTGGACAGGAAGAGGAGCAATCTGGACAGAACCCGGGGTGCTGGCGCCGCAGGTGGAGGATTACCCTAGTGAGCTGCGGCACTGGGTGATATTGATGAATTTAATTAGAAAGGAAACTAACACATTACTATGTTATTAACTGTTTACTATAGAGCCTCCAATTGACATGAAGTAATGCAGTTTCCCTAATCAAGCTCATTAGGTTTATAGGCTATTAAGGGAGAAACTTAAAAGTACATAATCATGACACCACATAGCAGCAATGACACTATTTTAAGGGTGACAGAAAAGGAAATTGTACATTTTCCATGTGTGTATGCATGGGCATAGGGTGTACTTTTCTGAAAAAATACCTAAGAAAATTTGTAAAGGCTGAATAGCAATTCCTAATAGTCCCACTACCTGGATTTCCTAAAGGGCAGAATGAAAATGGTGATTAAAACTTTCCAGAAGGCCAATTCTTAAACTGATACAAAATACTGAAAAAGTGGTGTCTAAAATAAGTTTACAATTTAGATGTACCATTTAGCTACCAAAGTGTAATTTCTAATTATTGAGTTTGGCAAGCTACAGTATGCTCAGATGAGATGAGTGAAATTTGGTGGTTTGGTATCTTAAAAACAAATATGATCTATAAATTGTGTAGATTTACTCTGGGCAGTTGAATAGAGGTAGTTTGCTCAGGGAAGGGCTCTGACTCATTTGTCTGTATGCATGTATATCCATGGACCACAAATAAGAGCAAGAACATATACACACATCTCAGTGTTACTGAAACACTTTTCTAGGTGCATGCTTCCTTGGTAGTAAACAATTTTGCCATCGTGGAATATCTGACAATTTGTGCTTGATAGAGTATTTCCAGATACAAACTTATCTTTATGGCAGACCTTGAAATATAGGTTGCAAAGGTATCAGTTACTAAACTCGAATACTTTTGCCCCTTTCAGAACAAGTTCTGGAAAGCCAACATTACTCCCCTCCCCCCTTCTCAGCCTCCCCCCCCCCCCCCCCGATTTCTATTATAATGGAAGCATTCAATACAATGTGTGAAAGACCTGAATTATTGTAGTTGAAGGATTAAGCAGGATAACAATATAAGCGCTACATTAAAGTCTCCCTGTCATTCTATTTTATTGCTTAGTATTTAAGTAGTTTTGTCGTCCTTGCCTCATTAGTTCTAAGATAAAAACTGTAGAAGTTAGTCCAAGAGCATCAACTCTGCAATCAAACCACTTGAGCTAGAATCTTTACTCCCTAACTTACGACTTACATGATATTAGGCACACTATTTCCATGACTCAGTTTTCTTACCTCTAACATGGGGATAATACACTTCTCTCATATGGAAGTTGTGAGGATCGAGTTAATAAATATAAGTTTCTGGCTAGGATAAAGTTTGAATAATTTCCATATATACTTGAAAAAATCAACAAACTTGTTGGGTAGGTATTAAAATGTTTTGACAGGTTCGAGTCATTTTCAGTAAAATAATTACTCAAATAAAAATTTACTAGCTTATTTCTCAGATAGGCAAACATACACAAATGTGCCAAGAGTGACATTCATTATTGTATTTACAATTCTTTATTACATCAAGGTCTTCATACATGAGTATAGGTTGAAGAGTACCCAAGAAAGTCTGAAAAGTTATTTCAACTGTAAAAACTAAGGAGCCTGAATTAAAAGATATCATAAAAACTATCTTCTCAAGCCATAGCATTGTTTAATCATCTCAACAATGATTCATGCTCAGAAGACTAACAGACAGTACAGAACATTTCCTGCAAATTTGATGCCAGTCAAGACTCACTGCCAATTTTGGATTTAAGATTGATCTTCCTAGGAACACTCTGCTTAATAAATGAGCATCCATCAAGTACTTAGTGTGGTGTGAAAAGCTGCAACTGAAGATATCCCTCTTTATTTCACTACAGAAAGAAAATCCCAAGTGTTAATTCTAAGCCCAAGGCATGGCTCTGCAATCTTAATGTCCAAGCATCCTAGAATGCAAACATCAAAGAATGTCCTGTTGACACTTTAACTCAGTTCTCCCCAAATCAAAACTCTGAGTGTGGAATTGATTGCTTCCTGTTAGTTTATCCAAGTTCTTCACCCCTTTTCTCCTTTGAAGTCTTAAAAGGGAAATAACTACTTAATGATTCAGATCTACACTGGATTTCCAACAGCCTCCCAGGATTCTAACTTGAGGACAAATGCTAAAACATAGAAAGCTTTTAGAAATATTTAAAAATTATATTCCCAGCTCTGGTATTTTCTTTATTCTATGGTTCTCAAGCAAACGATACATGCTTCTGAAAACTTTGATTCCGAGCTTTGCAGAGTACCTCCCTTTGATACTGTCAGTCGTGTTAAAACTGTGCTTTCTGATACAAACTGTTAAATAAAAAACCTCATATTTTTCTATCATTTCCTTTAGCCAAAACTGCTGTTAGCACAGTTTTAAGGAAAGGATTAATTCTAGCCAGTGTGTTCCTCTTCATCCCCAAAGAGGTTTTTTAAATCTCATTGATCAACACCATTTCTCCTGTTTCACGAATTTTATGGTCTCCCTACAATAGTTATTTCCATAAACCACAATTCCATAGCTGGTAGAAAGCCCTTGTCAGTTTATTTTTGCCCACCTGAAATTCAACCTTGCTTTGACCTTCAATGCAAGGAAGAATAAGCCAATTTTTTTTTTCTTTCACAAGCAAGATTTCCAGTACAGCTAATCACTTCTTATGATATTTGAACATCTCATATTCTTCCCATTCTCTTAATATATAGTAGTTGGTTCACATATTCTACATGTGGCTTAACATGAATCACAACCAAGGCTGCCGATCAACAACGGTTTGGGGAAACAAATATTTAACAAACAGCAATAGTTTAACCTAAATAAATGAGGGATTTGCATGCTAGTTTAGAAATCTGTTGGGTCTTTACCTAAAGACTCCAAATTATATTCCTAGCCAAACTGTTTGGCTACATAAACCTCATGATCACCTGATAAGGAAAAGTACATTGAAAGAATTCAGTTTTAAAACAAATATAGGGAGCATTTTAAAATCTACTTTCCCTGAAGTTACACCTATTTAGAACTTTCTAGAAAAAACAAAATCACTTTTTAAAGCTCCAAATTTGAGTTTTAGAGGCATCTAAATACACACAAGAATCACTAATTTAAAAATGGCAGCATAACTATTATAAACCCGAAGCTTTACTTTTGTATCTTTTTTCTATACTTTTCAAAGGATGTAACACCCACCAAAATGCTGACAGAAGTGGCATAAGGCCTGACATACAATGTGTACTTAAGACTGGTTTGATTCCTTCCTCCTCAAATACAAGCAAATTTCTAGATGTCCAAATAACAGTTTCTTTGGTCAATTAGTCCAATTATTTCTCAGGCTCTAGTACACCTGCCTCTCTAGATAAACTGTAAATTAACAGCATGTCAGAAATATGGGTCAAATTCTGAAAAAACATTCAGTGTATTCAAATATTTACTGCATAGTGTTGTGCTTACAGTTTATAATCATGTTTAAATTGAATTATCCACAAGTATTTATCAACAGTGAGAAAAATTGTTACCAAATGTGAATTATAGAATTTTAGAAATGTTGTTTGTTGATAAATTTAATGACTGAGTAGAAAAAATTCACAATTTTATATACATATTAGATTTCTGAGCAAACTGAGCATATTTCAGTAGTCACAGTCACATGGTAAACAAGATGCTTCTCCCATATCCTTATATTAATGTATCTTGAAAAACTAATTCAATTTTATGTACTGTTACAATGTTGCAAAATTGATTTAAAAACCCAACTAAATATGTAATGATAGAATTCAGATTCAAAAGAAATTTCAGGGACATATGATTGCTCTACCAATCAAGATGCTGTTTGGAATACCTGAATCCTATTATCAGTGCCTGGGTTGAGTCCTGGCTCCACTCTTGATTTGTTTCCTGTTATTGTGCATTCCTGGAAGGCAATAAGTGATGGCAGGTAACTGCCTGCCACTCATGTGGGAAACCTAAGTTCTTTTCTCTTGGCTTCCACCTGGTTGATGCCAGAATTTGGAGAGTTTCAAATAAATGAAATACAAATATTTTTGGGGGAAGCCAGAAACATATCCCCCTATTGTTTCCTTAAAAGTAGATGCTCTGGGGCTGGCCCTGTGGCACAGAGGGTAAAGCCACTGCTGGACATGCCAGCATCCCATATGGATGCTGGTTTTAATCTCTGCTGCTCCACTTGCAATCCAGCTTCCCACTAATGGCCTGGGAAAGCAGAAAACAGCCCAAGTCCTTGGGCCCCTGCAGCCACATGGTAGACCTGAAAGAAGCTCCTGATCATCCCAGCTCTGGCCATTGTGGCCATCTGGGGAGTGAACCAGTAGATAGATCTCCCTCTCTAACTCTTTGAAATAAATTTTTAAAAAAGCTCTTTCTCATCCCTGGGACTGTAATGCCTTAGATTAGGATATAAATTCATTAATTCAATTATGCAACTAGAAGGATGTAAGGCTATTACTACTTGATTTTGAAAGAAATGTCATTTTAAATGAGATTTTTTGCCTTTCCTAAGATCTCTATGTATTATGGTTATGCTAAGAAAAATTAAATTCCTCTTTAAGAGAAAAATTCTTAATTTTTAATCTAAAAGTTGCATCACATTATCAAGTATTGATAACTACAAAATAAATCAGTTTGCATTTCATTATTTATTAATACAGTTTCAAAATTAAGATACCTACTTTTTTTACTTACCTTTAGACGTTTTAGGGGCTGGAAGATTGGAGAAATGGTGATGAACTCTCTTATCCAAGAACTGGGGTTCTCAAATTCCTTTTCAACACTATGAGAACTCAGAGTGCTGAAAATGATTTCTAAATAATCTGATTTTAAAAATATTTATTTCTGTGAGTTAATTTTTTATCATCACTTTTCTTTTTTCAACTTAGTTTTTGAGATCATTTTTAATTTGCATTAGTCAAAGGCTTAATGCTTCACTAAGTAAAATAGTTTAACAAATAAAAAGGCCATAGCTCAACAGAAAAATAGGCAGGGACTATAAACAATACTCAAATGAAAGATGCTAAACTTCACTCATAAATTTTAAAATAGCTACAAAATAATTAAAACTATAGTGGTACTCATTCCTATCAATTTTTTTTGCTAAAAATTTAAAACAAACTGTCAGAACACTGCATTTGCAGCAAGACTGATACATACACACAGGCATTTTATTTTTTAATTTAAGCTCCAAGCTCCATCACGTGACAACATGCTATATTTGTCAGTGTCTGGTTTATTTCACTTAACATGATGTCCTGCAGTTCCAATCATTTTGCTGCAAATGATTCATTATATTTTTACATCAGAATAATACTCCATTGTGTGTGTGTGTGTGCGCGTGTGTGTGTGCGTATACACACTACATCTTTTAATCCATTAATACAATGATGGAAACTCTAGGTGATTCCTTATTTGAGCTACCGTGAACAGTGCTGCTATCAACATGGTAGGAGAAAAATATTTGTAAGCTACTTATTTGACAAAGGATTAATATCCAGAATATATCAGCAACTCAAAAAAATGAACAAAACAGCTGAGCCAGTTTAAGAAACGAGCAAAGAACCTGGACAGTTCTCAGAACACAAATGGCAAATATATGAAAAAAAATGCTCAATATTACTAGCCATTAGCAAAGTGCAAATGAAAATCACAGTGAGATACCACCTCATCCATCAGAATGCCTATTATCCAAAAGACAAACAACAAGTGCTGGGGAAGATGTAGAAAAAGGGGAACTTTCACATACAATTAATGAGAATGTAAATTAGTGCAGCCACTGGGGTAAAGCAATATGGAGATTTCCTTAAAAACAAAAACAAAAACACACCTGCTCTGCTGTTCCACTTGAGATCCAGCTCTCTGCTATAGCTTGGGAAGGCAGCATGCTGAAGATGGCCCAACTGTTTGGGCCCTTGTACCCATGTGGGAGACCTGGCAGGTGGTCCTGGCTTCAGACCTGGCTTTGGCTTGGGCCATCTGGGTATTCAATCAGCAGATGGAAGACCTCTCTGTCTGTAACTCTCCCTCTCAAATAAATAAATAGAAGTGCTACATTGTTGAGGAGAGTTAATGTACAGATAAAGGTTAAGGACTACAGATGTAATTTGTTCATATCATGGGAATAATGATTAATAACAGATTGCTAAAAAATTTTTTTTAAGATTTATTTTACTTGAGGGGAGGGGAGGGGAGGGGAGGGGAGGGGAGGGGAGGGGAGGGGAGGGGAGGGGAGGGGAGGGGAGGGGAGGGGAGGGGAGGGGAGGGGAGGGGAGGGGAGAGGAGAGGAGAGGAGAGGAGAGGAGAGGAGAGGAGAATGTCTTCCATTCGCTGGTTTACTCCCCAAATGGCTGCAATGGACGGAGCTGTGCTGATCTGAATCCAGGAGCTTCTTCCGGGTGTCCCATGTGGGTGCAGGGGCCCAAGAACTTGGGTCGTTTTCCACTGCTTTCCTAGGCCACAGCAGAGAGCTGGTACCAAAGTGAAGTAGCCAGGACTTGAACTAGCGCCTATATGGAATGCCAGCAGTGCAGGCGGCAGCTTTACCCTCTATGCCACAGTGCTGGCCAATTGTTAAAGTTAAATCATGGGCACACATCAGAAATCTAGCCTAATCTGTAAAAATCAGATGCAGTATTGGAAAAAGTTGGGAAGAAATTAGTTGAGCTGGTGAAATGGCAGAAAACCAAAGCACAAAGGAAAAAAATGAATAAATTAGGATTAATTTGTAAAAAAAAAAACCAAACAACTTAGGAAAGGTTGGGGCAAGATCATGGGGAACCTGCTAAGCTAAAAAGCTTGAATTTTACTCTATCAGAGTTTTAGTCATTTAGGAAGATTAAATTAGTGGTATTTACAGTAGATGAACTTGTTAGACTAAAATAATCAGAGGCAAAGAATTCCTTGGTTAAGACGTTGTTGAATAAAAATGAGAAACAATGATGGAGGGATCAAAGACAATTGTGGTTCATTTGGGTAAATGTACACCATGAACAAATTCACTGTTTCTTGGAACCATCAGCATTGACTCCAGCTAAAGTGATCAAGAAGAAAACAATTTCAGAGCTATCAAAACACAATTTGTAAAAACCTGATTATACTTTTACCTATTATTTATTTAAACATTTTGTTTGTATTCTAAATAGTCTCATATGGAAATTTTAACCTTGAGTCAGAGTCATAAAAATAACTATCCTATCTTAAAGGTCAAATAAGCTGAACTACATAAAGTTGTCAAGGTTATCTTAAAGAAATGTGGAAAACAATCTTGTAGATTAGCTAAAAGCTTAAACACCCATAAAAGATCTGGCTTATATAAACTATTTGATCCTCTCAGTGACTATTCTTTTTGTACATTTGATCACAGACACATATACCACCTTGCTGTTCCTTGTATACACCAAAAATATTTCAGCCTTAGGGTCTTTTTATCTGCCTGGAAGGTGGTTCTTCCAGTTACATGAAGTGGTCCTTTATTGCTTTTGTTTAAACGTCATTTCTGTGAGACATTTCTTGACCATAATAGTTAAAAATGTACTTCTATTGTCTTTTCAAACACCTTTGTTACACATTTCCCTCCTTCCCCAATTTTTTCTATAGAACTTAACATTATCTAAAAATCACAAGTAGCATCTACCAGTTTTCTGTTCATTCCATTACCTGCCAACAACACCAAAGAATGCAAGCTCCATGAAGGCTGGGATTTACCTGTTTTGTTCCATGATGACTATTCTTTTTAAATAAATTTGTATCCCTCTCTACAAATGTTTCAAATCTGTTAGTGCTAATTGACAAAAATTAATATTTTCATATTGGCAAAACAATAATGAAAATATTAACTGATATAAAGATCTAAGTTAAAATTAAATTCTTTTAAGTGACACATTTAAGTTTTCTTGACTTATAGGACAACAAATACTAGACTGATAGCCTCATCACAAAATGGTATTTTAAACTAATCACAAGGAAATTTTAAAATAAAGGAATGAGAACTTGGCCTAGAAGTTAAGATGCCAGTTAAGATGCGCACATCCCATATCAGAGTGCCTGGGTCTGATTCCCAGCTCCTGCATTGGCAAGGAGGTAACAGTGAACTGGGAGGTAACAGTGATGGCTCAAGTAGTTGGGTTCCTGCCACTTGTATGTGGGAGACCTACATTAAATATTCCCAATTGAGCCCAGTCTTGGCCATTGTGTAGTGAACTAGGAGATGGGAGCTCTGTATTTCTGTGGGGGTGGGGGAGAGTTATCCTATAGTTACTATCATCAGCTATTAAGACTAAAGAAAAAAAAAAGTCTGAGTAGTTTTATAAGAATTTGTATTTTCTGGAACTATTAGATCTATAAGCATAAGTTTTCCCAAAGATTATAAAATAATAAAATATAGGGGCTGACGCTGTGGTGCAGCAGGTTAACGCCTTGGCCTGGGGTGTCAGCATCCCATATGGGCTCTGGTTCGGGACCCAGCTGCTCCATTTGCGATCCAGCTCTCTGCTATGGCCTGGGAAAGCAGTGGAGGATGGACCGGGTCCTTGGAACCCTGTAACCGTGCGGGATGCCCGAAAGAAGCTCCTGTCTCCGGATCGGTGCAGCTCCAGCTATTGCGGCCAGCTGGGGGTGAGCCATCAGATGGAAGACCCCCCCCCCCCGCCCCGTGTGGCTCTGACTTTCAAATAAATAAAAATCTTTAAAGAATAAAATAATAAAATACAGAAATAAGCCAACTATGGGGTACTTAAATTGAATCACCCAGGCTAAGATAAACGAAAGTTTTAAGTTATAAAAGAAAGATATGCAGAATACATTCAACAATCAAATTGAGGAATATTTAATATACAGGTAGCTTATATTTTTGTTTTTTGGGATGTCAGAAATTCTGACCTCTGCATATAGCATAAGAGACGTATGAACAATAACAACACTCTTCAGGCAGTTTACATGTCTAAAAACACAAAAATCCAATCACAAGAATACAATAAATATCAGGTTACTAAAAGTCCTAAAGAGAGGAACTGTATTCATCAATATTTAAGGGTATTACTTATGAAGTTTTTATATGAATTCAATATATTAATAATCAAGAAATAAGCCCAAACAGGAATTAAATGGTGAATATAATTTTCAGTATAACAAAGACAAAAAATAGCAACTAACTTCTCACCTCGTACATCAATTTTAATATAAAAAGTTTAAACATTTATTCTTCCAACATATTTCTTCTAAGTATCTTTAAAAAAAACAAAGAAAATTAGAAACACCTAGGATGACTTAATAAACAAGGTAAGAACATAAACTATTAAATTTCTGGAGGACTTAGTTCTGTATTAAAAAGGCTCAAGCTAACAGTAATAAAACAGAAGTTATACAAAATCCCTTGATTTTAGATATCTAACTACTTTCTAGAGACAAATCTATGTATTTATTTATTTATTTATTTATTTATTTTTTGACAAGCAAAGTGGACAGTGAGAGAGAGAGACAGAGAGAAAGGTCTTTCTTTGCCATTGGTTCACCCTCTAATGACCGCTGTACCGCACTGATCCGAAGGCAGGATCCAGGTGCTTCTCCTGGTTTCCCATGGAGTGCAGGGCCCAAGCACTTGGGCCATCATCCACTGCACTCCCTGGCCACAGCAGAGAGCTGGCCTGGAAGAGGGGCAACTGGGACAGAATCCGGCACCCCGACCGGGATGAGAACCCGGTGTGCTGGCGCCACAGGTGGAGGATTAGCCTAGTGAGCAGCGGCGCCGGCCGAGACAAATCCATTTCAAAAGTTTAAGGCAGGGGCTGGCGCTGTGGTGTAGCAGGTAAAGCCAGCGCCTGTGGTGCCGGCATCCCATGTGGGCACCTGTTCAAGTCCTGGCTGCTCTACTTCTGATCCAGCTCTCTGCTATGGCCTGGGAAAGCAGTAGAAGATGGCCCAAGTCCTTGAGCCACTGCACCCACATGGGAGACCCATAAGAAGCTCCTGGCTCCTAGCTTCGGATTGGCTTAGCTCCGGCCATTACAGCCACTTGGGGAGTGAAACAGCAGATGGAAGACCTCTCTCTCTCTCTGCCTCTCTGTAACTCTGCCTTTCAAATAAATAAATCTTTAAAAAAAATTTAAGGCAGCATTTTTATTCCTTTTTCATATTATTCAACAACAAAACAAGACTCAGAATTAAAACTTTTTCCACGAGGAAGAAACAGTAATATCCACCTGCAAAAGGGGAAAAAAAATCAATTTCATCTAGAAAGTCAATTTCTAGATAAATAAATAGATTGACTGGAAAATCATGGATTATGAAAGTAAAAGCTTGCTAATCCAAGTATGGCTAACTTGTGCATCTACTGGTAAGAATGCTTAGTGGCTGTTAACTCTACACTAACAAAAAGGATACAGATTGTATTGAAGAAAACTTCTAATGTTAAATGTAGAATTTAGTCTTTGGCAGATCTTTCAAATCTGCTATCACATATACATCTGTGTACTCAAGAGATTTATATTTGAATACAAGATACAAAATGAACTGCTGCATGACTGAAACTCATCTCACTACCTCCTAGATAATTGCTTGATGTCTTATCATCTCACAATCCAACTAACAGTTTGAAAATGATCAATACCAGAATTATTTGGAATTAACTTAAAAGAAAAACTAAATATACATCCATACATTTAGAAACACAAATATAAAAAAACAAAAACAACTTCTAGGTTGTTCTGGAAAATATTGGGCAGTATATTGGACAAACTCTAATTCATTCAATAAATATTTCTAGGCATGGAACCAAAAACTATTGTTAATCTTTTGTATAATGGATAAAAGGAAATAAAGGAAATAGGTTAAGAGTGTGATGAATGATTTTTAAGAGTACCAAGGCAGTACTATTTACATGTAAGAGCTGGCATTTAATTCTAGCCACCACATATGTGAGGGTATTTCAAAATGTTTGTGGAGAGCACAATTAAAAAATAATCCATGCACAATTTTTGCATAACATGCAATTTCCATGAACTTTTTGAGGACCCTGTGTATAGTGTATTGCTTCTTTATTTTGGGGAAAAAATTTGTGGGTAAAAAAAGTGAAATTATTTTTAAAGTTTGAGTTTTTGTCTTATATAATTTCTTACCTTCAATTTTGAATTTAAACAGAAGATTCTTTACCCCTTGAATATAATCTTTAAATTACAGTTGAAATAGGATTTCCAAAAGACAATTATGACTGATATTAAAAACTGATTTTATACTGTAGATTTTTTGCTTGAAACCAAAGAGTAAAATATGTCTTGTAGAAAACATCAGTTATGGTACATTGTACAAACATAGTCACCCTGAATGTCAATGTTTTATTTAAAGACTATAAACATCAGATGTAAGCAACAGAAGGTAAAGAAAGTATTTTCTCCCAATTAAATGTTTTACTGTATTTATAAAGTTAATAGCTACCATCATAACTGTCTTACTCTGTAGTTAAATAGTATATATAAAAAACTAAACAAGATCTTCATATTTTCATTTTGTCAAAAGTCTTCAGCTAAGGAGTTAAGACATTTAATAAAAAAAGCAGAGGGGCCAGCACTGTGGTGTAGAGTTTTAAGTTTCCTACCTGCAACACCAGCATCCCATATGGGCTCTGGTTTGAGTCTTAGCTGCTCCACTTGTAAGCCATCTCCCTGCTGGTTGCCTGGGAAGACAGCTGAGGATGGCCTACATGCTTGGGCCCCTGCCACCCACGTGGAAGACCCAGTAGATCAGCCTGGCCCAGCCCTGACAGCTGCAGCCATTTGGGGAATGAACCAGCAGATGGAAGATCTCTGTTTCTCACTCTCTAACTCTGCTTTTCAAATAAATAAATAAATCTTAAAAAAAAAAAAAAAAAGTGAGAACAACATACTATGATAGTTTGAAGACACAAGATTACAATCTTAATCTGTCATCTGTAGCAAATTATTTTGAGTTTTTTTTTAACTACCCAATGACTACACTGTTATTCTATAAGATATTTTATACCTTTAAAATTCTTATTAAGATGCAGTACAATGGGTTTAGCCATGGCCTATAGAGCCAGTGTCTGTTATGGGTGCTGGATTCAAGACCCAGCTGCTCCACTTCCAATTTGTCTCCCTGCTAATGTTCCTGGTAAAGCATCGAGGATAGCCCAAGTCCATGGGCCCCTGAACCCCATGGAAGATGCAGAAGAAATTCCTGTCTTCTGCCTGGCCCACCTGCAGTCATTGCGGCGTCTGAGGAGTGAACCAGCAGATGGTGGGTGTCTTTCTCTGTACCTCTGCCTTTAAATAAATTCTATATATACACACTTATATCTACATTCGTATGTCTTTTTATCTATCTATTTATCTAACCAACCAGTTGTTATTAAGTGTATCATAAAAACCCCAGTTTTTTAAATATGAGAGGCTGCCACCCAATGGCAGGGATTGGGTTGGGTTGTAGTCAGGATCTCAGTTCAAATCTCCCACGTGAATGGCAGGAACACAACTGCTTGAGCAGTAACTGCTGCCTCCCAGGTACCCAGCAGTATGAAGCTGGAGTCAGGAGCTGAAGTTGGTATAAAACTCAGATAGTCTGATATGTGACACGGACATCTTAGCTAGTGGGCCATATACCTGCTCCTTGTGTGCATTTTAAGACTCAGCATTTAACTCATATGTTTTGATGCATTCCCCCTTCACATATAAGGAAATATTTAGAAACATTATGAAGCAGTATTTCCAGCAATCTATTCAAAATACAATATATATATTTTATATGTTAGACAAGAATGTTAAAGTTAAAACAAAGGGAAAACTAGTATATGTACTATCTTAAGTAAAAAAATCTGAATATTTACATTGAATAAACATGCTAAGTAAAATGAATTCATCTGAAGCAGCACAAGTTCTTTCAGGAATCGCTTGATGACATTCAACACAATTATTAAATTGTAATCTGTATCCGGGTTCCTCATCATGAATTCAACTAACTACAGATCAAAAAGATTTTCAAAAAACTCCATTTGTATTAAACATGTACAGACTTTTCCCCTTATCATTATTTCCTAAACAATATAGGGAATAACAACTATTTCCTTAGTATTTACAGTCATGACTTAAAATATATGGGAAGTTGTGTATAGGTTATATGCAATACTACACGATTTTATATGAAGGCATCATAGAACTTGGTATTTGTGGAGGACCTACCAACCCCCCATGGATATCAGGGGACAAAGGTATATAACTTTAGTAGACAAAATACATCTGAAAAGATTATGTACTAACTTATATTTACAGAATTATGCTAAACATAAAATTAAGAATACTGAAAACTAATTATTACTAAAATTGAAAACACATCAATAACATTTATATTAAAGTACAACTGTAGAGTATGGCCAACCTTACTTCAGCAGCACAGTTAATACTGGAGATAATTTTAGAATCTTAACGCCAGTATTTACGTGCTGCTAAGGCACTGCTGACATTGCTATGTATCGTAAGAGCTATGAATAAAAAGAAACATTTTCTTCAGAAGATCAGATCCTTGTATTTTTGAGGCAGCACAATATGGCCTGCACCTTTTTAAACTCCACAAACCATTATGTGCTGCTACTTTACTCCAAGGTTTTTTGTTTTTAATACAAATTAACACCTAAAGAATACAAAAAAATTTTAGAAAAATACATTAAAAGAAACCCATGTTTATAGACTCTGATGTTGAAATGTTTTTAGAAACTTTTGAGTAAAATTTATTTTTAAATCAGAACCCTAATAAAAAGCTTAGTTGGTGCCCAGCACAGTGTACAGTTTACAAAACACAAAGATGTATTTTTCTCCTAAGCCAAGTTAAGGCAATACAATTAAATGCTTAACCAAACTTTTGAATATATTCAACATGTGAAGATTTTTTTTTTCTTTCTATGAGCAAAAAAGGTGAATCAATGAAAAAAATTTTTTTTACCTTGGTAAAAGTGGAATTTACATCTGGAAGTGCACCCTTCAAAAGACATCTTCATCAAGTAACATGTCAAGAAGGAAACAAATAAATGTAAGCTGACAAAAATACAAATATACTTTTAAAGACAAAGACTAGAAATCACCCAAAATATTTTAATATAACAAATCAATTCTGCCTTAATTTGTTGTAAAAATAAACCCAAATAGTAGCTCTCAATATTTTTTAATATTAGAAGTTACTCTCAGTATTGGATTATGAATTGATATTAATAACAAGTAATTCTAGACTATGAAGTCTTAGAATAATGAGTTAACTTATTATTCTCAGAAGGCGTATCAAACAGCAACTGTTTACACAAACTATATTGTCACTACTGCATATTAAATTTTTTTAAATATTTTTCTCAATTAAATGTTTGTGGCAAATCCCCTAAGCAATCTATGTTTCATCTATTACTCTATTACTGTCTCATATTTCTGCATGATTTTTTTTTTTGACAGGCAGAGTGGACAGTGAGAGAGAGGGACAGAAAGGTCTTCCTTTGCCTTTGGATTCACCCCACAACGGCCGCTGTGGCTGGCGTACCGCACTGATCCAAAGCCAGGAGCCAGGTGCTTCTGGTCTCCCATGCAGGTGCAGGGCCCAAGGACCTGGGCCACAGCAGAGAGCTAGACTGGAAGAGGAGCAACTGGGACAGAACCGGCGCCCCGACCAGGACTAGAACCTGGGGTGCTGGCGCTGCAGGTGGAGGATTAGCCAAGTGAGCTGCAGCGCCGGCCAGTCAATGCACTTTCAAACATGAAATCATGTAGCTTTTCATTTAACGAATATTTTACTGAGCATCTACTACATGCCAGCCACTGTCCCACTTAACACTAGCTGGTACAGCAAAGTAACAGAATTTTTTCTTAGAATTTAAGATCATTTAAATCACAAGATACAGAATCATTAAATAATATCCGGTCAAGACCACAGACTGTCTCTGTACAGCAGATGTAAACACTGAATGACTACTCCAAAATCAAATGAATAACTAGAAGAAATTAACTGGGTCATTTAAATTACAATATTTTGTTGTTCACAGTTCATATATTTCCAAGTAAGCCAAGAGTAATAATGAAAGAAACATGAATATTCTAATTTATGCCAATGCCTTCTTTATAACTCACAAAATTTTTTTTAAGAAAATTGTTTTATTTATTTGAAAGGCCAGAATTCAGACAGAGATCTTCTACCTGCCAATTCACTCCCCAAATGGTTGCAGTCAGGCCTGGGGCAGGCCAAAGCCAGGAGTGAGAAATCTGTTATGGATGGTAGGGTCTCAAGTTCTTGGGCCATCATCTGCTGCCTTCCCAGATTCATTAGTAGGAAGCTGAATAAGATGTGGAGCTGGGACTTGAACTGGCACTGTGATATGAGATGCCAGTGTCACAAAGCAGAGGCTTAACCCATTATGCCACAATGCTGGCCAATAGAAAAAATCTCACCACCAGGAATGGTTTATTATTTTTAAATTTTGTGGTTAAATACACATCACAAAATTTATTTTAGTAATGTTTCAGTGTATACTCTTGTGGCATGAAGACCATTATTGTGCAATCATTATCATCTTTGTCTCCAGAAATTTTTAAACCTTATCAAGCTGCTTCTGTATCCTTTAAACACTAACTGCCCATTCTCCTTTACGGCTGAGTCCCAGGAAAAAATTATTCTTTCTCTATGAATGTACCCATTCTAAGTACCTCATATAAGTGGAATCAGATGTTATTTGTCCTATCTCTTATTTCCACTTAGCATAATTTTATCAAGATTCATCCATGTTACAGCATGTATTAGTTTCTTTCCTTTTCATGCCACAGAAATTATTTCTGAGATTCTTCTTTCAATTATTTTAGATATAAACCCCAAGGTGTAACTATTGCTGGGTCATATGGTAATTCTGTTTTTAATTTCTTGAGGACCTGCCGTACTGTCTTCCACAGTGGCTACATTTTACATTCCCACCAGCAATTTCAAGGGTTACCAATTTCTCCGCATTCTTGCCAACACTTTGTTTTCTTGATTACTGGCCATCTATTAGGAGTGAAGGGGCTTCTCAAGGTTTTGATTTATATCTCCTTAATTACTGATTACTGATGCTGAGTATCTTAATGTTTATTGGTCATTTGTTTATCTTCTTTGGAGGCATATTTATTCAAGTTTTGTCCATTTTTTTTAATCAAGTTGTTTATTTTGTTGAGTTCTTTATGTTTTATGGATACTCTTTATATTTGATTTGCAAAATTTTCTCCCATTCTGCAGAATGCCTTAATCACTTTGTTGACAGTATATTTTGATGTACTAAAGTTTTAAATTTTGATGTCTATTTTTTTGTTGTTGCCTATGTTTTTTGTGTCATATCCAATAAACAATTGTCAAGTTCAACATCTTAAAGGTTTTTCTTATATTTTCTTCTAAATGTGTCAAGTTCTAGCTCTTATGTTTAGGCTTTTCATTGATTTTGAGTTAGTTTTTTAATATATGGTATAAGCCACAGGTCCACCCTAATTCTTTTCTCTGTGAATATTTGTTGAAAAAGACTGTCTTAGAGGCCAGTGTTGTGGCCTAGTGGGTTAAGCTACTGCCTGAAATGCGGGCATCCTGTATGAGGATTAGTTTGAGTTGCACCTGCTATACTTCCGATCCTGCTCCTTGTTAATGGCCTGGGAAAGCAGTGGAGGATGACCTAAGTTAGGTATTTAGGGAAAAAAAAGTTCCATATATTATAGAAGCATAATGAAGCAGATGTTGAGTGAAAAAGAGATTGTCCAAGCATGATGCTGTAGTGGGCACCATGTAGGCAGCAAGGGGAATGAATAAAATTACTTATCATTTCAGTAAAATGATTATCCTCTCTTCTGAGTAATTCTTTAAAACTCCTTGAAGAACTTAGATGCTTATAAACAAATGATTTTCCAATTTTTTTCCCATTCCTTGAGTTGTACATGCCTACCTGACCTTACTATTTACTAAAGCTACTACTAGAAAGTAAAACACTAAATCACTATTTTTAAGGACAACTAAGTCAGTCTGTCTTCAGTGAATTCTTACTTCAATCATTCTTACTTCAATTTTTTCTGATATGGCCCATACCATCCCTCCATTCTTGTATATCTTTGTGCCTCCATTCCTTAAATTTCTGCTTTTGAGGTTGCTAGCTAAAGCAAAGATAAGGAAAAATTCCCAAAGGCTAGGCAGAATAAAAGCAAAGAACTACTTTAAAAAGGAAAGTAACAACAACAATAAAATAGAACCATTCAGTTTATACCCTTTATACAAGCCCTAGGTCCAAGTCTGGTAGTTTATATTCTGGGCTATAGGACCTTCATTATCTCTACTGATTTTTGCTACATTTCAACCAAGAAAATAATATTTTGAAAGGTCAGACAAAAATAAGTAAATTAAATGTCTTGCTTAAGAAATCAACTTGTATATAAATCTGAGTAGAATCTTTAAACACCTTTTTATTTTCTGCTTTGGAAAACAGAATTAAGGGACTAGCACTGTGGCATAGCAGGTAAAGCCGCTGCCTGCAGTGCCAACATCCCAGATGGGTGCAGGTTCAAGTCCTGGCTGCTCCACTTCTGATCCAGCTCTCTGCTGTGGCCCGGGAAGGCAGTGGAGGATGGCCCAAGTGCTTGGGCCCTTGCACCCGCATGGGAGACTGGGAGGAAGCACCTGGCTCCTCGCTTCGGATTGGTGCAGTTCCGGCCATAGCGGCCATTTGGGGAGGGGGGTGACAACCAACGGAAGGAAGACCTTTCTGTCTCTCTGTCTATAACACTACCTGTCAAACAAACAAACAAACAAATAATTAAATAAAAGAAGATGGCCCAAGTCCTTGGGCCCCTGCACCCACATGGGAGACCCAGAAGAAGCTCCTGGCTTCTGGCTTTGGATTGGCGCAGCTCCGGCCTTTGCAGCCAACTGGAGAGTGAACCGGCAGATGGAAGACCTCTCTCTCTCTCTCTCTCTCTCTCTCTGCCTCTCCTTTTCTGTGTAACTCTTTCAAATAAATAAATAAATCCTTAAAAAAAAATAACAGGATTAAATTTAAAATATAGTAAGATGACAGTGTATATGATGACTTATCCCTCGTAAATGATTTACAACTCTAATTTTGTTTTCATTAACATTTTGGTTGAAGTAGGTTTACTTCGTATCTTACAAGTACTGTGATCTCAGTGCATCTAGTTCACATAGGACATTACTGCATTTAACAAAAACATTTAAAAATTCTAGGCATGCTGCCTAAACCATAAAATCAACCTGAGTGCAGCAGGATCACTGGCCAATTTTTGCATTTGTAACTTATTACTAATATAATAAGCAGCAAAATAGTTTGTTGGGGCAGCAATGACATAGAACAGCCAATATGAAATCAGGAGACCTAAGACAGAGTCCTTGCTCTGTCCCTTGGGAATATTTCGGCACACAGGCCTTCTGATTCCTTCTGTATAAAATGGTGCCATTAAAGTCTACTTCACAGCCCTGTTGTTTGGACTTAAACATATATGAGCACATCTAGTAGTAAACAAGTGTTAAATAAATGTTCATTGAATTCAAATTTATAGTAGGATTTGCTCTTTATGACACACTTAAGTGTTTCAATGTACTAGTTCAAAGCACAATCAGGTCACCTTACAGAATTACCTTATTCTTAAGAGATGCACTGTCTTTTATTCTTTGGTCACATCAAGTAGGATGGGCTCAATTTTATACACAATATTTTTAAAGAAATATTACAAAATGTAGCAGACCCAAAGTGAAATATCCAGGATACTAGTCTAGAATTCATGTTGTAAGAACCAGTTGAAGGACCCTGGTTATGTTCAGCCTAGAAAAAAAGATAAGAAATTATTTTTAGATGATAGATCTAGTATATACTAAGTTTAAACCTGCCCTCTTATGAGAATTTTATTGTCTATTATTTATTGACATAAATATAACTTATAAATATTAAGGAAAAAGTTTATTTACTATCATTATAACATGGATATTCTAAGGAAAAAAATAAAATGAACACATTTAAAATAAAACTTTTTAGAAAAATTCAGTGTACTTTACTAAGTTGTCTGATTAAGAAGCTAGAGGGCCAACTGCCAATTTGAAATTCTGACTACCCTGATGAAAACATCAAGGTTATAAACATTCTATATAGTCCGATTAAGGATACAGAAACTGAAAAACTTTTACAATTAAAATTCTATATTATCTGATATTATTTCTCTAAACATTTTAAAATGAGGTTCTGAAATTTGACAAGTGGAAGAGTACTTGAAAGAGATGACATTCTTGGTAGTACACACTATAAAATGTATCAAAACTTCATTTTTATGAACTACAAATAAGCTTACTATGAGAAAATTAGATATTTTGAAGAAATTTATTTGAATAATATAAAAATGAGCATAATTTATTTATTTAATGTAACAGAACAGTGAGACTAACGATTAGTCAAGGCAAACAGTCTGGTGTAATCACTGACAACTGAAAATATATTCTACTTTTGTGTTCAATTTATTTCTCTGTTTACCTGAAGATAAATTTGAAAACTCAATTTCAGACTAATAGTCAGTAGCTAAGGCCAGGATTACACAGAACAGTTGCAGGACATTATCTGTTGTATTTATTTTTTTCTTTTTCTTCTATTTAAAGATTTTATTTATTTGAGAGTTAGGGGTAGAGAGATGGAGGGAGGGAGAAACAGAGAAAAAGATCTTCTATTTGCTGGTTCACTCCCAAGATGGCCACAACGGCAGAGCTGGAACGATCTGAAGCTAGGAGCTTCTCCCAGGTCTCCCATGTGGGTGCAGGGGCCCATGCACTTGTGTCATCTTCCACTGCTTTCCCAGGCCATAGAATAGCTTGAGCAGAAGTGGAGCAGCTGGGACATGAACCAGTGGCCCACAGGTGGAGGTTTGGCCTAGCACGCCACAGCACTGGCCCCAGTGTTTATTCTTACACCTTGATATCCCTATCATACTGGTTTGTTATATTTGTCAGAATTCATTACATTAGTTTATTTTCCATTTACAAAATTATTTTATTGTGAGCAGTGTTGTGGCACAGTTAAACCACTGCCTGAAATGCAAATCAACACAGGTTTGACTCCTGGCTGCTCTACTTTCTGAATGAGCTCCTGGTGGATGTATCTCAGGAGGCAGAAGATGGCCCAAAATACTTAGTCCCCTGCCATGCAAATAGGAAACACAAATGGAGTTCCAGGGCCTGGCTTTGGCTTGGCTTAGTCTTAACCATTGCAGCCATCTGGGAAGTGAACACGTAGAAGGAAGACAGCTCTCTGTCCCTCTCTCCCTCTCTGCCTTTGTGTAACACTAGGAATTCATTCCTTCAATCAAACTCTAATTTTGTGCCCATTATCCAAATCCCAGTATCCTTCCTTACCCCTCTGAGCTTTTAGTAATCACCATTCTGTGTTCAAATTGAGTTTCTTTTTTTAAGCTTCTGGATATTTCCTACTTAAATCAGGTCTGTGTTTTCATTTTTCTGAGTCAACATCCTAAGTAACAACATAAGTAAATTCTCTATCCTTTGAATTCATGGAGAAGCAGAGAAGTTGTTTAGGGTGTAAAAGAATAAAGCCTGGGTCGGTGCTGTGGCAGAGTGAGCTAAGTCTCTGCCTGTCGTGCTGGAATCCCACACAGATGCCAGTTCGTGTCCTGGCCACTCCTCTTCTGATCCAGCTCTCTGTTATAGCCTGGGACAGCAGTAGAGGATGGTCCAAGTCCTTGGGCCCCTGCACCTGAAGGGACACCTGGAAGAAATGCCTGGCTTTGGATTGGCTCAGCTCTAGCTATTGTGGCTATTTGGGGAACAATCCAGCAGATGGAAGACCTTTCTCTGTCTCTAACTCTGCCTTTCAAATAAATAAATAAAATCTTAAAAAAAAAAAAACCTCAACTCCATTCTATAATTTTGGCAGAAAAACTCAAAAAAAATTTTTAACAACTCAAATTTTATGACTGCAATTTTGTTGAAAGCTGAAACACAGCCATGGCTAAAACATAAAAGCTGAGATTTAACTCAATCATTCTGTATACACACACACACACATGTCAAATATATAAGACTTTGAGGACAAGAAACACCCGGCACTTGATTAAACATTGTCTAATACTCAAAAATAGCAGTTATTTTGAACAATGACTGAGAAACAGCTGTAGCATACTGTAAACTTTTCCTGTTCATAAATTGTAGAATAATATATAACCTTAAATTAATAGCAATTCACCCTATCAATAGGTTCATAATCCAGTATTTTTTCCCTCCACCAAATGCTAACGATAGATGGTACCCTTACATGATTTTTTTCTGCTTTGTACTGTTAACACTCTCCACTACTAATCCAATTGCCAAATAAGCAACTTTTTTTTCTTTTGGCATATACCCTCCCGCCTCTGGAAAGATCTGTTTAAAAAATTATTCAAGCCAGTGCTGCAGCTCACTTGGCTAATCCTCCACCTGCGGCGCCGGCACCCCACGTTCTAGTCCTGGTTGCGGCGCTGGATCCTGTCCCAGTTGCTCCTCTTCCAGTCTAGCTCTCTGCTGTGGCCTGGGAAGGTGTGGAGGATGGCCCAAGTGCTTGGGCCCTGTGCCTGCATGGGAGACCAGGACGAAGTACCTGGCTCCTGGCTTCGGATCGGCGCAGCACGTCGGCCGTAGCGGCCATTTGGGGGCTGGACCAACGGAAGGAAGACCTTTCTAACTCTGCCTGTCAAAAAAAAAAAAAAAAATTATTCAAGGGAGGCCAGCATTGAGGCGTAGCAGGTAAAGCTGCCATTTGCAGTGCCAGCATCCCTTACAGGTGTCGGTTTGAGTACCGGCCTCTCCACTTCCAATCCAGTTCAGTTATGGCCTGGGAAAGCAACAGAAGATGGCCCAAATCCTTGGGCCCTGGAAGAAACTCCTGGCTTCGGATCAGCACAGCTCCAGCTGTTATGGCCATCTGGAGAGTGACCCAGTGGATGGAAGTCCTCTTTCTCTCTGCCTCTACCTCTCTAGTAAATAAGTAGATCTTTAAAAAAAAATTATTCAAGATAATTAATAAGTCCTCAAGACTGGCAAAGGTAGACAAAAATTACATATAACAATCTATTACAAAAAGTAAAAATTTTCAGCTGTTTAATGTATGATACAATTACAGATTTAATGAAAGCAAATCTGCCATATCATCAATTATTTACTGCCCCACTGATTAAAACATTTTAGTATACTTATTCAGTCAGCTCTACATTTTTACTATTTTGTAATTTAACAACTGAAAACACTTTCTAGACTAGTATGATTACCTGTCACTGTTATTTTACTGCTAACTTGGTAACATCTAAAAATTTATTTTGGTAACTAATTCTATATGACAAATGGTTTTTGTCATCTCTTCTTACTAGCTTAGTTCTTGATAGCAGGCAAATTTAATAAGTCTCCTTAATCAGCAATAATTTATCTCACTACTAGTTTACAGGATCACCAATACCAGCACTAAATGGTAAAGTTATGCTTCAGCTCTTGTTTTTCTATTCATAGTCATTGTCTTGAGTCCCTTTTGTAGATTATTAAAAAGACACTATACTCTCAACTGATGGTGTTCCTAAAGAATTTTTTAAACATCAAACAATACATTCAATTACCATAAATTCACAAAATGAAAATATATAATTAAGTGTATGTATCCAAAACTGTAACGTAAAAAATGAAAACACTTCACAAAAGAAAAAGTGGGGAGGGAAAAAAGGAAAGACATGAGGCCAGTGTTGGCATCCCATATGGGCACTGGTTCAAGTCTCAGCTCCCTGCTGATGGTCTGGGAAAGCAGGAGAAGATGGCCCAAGTCCTTGGACCCTTGCACCCACACGACAGACCTGGAAGAATCTCCTGGCTCCTGCTTTGGGTTGGCTCAGCTCCGTCCACTGTGGCCATTTGAGGAGTGAACCAGCAGATAGATGACTTCTATCTGTCTCTCGCCCTCTCTGTAACTCTGCCTCATAAGTAAATAAATACAACTTACAAAAAGAAAAAAAAAAAAAAGACTACTTCTAAATATAAAAAAATATTAAAAAAAATTCATGTCTACCAAAGTTTTAAAATGCAACCCAAAATAATGTCATTACTTAATTTCAAGAGCACAGCATTTATGAACCAGACTATTCCACAGCTCTGGAACATTCATACTCCATAAACAAATAGTTTTTTAAAAATGCATGTTCTATGGGGCCGGTGCTGTGGCCTAGCAGGTAAAGCTGCCACCTGCAGTGCCAGCATCCCATATGGGCAATGGTTTGAGTCCCGGCTGCTCCACTTCTCATCTAGCTCTCTGTTATGGCCTGGGAAAGCAGAAGATGGCCCAAGTCCTTGGGCCCCTGCACCCACATGGGAGACCCGGAAGAAGCTCTTGGCTTCTGGTTTTGGATTGGCACAGCTCCAGCCACTGTGGCCAATTGGGGAATGAACCAAAGGATAGAAGACCTCTCTCTCTCTCTCTGCTTCTCCTTCTCTCTGTGTAACTCTGACTTTCAAATAAATAAATCTTTTTTTTTTTTTAAATCCCAGTTTAAAGAAACAATGGTATTGAATAAACAAGAAATAAGAGACTGGGAGACACAATTACACAGGATTTTTAGTATTCTCATTATGTATCTACTTTTCTGGGTATTATTTAATCAGAAACATTTCCATATTAGTATCTAAGTTAAAGGGAACCCCAGGCATCCTACCTAGAACAGACAACATTTCAACTATAAAATATGGCACACAGTCTATGTTCAAGATACTGGAGAGTAGCCAAGAAATACTGTTCAAAAAGGTATAACAGAGATGAAGCCAAGTTGAGAGTAAGTAAAGCTATATTTGTGCTTATAAACTTGTTAAAAGTTAAAAGACATTTATTTCTTTCTGAAAAGTAAACTGCTCTCCAGTCTACATAGGAATACAACACCAATTGGAAAGATTTTTTTTCAAAGGGTTGAGCTGAAGAAAGGCTGAGTTAGCTTCCAAGGAACCAATTAAGGGGCCAAAATCTGGATTATATAGGATTCTTTAGGGATTTGCAAATTTTTCTATTCTAAATTTTCCAGAAACAGAAATATCAAGGGAAAAAATCTGAAAAACAAAGTGATCTGTGGCATTTGATTATTACTTTACAAAGTGGCTCACTATCAATATTCCCAATATTTAATTGATCTCCTCTTCCCCCAACAGACTCTCACTACTTAGGATAAGGGCTGATATTCCATGATCCTAAGGTTACCCTCTAATACATAAACATTATCTGATTCACTAATGTGTGAGACAATGTAAGGAAAGCATGTGAAACATTGGTTTTCATTAAACAGGAGCATGCCCCAACATCATTAAGAATAGGAACAGTTGCGCTCTACTTTTTTTTCAGAGATGTAGAATTAGCTCAAGGAATTGATGGAAATGAATCTAACTGAATTTGGGCTCTTACACACTTTCAGGGAAATAAGTACCTCATGCATTTAACACGACCATGATCTATGAGCTTTCCCAGGAGTGTAACACTAATTCCCATTAGTCTGGTAGAATCATTTTGCTAAAATTTACACATTTCTCAAGTTAAATGAATAAGGGGAAAATGTTTCTAGAGTCTCAAACTTAATTTAAGGACATATAAAAACTAATTGAAAAAAGATTTCTCAAGTAAAAGAAGCTAAAAAGATCATTTATATTCAAATTCCTTTGAAGGAAAATAGCCAAAATTCTGATTCTTAGACTTAAGTGATGATAGAACCTGGATATAGAGTATTTTCTAACTAGATAACTTAACCAAGGCAATGGCATTACCTGTATCCTAAATTGAGTTAATATCAGACCTCAATGTGTCAAGGGCTAAGGAGAAGCTACTAAATTATTCTAGGATGAGTAGGAAATAAACCAAATATAACACTAAACAGTAATTTTGTATAGCAAGAATAGCTGGACAAAGAGTTTAATACTTACAAGTTAAGCAGTGCTATGCTAAGTTGAAGGCCGTTTTATTACTATCTTCATTTTGATCATTATTAAATCTAGCAAAAAAGAAAAAATTTAAGAATTTGATCACATTATATAAATCAGAGCATTTTCAACTGAGGTTGACATAAATGTTTTCTGATCCCCATAGAGCACACAGCAATTGCAGATTATAAACACCCAGCAGCAGCATTTTATATAATTCAGCCTGGTATGTTAGTTTTTTTATAAATCATTTATTTTTTTCTTTGAAAGGCAGAAAAACGGAGAGAGAAAGAGAGAGAGAGACCCTGAACTCAATCTGAGTCTCCCACATTGGTGGTAGGGACCCAAGAACTTGAACCACCACTTTGTGCCTCCCAGGATACATATTATCATGAAGTTGGAATGGGAAGCAAAGTCAGGAGTCATACCTTGGCTGGCTCATTATGGGGTATGGGTGTTCCAAACAGCATTTTTTTAAAGATTTATTTGATTATTTTAAAGTAAGAGTTACACAGAGATGAGAGAGGCAGGCAGAGATGAGAAGGGGGGGGGGGGGAGGTCTTCCATCCACTGGTTCATTCCCCAATTGGCTGCAATGGCCAGAGCTGTGCTGATCCGAAGCCAGGAGTCAGGAACTTCTTCCAGGTCTCCCACATGGGTGCAGGGGCCCAAGGACTTGGGCCATCTTCTACTGCTTTCCCAGGCCACAGCAGAGAGCTAGATTGTAAGTGGAGTAGCCGGGACTAGAACCGGCGCCCACCTGGGATGCCGGCACTGCAGGCAGTGGCTTTACCCATTATGCCACAGTGCCAGCCACCCTAGCAGCATCTTTAACTGCTGAGTCAAACACCTGCCCCTATCATTTGTTTTTTAAATTTGATGTTCTATTACAATTACTTTTTTGAAGCTTAAAAGTGAAACATGTAATTTAACAAACTCATACAATGTTTAATTTGGCACACACTGAGCTTCTGGACTATACCAAGCAATCAAAGGTATTTTGTTATTTCAAGATCACAGACTGAGATTGGTACCTCTCTCACTCATGCACAAACAAAATTTTAAAATAAAAAATCCATATGCTGCCCGATTCCAAGAATTCCATTGTACTGCAGTATATATACAAAGCTTAAATTGGAATTTAAAATATATCTCTGAAAATACACTATGCAGCTATGGCCAAAACAAATAGAAAATGCAGTTGTGAAGCTGCCTGAATCAAAGAGTAAATCAAAGAGTAGTGATAAGAAAAATTGTTTCCATGGTTGTCTATTACTTACAGAAGTAGGAAGGATTAAAAACCAGTACACAAAGGCAAGAAACATATTACATCTTCAAAAATAAAAAGTAAAAAGTAAATGGTATCTTTTTAGCTCGACTTGAAACAGGATTAAAAGAATACAACAAAACTATCTAGGATCTTAATGGACACTCAAGTGTACAGTTTACTGCAGAGTATCTTCATCACAAAAAAGGGTAGCACATTTAAAAAATTTCAAAATCCACAGAAAAACCAAAACAATACTCAACAGAATGAACTGCCACATCCTAACTAGACCTCCAATGCAGCTCTATTGAATATTCTGCCATCCTTGCTTTATCTTTGTAAGGAAAACAATTACATGGCAGTTGAAGTCCCCTATGTGTCATATCCTTTGTAAGCTACAATCACAATCTTCTATTTGGTTATTTATAACCTATGAGTATTTTTATACTATTACTACAAATTCATTGCTTTCTAGCCTTATATCAATAGTATCATAAATACATCTTTTATATAAATGCTATTCTGTATATAACCTTTCTATAATCTGTTTTTGTTTATTGAAGTAGGATAGTCACACATGACAGTTCTTATTTTAATAGTTATATAAATCATCTGACTATGTCACAATATGCCTTTCTCCTGTTGCTTAACATTTGCATTGCTCTCAACTTTTCCCTATTAAAAATAAACAAGCCTTTTTTTCTTTAACAGATGTCTGAGTTTATCTAGATCATCTAGGAATGAAATTGTTGGGTGTGAGCCTATTATATCTGCGACTGTACTAGGCTACTGCCAAAAGTTCATAAGCATCATATGAAGAGTTCCCCATTTCATAGTTTTCCAACATTTGAAGTGTATTTAAGAAAAATAGCTACTATCTAGATAAAAATTTTAAAAATTCCTAAGTGATAAATTCTTCCTATTTTCATCATATATAGATCTAACATTGGTAAACTAGATAGACTAAAATGTGACACTAGGTACTTACACAAAAATAAAGCTCTGATAACAGATTTTCCTCACATGACTGAGAATCTATCAATACTTAGAATTGTTATTATAGAAAGGATAAGACTACCAGACAGTGAGCTTAGATCCAAGATGACTTAGGAGAGGGAAAATGCAAGAAAGGTAAATGGTTTGTTACTGCAAACAATCCTGCCTCATTTCAAGTAGTATTGTTCAAAAGTAGTACTCCTTTAAGGAGAAGAAGAAGAAGAAAAAAAAAAAAACTCTCAAAGAGCTTGTTAAAAAGGTGAATCTCCGAGTTCCAGATCTAGAGTTTCTGACTGGCAGGTCTGGAAAACTGCTTCATTCTAGGTTTTGCTGGTACAGGTCCTCGACACACTATAAGCACTAATTAGCGAAAACAAGTAGACAATAGTAATAGTAATTAATATGTTATTTGTTAAACAACACCAATATATTTTTTAAAAAATCCAGCATTAAGAAGAAAAAAAAAGTAATCTCCATTTATGCTTGAATCTGTTTGATTTCACAATGCCAGAACAAGTCATAGGCTCATTCTATTTCAAATAATTAAGCACATATTATGGCAAACCTTTTTCAGTAACATCACTGGAGAACTAATAGTCTGAGTTTACTATAATTGATAAAGAAGAACATTAGGAGTGAGACAATCAAGAGAAAGTATGGTTACCTTTTAAAAAGAATGTTATTGCAAATGTCTTATTTTGAATCGGGTTATTAGGTTTATATATTAAACCATCTTTGGTAGTTTCCAATAAAGAATTTTCCAAATGAAATCAGAACAATAATAAAAATCCAATATTCATTTCCTTGTTAACAGTAACTTACTGGAATTATTTAGACATAAAAGAAGAAACATATGATTACTGAAGTTAATTCACACTGTAAAGCATTCAATATTATTTGAAATTATAGGACTTATTTTCAAAAGATTTTAGAATGAAACATGACATAATTTCAATAAGGAGTAGTAAATGCAACAATAAAAACAATAAATAGTTTAATGGAAAAAAGACATAAGTTTTCACCTGTAGATGGCTTTTAGTTGTTTACAACACTTAGTATAGGATGCTGATTTTTATGGTTGTTGTTATAGTGAAAATCAACAAGAATCTGGTTTGTTTGGACTATAAAATGAAAATGTGGACACAGAATATGGCCTAAAAGTGAAAGAAACACTGCTATGTGGACACAGTCAACTTTTCTTTCCTCAATGTATTAACTAACTAGTGGCATCAGCAAGTAATTATTATTTTTTCAGTCTACAAGCATAACAGTGAAAAGCAAGAAACATACATACTTTCAGAAAACAATTTTCCATTCTAAGATATGGAATTAACTTAATAAAATCAAGTGAACTAAACACAGAGAGTAAAGAGTAAAATATAAGTCTAAGAACTACAAGCATTTACTGTTCTCTTTGTCCTGCATTAGGAAGAAAATACCTTTCTGTTGAACAACATATTCCCTTATGGTGTATATGAAGACCCCAGGTAGGCCCCTTCTACCTGTTCTGTAAAAACTGATAGGTGTACAGTTTCCTTAGGCCACCATTACTGCATTCTGATGCAGTTCTGTAGAATAGCTGATAAGCAGCAGCAATTTCCCAGCCCCTATCCCAGCTGTAAGGGACAAGAACAAGAGATGTCGTGGTAATACTTGTTTATTCACTGCTGATGCTGCTGAAGTGGCAAGCTGAGAAAAGCATATACATCTAACAGAGGAGAAAAATGGTTCAGTTCAACCTACTACCAAAGTCTTTAAATCACTACCTGATAGAATTGTTTGAGAAGGATTTTCCTCTTTTTAAAAAACGGTGGGGTGGACAAAAGACATAATTGGTGTTTGGATTAGAAAGGGAACCTATAATATATCTAAAGAAAAAAGTTAATGACACATGTAATTATGTTCAGCTCCTTAAGTTTGGATTTAACTGCTCAGTTATCTAAATTCTCCAAGAATTTTAAGCAGTGCTAGGGTGAATTAAGAGTATCCTCTCTAGTTATTTGCCTGAAAAACAAGTAAGTGTTCAAACTCCAATCAAGAAATGAAATTATATTTTGCTTACAAAATGCCTGGCTCCCTCCCAGGTACCACGTATCTAATCACCACCATATGTTTGACTTCAGACACTATTAGCAAAGAAATAAGATTTTATCCGGCAAAACTTTAACAAAAATCCCTACTAAAAAAAATTTCCACATCCAATTTACCTGCTTTAAATTGCAATACAAAGCTAAATTTATAAAGTATACAGTACCAAGGAGTAATAAATATAGTTGTTGTAATATTAATTTATTGACTTACAACTTTACATTGAAATGCAACTCATCTTTCAGAAACTTAATTTTTGACTTAGAAAAACAGAAAGTTGGAAATCTGGACATCCGTAAATTTTGTGTAAATTAAAAAAAAAAATCCCCCAAATGGGCTAGAATTGGCTGGTAAATGTAAATATTAGTCAAGAAGGTTAGGTTTGAGATTTTTTTAAAAATTAAAGTGTAAAAATATCCCAATCTGTTAGTTTTTATTAAAATTGAAAAAATGATTTTTCTGCTTGGCAGCTCAGTGAGAAAAATAATATAATAAAAATAATTCTGAAGAGTATAATAAGGTACCTGAATATATTACTATGAAAGTTATACAACAGAAAAGACTAACAACAAAAGAAAAAAATTTTAAATTAGGACACTTAGAAATAGCAATCGATTAATAAACTATTAACCAGTAGATTAATCAGTCCCAGAAACTGCAGTTGAAACATGTTGCATGTTTTTCCTGTAAGTGGACTCTAACCAGGAAGATGGGAAGGAAAGGAAAACTAAAGCAAGTAATATGTGTTAACGAAATATTAAAAGTGTAGTTTGTGGTGCTGAGAACTCCACTTCAAAATGACATTTAATAAAAACGTAAAACCCTTACATTAAATAAATACTGCCTTTTGAAAAACGTTTCATAAAATATAATTCTGATATATTAGGTCTTATCTGAACAATAGAAATAAAGCTGTTCAAGCAAAACACAGATGTACAAAAGTGCTTCAAACAAACATTAAGACATTTTATTTTAAAAGTTCATTGTATCAATTAACAAATTCTCAGTAACAATATAAAGCTCATATTAAAATGTTTTAGCTGACAAACTGCTAAAAATTTAAGTTGTCTTTATAAACTAGCATTATACATCACTGACAAATAATGAATAATTTAAAGTTTCTCCTTCTGGAGATGTTAGATTACTTCTGTTCTATTTTATCTAAATATCTTTTTTACCCTAAGAAAACTATTTAAAAAAGACAGAAGAGTAACAGTATATATGTATTTTGGGGACAATTAATACTTCTTCCTGAAAGTGAATATTACTTAACCCTGGTAACAAATTTAGCCAAAAATATAAATATTATGCAAAGGAGGTGTGAAATTGTCACTGAAGAAGGAAAGATGAAAAATTAACAATAAGCCCCCTCCCTTAAATTCTGGCATAATGAGTTCATTATGCCAGAATTAACTATTACGAAGGCTTAGGTTTAGATAAGCAAAGGTGCTAACTTAAAATGGTCACAATCATTACAAAATGCCTTTCAAGGGGTACTTAAGGGTCAGCCAATCATACACATCAGTAAAAGCCTTCATTAACCTGCTTCCTAAAATAACAAATATTACTAATTAGGTTAAGGTTTCTCACCCTGTCAGAACCAAAATCTAAGAAAAATTTTAATACCTATACTGATTCTTTTATGCATTATTTACTGAGTTTTTAGAAGTCTGCAGGATAGTACATAACTACAGAGAGGACAGTGATATGATGCTAAATATTTGTGTCCAAACAATAAATTTTGATATCTTCAAAGATCACAAATCATAACTTTCTAAATTAGAAACAACTCTAGATTTACATCTTTATATACAACAAACTTAAATATTATCTTCCCCCATTTAACTCACTAAGATGTATCTAAGATATCTGGGTTGAAAGTGATAATTTGAACAGATTTTATTTTTCAGACATTCAGTTACTCATATCTTTCACTTTCCATCTAAATGATCTTTAGCCTGGAAAATACTGGTTAAGTGAGAGGGAGGAAACTGTATTTTCATTCCATTCCAACTAAGCTGCTTTTCTGTAATATTCTGACATGAAAGTTATACACTACATCTTGAATTTATTTCAAACAATCACCTTACAGTATGATATCACCACAAGAAAAGTACCTGATTTCATCCTTATATTCAATTTTGATTTCTAGTAAATGTTAACATTTAATTTCAACTGTTTAGATCCACATTCCTGGATTATCTAACATACAAAAATTCCAGATTTTGTGTTTAGTACTTTAATATATGGTATCAACATTCAAACATTCTTCAACCCATCTTAGAATGTTTTTTAAAAATTTTACAATATTTAAAAGTTAAAAGCAGTTCTGTGACCATGACAGTAATTACACCCACCCTTAAAACCAGATCACACTTTTCTCATGAAGACAAATCTTTGGAATTCACTATATCTTATGTATTTAAAGTAAAAATTTTCAAGTAAAAAAAATTTAAAGAAAAAAGTGTTGTATTTTAGCTAATCTCATTTTATTTAGCAAAATAATCTTTAAAAGTTATGGTTCATATTTTACCATGAAAGAGTTAATTAAGCAATACTATGTAAATTCATTTTACCATACCAGACTATCATTTAGAAAACACAAATTTTATTAAATACTATCTAGAATATTTAACTAAAAATTATAAAAATCAAAGAAAATAAATATGGCAGAAAAATGGTTCTGTAATAAAGTATCTTGAACGTTCAGACAATAAAAGTCACTGGAAATACAGATATTCTATAATTTTATTTTTGAAGAGTTTACAACTTTAGATATGAACAACTTAAATATTTTAATCAGAGTATGAGTAAGACATTAGTTTCTGCTTAAGAAAGTGGGTTTTTCAGTTTCAACCAAAATGCCACTTTTGGTTAGGACAGTACAGGAATACTTTAAATTTTCTAATATTCTCATTAATCTTATCTAATTTTGTAGGTTCTACCTACCTCTCTACCAAACAGCTAAGCACCAAATTCCGCTTGATTTAAACTTTCCATTTTATGACATGAACCGATCAATTCTTTTACAAGGACACCTTAACAGTCTTAAGGAAAAAGCGAAAAATTCACTCTATTTACTTACTTTTAGAACAAATAAATTCAATTGGAGTCGGTCCTAATACAAGATGATGAGAACATCAACTATATTTAAAAAAATTCCATATTAAATAAGCAAGACAACAGAGCTCTGGCCACTTCACAGAATGATCTCCAGCAGCAATAACTCTATCGACTGATTTTAGTTCAGCTAAAAGTTTCAGCTTAATTTAATCTGTATAAAAGTATATACTTTAAAAAATTCGTTAGTATACCTTACTCTCCTATCATGTTCCCGTGTTTTTTGAGTATTCAGTCAAAGAAGTTAGGTTGTTCTCCAGAATTGGCTCTCTCCTAAAGGTCAAAACCTGCAATAAAAATGTCATGTATTATAGTATGAAGACACTCAACAGATTTCTGTCTCCTGGAGCTCCACAGTTAATCCCTGAACACAAAGGTAAGGTCTTCAAAATGACCTCAAACTTGCCAATGTTCAAAGAAGCACTAACTTGAAAATAGTTTTTAAAATAGAAATCACTTGATTAGAAACACCTGTGATATGCTTTATCATCCGAAGCCTCTTCAAACAAATCAGATTAATATGTTTCTGCTTTCATTTCTCTTTAGGGCATTCATTTTCAAAGCAGTGTGGATGAGCATGGTTCATATGTGTATGTAACTATTAGAGGTTGAAGGTGTCTGTTATGTGTGTGTACGTAGGTAGCTATTAGAAGACTGGTAGAGAGAGACTTCGTAAGAATAAACATTGCCTATGCTTCTGAAACTCAAAGTCCACAGTTTTTAAAACTACTCAAGACAGTAGGATTTATCTACCTTTTTCTCCCAAATTATCAAAAGTTTTAATGACAGAAATTATCATTATTTTCAGTTTGAATCTTTTGCCAAGCCTAAGTGAATTATATCAACATTTCTAAATATTTTAATATATTACAGTTGTAATATATTACAGTTGTAATATATTAAAATATTTAGAAATTTTTAAACAAATTAAAATATTTGCAAGTAATAATAAATTGTCTACCCCTAGACAATTTTGTTTAACATTTCTCAATACAGGTGAGATGTAGGTGGGTGTATATAAATGACTTTTTCATTTGTTTCACTTTCCTGAATCTTAATGATTCAGTGGCATTCAACTACATAAAAATAAGAAACTTAAGTTATCAAAGTTGAAATGTACTACATGTGAACCTTAAAGCTCTGGATGAGTTTTTCACTTTTATTTAAGAATGGCTTGGAAAGCAAAAGAAAGAAAACCAAAAAAGGCTTTATTCTTTTGCTGCCAAATAGTTGATTAATGATGAAAACCATACAATCATATGTAACTCGTAAACACCAATCCAAATAACATGATATTTTTTAAAAATTACAACCATTTTTACATAGTCTTTCTCAAAAGATAAAGTTGTCTACATCTGTGCACTCTGAAAATTAAGATTTCTTAAATGTAAAAATCATAGAAGTACATAGTAGTAAACAAAATTATCACACGCCAAATGTTAACTTTTTAACACAAAACACATTTTTGAACAGTAGGGAAACAAATATCAGATAATAAGAAACGAAAGAGCTTTAGATTTAAATAAGACGTACTAAACCAAGTATGTATGATAAAAAGAGACAAAATCCTTCACACAGTAAACTCAAATCGCAAATCTATTACAAAATAAAGATTAGAATACTTAGTGATCAGTCTTTCCAATGCAAACATTCTTTATTAAGATTAAACAAAAGTATATGAAACATCATAATTTGATAATACTAACATCCAGATATATATGTGTGTATTTAGTATCAATTCCAATATTCAAAACTTGCCTCTCCAAAAAGAAAAAATCCTAAAGCATCTGTAATATAGGGGGGGAAAAGGCAAAAAAATTATCTACTAGAAAGCAACATTAATATGAAGGATCTATACCATAATTTGTAATGCAAATAGTCAAATAAATTAAGACACATTAGTAATATATATTCTAAAACTGACGTTGTTAATCTTAAGACACTGATTTTAAGGTTTTAATGCTGTCACTTCTAAATACTTATTCTCACTTTCAACACTTACTTGAAATAAAGTGGTCTTTTATTACTGATTTCCTTTGGTCTTATGATATTTGGGGCTACAAAATTCAGTAAGTCATACTTTGAGTTCTAATTATGTGCCAAAATCAGTTGCTTAGCACAATGTTTTTAAGTTTGCTGAATTTTTTAAAAAAAATTACATATCTATTCTAATATGACAAGATGTGTATTCTAGATATCACATCAATAATCTGTTTTTCTTAAAAAGGGGTTAAAAAGAAGTCAATGTGGGTATTATTAAGCTTCAACAAGCAAAAGAAAAAAAGCTAATTTTACATCAGTAATATTTTTAAAAAAAGAGACTATTATAGAATAATTTCCAAAATAGTGTATATTTACAACTAATTTGAGAAAGCTTATGTGTTATGTAGAAGAAATATCTAATAGAGTCTCTGGGAATTTTTTTTTTTTGTAAACCAAATCAACTGAGCAGCATTTCTGAAGTATTTTGTGACATTCTGAATAGTTACTACATACCAACAAATAAAAATGAAAATGTGTAAGTCTCCACAAAACAAAACAAAAATGTGGCACACACAGATTAATAAAACATGGGAGCCAGAATACAAAAGTCACCATGAAATTTAGCTGCAGTTCTTGATAAACACTAAGAATGATATTAATTTGATTAGAAAATATGTAGTGACACATATAAACACTTGAGGCTATATTCTGTTAATCTAAGGCTAAGAACAATTTAATAACATTTTTAAAAAGTCCAATACTGCCCTTTTAGATTTGGATTAAAAAAATTAGTTATCAAGGGCAAAAAAATTAAAAGCATTGCTACAAGAATGATACCTTTTCTTGTTTCTTCTCCATAGTATGTAAATCTAGCTTTAAAAAAAAAAAGTGGTGAGCTACTGTAGCAATACTATTCCTCACCTTTGTTTTCCTGGAGTAACAAATGACTTTTACAATAGAATAGAAAACAAAAATGAGAATTATTATTTGAGAAATATGAGTAACTGTATATAAAAGCTAAAAAATACACATCTGTTGGAAGTCATACCTACACATGTTCATAAATCTAAAAGCTAATAATGTTATCTAGCATTATATAAAAGGGAGTACATTTTGAATGCTGTGGATTTTATTTAGGTGCTAGTGTGTTCTCAAGCTTTAAATGAAGTATTGTAAATAAAGGAATCCTTTCTTTTAAAAACAACAAATTAAACAAAGCAATCCTTGACCTACCACCTCCAAAACAAACCAAAAAATCCCATAAACTAATACGTTAAAAAAGTATGATTAAATTTAACCAGCCTGATGGAGCTTAAAGCCTCCCCACCTCAAAAAACTGTCACAATTTGAATGAAAATTAAAATATAAAATTAAAAAAAAAAGTAAAAAGCAAAACTCTTACTTCTGGTAGTCTAGGTGTAACTACATTTAAACAGAAATGAGATGCACAATTCCATTAAATCAAATTTTATAGAGAATAATTACCACCTTTTGTGAAATTTTCACAAGGTAATCCAAAATAAATAGTTCTGAAAAAAAGTAGTGAACATGGGCTCTGAGATCACATTTCATACTTTGAAGGCAATACAAAAATATTATTATTTATAAACAGTTATTTGACTTATTAACAATTTGCATTTAGAACCCTATAGATTTAAAAGTCAAAAGCTCTTTTAATCTGAATATTTTCCAACAATGTGTATTTGATCCAATGTGAAAATACAAGCTAAGTTTCAAAATTTGAACTATTCATAAAAGGATATAAACTTCTATTAAAGTAAAAATTATTTTTAAAAACATTCACAGCTGTTTATCATTGAATTTACTGCCTTTCTTTGAAAACCACACCCGCATCTTATCAAGATGCAATTAAATGGAATGACAAGCTTGGTAATAAATATATATTGACAGTTGTCTCAAGCAACTTTAAACAAAATCAACTGAAAACCAATCATGTAAATGACAACACATCCATTTTGTTGTACACATTTCTTCATAATTAACTCACAAAATAACGTCACATATACGCACCTGTACATACTTACCTGCTATATTACCTAGATTAAGAAACATAAATGTCTTGTATACCCAAGTTTCAAGTCCACTGCAATGGACGAATTAGCAAAATCTACACATTTTAGGTTAGATGGGAAAGTTTTCAAAATATATCCAATTTTAATTGAAAACGTGGAAAAGATCATTTGTTAGCATTAAGAAAATTAAAGTTTCTTTTCATCAAAATGAAAGAAACATTTTTCCCGTAACCTGCATCCAACAAATACACGTAGTTTAAGGAGAAAAGTTTCTATTACAGGAAAAAAGAATCCCTAAATCCTTTACTGATTTTTCAGGCAATAAAGAACAGGGGCAAATATATAAAAGTCTTGTCATGTCAGCCAGCAGAATACAATTTTGTGAAAATAACTTCTCCAGTTTTAATACATATTTCAGAACCATCCGAAAGTCTTTTATGGAAGTTAAGAAATTATTAAACACCAACTTTTTCTTTTTAAACTATCCGTCTTAACGTTTTGTAATTATTTCCGTGGTTCTCTAACTAAAAGTATAATTTTTCGGAAAGTTGAGAATTATAATCTAGCGTTCAACATTCAAACCCCCCAGTCCCGCTTCCTTCCAGCCAATCAGGGGGTAAAAGTCCGGTGTTTTGGGAGCTCCGTTAGACACAATTCGAAAAACTTCATTTTGCGCTCTCCTGGTCTTCTCCCGGAAAGATTCTAAGTGAGGGCGGGTCCCCCAGTCTTCAAAAGAAATAAGAAATCAATCGATCCTTGCACCCATTGGGGGCGGGGGAGGGGACCCGCAGGCAGGCAGTCCTAAAGCGTGTGTCTCTGCGATTCCCAGGAAGCGCTATTCCTCTTTGCGAACAATTGAATAGCTACTGCTAAAACCATCTCTCCAAGATTTGCAGCCCAACGCCGCTTGCCCCACACGCAAATCATCATCCCAGTAAAGGGTTAATCTAGTGATGCCTTCAGCGCAGAAAAGGATCCAAGATCTAAAAGATCTTTAATGCGCGATTTTTACAAAGGCCATTATCCATATAGTGATACCTAAAGTTAAAACCGTCGTTGGCTTATATCGTTCAAGAGTTATCGAGTAAGATTTTCATAGAATCCACCAGCTAAGGGGCCAAAAAAGAAAAAAAAAAAATTCACCAAAGGAGAAGACAAATAACATCCCTCTTCCCTCCGCCCCAGCGTCAAGAGAGTTCCCAAGAAAAGGTGGGGATTGCAAAATTACCGTTAAGTTGTCCGGGTACAGACTTTTCGGGAGGAAAACATCAAAACAGTTTCACAGGTCGCTTTTTCCCCTTGCAAACGTCTCAGAGACTGCAGAAGGAAAAAGTCTTCTAAGAAAACTGCGACTCCGAGAAGGAAACAGCGAGCTGGAAGCCCCATCTTTCATCTCACCACGGACACCCCTCCCCCCGCCCCCGGGAAAGGACAACGCCGAGAGAGCAAATGACAAAAATCCCGAGCAAGTCGCCTAAGTCCAACATCCTTGCCAAAAGCCCGCGACAACCTCAACCGCCGGCCCCCGCCCCATCTCTCCCGGCTGCGACGCGCCGGGCGCCGGCAGACCGACCCCTACCTAAAAAGACCGCACCGGGACGGAAGCGCGCAGGGGGAGGGCGGCGACGGCAGCGAAACTCTCCGGCCCCGGGCACCTCACGCTTTAGCGTCAGGAGACGGCCATCTAAACGTCCGAGTGCCGCCGGGCCGGGGCACTGTCGGTCGCGAAAGACCGCAGACACCCAGGACTCTGGGTCCTGAATTTTCCGTCGACCTTAAGTTTCTTGTCAAGAGAAGGCGGCCATCAGCGGGCCGGGAAAACTGCGAGAAAAGGCGACTCGGGTCGGGACGTGGGGGGAGGGCGCGCGTCCCCTCCCTCCTGTCAGGCGGTGACGGCGGCCGAGACCCCGCCGCGCCCAGCCCCCGGCCCGGGCGGGGGGTCCTGCTGACAGATCGGCTGGGCGGCGGCTGCCCCGCCGCAGCGCGTCCGCGTCCCGCTCAAACTGCAGCTCCCCTCCCCCCCACAGCCCCGTCGCTCGGCGCTCGCGCCACTTTCCGCCCGCCGCCGCCCACTCGAGGACGCCCACGTTGCCCCCAACCCTCTCGCCTGGGATTTTCTGCGAGTCAAGTGACGGCGGACTCGGCGCCCACTCCTTGCACCCCCCACCGCCTGCCGGTCCCACCGCTGCCACCTCCCGAGTCCCGTCCTGCTACTTCTTCAAGCTCTTACCGACTGCGCCAACCTTGGCGAAGCACCATGGACTGCCCTTTGCTCCAAGTAATTTTTGGTGATTTTTTAGCGATTTTTTGGCGGAGTCCTAGTGGCGCTATACTCTCGGACAGGTTGTCCCGTCCCTCCCGCTAGATTGATGAGATCAGGCATCACTCGAAAATGGCGCCGAAAGCGCTGAGGCTCCTCATTCAAATTCGTTAGAGCCAACCCCGCCGCCCCGGGGCATGCCGGGAACGCGGGCTGCCTCCACAGCTGTCAATACCGCCTCTAACCCCCCCCTTAAGGGCCCGACAGTTTTGCGCATGCGCACACCTTTACCCTCCCCAACCCCTTGCCTTGCGCATGCGTAGAATCACGTTTGTGCGCAGCTCTCTCTTTTCCGCGGTCGCAGTTCTCGCACCTCTTTGCTTGCGCCTGCGTGCAGCGCGTTTGCACGGCCGCGGAGGCAGAGTGAACGTTCAGACTGTGGGCGTGTCAGGCCACAGATACCTGTCTGGGGGAATGCATTTAGTCCACTATTCGAGGTAAACCAAGTAGAGTCCAGCTTAGGCTAAACGAAAAACCTCTTAACAGCCAGTGTCTAAACTCCAGATCCTGGGACGCCTCTCCGCGGCCCTGCGTACGGACACAGGTGTGCCCCCAAACAACCCCGCTAGCGTGTAGGGCTCTGGTATTACGCCTACGCCCTCCCGGAGCTATCGCACGGAAGCCGCACAACACGCTGACGAGGTAGGAAGTCTTGTTATTCTCGGTTTGAGGATCTGGAAACCAAGACTGAAATACAAATGGTTTCCCCCATGGCACCCAGGTACAAAGCGCGTGGGTGAACCCACGTCTGTCAGACCAAGGAGCCCGCGCGCCTACAGGCGCCGACCCGCACGGGCGGGAGGCGTGGCCCCCCCGCCCCTCGGTGTGCGCGTGCCCGAGCGCGCGCCCCCGCCCGGACGCCGCGCCCGCTTCCCTGGCCCGGCTGCCTGCTGGCGAAGGCGCCTTCCTTGAATCCAGCTTCTCTTACGGTCGTCCTTAAAGTTTCTGCTGAGTTTTGGAGATAGGAACGGGCGGCTTTTGGTGTCGTTTACGGTGATTTTTAAAAATTTTTTTAGTGGCAGGGTAAGTGAGCTGAATTCAGCAAAGACGAGCTTGCGTCGTTCGACGCGTTCATAAAGCAGTAAGTAACCTCTATGGTGCCTCGGCTGTGTGCTGGGTTAATCACGTGTGTTGATCACAGCAGCCCTGAGAAGTTGGTGTTAGTGTCATTGTACAGATGAGGCTCATATTAAGCCATCTGCCCTAAAGTCTTAGCATTGGTAAAGTAGAAGCACAAGACCTAGGGAAACCTGTTTATGATAAAGTTGTCACTTTCCCTTAAAAATCGAATGATTCATTTGCTTTGAAGACGTATCCTACCTGCTACTAGGCTAGTTAAGATGAAATTTTAAAAAGAGAGAGAGCTGTTCTTGCTCCGAAGTGATCACATTTAAAGATTACTTTTGACTGGCTGTTTTTTACTTAATCCTAAATTATAATGGATTTTTAAAAGACTTCAACAGTTTAAAATCTGATGTATTGTTATATTTATTCCTGTTTTCATCACAACACAACTTGTGGTGAACCATAACTGGTGGAGTATAAAAAAATCAAACAGTGGATATGCAAGTGACTGAAGTGCTAAGAAAGAAAATGGGAGAAGGCTGGCATGGTTTGCATTATTAAAATACATTTGGAAAGGGATTTTACCAATTTGAGATAAGCAAATAAAACAACCTGGTAAAGTAGTGTATTTGTCTTAAATATCTGTGGTACTTTTGTGCACTGTTTAGATGGGTGGACTCCAGCCCAAACTGCCTAGGTTTGAATCCCATCTCTGCTACTTACTGTGTCATCTCAGGTGAGTCATTTTATCTGTCTGACCTTATGTAAAATGAACAATATTAATGCCTTATTGGACTATTATAAGGATGTAGATGAGCTTAATACACTAACGGCATTTGAACTGTGCTTGACATACTGATAAATGTTAGCTATTAGTGATATTTTCATGTGGCTTCTTTAATGAGTGTTTTAAAAATCAATGCCCTTGCCGGCGCCGCGGCTCAATAGGCTAATCCTCCGCCAGCGGCGCTGGCACCCGGGTTCTAGTCCTGGTCGGGGCGCCGGATTCTGTCCTGGTTGCCCCTCTTCCAGGCCAGCTCTGCTGCGGCCCGGGAGTGCAGTGGAGGATGGCCCAAGTGCTTGGGCCCTGCACCCCACGGGAGACCAGGAGAAGCACCTGGCTCCTGGCTTCGGATCAGCGCGGTGCGCCAGCTGCAGCACAACAGCCTCAGTGGCCATTGGAGGGTGAACCAATGGCAAAAGGAAGACCTTTCTCTCTCTCTCTCTCAATGTCCACTCTGCCTGTCAAAAAAAAAAAAAAAAAAATCAGTGCCCTTAAGGGTTAGTCTTATTCAAGACTTGCCCCTTTAAATGATAAATCAGTGTGACATGATTTTTGCCAAATATGAGTAATTCCTGTCAGGTGAATAAATATGCTAATTTATTTTACCATTTTATAAGAATAAGACATGGAAATGGAATAGTTTCACAGCTTTTTCTGAATACTAACAAAAACTACAAAAAACAATCTAAGACATCTAAAGTAAAAGCCATACACTTTCTAACATACACAGATAATTACATATTATGTGTACTGTATAGTGAACCTCAGGAGAGAATCAGCTGGGGAGTCTAGATAAGTAGTATTCTTGTATTTGAAGAATTTGCTTGCAAGATTTTACTAGAATCTTATGAATAGGTAAATAACACAACCTGGTTTGACTTACTTTGCTTTTAGATATAGTCTGTCAAAAGAATTCTAAAGTGATGATGATGATATTGATAACAGTAACACTTATTAGGTGGGTATTGTGACACAGTGGGCTAAGCTGCCACTTGGGGAGCCACATCCCATATAGGAGTGCCTGGATTCCAGTCCCAGCTACTGGATTTCTCTCCAGCTTCCTTCTAAAATCTGTTTCATGCTGGGAGGCTCAAGTGCACTCCTGCTCCTGGCTTCAGCCTGGCCCAGCCCTGCCTGTTGGAAGCATTTTCAGAGTGAACCAGCAAATGGAAGATCTCTGTCACTCTGCCTTTCAAGTGGATAAAATAAACAAACATTTAAAAATAACATTTATCCAGTACCTGCTGTTTGTCAGCACTGTGCTAAGGATGTACATGCATTTTTCCATTGAACCTTCATACACATAGGGTGGATGCAGTTATCTCCATTTTGCACAGACTAAAGTTTTAAATTTTTAGAAGATTTAAAATGTTATTTAATGAGCAAAAAATCCTTCATTAAAACTTCCTGATTTGCTAGAATGGGAGAAAAAAAAATCAATCAATATAGTTCCTATGCCTGAACAACAACAACAAAAAAACCCAGTTCAAAAATACGGTCTTTTGAAAACTAAGAATTTTGACCACAAGGTGGTGCAAATTCCTGAGTTAAATTTCAAAGAAAAAAAAAAAGAAAAAGTGCTTTTACTTCAGACTACTATACTCAGAGTAAAAATCTAGCATGATTATTTGTCTGTAACTTCAGTACTTCCACAAAATGATGTCCTTTTTGAAAAGAAATAATTCAATCATTTAGGTACTCAATTAGAGCAAAAGTTTTCAACTTGCCTTTTCAATCCAGGGAAGAGTTACTTATCCCTCCCTCACCTCTTTTCCACCCACCCAGTTTGTATTCCCTTTTATTTGTCATGAGAGTAGAACTGAAGTCATAATTTGAAATCTGAAGTTTTACTTTTGGAAACTGGAATGCAAATGGATAGTAAATATGGGTTGTGTGCAGAAGAAAGGTCTTATAATTTTAGTGCTCCCCCCGCCCCCGCTGCCGTTTCTAATGAGTAAGCTACCACTGATGGATTGTTGATTTCAGCATATTAACTTCTTCAGATAAAACTGAGAAGGCTGGATTCAGAGTCCAGAGTGCTAACCATTACACAGTATTTTTACACCTTGTGTTTCTGTGTGGGTGCAAACTGATGAAATCTTTACATAGTATATACTGAATCGATCTTCTGTATATAAAGATAATTGCAAATGATTAAAAAATCTTGGTGTTAAATTGGAAATTGCATAGATAATTAATCAATTCTTAAAAAAAAATCATGTAGGATCTCTGTCCTTAATGTGCTGTACATTGTGAATTAATACTATAACTAGTACTCCAACCGTATTTTCACTTTGTGTCTCTATGTGAGGGCAAACTGTTGAAATCTTTACGTAATATGTACTAAACTGATCTTCTGTGTATAAAGAGAATTGAAAATGAATCTTGATGTGAATGCAAGGGGAGAGGGAGCGGGAAAGGGGAGGGTAGTGGGTAGGAGGGAAGTTGTGGGGGGGGGCATTGTAATCCATAAGCTGTACTTTGGAAACTTATATTCTTTAAATAAAAGCTTTATATATTAAAAAAAAAAAAAACTGAGAAGGCTGTAGGTCTGTTTATCTTTCCAGAAAGACTGCAGACTCTTAAAGAAGAAAACATTTTGAATAGTAACTTGGACACACTATGCATGAGTGAATCTTTTAAAAATAATTTACCCAGGGTAGGGGTTGCCTGGTGACGTGGCACAGTAGGTTAATTTTCCTTCTACAGCGCTGCCATGCCATATGGGCACCTGTTCTAGTCCTGGTTCCTCCTCTTCCAAGCCAGCTCTCTGCTATGGCCTGGGAAAGCAGTGGAAGATGGTCCAAGTGCTTGGGCCCCTGCACCCATGTGGGAGACCCAGAAGCTCCTGGTTCCTGGCTTTGGATCAGCTCAGCTCTGGCCATTGCAGCCATTTGGGGGTTGAGGCCATTTGGGGAGTGAACTGGTGCGTAGAAGACCTATCTCTCTGTCTCTCTACCTCTCAAATAAATAAATAAAATCTTTTAAAAATTAAAAAAAGTAATTTACTTAGTTTTCTAAGTAAAATTTACTAAGTTTTCAAGTTCCTTTCATTTTCCTCTTGGTCTTGTTTCTCTTAGGTTGACTTAATTCAACAACAAAAACATTTTTAATTGGAAATATTTTAAAATTTACAAAAATAAAAACAGTACAAAGAATATCTGTACTAAGTATTTGCTCTTATTTGAGGGTGAGTTCTCCATATATATGTATTTTAATTTTATATACTTTTTTTGCTGAGCCATTTTCTGCTACATTATATATATCTTGGCCCTTTATCCCTAAATACTTGAGAGAGAATTTCCTATCAGTTTTATAAATTCACATTGAAACAATAGTTTGCCATCCATTTTCTTATTTTGTAAATTATTTTTTTTATAGCATTCCCCTCTCTTCTTCCAGGATCCAGTCTTGAGTCAGGGACTGCACTTAGTTGTCAGGGCTCTTTACCTTCCTTTACTTTGGAACATTTCCAGAACACTTATTTGTCTTTTATGACCTTTCCGTTTTTGAAGCATACAGCTTCTCCCTCAACTCCGAACATTCCTCATTTTGTATTGGATGTCCCCTCATTATTAGACTGAGCTTATGCATTCTCACCTGGACTGTTGCACAGGTCATGTTGCCTCCTTCTTTGAGAATTACATCTCAAAGCACTTCATACCAACCTGTCTCTCACTGGTCTTCACTTTGAACATCTGGTTAATATGAGTATGTGCCCAAATTTTTCACTGTGTAATTTTACTGTTTTTTTTTTCTCTTTGTGGCAATTGATAGGCAATTTGTAGGGGTACATTTGCTGTTATATCATGCTGTGCTCCTCATGAAAGTTTCCCCCTTAGTCAGCATTCATTATTGCTAAAGTACTTGAACAAATCTAGTATTCCCTTTACATTATGGCCCACAGCATTCAACTACAAAGAATCCTTCCTTCCCCCTGATTTATCAGTTTATTATTGGCATGAGTTTGTGAATTCCTGTCTTGTCTTTTTTTTTTTTTTTTTTTTTTGTATTTGAAAGGCAGAGTTAGAGAGAGAGAGACAGAGAGAGAGAGAGACAGTTCACTCCCCAAGTGACAGTAAAAGCTGGGGCTGGGTCAGGCCAAGCCAGGACCCAGTAGGTTCCTCTAGGTCTGCCAGGTGGATGCAGGAACCCAAGCACTTGACCATCCTCTGCTGCTTTCCAGGCACATCAGCAGGGAGCTGGATCAGAAGTGGAGCAGCCAGGACTTGAAACTGTGTCTGTATGAGATGCTGGTGCTGCAGGCAACAGCTCTACCTGCTATGCCACAACGCTAGCCCCAGTGTATTTTCATTTCTGTATTTGTTGATTCTCATTTGCCTTCCCTCTGTCAACAGTTATGTGTGTGTGTGTGTGTGTGTGTGTGTTTAAAGTTTATTTATTTGAAAGGCTGAATTGCCAAGAGAGTGGCAGGGACAGAAAGATCTTGCATCTGCTGGTTCACTCCCCAAATGGCCACAAAGGCAGGAGACCCAGATGGAGTTCCAGGTGTCTTGTGCTGCCTTCCTAGGCAGATTAGCAGGGAGCTGGGTTGGAAGTAGAACAACTGGGAACCTGAACTTATGCTGGTGTGGCAGGTCTCAGCTTAACTTGCTGTGCCACAACACTGGCCCCTCTTTATTTTTAAGTAGTTTTTTTTTTTTTCCTGAATCACTTGGGGGTAAATTACATCATGTTCCTTCATCTCTCAATATTTTCTTCTTTTTAAAAAAAAATATTACTCATTCAAGAGGCAGAGAGAAAGAGCTTCTATCTACTAGTTCATTCTACAGATACCCACAATGGCTTGGACTGAGCCAGGCTGAAGCCAGTAACCAAACTCAATCCAGGTCTCTCACATGGGTAATAAAGAGCCAATCACTTGAATTATTACCTGCTGCCTTCCAGGGTCTGCAATAGCAAGAAGCTGGAATTGGGAGCTGGAACCAGGTATCAAATCCAAGTATTTTGATAGGGCACGCAGATGTGTTAAGTGGTATCTTGACTGATAGGCCAAATCCTGCCCAACCTCTTAATATTTAAGTGTGTATTTAATTGCTTTGTTCAGAGTGTGTTAGATTTAGCTAGTGGAAGGCCCTTCAGTCTGGCCTCCTGTGTCTCTATAATATGTCTGCATCCAAAAGAATTTTTTATCACTTTTTTTCTGTTTATCGTAAGTTGTTCCATGTTTATCTTATTCTGCCTCAGCCTTGGAATTAGTCTTTTTTCTAAGAAGTCCTATTTGGGGCTGGACACTGTGGCACAGTGGGTTAAGCCACTGCCTGCAGTGCTGGCTTCCCATATGGGCACTGTTTTGAGTTCTGGACACTCCACTTCCAATCCAGTTCCCTACTGATGCACCTGGGAAAGCAGCAGAAGCTGGTCCAAGTATGTGGGCCCCTGCCACTCACATGGGAGATCCAGGTGAAGCTCCTGGCTTCAGCCCAGTCCAGCCCTGGCCATTGTGGCCATCTGAGAATGAACCAGCAGATGGAAGATCTCTTTCTCTGCCTCTGCCTCTCCCTCTCTCTAACTCTGCCTTTCAAATAAATAAATAAATCTTAAAAAAAAAAAAAAAGAAATTCCTGTGTCTTTTTAGTAGAGACTAAGGCCATGCATACTCATTTCTACTGAGGTATCTTTACATATAGGAAATACATGCATATATATATATATTTATATACTCATGCATTTATACATGACATCTATTAGTGGTATAGATTTAACTTAAATTATTTTAACATAAAGTTTTGAATATTCCAAATAACTCATCAAATTTTCATGTCAGTGTCTGTGCATCTACTTCTGTAGGATCAAAGTGTGATCCTATATTTGTCTTTTCTCATCTGAGAAAAGCATCTGCATTGTTACTATATCATTTACAGTCTTCATTCTAAATTGCTGTGCTGCGCATCATTTAGCAGACTGTATCATTTTTCTATTACTGGACATTTAGGTTGTTTTCAATATTTTGCTATTATAAATCTGAAGTATTTACTTTCAGATTCACTGATTGATTGGAAGATTTCCCAGAAGTTAGAATAGCATTTCTCAAAAGGTAAGTATGTTTTGATAGGTTTTAATACTTATTTGCCAAAGTCCACATGAGAACTTGAAATAGAGATGAAAAATATATAGTCCCTATTAGCCAGGAACCGAATATCCAGTGAGAGAAGGATAATTTCTTGTTTATAAATTCCAGTATGGGGCCAGCATTGTGGTTTAATGAATTAAGCCACGGCTTGTGATGCTGGCATTCCAAATCAGAGTGCAGATTCAAGTCTCAGCCACTCTTGTTTCCAAACTGGCTTCCTGCTAGTATACCTAGGAAGTCAAGGAAGGTCGCCTAAGCGCTTGGGTCCCTGCCATCCATGTAGAAGACCAGGATAAGCTCCTGGCTGCTGGCTTCAGCCTGCCCAGACCCCCCTGTTGTGGCCATTTCAGGAGTGAACTAGAGGATGGAAGATAGTCTCTCCCTGCCTTCCCCCCTTCCTCTCTCTCTCTCCAGCCATCATTGCCTTTCAAATAAAAACAATTAAAAAGCAATAAATATAGAGGAAATATACTTTACTCAGGAATAAGTGGCTCAGAAAAGCTTTCTGGGAGGAGGTGGCAATTGAACTCTGTCTTGAAAGATACTTTGGGGGCCGGTGCTGTGTGGAATGCCGCCATCCCATATGCATGCCAGTTTGAGTCCCGGCTGCTCCACTTCCTATCCAACTCTCTGCTATGACCTGGGAAAGCAGTGGAAGGTAGCTCAAATCCTTGGGCCCCTACAACTGTGTGGGAGATCTAGAGGAAGCTCCTGGCTCCTGGCTTCAGATCTGCGCAGTTTCGGCCAATCAAGGAGTGAACCAGTGGATGGAAGACCTCTCTCTATGCCTCTCCTTCTCTCTGTGTGTAACTCTTTCAAATACATAAATAAATCTTTAGAAAAAAAAAAGATACTTTGGTTGAGAAAAGAGAGGAGAAACAGGATACAGAAAGCATTTTAAGCAGAATAGTGTCACTAAAGTATAAGAAAACAAGACTGTTAAAACGAATCTTGTATGTTTAAGAAAATCAGGTAGTCTGCTGTGATTTGTTGCCTTGGTCCCTTTTTTTGGGTTGAGGCTATAGCCTGCTCAAGTGAATAAAGGTCAAACCATACGAGGCCTTGTTTGCACCTTGTCTGTTGATGAGCCTCCAAAATCTTTAACCAGTGAGTAGCTTGATCAGATTTGTATTTCAGAAATTCACTTGGAGAGGCCAGCATTGTGGCACAGAGGAGTGCCAGTTCAGGTCCTTGATGCTCTACTTCTGATCCAGCTTCTTGCTTTGCAAGTACTGCATGTTAACTGTACCACTGGATTGCCGATGCAGCTTCCTGCTAATGTGTGTGGGAAGGCAGTGGAAGATGGCCCAAGTGCTTGAGGCCCTGTCACCCATGTGGAAGACCAGGATGGAGTTCCTGGTTCCTGGCTTCAGCTTGGCCCAGACCTGGCTGTTATGGACATATGGGGAGTGAATAAGATGATGGAAGGTACTTCTCTCTCTCTCTCTCTCTCTCAACAAGATGATGGAAGGTACTTCTCTCTCTCTCTAATCCAGAAAAATAAATCTTTAAGAAGAAAAAGTTCATTTTTTTTTATTTGATAGGTAGAGTTATATATATATAGAGAGAGGTCTTCCTTCCGTTGGTTCACCCCCCAAATGGCCACTTCAGCCGGAACTACGCTGATCCGAAGCCAGGAGCCAGGTGCTTCCTCCCGGTCTCCCATGTGGGTACAGGGGCCCAAGCACTTGGGCCATCCTCCACTGCCCTCCGGGGCTACAGCAGAGAGCTGGACTGGAAGAGGAACAACTGGGACTAGAACCTGGCACCCATATGGGATGCTGTCACTGCAGGTGGAGGATTAACCAAGTGAGCCACAGCGCCAGCCCCAAAAAAGTTCACTTTAATGAGGGTACTAGAGAACAGGGTAGAAAATGTGGGGCCGGCATTGTAATGTAGTGGGTAAAGCAGCTGCCTGTGGTGCCAGCATCCCATATGGGTACTGGTTTGAGCCCTGGCTGCTCCACTTCTGATCAGGCTCCCTGTTAATGCACCTGGGAAAGCAGCAGATGACGACCCCAGTCCTTGGGCCCTTACACCCATGGAAGAGACCAGAAGAGGTTCCTGGCTTTGGACAGGCCCAGCTCCAGCTATTGTGGCCATTTGGGGAGTAAACCAGTTGACAGAAGTTCTCTCTCTGTCTCTCCCTCTCTCTCTAACTCTGCCTTTAAAATAAATAAATAAAGCTTTTTTAAAAAGCTTTTTTTTTTTTTTTAAGAAAATGTAAGGGCCAGTGCAGCAGGTTAAAGCCCTGGCTTGAAGCACCAGCATCCCATATGGGATGGGTTCTAGTCCCGGCTGCTCCTACTCTCCTCCGATCCAGCTCTCTGCTGTGGCCTGTGAAAGCAGTGGAGGATGGCCCAAGCCCTTGGGTCCCTGTACCCATGTGGGAGACCTGAAGAAGCTCCTGGCTCCTGGCTTCAGATCGGCGCAGCTGCAGCCATTCGGCCATCAGGGGAGTGAACCAGCAGCTGGAAGACCACTCTCTGTCGCTACCTCTCTAACTCTTTTAAATAAATCTTAAAAAAAAAAAAAAAAGAAAATGTAAGAGTACAGGGCATCCTTTAGAAATGTGTACTTGAAGTAAAAATGTAGCAAAGAGAGTAAAATGAGATATAAAAAAAGATTGGGTTTGTTTATAAATATATACCTATATAAGTATAAATCCATAAGTATATACATATATAGAAACCTAAATCTACATGTACACGTACATTGTTCCCCCCTGCCAAGTAATCACTCAGCACGTACCCTGTGTCATGTTCACTGCACTGTGTCCTAAGCATTAAGTGTATAGGAGTGAAAAAAGAAGCCACAGTTTCTCCTGTTATGATCTAGTTTATTAGCAGAAACATACATTAATAATCATATAGATTGCAACTGTGCTAAGTAGCAAAAAAGTACAAGTTGCCAAGAAAGCATATATCATGGGGTTAGAACACTAGAGATTTAATTAAGGCCTTCCTAAGGCAGCTGATACTTAAAGGGTGAATATGATTTTAGTCCAAAAAGGTAAAGGACCAATAAATTCAGTGCCCGTATGGCTAGAGCAGAATGTGGTGGAGGAAGTTGAAAGGTAAGACTAAAGAGGTTTTGGAGCTTTGTGGTATGGAGATGAGAGAGAAAGAGGTAAGTGGTGTGACTTGAGTTTCTAATGTAGACAGCTGAAAGGCTGTTAGTACCATTTCCTGAGACAGGGGAAGCAGAGCACAGGTTTGGCTAATTTTGAGATCTGCCATGTTTATCTGAGGTGCCTGTGGGCTAAGTGCATCGCCCCCTCCTAGACCCTCACCCCACACACCTTAGAGGTAACTGGAGATTAGGGTTGGATTTTTTATTTAGAAGTCTGGAGTTTAAAGTGAAGGTCTGGTTTGCATGTTATTGATTTAGTAGTTCATTGACTGCAGATGATAGTTTATGGGATCAGATGAGAGCACTGAGGCAGAGCAGGTAGAATGATAAAAGTGCTCAAGACAAAATCCTGGTGAACACTATTTGATGGCTACACAGATATTTTAAGAAGTAGAAATGGAAAATTCACTGTAATTACTAAAGACATGACAAACTGAAAAATATGTGTAAAGCAGATAAAAGGTTAATATACTCAATTTGTCAGACAAAAGGAATAGCTCTATATATAGCTAACAAAAATTATCCACAAACTCCCACAAATAATATTCGAAAAGGTACAACCTCAAAATGGATGAACAGTAGCTATGTAAGTTTTTACCTTCCTGCCTTGTTGAATTACTTTTTTAAATTAACAGTTGAAGGTGCACTAGTAAGAGATGGAGAATTGCTAAATTTATCAGACTAATGAACCACACATTTCTGACATATCCATTTTTAAAACATTTGTTTCTTTTGCCACATAAATAATTAGAACCTGTCTGTTAGCAACACTTTAGTGCTATAACCATAGTCACAAAACTAGGAGACATGGAGAAGGAACTGGATGATCTTAGAGTATCCAGCGATATGCAAACCATCTAAGTAGTGATGAAAGTCAGCAACACTGTTAGTGGCAGATGGAAGAACTAGGTTATTTGTAATTTGAATCTGAGAACCCTCAAATACAGGGCTCTAACTGATAGTCTACTGCCTGGATGGCAATTTTGAGTTGTGTGGGATGATATAAGTGTCCCTAGAGGGTTATAGTTTTTAACCCCAGAACATACATACATAACTTAAATATAGAACTGATTTAGCAAATACAAGCTGTAGTATTTGCTACTACCAGGCTAAGAAATGATGGGTATATTTTAAATTCTTACAATGTTTAAGAAAATTTGGCCTAGCAGAGTACCTATCACATTAATCTTAAAAGGTATGAGAATCTTAACATGATTGTGAAGATCTGGACATTTAAAAAAGTACAAAATCCTGGGGCCGGTACTATGGCTCACTTGTTTGATCCTTTGCCTTTGGCGCAGGCATCCCATATGGGCGCCGGGTTCTAGCCGGGTTGCTCCTCTTCTGGTCCAGCTCTCTGCTGTGGCCCAAGAGGGCACTGGAGGATGGCCCAAGTGCTTGGGCCCCTGCACCCGCATGGGAGACCAGAATGGAGGCACCTGGCTCCTGGCTTCGGATCGGCGTAGCTCCGGCCGTAGCGGCCATTTGTGGGGTGAACCAATGGAGGGAAGACCTTTCTCTCTCTCTCTCTTTCACTGTCAGTAGTTCTATCTGTCAAATAAAAAAAAAGTATAAAATCCTATGTTTTTATATACTTAAGTTATTAGATTTAAAGGAGTTGAAGTACTCAGAGATACTGTGCTTATTCAACATTAAGTACTTAAGGAAATAAAATTTATTCTAAATGCAGTTTTAAGTGTTTAAGAGAACTTAAAAAGTCCTCTTTAAAGCAATTGCTGTTAAAATTTATGAATAACTAGATTTGCAAGTTGAATTTAAAAGTTAATATCTAAGTTTCATGATTTTGACAGAAATTTAATTGAACCTTCAATAATCTTTTCTATACACAGAGGTACCCTCAAAGATTAAGAAGAAAAAAAAACCACTGCCCATTGATAGTGTTCTTATAAAGCCTGGTGGCAGTGTCATTAAAACAGCTCTTCTTGTGGGGTGGATAGAAGGGAGGATGGGGTGGGAAGTTATGCTCTTAAATCTGTATTTATGAAATACATGTAATTTGTTCACCTTATTTAAATTTTTTTTTAAAAAATGAGCTGTTCTGGAAAATAATTTGACAATATGTAAAATGTATTATGGAAATATTCAAACCTTCCAATTTCAGGAATCTAGTCTAAGTGAAATAAATCCAAAACATAAAAGATCTGTGCAGAAAGATGCTGTCTTCAGAATTAAATACAGTGCTGAAAAAGGAGTGTGCATACATGTGTGTAATGACTAATAGTAGGAGGAATTTTGAGTAAGCTGTGGGAAGCCTACTAGATTTACTATTAAATATCATCAAAAAATGATGCATAGCAACATAGAAAAATGTTTATAAATGCAAGATACAAAGTAATCAGGATGATTACAGTTCTCTAGAATAATGCATATCCCAGGGTACTTGTAAACATTTATGGAAAAATGAAATTATAAGTTTATTCTGGTGCCAAAAAATTTGCATAGTTTATCCATGCATAGTTTATTAATCCATGTATAGTTTATTAATAATAGCATTTCCATTAACTTTTTGAAGTATTCTCATGTGAGTAGTTTGCATGTAATTTCAAAGATAGATGATGGTTCATGAAATTTGTAGGGAAAATTATTCATATGTATGGGAGGCAGTATCCATGTCTTAATCTCCAAATGTGGGAATATGGTGTGTTACATGGTAAGAGGGAATTCAAGTTGCCAATACAAATTAAGTCTGCTACTCAGATGACCTAAAACTAGGTTATTCAGGATTATTTTAACAAACCTAATCAAAGGGTCTTTTGAAGTGTGGAAAGGGGAAGCAGAAGAGTCAATGTCAGTGATTAGATGTGAGAAAAACTCAACCAGCTGTTGTTGATGTTGAAGATGATGAGGGCCTATGAGCCAACAAAGAGTTTAGGAGCTGAAGAAAAGCAAGGAAACAAACTTTCTTGGAGCCTTTAGAAAGGAATGCAGCTCTGTCTACACCTTGATTTCCACCCAAAGACCCATTTTGGATTTTTGATCTCCAGAGCCTTGAAATAATATTTGTTCTAGGCTTAAATTAATTTGTTTATAGTGACTTTATAGCAATAGGAAACTAATATAATATGTAAACAGCCATTTTATATGTACATTGACATGTAGCTGTGGTTGTCGTAAGTGGACATCTGGTCCTCCATAGTTGTGACTTTTAAAAGATACCACCAGTATAGGGGCCAATGCTTTGGCATAGCGAGTTAAGCCCCTGCCTGTGGTGCCAGCATCCCATATGGGCACTGGTTTGAGTCCCCACTGCTCTACTTCCCATCTAGCTCCCTGCTAATGTGCTTGGGAAAGCAGTGGAAAATAGCCCAAGTGCTTGGGCCCCTGCACCCATGTAGGAGATCCAGAAGAAGCTCCCGACTTCTGGCTTCAGGTCAGCCTGGCCAGCCCAGGTAATTGTGGCCATTTGGGGAGTTGAGCCAGCAGATGGAAGATCTCTATTTGTCTCTGTCTCTGTGCCTTTCAAATAAATTAATAAATCTAAAAAAACAAAAAACAAAAACCCAGTATTAGTTAAGTCTGCGGATTCAAACAAAGGATTGAAAATATTCAGAAAAAGAAATTGTGACTGGCTGGCGCCGCGGCTCAATAGGCTAATCCTCCACCTGCAGTGCCGGCACCCCGGGTTCTAGTCCCGGTCGTGGTGCCAGATTCTGTCCTGGTTGCCCCTCTTCCAGTCCAGCTCTCTGCTGCGGCCCGGGAGTGCAGTGGAGGATGGCCCAAGTCCTTGGGCCCTGCACCCCATGGGAGACCAGGAAAAGCACCTGGCTCGTGGCTTCGGATCAGCGTGGTGTGCCAGCTGCAGCGCGCCAGCCGCAGCAGCCATTAGAGGGTGAACCAATGGAAAAGGAAGACCTTTCTCTCTGTCTCTCTCTCACTGTCCACTCTGCCTGTCCAAAAAAAAAAAAAAATTGTGACTGTACTGAACATGTACAGATTTTTTCTTGTGATTATTTCCTAAGTAATACAGCATAACAACTACTTATATAATGTTGCATTTTTTATGAATTATAAGTAATCCAGATATGATTAAAGTATGTGGGAGGATGCGCTTAGGTTTTTGCAAATGTGCCGTTTTATATAAGTGACCTGAGTGAGAATTTTGGTATCTGGGAAGGCTCCTGGAACCAAACCCACCTTGGATACTGAGGAATGAGTGTGTTTTTTAAAAATATTACCTAATTATTATTCTGTACTTTTTTGTTTAACAAATTCATGAATTTGTGAATTGGCAGAGCTCAAGCTGGAAAACTTTAATTGGACACAGCATTATCTATATACCTACATATCCATCTATCTATATATAAATATACACTATTTATATATATATATATATATAGATAGATATAGATATAGATATAGATCAGCACGGCATTTCCTGAAATTTGTTGGTAGGAATGTGAATTTTTTCCACAAATCCACCTATCTACATTTCCTAAAATTCAACCTTGCAATATACTTTAGATGTCAGCATTAATGTTCATTTTGTCAAGTAACTTGTAGAATTTCTTTTCCCTGTAGCTAATTGACACATTAATAAACAATTTGAAAACCCTCCTCAGAGTTACTTGAAAGTACATAACTATAGGCTTTAGTGAATTACCAGCTTAAGAGAACATACTCATATTGTTCAGATTTATTCTGCAATTGGATAGACTCTTCCTGAAAGAGCAATACCAGTACCTCGTTATTCATGAATGTTTTATGAATAAGAATATTTTGTCCTACATGATTTTTAAAGGATACTGCATTAGGTACATGGGGAAACATATACACGAGAATTGTAGTTTTATTTTGGGAAGTTTACTTTGCATGGTTTAGAGCTGCAAGTTCTAGAAGTAGTTACAGCAGGTTCATACAAATCACTTAAAATCTGATTCTGTGAAAATTAGGAAGTTAAGTATCTTTCCTTCCCCCATATGAGGAGTTGTTTTGATTCCATATTCTTGCCCACAAATCATGGAATGAAAGTGAAACATTTATGAATTAAAAACAGTTAAGGTTGTGGCTGGTGCTGTGGTGTAGTGGGCTAAGCCTCTGTCTGTGGCTTCAGCATCCCATATGGGTGCCGGTTCTAGTTCCTGCTGCTCATCTTCTGATCCAGCTCTCTGCTTATGATCTGGGAAAGCAGTAGAAGATGGCCCAAATGCTTGGGCCCCTGCACCTTTGTGGGAGACCTGGAAGAAGCTCCTGGCTCCTAGCTTTGGATCAGCTCAGCTCCAGCCATAGCGGCCATTTGGGGAGTGAACCAGTGGATGGGAGGCCTTTCTGTCTCTTCCTCTCTCTTATTGTAACTCTAGCTCTCAAGTAAATAAGCAAAAGCTTAAAAAAAAAACAGTTAAGGTTTATTAAAGAAGTATGAGGACCTTCAATGCCAGCATCCCATATCAGTGCCAGTTCCAGTTTCCATTGCTCCACTTCTTCTTCTTCTTCTTCTTCTTCTTTTTTTTTTTTTGACAGAGTTAGATAGTGAGAGAGAGACAGAAAAGTCTTCCTTCCTCTGTTCACTCCCCCAGTGGCCACTACGGCCAGCGCTGCACCAATCTGAAGCCAGGAGCCAGGTGCTTCCTCCCAGTCTCCCATGTGGATGCAGGGACCCAAGCACTTGGGCCAGCTCCACTGCCCTCCTGGGCCACAGCAGAGAGTTGGACTAGAAAAAGAGCAACTGGGACTAGTGCCCGGCGCCCCAGTGGGGACAAGAACCTGGGGTGCCATCACTGAAGGTGGAGGATTAGCCAAATGAACCACCATTCTGGCCTGTTGCTCCACTTCCAATCCAGGCAGCAGAAGATGGCCCAAGTACTGAGCCCCTGCCACAGATGTGGGAGATCCAGATGAAGTTCAAGCTCCTGGTTTCAGCTTAGCCAGAGCTGACTGTTAGTAATTTGGTGAGTGAACCAGTGGTTGGAAGATCTCTTTGGCTCTGCCTCCCTCTGTCACTTGCCTTTCAAATGAATAACATAGATCTTAAAAAAAAAAGTATAAAAAAAAAAAGTATGAATTACCCCACTTCCAACACCAATAAGGATACTTCGAAGGGAATTTACTCATTTTAGTCATCTACTTTATAAAAGTAATGTAAAAGTCCTGGCCTTAGATGAAATATTAAAATTTGGTATTTTGAAATACTGGTTTTTAAAATATTATAATCTTCATGAGAGCTTAATAAAGGAAATTTAGCTTATTTGGGTTTGTAATATTCAAATCTTGAGTTAAAACATGCATCTTTGTAAGTGCTAACCATTTTTGTTTGTTTATTTGACAGAGTTAGAGAGAGAGAGACAGAGAGAAAGGTCTTCCTTCCCTTGGTTAACTCCCAAATGGCCCCTACAGCCGGAACTATACCGATCCGAAGCCAGGAGCCAAGTGCTTCCTCCTGGTCTCCCATGTGGGTGCAGGGGCCCAAGCACCTGGGCCATCCTCCACTGCCTTCCCTGGCCACAGCAGAGAGCTGGACTGGACGAGGAGCAACTGGGACTAGAACCCGATGCCCACATGGGATGCTGGCACCGCAGGTGGAGGATTAGCCAAGTGAGCCACCCATTTTAAGTGCCCCCGACAACAAATTTATTCACACTTTCTTGTGATAACTGTTTAAATATTATTATACTTAATAATATTTACTATTAATAAATGAAGATAATTGAATTCCCATATTCAAACATCCTTTAATGTGTTCTTTAATGGTTTTTATCATCCTAGACCCTACACTATCTTGGCTTCTTTCTTGTTATTCCCCAGCTTAACAAGACCCTTCTCAAAAATGGTATATACCAGCATGTACCAGAATGGTGTATCTGTGATAGATAGTCTGAAATATACCACAGGTTGGTTTTAGCTTTTTGTTCTACCCATAAAATCCTAGTTTTCAAGGAGCAATTTTTGATAATAAAAAGGACTGATAAAAATAGAAATGGATCTGTTCTTGACAATTTTTCCTTTTTTTTTTTTTTAAGATTTATTTATTTAAAAGGCAGAATTAGAGAGAGAAAGAGAGAGCCTCCATCTGCCGGTTCACTCCCCAAATGGCTGCAAAGGCTGGTGTTGGCCAGGCCTGGCCAGGCCGAAGCCAGGAGCTTTATCTGGGTCTCCCTCAGGGGTGCAGGGGACCAAGCACTTTGGACCCTCCACTGCTTTGCTAGGAGCATTAGCCAGGAGCTGGATAGAGAGCAGAGTAACTGGGATTTGAACTAGTGCCCATATGGAACCCTGGTGTTGCAGGCAGCAGCTTAACTGTTATGCTACAATGCTGGCCCCAATAGTTTTTTTTTTTCAAAAGAAAATTAAAGCATTTTAATAAAATAAACTTCATATCAAGCAAAAAACTTTAAAAAATTACAACTCATGGCTTCCTCAGATATTTTATTGACTTGGAATTAAGCTTGTCTTGGCAGTTGAGCACCAGAAACCAGGACTCCATTAACATTCATTTCTTATTTGTTTTTAATAAACACAACTAAAATTGAGACTCTAGTTTCTAGCAGATATGACTGAGGATGTATGACCAGTTCTCTAAGACAGTTGAGCTACACTTCTATTCTTAATATATAAAATTTATTTCTTAAAGAATAAATTTGTGGGAAAATAAAGAGAATAAAATATGTCACATTCCCTTTTGACAAAGAAATGCAAGCAGCTCTGAAGAAGCAATTTATTTTAAATAGGCGAACAGTTTACAGCTGTTGTGGGAATACTTTTACCTCACTTTTTTCATCATGGGATTAGGCCCTATGTTTTTAATTTAAGTCCTTTAATTTTTGCTGTTAACATTTAATTTACTTGATGACCCCATACTGTTAACTTTTGACCCAGTGAACTTGATACAGACTGTATGGCTAATTTTAAAGAGACTCTTAAAAAAACATAAGACAGGTTTGATGTGAAACAGAAAATTAAATTTCATCTCAACTTTCTATATAGGAAAATATGCTCGTATTTAATCAAATAACTTCTTTCTTCTTAGAGGATGTATTTGTATAAGCATAGTTTGTTTTACAATAGATGTTTATATCACTGGTAAAACAACCCAAGGCTGACATGACTTACTCATAATACTTTTAATAAACCTCAGAACTACTGATGCAGCACACTAGGTAGGAAATCTTTTCCTGAAAACTTCTTAGAGCATGTGACTAAATCTAACAGTTCCTCCTCTACCTTTACTTATACTCACATTTCTTTTCCTTTTATATAAAATTGGAACTCCTAAAGTTTAATTATAATCCTTTAGATGGTAAAAAATGTTATTAGTACACAGCTGTTAAATTGAAGTTCAAGGTTTCTTCTAAATCACTCAATATAAAAAGTTTGTACATGGCTTTTACTTGTCCTTAAATCCAGACCTGTGGACTTACTTTTGAACATTTCCCCCTATTTATAAAATGCATGTACACTAAAAAAAACAGGAACAAAAATCAGGAATGATGGGAAAGCATTGCTTCTGAAGGCACCTTAAAGATACACCTTTCTCCCTATCTCCTTTCCCAACTCACGAAGGAAGGCTTTTGTATATGAGTATTAAATTTGATCAATTCACCATTATGAAATGTTGTACTCTCTCTTCTTCAGGAAAATTACAGTTTGATACCTGTGGAATGGAAGATTCCATCTTTCAGGCATCAGAGAATAGAGGGTCCACTTAACTCTAAGGTTGGCCAAGAAAGGGTATTTACTTTCATCATTTTAGGAGTTTGACTGGTTAGAAAGTAGGGGAGCACAGACAAGTTAAGCACTGTCCGTGACAGTAGGATGGGAGTGAAGGGACCCTCAGTTTGTAGGGAATCTAATTCCTGATATATGAATGCATGTAAGTATATGGGGACTTGGAGTGTTTCAAAGAATTTTGGTGAACTGACAAGGTATAAAAATTGCATTTTGTCTTATAAAATTAATCTGAGTCCTGTTATTCACTGAACTGCTTAACATGCAACTTAGTAATTATTATAGATATTTAAAAATATTCCATGTTTACTTTTATTCAAAAGGTAAGCAATAATTGCTATATGCTGACCACTGTTAGGTACTGGGGTATAAACAAGGTTTCTGAACTCTGAAAATAGTGCTGGAAGAGTGCAAGCTATATATGTATCTATATAATCTTCATAGTTTGCTAATAAGCAACCTGTCCTCATTTGATAATTTAAATACTAAGGAGAATGTTGTAAAGTGATCTTTAATTTTTAATATTTTTAAATAAATGGAAGTATTTTTTGTGTGGTTTTACAGTCATGAAGAGAAATAATAAGCTTTTAGACTAGGACAGTGAAGGCTGAGACAGAGATGAAAGCAAAGTCCAGAATAACTCCTCTGACCTGGTTGTAGCGTACGATGGTGGTATCATGAACCAGGACAGGGACAAGTGGAGGAAGAACAGGGCTTTAGGAGGTAGAGGGGTGTGTGTGTGTGTGTGTGTGTGTGTGTGTGTGTCTAAGAGAGGGGGAAAGAGAAACAGAGATGGAAGACTAGGAAAGAGGAGTAGAGGAACGAGCTGAGGAGCTCAGTGAAGAGCTAATGAATTTGGAAGATTAAGCACCAATGGATATCCTCATAGAGAAGTTTGGTAGGGAGCTCTGTATATATATATGAGACTGAGGTTTAGGAGAAAGGCCTAGACTGGAAGTAGATACTGTTTTTGGATCAGTTTTCCATTTTGACACTGAAGTAGAAGATGACGATGACAGAAAAATGCAGGGGAACAGATACTGTATGTATGCAGAGGGCCAAAGTCCTCAATGAACAAGGGAGGGGATGATTGGACAATTAAGTAATGAGAATCAGTGAGAGGAATAAAAATATCCAAAACTGTTTAATTGCGTCTTTAAGAACTGTGAGGGAGTGGCCATTGTTGTGACATAGCGGGTTAAGCCTCCACCTATGCTGGCATCCCATATGGACACCAGTATGAGTCCTTCCAGCTCCTTGCTAATGTGTCTAGGAAAGCAGTGGAAGATGGCCCACGTGTTTGGGCCCCTGCACCTACCTGGGAGACCAGGAAGAAGCTTCTGGCTTCAGATTGGGTCAGCTCTGGCCATTGCAACCATTTGGGCAGTGAACCAGCAGATAGAAGACCTTGATCTCTGTCTCTTCCTCTATCTGTAATTCTGCCTCTCAAATAAATAAATAAATCTTAAAAAAAGACCTCTGAGGGCAAGAACTGTATTTTATTTAATGCTACAAATATTTGTTTAATGAATAAGCAAATGATAATCTTGTATTGAGTAATATTACTGAAATTTTTGTCTTCTTTCTCATTACAAACAGTTGATATTAAAGACAATACAAATATGACTTACTTAATTATTTAGGATACAGTCTTAGAAGCAGATTTTCTGGGGCCAGCATTATGGCATAATTCATTAAGCTTCTGCCTGTGATGCTGGCATCCCATATGGGTTCAAGTCCCAGCTGTTCCGCTTCTGTTCCAGCTCCCTGTCTTGGAAAGCAAGGGAAGATGGCTCAAGTCCTTGGGCCCCTGCACCCACATGGGAGACCCAGTTGAAGTTCCTGACTCCTGGCTTTTGCCTGGCCCAGCATCAGCTGTTGGAGCCTTTTGAGGAGTGAACCAGTGGATGGAAGATCTCTATTTCTCTTTCTCTCTCTCTCTCTCTCTCTCTCTCTCTCTCTCTCCCTCTCTCTCTCTGTAACTCTGCCTTTCTGATAAATAAAATAAATCTTAAAAAAAAATAGAAGTAGATTTTCTGGTAGGGTGTTCATAGAAAACCTATTTGTCTTTATTTGAGGACTATTTCAAATGGGCTTGCTTATGTACATTCCTGTTCCCTGCTAGAGTCTCATCAGGAACTTGGACAGTATGGTAGGCAGTGATGAATGAAGGCACAGTGAAAGCCACACAGTGAGAACTGGTAAGAAGAATGACGGATATCTCAAAAATGTGCGGTCAGGTACAGTTTTCATGAGCATAAGAACTGACTTATGAGCAGAGTAGCAGTGGATAGTGGTAAGTGTAGACATGCATATTTAAACTAAATAATAACCTCAGAATAACCTACATTTGTTTATAATATTTAATTTTAGTAGATATTTTTTCCATCACATTTTTGAGTTGTGGTAAAATAGTTGTGTATTTGTAAGTATACAGTTCAATGGTGTTCAGTATATGCATATTGGGTAACCATTACCACCACTGATCTCCATAACTAGTATAGGTTCTAATATACCAATATTAAGTGATCATCAATTCACTGCACCTCAGACTTTTCCACAAAAGTATGGTTAACAGCTGAGAAAAGTGAATAATTCCTTTAAAAGCTGATCGCAAGCTAAAATTTTCTTGTTTCAATGTTTTGTTTTACCTATATAAATGTTGTATTATATACCATACTATTTCTACATAGTATAAATATAGTGATTATACATTTTTTCAAAAATCTCTGAATAAAGTTGATATTTAAGAAGATGCCTTATATTTTTTCAGTGGCTTTAGCCTGCCACAACACCAAAAGTTCCCCTTGTCCCAAGCTGGTCTTTCAGAGACCAGGTTCTAGGCAATTGCATGGTTGTATAACATGCTCCTTTTCTATTCCCTTTATACTCAGCCAAGTCTATTTCTAGTAGCACATGACAGGGAGAAGACTAATTGATGCTTACCCCCTTGGAACATGAGAGTGTCATACAAACTGAAAATTCAGAGTGAAAATTCAAAGTTATCTATTCATCACACTTCCTCATTACCAATACCACAAGACACTCATTATTGTACAAATAAGTGAGTGATTTAATATTCTGGCTAGGGCCATGGGTCCACCTTCCCACAGTGCCAGCATTTCAACTGTCTATCCATTTTGACTACTGAGACTTTGAAACTCTCTCAAGTATAATAATTGTGGCTGGCCCCAGTTTTGGGAGATTGGAAACCACGCCGAAAAATAGTGGCAAAATTGGAACTAAAATTTGAGTTTTAACTCTCGGCTGAAAAGTCTTTCCAATCACATCAAAAGGAAAATAGTTACGTTCATCAAGAGATAGTCCTTATGCCTTCCTGACTCCATAAAACCACTTTAAACCCTCCTAAGAACAATCAGTCTCTTTTTTTTCTCCCTCCCTCTCTCTTGCCTTTCAGCTTTCCTTTTTCTTCTTACTTTCTTTTTTTGGGTAACTCAAGCACTCTGGTTCTCAGAATAGGCTGAGAATATTTTAGAACTCTTCAAAATCTGTTAAGAGGGTAGATCTCGTGTTAAGTGTTCTTACCACAATAAAATAAAAATAAAAACAAACATACAAAAAGTATTTTAGTACTCTCCAAGAAACAAAGCACACCATTAGAATTTTCTTTCTCTCAAGCTTGGAACACAAAGCACAGAGCTCGGAACAGTATAATTTTAGAAGAAATAGATAGGAAACATGAAAGAGGCTGCTGGAAAATGAAAAGGCTGGAACAAAAATAAGCAAATAAGTACTTCTCACACAAAGCATTCATTGGTAGAAGAATATAGGTCACAATACAAGTTAGCAGAGGTTGCTAGTTTCTAATTCTTGAGAATCCCTATCCAGTGGTAATTAAAATACTTACTAATTAAGAGTTTTAATATTTTTTAAAAATCTAAAATCAAGAGTTACAGGGCTTAGCTTAGAGTGATTCCATTTTATTCTCTGAGATAATTTTTCAGCTCCAGTTACTAGGCAAAACAGATAATGTTATTCTGAAATAATGTTAAAACATATAGTATTTGGTAGAATAAGATAAAAGAGATTTTATATAACTTTCTTGTTGTCTTCTTGAAAAGGATATATTTGGCCATAAAAGCTAATACTTTAGGAATGGAAAAGATTTTGAACTGATCTTGTCTAGTGAGATTCACTTATGAATAATGGACTTACGTTGTCAGCTATACGTTCAAACATTAGTCACTTTGGATTGTTCCTGTTCAACAATTTGGTGTGTCTGTACATAAAGGAGTTACATGGAATTTAACTTTAGCATTGGAATTTATCCAGGATAGCACTGTCCTGCATATTCAGCTTAAAATAATAGAGTTCTGGAATTAAGTGTTAAGAAGCTGATATGGATGAGTAGTAGTAGTATCGCAAGGAACTAAGAAAGAATCATAAATAAGTGTATATTATTTGAATCTGAGTCTTACTTGGAATGTATTTTTAAAATCATGAATGTTTCATTGGTTTATTTAAACTATTTGAAAACTGCGTGGGAGACAGCAAAGGGTAGAATATCTAATTTGGATGTGTAATTTACTTGTTAACAAGAAATGTTAAATTACCTTTTTCTGTACATCTTATATTTTAAGACTTATTTATTTACTTGAAAGGGAATAGAGCGGGAGAGAGAGAGTGAGACAGAGAGAGAGAGAGAGAGAGGAAGGGAGGGAGAAAGAAAGAGAGACAAAGAGATATCATATCAAGATCTCCATCCACTGGTTCACTCCTGTAATGTCCACTATACCTGAGGCTGGTCCATGCTGAAGCCAGGAGCCAGAAATTCCATCTGAGTCTCCCACATAAGTAGTGGGGACCCAAGTACCTGGGCCACCATATGTTACCTCCCAGGCACATTAGCTGGAAGCTGGATTGAAAGAGGGGTAGTCATGACTTGAACCAAGTGCTCTGATATGGGATATGGGCATCTCAAGCATAGCCTGCTACACCACAGTGCCCACCCCTGTATATTTTAGTTCAGTGGAATTAACAGTATTCTCTCTGCTACATTACATTGTAAAAGAATGTGGCATTTACAGGAAAACTGAGGCTCAAACAGCTTGAGTTATGTGTGGAGAAGTCTGACGTGTATCCAAGTTGTTCTGACCCAAATTTCCTTTTTAACCACTATCCTCAGAATAAAATGCATTGATATATTTTAGACCAATTATTAACTTACCAAAAAATAAGTGTCTGGAATGCTCAGTGTCCTCACTTTTTCTCCCCCTCACTCTCTTATTCTTTCAGAGTAGTTTTCAGTTTTTAATGAAAATAAAATTCTTCAATCTTGTTATCTTCTTCTTTTTTTAAAATAAATTGCAAAAGTCATTTAGAAAGTCTTTTGTAGAATTGAGTCCTAAACTCAAGATTTCCTTGCAGTAAATTATTTAGTTACTCCATTATTGTTCACTGAATAATAAGCTGTAGACTAACTCCTTGGCATATTGTAAGAGTAAGACCCAATGTATCAAATTTTTCCAAGTAACTTCACTGCATCAGAACAAAACTTAGGAGTATTTTTAGGAATAGATGAATATGCAGCAGTCAACAAGCTAACATTCATAATGCCTTCCATCCAATCAAAGATTACTAGGCACAGAAACAATTTCTTATTGGTGAGAATAATCAACTGAAAATGACCCTGGGGCTGGTACTGTGACTGTGGCATAGCGGGTAAAGCCGCCACCTGCAGTACCAGCATCCCATATGGGTGCTGGTTCAAGACCCAGCTGATCCACTTCCAATCCAGCTCTGATATGGCCTGAGAAAGCAGCAGAGGATGGCTCAGTGCTTGGGCCCCTTCACCCACGTGGGAGACCTGGATAAAGCTCCTGGCTCCTGGTTTTGGATTGGTGCAGCTCTGGCCCTTGTGGCCATCTGGGAAGTAAACCAGTGGATGGAAGACCTCCCTCTCTCTCTCTCTGCTTCTGCCCCTCTGTAACTCTATAAGCCTATATATAAATAAATAAATAAATAAAAAAGAAAGTGACCTTAAGCTGACACAGATGTTAGAATTAGCAGACAAGGACATTAAACCTTATTATAACTCTATTCTGTATGTTGAAAAAGTAGAGATATGGAAAACATAAAAAAAACTCAGCTTCTGGGATGAAAATTACAATGTCTGAGTTGAAAATTCACTAAGTGGGATTCATGGCATGTTAGATATAGCAGAAGAAAAGAATTGTGACATAAAGACCTAACAAAAGAAATTCTTCAAAATGAAAAAGAGAAAAGAATTTTTAAAATGACAGGAGTATCATCAGTGAGCTGTAGAAACATATTCTCAGAGACCTCTTATACATGTCACTGGACTCGTCAAAAGAGAGCATAGAGACAGACAGAAGAGGTATCTGAAAAAAATAATGGCCAGATTTTTCAAATTTGATGACAACTACCAACCCAGAATTCAAGAAGTTCAACAATAACAGACTATGCTTATGTATATCATAATCAAATTGCTCAAAGCCAGTGATAAAGAGAAAATCTTGAAAGCAGCCAGAGAAAATACGCATATAATAGAAAAACAAAAATAAGGATTATGGCAGATGTGTCATCGGAAACATTGCAAGTAAGAAACAGTGAAGCATATTTAAAGTAATAAAAGGGAAAAAAAAAACTGTTAACCTAAGGTTCTAAGGTCCTTCAAAAACAAAGAGAACAAAGATGTTTTCAGACATACAAAAATTGAAAAAATTCTTCACCATCAGAACACACTATAAAAATGTTAAATATGTCTTTCAAGAAGAAGGAAAATGGTACCAGATAACAGTATTTATAGATCCACACAAAAAAATAAAAGATACTGGAAATGGTAACTACATGGGTAAATATTTAAGTTTTTTTTCTTCCTATTTCATTCTCCTTTAAGGTAAGCAAGTGTTTCAACAAAACAATAGCAGTGAGTTGGGGAGTTTACAACATTTCTAAGGAAAACATATCATAACAATAACATAAGAAACAGGAGAAGAGAAATGGAACTATGCTATATGATTTTTATATATGAAGTGGTATCATATTACTTGAAGACAGACTGTAGTAACCTGAAGATGTATACCATAACCCTAAAGCAACCAGCAAGATAAGACAACTATTATAGCTAAGCCAATCAAGGAAATAAAATAGAATCATTAAATAGCCAACCCCAAATAAGGCAGAAAAAGAGGGGTAAAGGAATAAAGAAAAGATGAATCAAATAGAAAAGAGAGATGAGACTTAATTAAATCTAATCATAAATGATCACATTAATAATAAATGACTTAAACATCCCAATGAAAACGCAAAGATTGTGTGACTGGATAACAAGTAAGACCCCACTACATAATGTCAATAAGAAACACTTTACAATTAGGATACAAAACATTAAAAGAATGGGGTTGGCACTGTGGTGCAGAAAATTAACCAGTGCTTGCAATGCTGACATCCTATATTGTGGGGCTTTTTTCAGTTCTGGCTGTTCTGCTTCAGATCCAGCTCCCTGTAAATGTGCCTGGGAGAACAGCAGAAGATGGCCCAAATTCTTAGGCCCATGCCACCTACCTGGGAGACCCATATAAGAGTTTCAGGCTCCTAACCTTGGCCTGGCCCAGTCTCAGCTGTTGTGGCTATTTGGGGAGTGAACAGTGAATGGAAGGTATCTTTCTCTATCTTTCCCTGCCTTTGAATAAATAAACCTTTAACAAAAAAGGAGTAAAAGAGTGGGAAAAGATATACAAACTCATGATAGTACCAGTTAAAAGAAAACTAATATGCCTATAATAACATGAAATAAAATAGATTTCAGGGAAAAGAATGTTACCAGGGATAAAGATGATCATGGCCGGCGCCGTGGCTCAACAGGCTAATCCTCCGCCTTGCGGCGCCGGCACACCGGGTTCTAGTCCCGGTCGGGGCGCCGGATTCTGTCCCGGTTGCCCCTCTTCCAGGCCAGCCCTCTGCTGTGGCCCGGGAGTGCAGTGGAGGATGGCCCAGGTGCTTGGGCCCTGCACCCCATGGGGAGACCAGGAAAAGCACCTGGCTCCTGGCTCCTGCCATCGGACGAGCGCGGTGTGCCGGCCGCAGCGCGCCGTCTGCGGTGGCCATTAGAGGGTGAACCAACGGCAACGGAAGACCTTTCTCTCTGTATCTCTCTCTCACTGTCCACTCTGCCTGTCAAAAAAAAAATAAATAAAAACAAATAATAAAGATGATCATTCATAATAAAGAAGCCAGTTAATCTGGAGGATATAAAAATCCAATATTTTTGCCACAAATTAATAGAGCTACAAAATAAGCAATGCAAGAAGTGATAGAATTGTAAGGAGAAACAGAGAAATCCACAATTATAGTCAGAGATTTCAATACCTATCTATCAATAATTGCTAAAACAAGTAGAAATTTAGCAGTTTGGGGCAAGTTAAGCCACTGCCTGCAATTCCAGCATCCCATATGGGTGCTGATTTGAATCCTAAATGTTCTACTTCTGATCTAGCTCCCTGCTAACACACCTGGGAAATCAGGGGAAGATGGCTAAGGTCTTTGGGCCCCTGCACCCACGTGAGAGACCTGGATGAAGCTCCTGACTGCTGGCTCTGGCCTGGCCCAGTTCTGCCTGTTGTGGCCATTTGGGGAGTGAACCAGTGGATTTAAGATATCTCTAGCTCTCCCCCTCTCTTTCTCTGTGGCTCAGCCTTTTGAATAAATGAAATAAATCTTTATTTTTTTAAAAAAAGAAAGTTAGCAACTTAATACTATCAACAAGTAGTATTTATTTGGCTTTTCTAAAACTACCACTAATATTAGAATACACATTTTCTCTAAAATGTGAATGAAACACACCCAGCTAAACTGTATTCTAGGCTAGGAGCCAGCAAAGTGTGGCTCTCAGGGCAAATCTAGTCTTTTTTTTAAAATAGCCCTTCAACTAAGAATTGTTTTTTGCATTTTGAAAATTTTCTTTAAAAAGAAAAAGAAAATATATGACAGAGGCTACATTGTGGCTGACAAAACTTAAAATATTTACTGTGTGAACCTTTACAGAAAAAGCTTGACAACCCCTATTCTAGGCCATAAAACAATCTCAATAATTTTAAAGGTTTCAAGTCATGCAAAGTATGTTCTTTGACCACAGCAGAATTAAATTAGAAATCAGTAACAGAAAGCTACCTGGAAAATCCCCAAATATTTGGGGGAAGAAAAAACATGCTTCTAATTAACCTGCTTTTTTAAAAAAAATTATTAATTTATTTAAAAGTCAGAGTTATACTGAGAGGAGAGGCAGAGACCGTTCGCCACAGCTCCAGCCCCCACTAACATGCTTTAAATAATCCATTGACTGAACAAGAAACATAGGTTGAAATTAGATAGCATTTTGAACTGAATGAAATTAAAAAAAAAAACACATCAAATTTGTGACATATCAGTAGAGGAATATGTAGGGGAAATTTGTGTACAAAATACCTGTGTTAAAAAATGACTTCAGCTACCACCTTAAGAAACTAGAAATAGCAAATTAAAAAGAAGCAAAAGAAAGGCAACAATAAAGAGCAAAGTAGAAAGTAATGAAATTGAAAAAAAATAAACTGAGAATATCGATAAAATAAAAATCTAGCTCTTTGAGATCAGTAAATCTGACAAAGCATTAAGCTGATCAGGGAAAAAGAAGACAAATATCACTGACATCAAGAATGAGGACAGGAGCTGGCGCTGTGGTGCAGTGGGTTAATGCCCTGGCCTGAAGTGCTGGCATCCCATATGGGTGCTGGTTCTAGTCCTGGCTGCTTCTCTTCTGATCCAGCTCTCTGCTGTGGCCTGGGATAGCAGTAGCAGGTCCTTGGGCCTCTGCACCCATGTGGGAGACTGGAAGAAGCTCCTGGCTCCTAGCTTCAGATCGGCGCAGCTCCGGCCACTGTGGCCATCTGGGGAGTGAACCAGCAGATGGAAGACCTCTCTCTCTCTCTCTACCTCTCTCTGTAACTCTGTCTTTCAAATAAATGTTAAAAAAAATACCAAGATCCCACTTTCTTTAAAAAAAAAAAAAACATTAAAGAAAAAAGAATGAGGACAGTTACATGTTATAAATTCCATATATATTTAAAGGCTAATGAAGGAATATTTATAGCCATTATCAATCAACTGTAGTTGTTTTTTTTTTTTTTTTTAATTAAGAGGCAGAGTAAGAGGGAGAAAATAAGCTCCCATTCACTGGTTCACTCTCCATTTGCTCACCATGGCCAGGACTGGGCTGGTACCAAAGCCAGGAGCCAGAACAACAATCCAGACCTCCAATGTATGTGTATGGCAGTAACTCAATTACGTGAGCCATGGCTGCTGCGCCCTAGGGTCTGCATTAGAAAGAAGCTGGGGTCAGGAGCCAGAGCTGGGCATCAAAACCAGGGACTTGGATATGAAAACGGACATCTTTACCAGTGTCTTAACTGCTAGGCTAGACACTGGCTCTAATCTAGTACAGTTCTAAGTCATATTTTCTCCAGCCCCTCAGCAGTTATTTATAATTTGTATTTAATCAGTGTACTGTTAATTATATTACTTTTCACACACATGTGTAACATTTTCTGTATATGTAGTATTTTCAGTTATAAGATAATGCCTCAAACATTTTATATATTGTATATGCCACCCTGTAGTGCCTCATGTGCTGCAGAAAAATATATATAAGACAGATTACTGCTTTATTTTTTTTTCTTTCATTTATTTGAAAGGCAGATAGAGACCCATCCAGGCAGAAGTACAGAATGTGAACATCTATCTGCTGCTCACTCCCCAAATGATTGCAACAGCCAAGGCTGGATCAAGTCAAATCCAGGACCCCAGAACTCAATTTAGGTCTCCCATATGGGTGGTAGGGAGCCAGTACTTCAGTCATCCTCTGCCTCTCAGGGTGCACATCAGCAGGAAGCTGGATTGGAAGTAGAACTGCGGTTTTAACCTAGGCACCCTGGTATGGGAATGTGGGCATCCCAGGTGATGTCTTAACTGCTGTGCCACATGCCTGCCCTTGCTGCCTTTTTTTTTTTTTTTTGAGATTTATGTATTTATTTGAAAGGCAGTGAGAGAGAGAGAGACAGAGACAGAGAGAGAGAGAGAGAGAGAGAGAGAAAGAAGGGGGGGGGGGGATCTTCCATGGTTCATTCCCCAAATGCCTACAGTGGGGACCTAGGCCTGACTGAAGCCAGATCTCCTGCTGCATCAGAGGCACAGAGGAGCTGGGACTTGAACCAACCACTCTGGTATGGGATGTCAGTTTCTCAAGTGGTAGCTTAACCCGCTGTGCCACAATGCCTGCCCCATCTTTTCTTTTAAGACAGATTCCCTGGTCAATGTGGTCTCTTAGGGATGTTTTGGTACATATGTTCTGGGTTTTGTTATTTCACTCATAGAGCATGTGAATTTGCATAAGTCATTTATTCAGTGTTCAGTTTAATAATAAACAAAAGAAAAAAATCATTTCTCAAGGAAAACATTTTAAGGTTATAGAAGCATCTATGTGTTGACAACATTTCTCCAGACATATTTAAAGCAATACAAAAAATTCTAGACTATTCAATTTGAATCTTTTCCTTGAAATTTCCATAGAAATGTCTAGATAAATGATGTTATATAGAAAATATTAATAAAGACCCTTCGTTTCCTCTTCACAGAGAAGAGGTGATATCTTGGAATTCTGTAGTATTTAAGCTACTCTTTATTTGTCTCATGAAGGAATTAATGTAGTGGAACACATTCAAGGAATTGCTCAAGTTAGGCTGCACAAAGAATAACAGTGTTTTCAGTAGTAGATTTCAACTGGTGAAATCAAGAGTCATTTACTCTCTGGCTCCTTGCTTCATCCACACTGTCTTCTGGCAGTAATAAAGCTGGGCAACCTGTACGTAAAAGCAATTTATAATGAAGCCAAATTTACAGCAGTTTCTCAGTCATTTCCTTTCCCTCCTCCATGAAAGTACAGCATTTGAGTTTTTTTATTTTTAATTTTTACAGGTTTTTCCCATGCCCTAAAGTGTTAGGTTGCCAAAGAAAACTCATCAGGTAATATTACTGTTTGTTTTCATGTAGTCATTCTAAATACACATAAAAATCAGAAATTAACATTAAAGCATGGGAGGCAGAAAAACAGTTTTACTGACATTTGTATAACATACTTCCTGTTTATGATTTCAGAAATGCAACCATGCAGTACCTCTGTTAAAAACTGAGTAACTGAGGGCAGTTTGAGGATTTTAACAGTTAACCCAAAGGAAATAAATACACTAAACAGAATGCTGTCTTCATTTGTGTAATTATTGTGTCTCTCAGCAATTATAACCTTGGTTGTCTGAAAAATTTAGTGTTTTTCAAATATCATTTTCTAACAGTGTGGTTGAAAAGGAGCTTAATGCCATGTACCTCTAAGATAAGCATCAAGGAATAAGTCTGAATTCTGAATTTGACAGTTAATGGCAAAAATTTGCTTTTTTTCCTCAATGTGAGATTTCAGTTGCTAGTTGACTGTTGTTATATGTTAATTCACAATTTTGCCTGAAAGAGGGAAAATGCAGAAGTGAATGTCTTAAGTGAAAGTTCCTTTCTTTCACTACTAATGTATTCTATTTGAAGCATAATTATGTGAATTTATTTCTTGTTGACCACTTTATAATTTTTTTATTGTGTGAGTGGGGGGAAGCACCCAAGTAAGTAGTGACCACTGGCTGGACATCAAAATCCATGTTCTCACTTCTTCTTGGCCATATGGATAAACTTCATTTCTTAGGTTCTCTTGCAAATAGAAGTGACCCTATGACTAAATTATAACCAGTATAATAAGAGTGGAAGTTATATACATTACTTTAACCCCCTCCCCTAAAATCTCCCTTTCTAACAGACTGAAATAGAGAAGACCCTCAACCTCCACCCAAGGGAAACCTTGGAAATTAGGTTTTAAAATCCTAGGTATAGAAAGACCTTGGACTGTAGCTACTGAACTACTTAACTTTTGCAAGAAACAAACTGGAGCAATTATAGATTTTTGGTTGATCCATTAAGGCAGTTAGCTTACCTTAATTAATTCAGTATATAAAACATTATATGCAGGGGCTGGTGCTGTGGAGTAGCGGGTAAAGCCACTGCCTGCAGGCTGGCATCCCATATGGGCACCAGCTCAAGTCCTGGCTGCTCTACTTCTGATCAAGCTCTCTGCTATGGCCTGGGAAAGCAGTAGAAGATGGCCAAGACCTTGGGCCCCTGCATCCATGTGGGAGACCTAGAAGAAGCTCCAGGCTCCTGGCTTCAGATCAGCTCAGCTCTGGCCATTGTGGCCATTTGGGGAATGAACCAGCAGATGGAAGATCTCTCTCTCTCTCTCTCTCTTACTCTCTCTCTCTCTCTGCCTATGCCTTTCTGTAACTCTGCCTTTCAAATAAATAAATAATTCTTTTTCAAAAAACCATATATGCAAAGCCTCTATGAATATAAATCCAGTGGGTACCATATAAATTGTAATATATATATATATATATATATATATATATATATATAAATGGAATTTCCTGAAGCACAATTGAGAGGCTACAGGGATGTGTACATGGGGATATATATATATAAATATTCCTCCAAGGAGTTCTGCAAAGTTACCGTTCTAAACTAATTCTAACTACTCTCATGGTTTTATTGTGAATGAGCACAAATTTGTGTAAAAGCATTCCCTATTGTGTCTGGTATAGAGCTGGAATGGATCATCCAACAAGGATCTTAAGAGGAAAACACACCTGGCTCCTGGCTTCGGATTTGTGCAACGCGCCGGCCTTAGTGGCCACTTGGGGGGTGAACCAACGGAAAAAGGAAGACCTTTCTCTCTTTCTCTCTCACTAACTCTGCCTGTCAAAAAAACAAAACAAACAAACAAACAAAAAACAAAACACGTGCCATCCACATCAGCTCTCGGATTTGTTGAACAAAAATAGCTACAATTTCTTCCTGTAACCTGTTACATGCCCTAGGCCATACTAGTGTTGGGAGCCCCAGCCCCCCATCCAGAAAAAGCAAAGTATTTCTATGAGTAGCATTTACCAACTTTCCTCATCTGTAAAATGGGAATTAGATTTTATGACCTCAAAATTCTGTCTTCATTAAAATTCTACCATCTATGACTACAATGTCCAGAACTACTGGGAGAAGTAATTTTTTTTTAAGAAGTATTTTATTTCTTTGAAAGAGTTATAGACTGGTTCACTCCCCCAGATGGCCGCAACAGCTGGAGCTGCGCTGATCCAAAGCCAGGAGCTAGGAGCTTCTTCTGGGTCTCCCACGTGGGTGCAGGGGCCCAGGGACTTGGGCCATCCTCTATTGCTTTCCCAGGCCATAGCAGATAGCTGAATTGGAAGAGAAGCAGCCAGGACTTGAACCAATGCCAATATGGGATGCTAGCGCCAGCCCCTGGTAGAAGAGATTGAGACAAGTGTTCCTTCAGGTTCCAAATTGTTACTATCGGGTACTTAATTCTAACTTGAAGTGTGGAAAAACAAACTATCATTAATTTAGAAGTAAGCACAGCAGATGTTGTGTTCTCCTAAACAAAAGCTATTAAATTGAAAGTATTTATAACTGACTCAGGATCTTTCAGAGTAATTTTAAAGTAGTTTTCACCTTTCAAATTTCTGTACTTTAGCCAGTGGGTAGAAAAGTACAATGCTATTGCAAAATATGATTGCTATTGAAATAATAAAGCATATTACAAAAAAAGGCAACTAGAGAGGAGATAGTATAGTTTTTCACTGACTTTTCCAGTTAAATTTGCCATTTTAAATTTTACTTTTCCTAATTGTATTCTTATACTCTAGTGTTTCAAAGTAATAACCTTTCACATTGTAGCAAGTTTAGGATCATGGCAAAATGACCAAAGTTATACTTTCTCTCTCTCTCTCTCTCTCTCTCTCTCTCTCTCTCTCTGTCACACACACACATGCACACACACATACAGAGTGCTGGATCACATTTTTGGCATAGATTATAGGAATGCCTCTTTGTTGCTGGTGGGGTTTTAATCTCATGGATTTCAACTTTGGTTAAAGCTAAAATATGCATTATCCAGACTTTATGCAGACAGGGAATTGGTTTTCATTTGCATTCTTTTGCGGCAGGAGAGCTGCAGAAATATGCACCTCACTCAGAGATGATACTGTTTTAGAAAAAAAAAAAAAGGCTCTATAATATTGCCCATAGTGCAGATTTCATGTTGAAAGAAAGCTACATAGAGGATTAAGTAGATGAGAAGAAATCACAGTAACTTTTACCCCTCACAGAAGCAACAAGGCAGAAGAGACAGCCAACAGTAGTACTTTGACTACTAGTAGAATATATGGATTCTAAAATATCCTTATATATTTGCAGAAACTGGGGAACAAAAATTTAAATATTTAAAATTAAAGGATGGATAAATGAATGTGATATATCCAAAAGCTGGAATGTTATACAAATATCAAATGTTTTCAAAAAATATTCAGTAATGTGAGAAAATTACCATTGTCTATTACAGAGTGACAAAAATAGTATACAAAACTATAGATGGTAAATAGTGACTATATTTTTTAAAATATTATTTATCTGAAAGGCAAAAAAAAAGACAGTCACACACACAAAGCCAGAGATCTCCCAGCCAATGGTTTATTCCTGAAAGGCAGGGCTGGCTGGGCCAGGGTGAAGCCAGGAGCTGAGAACTCAATCCAGGCCTCCCATGTGGGTGGCAGGGACCCAAGTACTTGAATCATCACCAGCTGTCTCCCAGGGATTATATTATCAGGAAGCTGAAATCGGGAGTGGAGCTGGGACTCAAACTCCGGCACTCCAGTATGGACATGGATATCCCCAGGGACATTTTAACTGCTGTGTCAAACGCCAGCCCACAGTGACTATGTAGTTTAAATGTAGAAAGGAAATAGAAATATTAATATTGGTTTTTTTATAGTTGGTGAAATTACAGATGGCAGTACTTTTCTGTGTTTTTTTTTTTTTGACAGGCAGAGTGGACAGTGAGAGAGAGAAACAGAGAGAGAGGTTTTCTGTGGTTTTTAATATTTCTCTAGTTAATGTTTTTTGTTTACAATTTCAAAATATTACTTTGAAAAAATGAAATATAATTTGATTACATAAAATCTGTATACACACATATTATTTGTGTAAATGAAAACTGTACCGAAAATACTGAGAAAGGCACTGTAATAGAATACTTCCCTAGACCCTCATTTTATATTGAGGCCTTAATGGCAGTGAGACATCTGGAGAAAGGCATGTATTTTCATATTTTCTGAAAGGGCATGTATGGTTGGAAAAGCCTAGAAGCTGTCCTTGATGTTCACATCTTTAGCTTCACTACAACCTGTAACTTTGAACATATTAAATGAATATATTGGTAGTTCAGGCTACAAAACGGTGATTAGTTGGTAATTATTAAATATAGTTTTCTGGGGCCGGTGCTGTGGCTCACTTGGTTAATCCTCCGCCTACGGCGCCGGCATCCCATATGGGCGCCAGATTCTAGTCCCAGTTGCTCCTCGTCCAGTCCAACTCTCTGCTTTAGCCTGGGATGGCAGTAGAGGATGGTGCAAGTGCTTGGGCCCCTGCACCCGCATGGGAGACCGGGAGGAAGCACCTGGCTCCTGGCTTCGGATCAGTATAGTTCTGGCCGTAGGGGCCATTTGGGGGGTGAACCAACAGGAGGAAGACCTTTCTCTCTCTCTCTCATTGTCTATAACTCTACCTATCAAAAAAAAAAATAAATAAATAATACAGTTTTCAAAGAATTACTGAAGACATAGTTAAATTTGTATTCCAACTACTTTTACATGTTTATATATTCTTTAAATTAAACAGAAAACATTAAAGGAATAATTTTCTGAGGAGAGCCAGGAATACAAGGTGTTCATGGTGTTTGCTTCAAATGAAATCCAGTCATTTGCAACAAAATGGAGGAATCTGGAAAACATCATGCTGAGTGAAATAAGCCAGTCCCAAAGGGACAAATATCATGTTATCCCTGATCGGTGACAACTAACCGAGCATCCAAAAGGAAACCTGTTGAAGTGAAATGACACTATGAGAAACAGTGACTTGATCAGCCCTTGTCCTGAGTGTTGATGAACAACTTAATACTTTATCCCTTTTAGTATTTTTTTTGTTCTACTTAATACCATTGGTTGACTTTTGGATTATAGCGGCTCCCCCCCCCATAACCTCCCTCCTACCCACAACCCGCCATCTCCCGCTCCCTCTCCCATCCCATTCACATCAAGATTCATTTTTCAATTTTCTTTATATATAGATTAATTTTGTATATACTAAGTAAAGATTTCAATAGTTTGCACCCACACAGAAACACAAGTGTAAAGTACTGTTTGAGTACTAGTTATGCCGTTAATTCACATAGTACAACACATTAAGGACAGAGATCCTACATGGGGACTAAATGCACAGTGACTCCTATTGTTGACTTAACAACTGACACTCTCGTTTATGGTGTCAGTAATCACCCTGGGCTCTTGTCATGAGCTGCCAAGGCTATGGAAGTATGGAAGCCTTTTGAGTTTGCCAACTCCAATCTTATTTAGACAAGGCCATAGTCAAAGTGGAAGTTCTCTCCTCCCTTCAGAGAAAGGTGCCTCCTTCTTTGATGGTCCGTTCAAAGAGATTTAATATATATGTACCAGATGATGAAGTTTAAAAATGTTGATCTGGGATAGGTGTTGGTTAATTATAATGATTTAATACAATTTAGTTAAGTATTCTGACATAGCAAGTTTTCAGTATGTTAGCTGATGATAGAGATGGTTAGAGAAGGTATGTTTCAATTAATTTACCAACTTCCTTGAACCTATCAGTTAGCAGCTCTCTCACTAAGAGTTTAATGATATAGCAAAATATAAAAAAACCTGAATCCACATCAGAGCACATGAATTTAATTCCCAGCTCCAGTTCCTGGCTAATGCACTTTGGGAGGCAGTGGTGATGGTGCAAGTATTTGGGTTCCTGCCATTTGCATGGGAAGCCTGGGTTACATTCCTGGCTCCTGGCTCCGTCCCTGGCCTAGCCCCACCCTTCTGGGCACTTGGGGAGCGAACCAGTGGATGGGGTCTGTTTTGATTTCTCCTCTGCCTCACAAACAAAAATCAAAAAGAAAATGTTGGCCTTGTTCTAATTAAGGAAGTAATATGAAATTCTAAAACAGATTTACTCATAAAAAAGCTGACAACAATATTCTCTGTAAGAAAGTAAGAAAATAATCACTTAATGGAAGTAGTACTCCATACAAGGCACATTATATACAGCCGCTGAAATTTCTTTGAAGTTTTAAACTTGAGAAAACATTTATGGTATTATTATGCAAAAAAGGCAGTATACACAAGCAAGTAGTTTGTTTCATCAGCTTAACTGCACGGAAATATGACAACCATAAGTAGTAACTGTCTCTGAAGGAATTAGTGATTATTCTTTTCCTTTTGATTTTTTTTTAAAAATGTAATTATTTATTTTCATTTCATTTGAAAGGCAGAAACAAACAGAACTTCTATCTGTTGGTTTGCTCCCCCAAATACTGGCAATAGCCAGGGCTAACAGAACTTCTATCTGTTGGTTTGCTCCCCCAAATACTGGCAATAGCCAGGGCTAGGCCAGGCTGAAGTCAGGAGTCCAAACTCCAACTGGGTCTCCTGCATGGGTGGCAGGGACCCAAGTACTTGAGGCATCATCTGCTGTTTCCCAGGATGTGCATTAGAAGAAAGCTGGGTCAGAAGTGGAGGAACCTGGACCCAAACCAGGCACTTAGATATTGGGTGAGTGTGTTACAAGCAGTATCTTAACCACTGCACCAAATATCTTACTGTGCTTTACTGACCTCGATTGACTGTGAGCAACTGAAACTACAGAAACAAAAGTGTGGAGAGTGGGAACCACTGTACTTGTCATAGATATCTAGTGTCCCAGTGGTTCATTTTCAGTACATCACATGAGCATAAATATGCTTGTATACCTGTATTTATGTTATGTGCACATATGTACACAAGCACTGTTGACCAAGAGGAAAGTTTGATATTATTTAAGTCCAAATAAAGGAACTTTAGAAAACACTGATGTGTATCCTATAACATAAAATTATGATGGTTTCATACAGTTTACTAAGTATGCTGACATAGCAGGCTTTCAGTATGTCACTATACCTCAATTAATTTACCAAGTTCCTGGAATCTGTACCCATTACCAGTTCTCTCACCAAGAGGTTAATGATGTAGTATGATGCCACAAAGCTGTCCCCTAAGTTCGCATGATCACTTTTGCAGACTATTATTTTATACTTAAAAGAACAGTTTTTTCTCCAGTGGTAATTTTTGACAAATACAGAAGAGAAACACTTGTTCGTACCTTGTTTTTTGGGGGCCAACTATAAACTTCACAAAAGATTCTGAGATCTTACATCATCAGTTAAAAAGTTTTGTGAAGGGTCCGTGATCTGGTGCAGTGCTGTTGTCCCATATGGGTGCTGGTTCAAGTCCCGGCTGCTCCACTTCTGATCCAGCTCCCTGCTAATGTGCCTGGTAAGGCAGCAGAAGATGGTTCAAGTACTTGGGCTCCTGCACCTACACGGGAGATCTGGAAAAAGCTCCTGGCTCCTGGGTTTGGGTTGGCCCAGCTCTGCTCTTGCAGCCATTTGGGAAGTGAACCAGCAGATGGAAGACCTCTCTCTGTCTCTACCTCTGTCTGTAGCTCTTTCAAATAAATAAAAAATAAATCTTTAAAAAAACTCTATTTTAAAAAAAAGTTTTATAGAAATAACTGATAATGACACCTACCTTATAGGGTTATATGTAGTGCCTAGCATAATAGTGCCCAGCTCATAGGCATCCAGTAAATGGTGGCTATGACAATAATACATAATATTAGTATGACTTCTTATCTGTTATATTTCTGCATGTAGCATGACCTAAAATGTATATGAAGTGGAGTCCATTTAAAAATATTACTCTGCCTTGGGTGATTACTGAAGTCATAAATAAAAAAGAATGTCAATTATTAAATCAACAACAGGAGTCACTGTGCACTTGCTCCCCATCTTGCACCTCTGTCCTTAATGTGTTGTACTATGAGAATTAACGGTAAAACTAGTCTTCAAACAGTACTTTATCCTTTGTGTGTCTGTGTGGGTGCAAACTGTTGAAATCTTTACTTAGTATAGAGTTGATCTTCTGTATATAAAGATAATTAAAAATGAATCTTAATGAAGAATGGGATGGGAGAGGGAGTAGGAGATGGGATGGTTTGGGGCAAGAATCGCTATAATCCAAAAGTTGTACTTATGAAATTTGTATTTATTAAATAAAAGATTTCTATAAAAAAAACATTGCTCAGGGGCCAATGTTGTGGCATAACGGGTTAGGCTGCCACCTGCAATGCTGGCATCCCATATGGACACAGGTTCAAGTCCCAGTTGTTCCACTTAAATCCAGCTCCCTGCTAACGCACCTTGTGTTTTCAAAGATTATATTCCTGTAGTTATGCCCCCTCCTCTTTCTCCTCTGGGTCACCATACACTCCACATTCCCCTCCTGTTGACAGAGTTGATAAGAGCCCCTTTATACCAAAGCTCTTTGAATACCACCTGTACTTGTAGTCTCCACTTCCTTACCTGACGTTCTCTCTTCAATCCATTGCAATTAAGATTATGTCCACAGCTCCAGGTAGATTGCTCTTATTGAGATCAACATCTACCTTCTGCCATATCATTTTATTCTTCCCAAATATTTTGGAGCCCCAGGCATATTCCTCACTCTGTTTTCTTGTCTGTCCACATTCATTTCCCCATAGATTAGTTCATCTAGTCTCTTGGCTTTCAATATTGTCTGTGCTCTCAAGACTTTAATTTTGCTTTCTATTCCTGATGGCTCTACTGAGTTCCCTAACTCATACCCACCTACTTTTTTTTTTTTAATTTTTGACAGGCAGAGTGGACAGTGAGAGAGAGACTTTGCCGTTGGTTCACCCTCCAATGGCTGCCGCGGCCGGCTCGCTGCAGCTGGCGCACCGCGCTCATCCGATGGCAGGAGCCAGGTGCCAGGTGCTTTTCCTGGTCTCCCATGGGGTGCAGGGCCCAAGCACTTGGGCCATCCTCCACCGCACTCCTTGGCCACAGCAGAGAGCTGGCCTGGAAGAGGGGCAACTGGGACAGAATCCGGCGCCCCAACCGGGACTAGAACCTGGTGTGCCGGCGCCACAAGGCGGAGGATTAGCCTGTTGAGCCAAGGCGCCGGCCACCCACCTGCTTTTGTAGCAACTCCCATTAGGTACAATAATGATATCAAAGTTAGCACATTTAAAATACATCCATTGAATTTGTTCTCCTCTACAATGTACTTTTCCCTAAGTTGTGCCCCATGTTGGTAACTGCATAACTTTCTTGTAGTTGCTAAGGGCAAAACCCTAAAAATCATCCCTGATTCTGCTTTGTGCATTACTAAGCTGTGACCTCTCATTATTTCCATATTTTGTGGTGCTGGCGCTGTGACTACCAATTATATTGCTGTTCTACTACCTGAATTCCTGTTGTGTTCCATCAGTAAGGGAAGTTAGAGGGAACCTCAGAATCGAGAAGAGGGAGAAAGAACATGTTCCTTCTTGTCAGCCTTCTGCACCTGTCAGTGTTGTCCCAGTTCTCCAGGAACCAGACCACACATAAGCTGCTGGGTTACCAGCAGCAAGTGGCCAGCAGCTCCTCCTCTGGAGTGGGGGTTCCAGCTCTGCCCAGTCCCTCCTAGCTTCTGAGTTAAAGTTATCCTGTCACCTTCGTGTACCCTTGTTGCTAATTTGGTCCTGTAATACCTGTTTGTCCAATTCCTTATACTGAATGATTTCTCTTGAAATACTCAGCAGCAGCCAGAGGGGCTCCTTTAAAGCATAAACTGTTGGGGATGGCACTGTGGTGTAGCGGGTAAAGCTGCAGTGCCAGCATCCCATATAGGTGCTGGTTCAAGTCCTAGCTACTCCACTTCCCATCCTGTGCTTTGATATGGCCTAGGAAAGCAGTAGAAGACAGTTCAGGTCCTTGGGCCCCTGCACCTGCATGGGAGACCTGGAAGAAGCTCCTGGATCCTGGTTTTATATCGGTGCAGCACCGGCCATTGTGGCCACTTGGGGAGTGAACCAGCAGATGGAACCCCCCCCCCACTTCTGCCTCTCTGTAACTCTGCCTTTCAAGTAAATAAATAATTATTTTTTAAAATGTAAACTATCTGTCTGCTCCTCATCACACTTAAAATTCAGAGTCTTCACTAGGGTTTGCTACTCCTTTTATGCTCCAGCCTACCCACTTCTCCAGACTCATCTCCTGCCCTTTCCTCCTTTCTCATCTGGCTCTAGTCACTCTGTCTTGAACACATTGCGTCCCCACCGTAAGGCCTTTGCATGTGTTCTATCTATTACCTAGGTCTTTGCCTAGCATACTGCCTCACTTCATGCAGGCCTCTATCTAAAATGCACAATCCCTTCCTCTCTCCACCCCATTTCATTACCCAGGTTTCTTCCTAGTATTTTCACTTGCTGACATTCTGCCACAAGTTTATTTCTTCCTCTCCTATTCTCCACTAAAATGTAAGATACTTGAAAGTAGGAATTTGATCATTTTCACCAGTGAGGCCTTGTATATATAGTAGTCAGTGAATTCTGTTAATAAATTAATTTATTAAATTACAAAACTAGCTAAATTTTCAGTGAATACAGAAGGAAACAGCAAAGTAATTGCAAAGAAGATAATAAAGTGAAGTAAAGATGATATAATATAGGCTTACTTATTGCCCTGAGTACATGAAAAGCACTTAAACTTGTAAGAAAAGAGATTCCTACCGAATAATGAAAAAATAGGACCTACAGAATAAAATGAACATATAATATTCAAGGGGACCGGTGCCGTGGCATAGCAGATAAAGCTGCTGCCTGCAGTGCCGCCATCCCATATGGGCGCCAGTTCGAATCCCAGCTGCTCCACTTCCGATCCAGCTCTCTGTTCTGGCCTGGGAAAGCAGTAGAAGATGGTCCAAGTCTTTGGGCCCGTACCCCTGTGTGGGAGACCCGAAGGAAGCTCCCAAGCTTTGGCTTTGTATCAGCACAGCTCTGGGCCTTGCAGCCATCTGGGGAGTGAACCAGGGTATGGAAGACCTTTCTGTTTCACCCTCTCTCTGTCTGTAACTCTACCTCTCAATAAAAAAATAAAACCTCGAAAAAATTTTCAATATTGAAGCATATCCCAGGTAAACTATTGACTAAGAATGAAAGGAAAACTTTTCAGGTCTTTAAACAGAAAAACTAAGTCTTAACAAGAGGGAGGAAATCATGCTAGCATTGCAGTTCCTCTAAGTAACACCCAAGCCTAAAAACAAAGGAAAAATGAGTTTTTAAAGCACACTCAGCATGACCCACAACTATTATATCTAAACAAGTGCCTTTCTGGGATTAAGGGAAAAGGCAAATATAATATCCATGGGTCCATACAGGAAGAAAAATAGTGAGGAGCAGATGACTAAATGAAGAATCAAAATTAGTAACTTGGTATGGAGAGCCAAGTCATGTCACCAGCACAAGCAAATAACCATGTGTGCATACAGACCACAACTGAATGACCCCAACAAATGAAGGGCACCACACAGAAACATTAAGCTTGACTTTGTAAAAGTAATGACATAACCAGTAAAAACACATGTTTCATAAGAGTCTGTTGCCATTTTTGAATTTGAAACATATAGATTAAAAAGTCTCCAAAGTCTTAATTTTTAAAACCTTGGGGATTTTAGGAAATTGTTGCAAGGAAACATTTCCAAAAAGTTCAGCAGGACCTTCAGTTTTTCTTCCACTAAATTCCACCCATGAAGTTTTGCTCATATTTTCATATTAACAGCTTTACTACCTCAGGGACTTACAATTCTTTGCCTTTCTATTATGCTTCACACAAGGCCTTGCACAGATGTTGAAGATATATATATATATATATATATTTATATTTTTTTCTTTATCAATATTTACTTTAAAATATATTGCATTTTGAAAACGGAAAAGTAAAAAAATACACAAAGAAGGATCTGATTTTTTGTGAAACAATAAAAAAACGTATTTAGTTCTTAATGTATTAGTAAACAGCATTACTGTTAGCAAGGTCATGTTTTCTTTCTTGAATTCATTTACCAGTGTGCTAGTTTCACCACAGCATTTTCTAAAATGCTACTAAATTCTTAGTTTGTGAAATTTAAACAAATTCTCTAGGTAACTAACACAAATAATTTCCTCAACCTCGCCTTCATTTGAGGTGTCTAGAGACAGACTGGCCCACTTCCAGCTGCCTTCCACGCTATCACTGCCCTGGAGTCATTCTATAGATGGGATAATGAGCACGCTGGCATACAGAGAGACAGCATCTGTAAAGCTCTGTGGCACAGTGTGGCTCCAGTTGTTCCTCCTTCAGAACTGCATTACGTAACCTAAAAGTGTTTACTTAAGCTCCTTTGGGCTGCCTCCATGGTAGCTATGAAGTCACAGAGAACTGAGAACAGTTTGGGGCCTGATAACAAAGTCGGTTATTTTAATGGGAATGCTGTGTCCATTTTGTTTTATCATTGCTGAGTAAGAAACTTTAAAAATTAAGACAGACTTTCTTCATTTTATTTTTTAGATGCTACTTCAAAAATCATTAAGTAATACACACAAAAAAACAAAGGATTCATAAACTTACATTTGTTCTTTGCATGTACTTAAAAGCCTGTGTTCTGGTTTGAATTTAGAGTGTGCTTTTGACTCAACATAAATATAAAGAATTTTGCAAAATTACCAAGATGTATAGAGGTATTAGACAGCCTTTAGGCACATATGAATTATTAAAATGGCCTAAGTACTATCTCCATCATAAAGGAAGCATATTTTGTTTTCTTAAGAGAACATTAAAGGTGTATAAATATCAGGTTAAGGAAAATTTCAAAAGATACTAGGTTATAAAAAAAGATTATTTAACCTTTTTTTGATTGTGGAAATTAGTATTTTCAGTCCTCAGAGGGATAGCTGTTGAGCACTTTTTTCTTTTTGACAGGCAGAGTGGACAGTGAGAGAGTGAGACAGAGAGAAAGGTCTTCCTTTGCCGTTGGTTCACCCTCCAATGGCCGCTGTGGCTGGTGCGCTGCAGCCTGCGCACCGTGCTGATCCAATGGCAGGAGCCAGGTGCTTTTCCTGGTCTCCCATGGGGTGCAGGGCCCAAGCACTTGGGCCATCCTCCACTGCACTCCCTGGCCACAGCAGAGAGCTGGCCTGGAAGAGGGGCAACCGGGACAGAATCCGGTGCCCCGACCGGGCCTAGAACCTGGTGTGCCAGTGCCGCAAGGCGGCACATTAGCCTAGTGAGCCACGGCGCTGGCCTGTTGAGCACTTTTACTAACCAAATAACTATGTGTGTTGGTTTTTAAAAAAATAATACATATATGCATTATAAAAGTGGGAGAAGCATGATTTTTTAATTATAATAATTGTGTGTTATACTACTTTCAAGGGAAACATGCAACTTGTTATAAAATACCTAAAATCTTAACTGTCCCTTTAGAATGACTTTGATGAATAAATCTGAAATATGAGTAAAGTCAATATTCTGACTGCTAAAAGTATATAGTCATTTTTTAGAAATGTAATTTTATTATGTATAAAGTTACTTATTGGAATAATGTCTGTAACATTTTCCTTTTTGACTTTCAGAAGGGCAGATACTATGCCACTAAAGCCTTGTGAGTCCAAAGTCCTAGACAATTCAAGGAGGGGGGAGAAGAGCTTTGGGAACTGATCATTGCCACTCTGTAGGGGCCCCACCTAGCTCAGGAGAGAGGTGGACCTATACAAGAAAGTCCACACTGCAGGGAATGAATGTGCATGAGAAGGAAGAAGGTGGGGAAATGATGAGACAAACTGCCTACTCAGATTGGCTCAGAATTAGCTTTGGTAGACATTTAAATGTTTGGAGTTTTATGTTAATTTCTTTTTTCTTAAAAAATTTTTTTATTTATTTGTGAGGCACAGTTACAGAGAGGGGGAGAGACAGAGGTCTTCCTTCTGCTGGTTCACTCCCCAAGTAGCCACAATGGCTGGAGCTGGGCCAATCAAAAGCCAGGAGCCTCTTCCTGGTCTTCCACGTGGGTGCTTGGGCCCCTGCACCCACCTCCAGCCATTGCAGCCATTTGGGGAGTGAATCAGTGGATGTAAGACCTTTCCCTCTGTCTCTCCCTCTGTCTCTAACTCTCTCTCAAATCAGTAAATAAAATCTTCTATCATCCACTGCTTTCCCAGGTGCATTAGCAAGGAGCTAGATCTGAAGTGGAGCAGCTGGGACACTAACAGTTCCCCACAGGAGATGCCAGTGCTGCAGGCGGTGGCTTAACCCTTTAAGTCAAGGCCAGCCGCTATGTTAATTTCTAATATCAAAAGAGGATATTTACTTAGCTTCATACATTTAAATGCTTTTACTGTACACTGTATTATTTATAAACCTATTAAACTATATGTGGTGATTGTAAACATATTGCAGATTCTTTGATGCTTCCATATTAAAAGTTTGATTCTGATTCCCTTCCCTAGAATATATATATTGCCTTAGTAATTTGGTTTTAATAAATAGAATGTGATTTGATGCTGCGTGACTTCTAAGCCTAGGTCTTCAAAAGTGATAAGGCTTCCACCTGGCTGTCAGTCTTGGGACCCTTGAGGAATCCCAGGCCTCAGAGAAAGGCGGGTTGTTCTAGCTGATAGCCTCAGCTAAGGTCCCAGCCATCAGTCAGTATTAATCGCTAGACAAGCCAAGTGGACAAGCCTTCAGATGATGCCAGTCCCCAGCCTTTGAGCTGCTCCAGCTGACGCCAAGTGGATTAGAAAGGAGCAGGGCTCCCTACTGAGCCCTGCCCACATTGCATATTCATGAGCAAAGTAATGTTGTTGTTTTACACTAATAAATTTTGGGGTGGTGTTATGTATTTGAGCCCCTGCTTCCGACAAATCTCTCTCTGGGTTGCCTTTAACTGGTAGGAAGGAACTGGAGGAAGCCAGAGTTCACCCTTTCCTTCACTATTTCTCATTTCCTGAGCCAGACTGCCACTTTTGCACCTCCCAGGACTCATTGTTGGAGGTTAAGTGTGGTTTTGAAGTGCCATAGGAGCAAAAAACATCTCTCAGGGACCCACTCTATCCTCTGTTTCCCTTGAAGGCTTAGGGGCTTAGTAGGGGAAAAAGAAAGTTGCTTTCTTCCTTTTCTCCTTTTCTTCTTCCTTGTTTTCAGTAGTTTCAAAAATAAGGGGCAACAATGCTGAATCCTCTCCTGCCCTCATTGCCCTTCGGCATTCAAATCTTTGGAAGGGTAGTTAAGCTTTCCTTTTCACTGTAACAGCACAGTTTTTGCAGTCTCATAAAGGGGCTAAAGTAGCAACACAACAGGTCTCCACTCACTATCGGGGGAGCAGAATCAACTCAGCAGAAGTATTTGCTAAAGACACTTCCCTGTCTTTACATCACTATCATTTAAGAATCCTCCTGTGCCTCCTCTTTCCCTAACCGTGGGTGTCCCCGGGGTTCCCGATCTCTTCTCACTTTACCTTCTGCCTGGTCTGTCTCAGACACTTGACTGGCTACTACTGGACTTGTAACCCTCATGGGATAGCTGTCTGATACCTCAGATTCTGCAGGAACAAAACAGAGTTGCTCCTCCTAGACCTGAGGATCACTCCTCCTCTAGTCCTCACTCTACACCAGAAGCCTGTATGCCCCTTGTCCTGGCTCTCCCAGGCCAGTTTCCCCATTCCACTGATTCTCTCATTGCTTTTCTCCCTAACCCTACTGCCCCCAGGGGGTACTCAGCATTGGTGCAAGCTGATTTTCACTTAGGTCACTGGCTGTCTTACATCCCATCTTCAAGTCTCCCAGGACCCGGATCAATGAATGGACTCTTTGCAAGCTGCACACCTGACCACATCATTTTCACTAAAAAATCCTTTCCTAGGAATTTACTCTGAAAGCAGAGTAACTCTCCCTGAAATAGTATGCGTTAATATATATCTGTAAGCACATGTTTTATGGAAAGAGAGCCCATTGCTTTTCTCCCCCTCAAAGGACTATGTGTCCCCCAAAAGTCTAAAAAAAAAAAGTGTAGGTCTTAGGCGAAAATCCAAATTCCTCAGCATGATATGCATGATCCGGCCATCTGTCCAGCACCGCACGGGGCACCCGAACTGAACTGGTCGCTGTGGTTGACTGCAGACCGGCATACACTTCGTTTGCTCGGCTTTGATGCCCTTTCCCTTCTTCGAAACTGGCCTCACCGCCACCATCCAGTAACCACCTTCTTTCTTTCAAAAGGAAACATCTCAGGTGACCCTGCCTACGGAAAGCTGCCCAGGCTGAGCCAGCTGAGTGTGAACTCTTGCCTCTGTGCAGCCATCCACACAACCGCTCCAGGATTTCCACACCAGGGATGGGAGAGGGGGAGGGGGTGGGGGAGAGGAGAAAAGAATGAAAGCCATAAAGCCAAAATAAGCAACGGCTAATCAGTGTTTGTCAAGCACTTACACACCATTGAAGACCCGCAGGGCAGTAATGTAATGATTTCTTGGGAGGGAGAAACTGGGTGGTAAACACGTAATTTATAATCCCCAGATTTCTGATGAGAGATAAATGCCACACACACCGTCTTGTAACAGAACATTTGTGTAGGAACTTCCAACATCATCCAGCTTTCCTTTATTTCGGACCTAGCCATGGTGTCATATACTTAACAAATCTTGTAACTAATAAACAACACAGGTCTGAGAGTCTGCAGTCTATTAAGACTGCCGAATATTTTACCTGAATTACTACTTCTGGTTTACACACCACCATCCAAAAAAAAAAAAAAGTCTCTGGTCACTATGTGTTCCAAAATTCTCCATCTACTCCGGAAAACGTCCCAACTTTTTAGGATAAGCTGTATTAAACCAGTCTGCTTGTTGAGACCTGCTACACCTTACAGCACAGGTTCTAGGTTCTAACAGTCCCATCTTTTTTCCTTTCCAAAATTAAGTCTTTAATTGTTGCCTCCTAACAGAGCTCTGTGCCATCCCCGGGGCGCACGGATCCGGACGAAGTCTCTCCCCACTCTTAACGCATCTACCTATAAATAGCGCTCACCGCGCTGAGTCACCAAAACCCCTAGTTTCTCCAAATAGCTCCTAACGACTGCTGGAATCGCGTCCCTAGGAGCGGCGACCGACTCCGACCACACATCCGCCAGGCCGGAGCCGGGGCCGCGGCGTGGCTCCCCAGCCCCGCCGCGCCCCGCCGCAAGTCCGCAACGTCGGAGCTCGCGCGCGCCGGCGGCGCTCTCGGGACGCGCGGCCAGGCCGGCGGCCGGACTTGGCCTCGGCCGCCCGGGCCCGCCCCGCCCCCTTCCGAGCGGGGAGCCGCGGGGGGCCGCACCAGCCTCCGCCCAGCGCCGCCCGCTGACACAATGGGGAGCGCCGTGAGAGGGCGGCCGCAGCTCTCGCTTAGGGCACCGGCCCGGGACTCAGGGAAGCTGCACAAGCGGTCGGGGGCCGGAGCAGCAAGGGAGAAGCCCCTCTCCCTTCTCCCACACCGCCAAGCGTTGGCCGCCACCAGTACTAGGGGCGAGGGCAGCGGCAATGGGGGAGGGAGCGGAAGTGCCACCCCCTGCAGCCAAGGGTGGTGACGTCACCCCTGCAGCCAGCCTGTAGCGGGGGCGTCTGCCCGTCACGTGACCAGGCCCCCACGCCCCGCCGAATCCCGCGCGCGCGCTCCCTCCCCCATGCGCGACTCCCACCTCTCCCCCGCCCCCTCTCCCCAACTTTCGCCCTCCCGGCTTCAGCGCCGCTGTCAACAGCGCCAGCTCCGCCCCCTCCCCCGCGCCCAGTGTAACCGCCACGGCTGCGCGGCGGGCGCTCGCGCTCGGGTCCTGGGCTCCGGGAGCCCGGCGTGCCCCGGGTCCCACCCTGCCCCCAGCCCCGGCGTGCGGGGTGGCGTGGGCTCCGGAGCCGGGGGGCGCGGTGTCGTGCGGCAACCGCGCGTCTCTGCTCAGTCCTCCCACGGCCGCGGAGGACGAGGCGGAGACGTCAGGTCCGAGCTCGGGAGTGAGCGAGGCGCGCGCGGCGGCCTCCCGGCCCTGACACGTCGCCGCCGGGGGTCGGTCCCGGCGGGAGAGGCCGCCGGGGGCCCCCCTCCGAGCCCCGCCCGGCAGCTCGCGCCGCCGCGCTCCCTGCCGCCTGGGCGGCGCGCGCCGGTCCTGCCTGGCCTCGCCTTCGGCCGCGGCGCGGGCAGCGGCGTCCCGACGAGGGGCGAGGGCGGACCGCCTCCTAAAGCCCCCTCGGCCACCCCCGCCGCGGGCTCCTGGGGGCTGCAGTTTGGTGGCTGTCGCTACTGCGCCTCATTCTATTTTATCCCTCAGTTCGCTTCTAAAAGTGGAGGCTTGGGGGAGGGAAAAAAAAAACCCAGTGTGGAAAGGGGCGGCACGGACTGACCTGTCAACGGCGCAGGAGGAAGACCCCCGGTCGGCGCGAGCTCTCGAGCCCGCGCAGGGACCGGAGCCCTGGGCTCGCGCGGAGCGACGCGGCGGCAGCTGCGCCTCAGCCAGGTGTCCCCGCTCGGCAGGGCCCGCTCCGCCGCCGCGCCCGCCCCCTCCCCCGGCGCCGCGCTCCCCGCCCCATCGCTGGGGACCAGGGAACCCCCCAGCTCGATTTTTTGTGCAGTTTCAGCAAAGCTCCGAGGAAGTTGGTCCTTTTGTTCCACTATTTATAGATTGCGTCAACATTGCGAAAAGGAGAAGGCGGAGCGGCGGCCCCTCCTCTTCCCCCCACCGGCTCCTGGGAGAGAAAAGCCCCAGCACACGACCTAAGTACACAGCGCGCCAGCCGCCCGCCCCCGGCCTCCAGCTCGCCGCTTCCCCCTCCTCCTAGCTTGGGCCCGAGCGCTGCCAACCCCGTCACGTGCCCGCCCGGGAAAACCAGCTCCCCGGGGCTCCGCGCCGCCCGCCAAGCTCCGTGGCGGAGGCCTCGCCCAGCTGCGCGCCCAGCTCGTGGGCTCAGGCCGCGGCCCAGGGTCACGCACAGCGTGGGCACCTATTCCCTCGCCACCCGGCGGGGATCTCCGGTTGGGAGCGCTCCCGAGCGTCCCGAGTTTCCATCTCCCTTCTCCCCTTCAGCCCCAGGAGCGCCACCGCCCTGCTCGCGATGTGCGCGCGCGTCCGGGCCTCGCCTCGGGAGCCTGGGACCTGACAAATCCCTATGCCCTTCGCAAGGCAGCTCGCGCAGGCGTTAAGGTGCTAGCCCGCTCCCGCCCGCCAGGCAGGCGGAGGGCGCAGACGTGGGGGATTCGGCGGTGGCTCGCAGCGGGTCCCTAGCCGGCGGGCGGCGCGCGGGAAGCGCGGTGCGGGCGTCCCAAGCGCTGGAGACGCTCTGCTTCCTCCGCAGGTGCAGCAAGGCGTTGCGCGAATTCCTCCGAGGGCCGGGGACCAAAGAATTTGCAGACCCCAGCCGCGGTGGGGCGGAGTGTGGGGGAGGAATATAGTGCGTGGGGTGTTACTGAAAGTTAAATCTGTGACAAAAACGTTCGAACTTTCCTTCAAAACCTGGTGACGAAGCGATAGGGCCCGCCATACCCCAAAATGAAACTGAGCTCCCTGCCGGCCTAAAGCCCGATTCCTGAGCTCGATGTAAACAAGGAGGGCGGTAAACACGAGAGGAAGGCCTTCCCATACCAAGTGCAAGTTCGCCAGTGTGTGCGTAATTAACCTTCGCAGCTTCCGGTCCTTTCCCTAACTGTTCCAGATCGCAGTTTGACTTTGCGGAGTTGGAATAAAATAACGTAGCCCACCAGCAAACGCGGGGCAGAGCTGGGACGAGGGCAGGAAACGCGTCGGACCTTTCTGGGCAGCTGGACACTGGTAAACAGTCTGCAAGTGTTCTGCTATTCTTTCAAGTGGTTTAGGGAAACTTTCCGCGCACTCACCCACAGTCGGGCCAAGTGCAGGCCGGGGGACTCTGCGAGGGCCCGCGCACCCCGGAGCGGGCTCCCCGGGCCGAGCACTGGGCTCGTCCAAACCTGAGAGCGTTTTCGCACGGACCGGACAGGGCGGCAAAGTTTACCTCTGGTATTTGGTGAACCTTTCCAGGTTTGTCGCCCCCCCCCCCGCCCCAGGCCCCCCATCTCCACCCCCTTTAAGGGAGAGACCTTATGTGAAGAGTTCATCAAGCAAGCAATGTGTGGTGCGAGATGAAGTCGAACGGACCTGGGCAGCGGTTGCCGGATTTCCAAAGCCCGGAGCCAGGTCGACCCGCAACAAACGGCGCTTTGGTCCCCCACACCTGACAGTGCTCAGAGCCTGGTGTGGGAGCAGCCTCTTTCTCCCCCAGTTTCCTTCCAATTTAGCGAAAGGCCCCAGCCACCCCTCCATCAGCCCATCTGCTTCGCCCTGCCGTCTGTGTTGGAAAGACGCACTCCTCCTAAGAAGGCGGATTCGTTTCCGCGCCACTTCTGTGGAATCAGTGTGCCTACAAACCACTTTGCTTGAGGAAAGTAAGGCAGGGCCTCCGGGCCCTTTTCAAGGGGGAGAGATGCCCAGGCCTCGGCCTCGGCCTCCGCTCCCCTGCCCTAGCTTCGGGCCAAGTCACGGTGTCGCCGCTGCTCTGTCAGAACACGCGCTTTTCGCCCCCACTTGGTTCTTGCGCAGCCTTCCCAGCTGCGGCCAGGAGGGAGCGAAACCAAAACGAAAGCACCCGGGGCTTATCTGTCGTAGCGGCTTTCCAGAGCGCGGCGGCCGTGGGAGGCCAAGGTATGGGGTCGCGAGGAGGCAAGGGTGGGGGCCGGAGCTGCGCAGACACTGGATGGGGCCGTCCCCGGAGGGCGCCCAGGAGCTGCCAGGAGCCCCGTGGCTCCTCCTTCCCCTGGGAAAAGCAAACGTGAATGACAATATACCAGTCCCACAGCAAGAGTTTGGCCCCCGCCAGGAGTTGAAATTCGAGACCGATTGGAACAGTGCGGAAGGCACGCGGAGGCGCAGAAGTGTGGCGCGGGGGTGAGAGTTGGCCCCTGGCGATGGTTCCCCAGGAGAGGCCTGAGCGAGCGCTGGCGAGGCGAGGGCGCTCAGAGGCCTCCCGGGACTCGAGGCCCACAGAACTGTTGCTCCTCTGTAGCAACAGTAAGCACCCAGCTACCCCGCAAAATCCAGAGCTCTACGCGGTCTAAAGACTTTAAGGGAACTTTGGTGACATTCTCCGCGCACGCCCTCCTCCCTCACGGGAGCCACCGTGGGGACAAAGGTAGCCTTGCTCAGAGTTGCAGGAGGCGCGGCCCGCGTGGGTAGCCTCGCTGGCCTCAGATGTCTTAAGTTACAAGGTGAAGGTAACTCCCTCCCACAGCCCAACCGCTCCTTGGAGATGGCAGCCACTCCTAGCAAGGTCAGCTAAACTGTGTCTTCGCTCTCCCTTCTCCCTGCGAACCAACGCTGGCAGATTGGCCTTCGAACCGTGCGCTCTCTCACTCGGCCACATTTCTGAGGCCCAACGCCCGAAAAGCTCCATCTTACCTTGGTAAACACTCCATTCTATATAACAACACCTCTATTGTAACAATATTTGTGGGATTTAGCACATTTAAAAAATCTGTTGATCTCGGCTTTTTTTTTTTCTGGGAGCTGTGGGCTCTGTGCGTGTCGCCGGCACCTGACCAGGGCGCAGCGCGCAGCCGGGGCACCTCGCTCAGGGGCGCTTTGCCCTGTGCCCGCTCGCTATTCTAAGATTTGGAATTGTGTGCTTGTTTGCACGGCTGAGTCCCTGCATCGCCTATTGTTCAGTTCATCAACAGGACTTTTTAAAAGGCTGTTATTTTAAAAATGTGCAGAATGGAGTTCACTACGGCAAACCTCGGGAAGGCAGTGTTGGCTTCTTGCTAATGTTTTGCCGGTAACCAGCAGGAGTCAATCCCCGACCAGCTTTGTTGGTTTTTATTGATCCCCGCTGTACCACAACCGCAAATACCAGAAAGTCCGAACTGTGAAAAAGGAGCCCCATCGCACCTACATTTCTTTGTTCACAGATGAGCGGCAAGCTGCAGGTGACACAGACACTTGAGCGCTTCCTTTCAGAGACTTCTATTTCTTTCTTTCTTTCTTTCTTTCTTTCTTTCTTTCTTTCTTTCTTTCTTTCTTTCTTTCTTTCTTTCTTTCTTTCTTTCTTTTTTAATACTCATCCATCCTCTTTTCACTGCAAAAATACCCGCTTTCCCCATGCTCACCCTTTGGTTTCATTTGTGGTCACTTTTCTCACTGTCTGGCAAGTTTTTTTTTTCCCCTGCAACATATTTTTCTGAAACAAGTTCCATTGGATTATCTTGCACATATATTTAGGAGGTCCCCCAACACACACCTCCCCCCCTTAAAAAGTGCATACGCGGCTTTCGAAGTAGTTGTCTTTATTTTGCTCTTTAAAAAAATTCTACCCGTTTACAAATGATGGTTTGCCTGGGTTAACTTCAGACTGGAGTGTGTGAAAACAGTATCCACCGGGGAACTCCCCAGAGCCATCGAAAGCCCCAGCCTTGCGCACACCGCTGGAACCCGCACCAGAACTCTCGGTTTGGAGTCCAGTTTGGAAACAAATCTGTGCCTTTCGCGGTGAAATGGGCACAAGCCCAAGCGATGCATCTGGCTTTAGATTTTATGAGGAATATGATCTGTAAAAGGGAACGCCTGTTTCAGCCGCGGCTACACGCCCCGCGCGGGTCCGCTGGGGTTCCCTCCTGCAAACAGCGCTCGGGGCCTCGACCCGTAGGGCCTCAGGCGACCTCTGGGCGCCAGGCTTTGGGTTAACACACCAGCGCGCTCCCTTCCCGGCCTCGCCTGGGGTCGCTCGGCGAGGCTGACGAAGCTTTCCGACCGGAGGAGAAAGTTAGAGGCTACAGATCAGATGTCCTTAAAGGGGCTGGGGAAAGGGAGAGGCTCTGCGGTCGGTGCCAAGAAACTCGGACACCCAGCGCTCGCTGCGAGGCGAAGGGAACTGTCCCGGGGGGAGCACAAGTGTTCCCGAGACTTTGCCAGAGTTGACAGAGTCCGGAGGTCGCGTGTCCTCCACACCCTCGCCCACCCCCGAGGTATTTCACAATTCCCCCGCAGGCTGCCCCCAGGCGGGGGCACGGTGGGGAAGATGGACCGTCTCTGTTTTCAGACCCCGCGGCGGCGGCGGCAGCCTTTAAAGAGTTAAAATGGTGCGGCAGGGTGGGTGTGGGGAGTGGTGCCACTGCTCCGGGCCCCGACGGGCGAGAGGAGCAGGGCTGAGGGGTGGGGTCCCGGAAAGGGCCGGAAAAGTGAGGAGCGCAGCGAGGTGTGAATTGAGAGTTTCTGCTGTTGGGGGCTGTTTCCAAGGAGGACGCTGGCAGGAAGGAGGACGGGACCGGACGCCGGGAAGCCCAGTGCTGGCGATTGCACGTCTTGGGCCCCCCCTGGACAGGGTTATGTCAGGAGAGCGCCCTGGCACCGCGCTCCGGCGGGAGGAGCAGATACTCCCCCTCGGGCTCTCGCGGCTGGGCGGGCGCGCAGGGGCGGGCGGTGCGCCGCGCCGAGCCGAGTCGGGGCGCTGAGGTCGGCGAGTCGCCTTCGGAACGGGCGGCGGCCCTTCTCCGGTCGACATGGAAAAAAGAATCATCTAACACAGCACCCCTCGGCCAGCGGCCCTTGTGCACTGGCGAAGTAGATAGAAAGGGACGCGGGGAACAAGGAATCTCAGTTTAGAGCCTCCAGAGCTTCCAAGTTTGTCGAGCGCCCGCGAATCTTGAGAGCCACGCACAGAGCTGCGCCCATTTCCCATTCCAGAACAAAACCGAAGGCGTGTTCTTCCAAAGGAAGGCGAAGTCAGGCCCCACGTGGAACCCTAGCAGTCCCCGCCGGCCGACCTCCGGCGTTCGCCTCTTTCAGGGCCGCCGGGAGCACCCTCGGGTCCGAGCAGCCCCGGGCGAGCGGCGCGCGACTCCGGGCGCGCTCGGCGCTGGGCCCCGCCGCCGCCCGGGCGTTACAGCAGGAAACACTTCGTCCGGTTCTCGGAATCCCAGTCAAAACATTTGGCTGAATCTCGAAATAACTTTTTTTGATAGTCTGGAAAATGAACAGGACAAATAGAATCACCACCAGGCTTGCGTCAGAAAACCATTTCCCCTGGACTATAGGGAGATTGTTTTTTTCATCAGTTGCAGGAACCGAATATCTGATGATTTACCTGCCTGCTGCAGTTCCTGGCTGTACTCTCCTCTTCTCCTTTCCCCACTTCCTCTGGTTGTCATCTCTCTCTCTCTCCCTCTCTTTCTCCCCTCTTCAGAACTCCACTCCATCGCATCCATTGTAACATATATAGCCCTCTCGTCCAGCTCAGTCTTTATCAACGGTCAATATAAACCGCAGTGTTTGCATAGCCCTCACAAAACGGGTCCTGCTTTCGGTTCCTTTGATTCACAGCGACGGAAAAATTTTACTTTGCAAGTTCTCTTTTTTTTGCACGTCGACTTAAGTGACGGTGCTTTCCTCTCAGTTACAAGTTCCCTCTCCTCGCAAACAGTGCAAGGGATTTGGTTTTACAGGGACTTGAAGAGTTCGGAGAAATTCAGCGTGTGCCGACTCATCTTTGCTCACCCCCCTCTCCAGACAAAGGTTATGACACTAACCGGCTCAATCAGTTAAACGAACCAGGTTTTAATGTCATCAAGCATGAATCTCCCCACTAGCTGCCAACTGCGTCACTTTAAAGAAGGAAATACTAAAAAAGAAATTCTTGTGAGTAAAATAAAATTATGGAAGCTGCACATCTGAGTTCTGGATGCAGAAGAAGGGGTTTCACTCTTTTTTTTTTTAAGTGCTCTTATTGATGGACAATTATTAATGTGAAATAACATGAGTAAGGCTAGTTCTGCCAGAAGGTCCGCACACAGTAGGTGCTCCATGAGTTGTTTAGCCTTCCTTTCTCCCTTTTCTTTTCCGCAATCTTCAGAGTTTTGGCAGGAGAGGCAGCCTTCCCAGTGGCTGAGGAAATTATGTTCAAACTTCGCTTCTGGTTCATGTAATCTCCACTCACTTAAAAAAAAATCCTCACAAAATTTATCCAGAGAACTTTAATAGCTTATTAAAACTTAATGGAAATAGCTAGACAAAATAAAACGTATGGTGCTTACACGCATCTAAATCCGAAACACATTAAATTAATTCGAATTTTTCAGTGGCTGTAATAGCTAACTATTACCATTTGATTTCGTTTACCGATTTCTACAGTAAAAACGAAATTTGTGGGCTCCTGCTCAGTTCAAGCGTTTCTGTTAGAGCCGCCTTCGCCCACAGACGGATCTATCGCGACCTCCAATCTTTCATTGCGCAAATTTTCTCTTGAAGTTGTTCAGCTATCCATTTTTGATAGACACTTGTGCGCATTCGTGGTCTTTTAAAAATGAAATGAGAAAATGGAGAAAGTGTGTGGTACCCACGCATGCACAACACCCACCTGCCTGTTCCCCCGCCCTGAGGGCAAGGTCGCTGGAGACTCGCGTCGCCTTCTGCGGCTTCGCAGAGCCCGCGCGGTCACCTGGTCCTGGCTTATTTTCTTTGGGGCCCATTCGCAGGGAGTAAACAGACACGTAGTGAGTTTCCTGGCAACTTTGCTCAGCTCTTTAAATAGAAGAGAATTTCCCGCCACGTACAGGCTTTCCCGCCTCACACTTTTAAATAATAATTTTTTAAGAAAGGGTTTCACGCAGCGTTTTCGCTCTTTCTCCTACCAAATGACGAGGCTGGCCTTGGCGGTGACCTCGGCGTGCGCGACAGGTCTCAGACCCGGGGCTCCGCCGCACAGCCGGGTGTGCGGGGGAACAGCCGCACCTGATTAGTCCTAGGTCCCGCCGCGGCCAGCGGGCGGGCACAGCGCGCCCCTGGCGCACGCTGCGCCCTCAGCTCAACGCGCCTTGCGGGACGACGCCTCGGGGCACCGCTATCTCCTCACACAAGCACCCTGAGGAGATCTGTGGGCAGCCCGAGGGGAGCAGTCGTGGCCTGGGGACCGGGACCTTTCCTCTTTTCCCATCCATTTACCTCTTTCTAGAAAAATACACTGGACGTCTACAAGTACCTCACCGCCCTGCACCTCGGAGGTCTGCAAGCCCCGGGTGCAAGTGTGAATGCTCCTGAGGCGCGCGCCGCTTCCGGCTCGCGCGGAGGTGAGAGCGCGGCGCCGAGGTCACAGTGAGTTCAGAGCCGCTCATCCCCGTCAGAACTGGAAAAAACAAAATAACAAAATGCCAAGTCCGGTCCAAGGCTGCGCCCCCGCCAAGTTCCCCTCCGAGCGCAGAAATGGTGGGTTCCTGTGCTTTGCGCAAACTGGACGCCACGCCTGAGGGCCTGTGGAACCGTCGCTCGCTTTCCATGGGGTCCTGGTATGGGTGCGACCAGGGAATGTTATCTTTGCAAACTGAGACTTGAAGGGAGCCGCCTGCCTCTCCCCCACTCCTGCAGCCGGGAGTAACTCCATGCGCGCTCACGTCTGGATCTCGAGGGGTCCGGTAGGTCGCGGTTCTTAGGACCACTTGGGAGTTCCCGCCGGGCCTGGAACCCGGCGGCATCCGGCAGCGGGGACGATAACGCGGCCGAGCCAGGGGCACGGAGGAGCGACGGCCCAGCGGAGCCCACGAGCGCTCCTACGCAGCACAAAGCCGGAGGTGTTTGGGCAGCTCAGCCAGGAGCGAGGGGGCGCGCAGAGGAAACCGCTTCTGGAGCTTCTAGCGCAGGCAAGTCTGCGAAGGGGTCGGTGGCGGGAGGGACCTCTGTTCTCCACGTGGATCTTGCAGGTCTCACCCAGTCGTCGCTAGCACTCGGGACGTGGGTCTCAGAAGCCGTGTGGCTCGATCCCGGCCAAGGTCGTGGAGGGATTTCCACCCTCCGGGTGCAGGACACCCAGGTCCCCAGTCGGGCGGCCTACCCCTCTGAGAGAGCCTCCACCGGGAGGGCGGGAGGGCGGCAAAACAGGGCAGGGAAGCCTCAGGCACCGACCTCCATGTGCAGAGCTCCCAGCAGGTATTTCCAGCCCCCCGGAGCCCCTGGGCGGGAGTCAGTTCCGACTCAGGGTTCTTTGACCCAGAAGAATTACCAGGTTTCCCAAATCTGCCATCAGCCAACTCCAGGCCCCGGGCCTTCTTAGGCTCCTGTAAGTACTTTTGTCAGAAGTGAATTTGGACTGTCTTCTCTCCATGAAGTGAGTGGGCCACAACCAGACAGAAGGCGGTTAGAGGCCTGTGAAGGATTCATCCCATCTAAGGGTGTTCACCCCCCTGCTCATGGATGTGCCTCATTCTTGGGGCGTTGTGTGTTCCCTACACTCCGTGCCTGCCAGGAGAGGTGCTGTGCTGGGGACATGGTCTTGGTGGCAGGCAGAGTGTCAGAGGAGAGGCCTCTCTGGGCTACAGAGGCCTATCTGGGCCTGCAGAGAGGCACGAGCAGGAATAGGAGATAGGCCCTCGGCCTAAGTGTGTGATGGGGTGGGCTGGGGGGATTCAGGATGGCTCCCTCCCTGTGGATACGACTGGGGAGTTGCGTTGCCTGGGCTGAGAAGGCAGGATGGCTCTGTCTGTCTTAAGGTAAGATGGCACAAAGCCAGAGCTCCCTGAGATCAAGCAAGGATCGGAAATCTGTGTTTTCCTGGCTGAACTTGTGTTTTGAGCTTCTTTTCCATTTGCTTTCTGTTTACTCTGTAGTGAAGTGTTTCTGATAGTCTTGCCAAAAGGAAGTCATTCAGCTGACAGACACTTATTGAGAGGCTATTGTATATCACGCATAGGATGGGATAGTGAACAAAAACGGTGCTGCTCCTTGAACAACTTATAATCCAGTATATTTCCGCAGGGAGGGGGAAAAACAAACATTTCCATTTCCGTGGAACATGGAGGGCAGAGGGTCGTGAGGAGATAAGGCCAGGGCCCAAGACAGGTGTCGAGGGTGAGCAGTTCACCCCTGGCCTTCCCAGTGAGGACCATGACAGAAGCTCAGCGGGCTGTGGTGCTGCGCTGGATCTCTTGGCCTCTAGGTTTCCCTTCTGGTGTGTGAAGATTGACAGTCACTTTTATCTTATGAAGGAAGCTGGCGTTTCCTTGTCAGGACCCACATCTATCCCTGTACTTTCTTTTTTTATCTGTTTATTTATTATTTTATTTGAAAGGCAGAGTTACAGAGAAAGAGAGAGGGAGGCAGAGAAAAAGGGAGAGAGAAAGCGAGGCCTTCCAACCACTGGGTCACTCCCCAAATAGCCTACAACTGGAGCTGGGCCAATCCGAAGCCAGAAGCCAGGAGCTTCTTCCAGGGCTTCCTGGTTAGAGCAGGAGCCCAGGCACTTGGGCCATCCTCCACTGCTTTCCCAGGCCATAGCAGAGAGCTGGATGGCATGTGGAGCAGCTGGAACTCGAACCCGTGCCCATATAGGATGCCAGCAGTGCCAGCTCCCTTGTACTTTCTGTACAAACAATACTTCTGACTTACAACACACACTCAGCTAAAACCTAATTTCAAGAGACTCTGGCTAGCAGAAAATGTGAAAATATTGTAGTTAGAGAATTTGTCTTTGAGATTAAATCTTAGGTAGTGAGCAAGACACCTTCCTGTCCTCTCCGAGTTTAGTAGAAGATACAGAGAAATAAATACTAGGCACCCACCATTCCTGGAATGCAGAAGACAGGGGACAGCAAAAAGACCTCTGACAGAGGGCCCGGAAAGCCAGGTTGTGGAAGTGGGGTGTTTTGTTCAGAGTAGCTTGGAGGGAGGTCCTACAGGGCAGTCTGGGAGAACATCCATGGGAAAGGATTGTCTTCCATAGATTGACACAGCCCTTATACATACAATATTCAGGATCCTGTCTGGAAAAGTTGAAGCCTTCATAATTTTGGGGGGCTCAGGACTGCTGTAAACTGGAAATTCCCTGCTGGAGAGATGAAAGAAATGTCTTATAACTCACTAGACTGAAAGAGTTAGTTTGATATCATAGTGATTGATTATGAAAGTATTTACATATAGTACCTTTAACTGGAGCTCCTGAATCCCTTTGTAGCATTATTGTTAGGGACAAGAGGAAGCAACGGTTCACTGAGTGCGTGCTGTTTCCTAGGCACTTCATATCTATTGTCTCTTAAACCTCACCATTACTCCAAGAAGGAGGTGCTTTTCTTTCTATTCCTAGATTAGAGAATAGGGCAGTCTGGGAGAACATGGGCACTTGGGGCTAAGTAGCAGAGCTGGCTGACTTCAGTGCTATTCCCCCACACCCCACTTTCCTCACGGAGCCCCTTCCCAACACACAGGATGATGATCTTTAAAAGAAAAATCTCATTCAAAGAACTCACATTTGAAAAATTTATACTACTCTGGGAAAAATAGAATTGAGTGAGTTCATAGTACCCCAACCATTATATTTTAGGATTATCAATATAAAAATTAAGATCACCAGGAATTTTTAAAAAAGATTTATTTATGTATTAGGACAGTAGAGCTACAGAGAGGGAAAGACAGAGCAAGATCTTCTGTCTGCTGGTTCACTCCCCAAATGGCCATAGTGGTCGAGGCTGGGCCAGGGAGCAGCTGGAACTCTAGCCAGTGCCCTCATGGGATGCTGGCGCTGCAGATGGTGGTTTTACCTGCTATGCCACATGTAAATATGGCTTCACCAGGAATGTTTTATAAATTGAGTTTATACTAGACATTAATTTGTATTTACCATTGTTTGCCAGAAAAAATTCAGAATAAAGAGATATCTCTTTAGTTTTGCTATATTATACAGAGAAACATGTGTGCCTAGTTTCACACAGAAAAGGAAATTCCCCCTTAATTTTATTTATTTATTTGACAGGCAGAGTGGACAGAGAGACAGAGAGACAGAGAGAAAGGTCTTCCTTTTCTGTTGGTTCACCCCTCAGTGGCCGTTGCAGCCGGCATACCGCACTGATCCGAAGCCAGGAGCCAGGTGCTTCTCCTGGTCTCCCATGCGGGTGCATCCTCCACTGCCTTCCTGGGCCACAGCAGAGAGCTGGACTGGAAGAGGAGTGACCAGGACAGAATCTGGCGCTCCGACCGGGTCTAGAACCCCGGTGTGTGGGCGCTGCAGGCAGAGGATTAGCCTAGTGAGCTGCCCCCCCCACCCCCTTGATTTTCTGACTTGTAGTTTCCAAGTCATTTCCCCTGGGTTGTGACTAATTAGCACATAGACCATCTAAGGTTTGTGATTGGGTGAGAGATTATGGTTATACTTTTATAAATGGATAAAATTTCATAGGTAAAAGTTTTTTTTTTTTTTTAATGATTGCATTAGTTAATCAATCAGTTGAGTAAAGATCTGTTAAGCCTGTACTGCCTGTCAGGGACTGCTGAGTGCTGAGGATATCACATTGATCAAGACAAACGGAGCCATTGCTGCAAGGGAAAGTATGTCAGGAAGGAAGGCTTGCTCAACTTGCTCAACTCCTGCCGAGTGCCAAACCCTCACCTAGACTCATTTCATCCGTCCGACAAGCCTGCAGTCCATGCCTGCATACACATACAGAAGTGAGGTTCAGGAACATTAACCAGCTTGTTCTAGATCACGTAGCTACTAAGTGGCAGAGCTGCAACTCCAACCCAGTGATAAGACTGTTCTTTTCACTTGCTTACTGCATCGTTGACCATGAAAACAGTAAAAATTATGATTACTTGGTTGTCAGTTTATTCTGTTTTATAAACTGAAACAGTTTAGATAGCTATTCATACTCTGTTCACCCCCTGGAGCACACTTAAAACCCAAAAGCACTATAAAAATAGCTGCTTTTGTTTAGCTTAATTTAATCGTACAGGAGGGAAAGCATAGGAACCCTAATAACGGGTTTATTACAGCAGTCTATTGATGAGAAAAGAAATCTAATCCAGTGGAATCAGATTTTGATGAATTGTTATTATTGCCCTGTATTTTATTAATAAGTTTAGCACTAGCATTTATTGGACAGAGTAGAATTACCCTGAGCCAGTGAATATAGAGATTAGGGCAAGTTCCCTATTCAAAAAGGGGCTCCAGGTTTAGTGGGTAAAAGAGAAATAGAGAACAGTGGAGTATAAAAATGCATTGTAACAGATACCTGAGTTTCTTGCAGATCTAATAACATTATGAGCCACCGCAGATCAGGGTAGAAGCTTTGTCTCCTAAAGCTTTTTCTCCTTTGTCTCAAGCTTGGAAGACGCCAGGTAGCTTGTTAAAAAGACCAAACCCACTTCACTCCTTAAGAAGTAGAATTTTCTGAAGGTGGGGCCTGGACTTTGCATTTTGAAGAAGTTCCCCAGTTGTTCAAGTGAGGCAGCATGTGGCAAAAAGAGCCAGACTAGTTTATTAGTCAGGTGGCCGAAAGGAAAATAACCCCAGCAGCCCTGACTGGGTTGGCAAGGATGTGACTATGCCAAGAACTCCATCCTGCTCTCCCACAGGGGCACTAGTACTTGGGCCATCCTTTTCTGCCTTCCCAGGTCCATTAGTGGGGGGCTAGGTTGGAAGCCAAGTGGCTGAGACTCAAAGCAGCATTCTGATATGGGATGCTGGTGTTGCAAGCAGTGCTTAACCTGCTGCACCACAACATCCACCCCTCCAGTGAAATTTTAACAGTCCGTGGATGAAAGAGAACTGCTGTGGCTGAAAAAGAGGATGGTTGAAGAAGTGAGTGTCCTAAACAACAGCAAGACAGCCACCGACTGTGGGGGTGTGATGCCAAGGACCAGACTTGCCTTCCTTGTAGCCATGTAAGAGGGTACACAGTAAATATTTGATGATGGAAAGAATAATTGAATGAAATGCCATAATTTCGGCTTCAAAATGAGGAATAGAAAGCTTGATAACATTTTTTACCAGTGAAGACCAAGGTCAAAAATTCACTTAATGGTTCATGCTCATCAGTAAATTCTTCTGGCCACTCATGGTCTTACTTGTTTTTCTTGAATGAATATGAATTTATAAGGCATTTGGCTTTTACAACAAAATTTCCTGTAGCACTGCTTCCATTTACTTAATTAGGAAAAGAACTCAGGTGAAGTCAGGAAAGCTGGTGCAATTCAGCCTGTATTTTGGGGTACAAGTGATAGAATAGAACAAAAAGGAAGAAAGGAAACCATTTTCTTGTGAGATTTATGCAGGGCTAATTTTAAAAACAAAATGTATTGTATACCTGATTATAAGAATAGTATGTTTTCATTGTAGAAAGTTTGATAAATACAGGAAGGCACAAAGAAGGGATAAAATTTACTTTCCCTGTCATCACCCAGAGATAATGCTGTTATTGGTGTCTATCATTCCATTCCTGTTATTTTTTTAAAAATTATTTATTTGCAAGAGTTACAGAGAAAGAGGAGGAGGGTGTGTGTGTGGGGGGGAAGAGAGAGATATATATCTTCCATCTGCTGGTTCACTCCCAAAATGGCCACATGGTCTGGGCTGATCCAGGTGGAAGCCAGGAATCTGGAACTCCATCCAGGTCTACCAGGTGATGGCAGGGGCCCAAGAACTTGCCATCTTCTGCTGCTTTCCAAGGCTCATTAGCAGGGAGTTGGATCAGTTGTGGATCAGCCAGAACTTAAACTGGCACCCATATTGGATGCTGGCATTGCAGGCGGTGGCCTCTTTGTGCCACAATGCTAGCCCCCAATTCATATCTTAATAATGTGGTATAAATGTATATAGCATACCAATGTATTTTAACTTACTTTTAGCATAAATGATACATACATGAATATTTCCTATGTTGTTGCATTTGTTCTATAAGGTGATTTTTTAAATTTTTGTATTTTAATCTCTGGAAGATTATACCATATTTTGTCTAATAAATTGCTTATTATTGAATATATAGATTCCTTTTTTTTTTCTTATGCGTAGTGCTACATTAGGTATCCGTTAGTCTTTGAGTGTGTGTCTGATCAGTACTTATTGCGTGTGTACTTTTTAAGGCTTTTGGCACATATGGCCATATTACTCTCTGAAATGATCTATCAAGGTGGATACCAATAGGCAATGGGTTTACAACCTTGTTCCTCACTCCAAAGTTTCCCTTTTTATCAGCAGTGCATTCTGGCTATTTGTGATCAGTATTGGTTATTTGACACTAAGCACACCACTTTTTTAGCTTTGGGAACAAAGAGACTATTAAAGGCCTCGGGTAGCTATTTTCCAGAATATATATTTAAAAATATATCTCAGTAATTTACTTTTCTTTAAAAGCAAAGTCTGAGTAAGGCTTGGTGACTGCTGTTGTAATATTTCCTTCTTGGGTTCAGAGCCTTATCCTGTGGCCTAAATGAGACATTATCCCGAACCTCTAACACTATGACCTACACCACTTCCAAATGGAGGCTGTCTTTGTTAATTAGCTCTGGGGACCTTTTCTACAAGTTAGATTTAGTTTTATGGAGGCTGAAACTAGTTACTTGACCACATTTGTGACCTGAGTCATGTTAGAATCAAGATCTAGAAGGGTGGTATGTAGTTTCTACCTAAATTGCACAATAATGAGAAGTGTTGTATGAATGACTATGGATGTTAGCATTTATAGCTATAGTTCCACTCAGTTCAACTTGGGTTTGACATTTTCTTGTCATGATCTAACACAAAGTGTGAGTGTGTATGTATGTGTTTGGAAAATTTTTAACAAGTATCCCATATGTTGTTGAGTTAATCAAGTGTAAATACATACACTTATACACACATATACAATACCCATTTAAAGGAACTGTGCTGACTTTCTTTCCTTCCTTTGCTCACAAAATTGGCAGAATCTTTAACTTGTAGCTTGGCAGTATTGCAGTTTGCAGGCAAGAAAAGCAAGCCAAATTGGGTGAAAATTGTTTGAGCTTTTTTTTTTCTTTCAGTTTTAGACAATGTAGCTGAGCGTGCACATTCAGCCATTTTCTGCTTGATTTTTAACCACATTCATTGGCACTGCCAGAAGTAGTTAAAGCTTCCTGTTGAAGGTATGTAGTGGCCAGGGGGAAGGCATGGGATTTGTGGCTGTCCTCTCTGTGTTGTTAATGTTAACATGACTGTTTTAATTGTTTTGAAATATTGAGTAGAGAAATGTGAAATGACATCATATCTGAGCTTCATATATCCATCTTAATCCAAAATACGTTAACATAGGCTCCGGGCTGGAGAGGTCAAAACCAGACATGGTTACAGGTCTGAGCTTTTTTCGTGCGTTGCTGGAACATTCATGGTACCTGAGATGCAACAAGACCCTGACAACTCTGAGAACCTGTTTTCTCTTGAGTGCTGGAGGCTTTGAAATTGTCTTCACAATGAGGGAGGAGTCATGAAGTAATGAAAAGCTGTTTCTTTTTTAAAGCATTAGGCAGCAGCACAAACATCTGGGAATTTATTTTAAAACTCTGGTTCCCCGAATTACCCATTTCCTTAATATATATTTTACTTATTTTTTCCAAGGATGATGAATTTCCAGCTTTCTGTTTTTCCCTGCTCAACCTCTCATTTAGGTGATTTGTTTTTTAAGGTCACAGGTTAAGGCCATATCATGAAAACTTGACATAGGGGCCCGGATTTTGTGAGGTGTGGGGGACAAAGTGATTTTTGTGTGTGGGACAAATTTGATTACATTATAATCTCAATCTTATAAATTGAGAAATAAATGGCTAAAAATAGCCATTGATGTCTCTTTTAAAAAATAATTAAGCAACAATATTTACTCAATACTCGAGTTAAGCAAAACTGTCATCCTCTTTCTCCTTTTCGGCACCTAATTTCTCTTTTCAACTTCAGAAGTCATAAGACTTCCCTTTCTCCTTTTCCTCACTCACCCTTCAATGTGTCAATTGGTAGAAATATCTACATGTGGTGGAAGAAGGTGGTGCTAGGGCAACGGTCAGAACATTCCAGAAGCCAGGATCAGAAGAACCAGCTTGATTTCTGCACTTTGTAGAATCTGAAAAAAATGAGATACATTGTTATTACTATATTAGATGTAATTTAATCTACTTGATGCATTTAGTAGGCATTTTAGAATATCACAGTTACTACCATGAACCTCAATGACTTATTACATAAGGACTGAGCATAATAAAAATTTAGTAGTAGAACCTGGCAGTTGCCTATTTGGATATAATCATGTTATCATTCTGTATGCTATTCATTTGCACTCATATCATAAAGGTAGGCTGCAGAAAATACTAAACAAATCTGGCAACATGAGCTGGTGAGCTTATTTATTCATTTTAAAAGTTAAAGAATAGGTGATTTGATTTGTAGGTTGTTTCTTTTTATGCATTGACATGATCTCTGCTTGTTTAAATAAATGAAAGTGTAGTCTGGATTATGTCTGCTTCTCAAATTTAGGAATATTGTGAGGCAAGACTATGATACTTAAAGGTGGAAAGGCATATATGTGTGCTTCATTACTTGGGTTCTCTCTGGTGTCTCTCTGTAGTTCAGACAGGATTAATGACTATATCTAGGTCTGATGAAAGAAAAACTGATGGGGAGGAGCCTGTCAGGCCCCCATTTTCTGAAATGCCATGTTGCCAGGTATGAATGAACACACAGCCACACTCTGGGAGCCTGCATCAGTCAGTGATTGTGTGCATGCTACCTGACTAAGACAGGGTACCCTGTGAAAGGAAGGTGACACCAGGCCCCTTTCAGTAGTGCAGCCAGTCCCACCAGTTCATTTTGATACACGGAGCCAAGGCAAGCTTTTCATTAGCAAGGGGGAATGTGTCTAATAACCTGTTATATCAAATTTACCTGATTAATGAGAGCTATGGATGTTTTGGTTTTGCCACGTGTGAGTTTGTGTGTGTGTGTGTGTGTGTATGAGATCTTTGGTGAGAACCACAAAGTGTGAATGGTTTTTGGGGTCTGATTCCATTGAGAACAACCCCAAGTTTCTCCTCTGATTTTGGAAGTCTTTGAATATAATTTAGCACAGTACCAGGTGCTTAATACATGGGTCTGCTTCATAGCTGCAGTAGAAATTGATTTCTCTTGCTGCTAAGCCATGGAGGTCCCCTCCCCCCTACCATTTGGCCTTTCTTCTTTGGGTTTAGATTTGAATCTTTGGGGAAAGGTGGAAAAAAAAGCAGATCTGGCAATTATCCCAGTGATCTGGGTGCTAATTAATTAAGGCCTAGTTTTTTTTTCTGCGTTTTTTGGGGAATTGTGCCTGTGGGCATTTTGTGGGAAGGACGCATTTTAATGAATAACTATACCTCCAGCTTTTTTTCTGGACCCAGGAGGGGAAATAAAAAATAATTAGCTGCAAGGAGCACAATTGAAAATATAAGATTTACACTCACACCAAGAACTTTATTTGCATATCAAATAAATTACAGTTATGCTTGATGTCTCAGAATCTCTAGCTATCCTAATCAGTAAATAAAATTAAAACAGATGTTTTCATTTAAGCTGTGAATTGCGTTACTATTAAAAATAAAATTTCTTGAACTATCCTTCTTGGTCCATTTTTGTAGATAAGATTCTCAAAAAAGCCAATGGCATTTTCTGAGTAGATTCTGGTATTTTTCTGGATTTAATAGTTTTCCATGAAGCTGTGTACCAACTTCTATCCGTTTGTCATTTTGCTGTATATATCTTTTTATTTTTTTGACAGGCAGAGTTAGACAGTGAGAGAGAGAGACAGAGAGAAAGGTCTTCCTGCCATTGATTCACCCCCCAAATGGCTGCTATGGCCGGCGCACTGTGCTGATCTAAAGCTAGGAGCCAGGTGCTTCCTCCTGGACTCCCATGCAGGTGCAGGGCCCAAGCACTTGGGGCATCCTCCACTGCCTTCCTGGGCCACAGCAGAGACCTGGCCTGGAAGAGGAGCAACCAGGACAGAATCCGGCGCCCCAACCGGAACTACAACTTGGGGTGCCGGCGCCGCAGGCGGTTGCTGTATATATCTTAGGGTACTATTTCTGTTGTGGTTTCAGTGATTCTCATTCAAAACATAGCAGCATCATGTCATGGAACAACACTGGACTGAGAGATAGAATCAATTCTCAGCTCTTCCATTAAATGAAAAAAAAAAATGTGCTTCTGGAAAATCATGTTAACTTTTGAACCTCAGTTATGTCAGCTGTGTCAGCCTGCCACATAAGGCCTCTCCCTTCATTGAACATTTTAAATATTTATCAGAGCATGCACATCATAGTGGGATAATTGCATTACTCATCTATAGAGAACTTCAGTAGCATTTAAAAGTGGGGACCAGCGCTGTGGCACAGCAGGTTAAAGCCAAGGCCTGCCGCGTCAGCATCAGGTGCTGTTGGTTGGAGTTCTGGCTGCTCCACTTCCAATTCATCTTCGTGCTAACGTGCCTGGGAAAGCAGCAGAGGCTGGCCCTAGTCCTTGCTCCCCTGCACCCATGTGAGAGTCCTGGTAGAAACTCCTCGATCCTGGCTTTAGCTTCGCCCAGCCCTGGGGCTACTGCATCCATTTAGGGAGTGAGCCAGCGCCTGGAAGACCTCTCCTTCTCTCTCTCTTTCAAATAAATAAATAAATAAATAAATAAATAAATAAATATTTTTTTTAAGCGAATGTGAGTTGTGGAAGGTTTGAGGAGTGAGCCAGTAGAGGAAGATTTCTCTTTCTCTCTCCCTCTTTCCTTCTGTCTCTCTGTAACTCTTTAAAGTAAGTAAATAAATCTTAAAAAAAAAAAAAATGAATGTCAGTTGTGGAAAGTTTAAGTCCTAGCAACATTAGAAAAGCAAATACCACTAACTCATTGAACCTAAAATTTTAAAAAATTTATGGGGCAGGCGTTTAACCTAGCAATTAAGATGCCTGTGTTCCACAGTGTGCCTGTATTTGAATCCTGGCTCCAGCTCTGGGCTCCAGCTTCCCACCAGTGGAGATCCATGGAGGCAGTAGGCAGCAATTGGGTTCTTGACATCCACAAAGAAGACCTAGAGTGTGTTTCTGGGTCCTGGGTCCTGGTCTAGCCTTGGCCCAGCTCTGGCTGTTGTGGACATTTGGGAAATGAATCAGTAGATGGGAACTCTGTCTCTGTTCGCTCCATGTTAAAAAAAAAAAAAGTCTACTAACACTATTTAATACTTTATGTGTTATCCTAGTAATCTGTTTGCTTCAGAAAATTTATAAAATTAGGAAAAAAAATTGGCTTTAATTTCACCACTCGGAACCTAATCAGTAATATTTTGATATATTTCCAATTCCTTTTGGTTCTCTATTTCTCTTATAGTCTGTGCCATATTTGATTTATTTTTACAAAATTGGGCTTATATTTTTGTAATATTTTGTACTTTTGTTTTCACTTGAGAAAACATTGTGAATTGCTTCCTGTGTCCTTATTCTGAAACATGTTTTTATAAAGCCTTTTTACTTTTCTGAATCAGAAAACAAATATTTGCTGGATGTAGAGATTGAAACAATAACTAGTTTTATAAAGCAGAAGATTGAATTTTCTCTCTCACACCACACCCTGCCAACTCACCCTTTTTTAGTCACATTCCTTGTAGGTCACCCCATGTATAGCTTTGGTTATGTTCTCACAGTCCTTAAAACAATGTATTTAAATATATAAATGTGTATGTGAATCCATATGTGAGAATGTTTGACTCACACGAGGTCATTCCCTTCCACACTCTGATTTTTCATGCACCATCACTAGGGGAAAGGTTCCGGTCAGTATATGCAGCTACAGCTGCTTTGCTGTAGTGGAGGTGATGAGATGACTGCACGTGGTTCTGTTTGTCGATCCCTGTTTTTATTTTATCCATCTCCAATTGCTGGATGTTGTGGGTGATTAAAAATATTTTACTTTGCTTTTAAATGTGTGGCATAATTATCTTGTATCCAAATCTTTGAGTGAATCTCTAATTATTTCTCTAGGAAATAAAGTCTTGAATCAAATGTTACATGCATATGGCTTTTGGTACATATTACTTTTCTTTACAGACAGGCCATCCTGGGGCAGGCATTTAGCCTAGCAGTTAAGATGCCACTTAAAATGTCCACATCTCCAAAATGGTTGGAGGCATTGCGGTAGAACCCCCAAACTGGGTCTGCTTGCCTGAACTGCAGAAAGCCAATTACTGAGATCGGGGTGGACGAAAGTAGGTATTTATTGCAAAGCAAGCGCAGAGCAAACAGCTGGGCAGCTATTGCTTAATTCCTGGGCTCCCTGAGGAGTTAGGGGTGAAGGTTCGTATACATTGAAATTGGGGGTGAGAGGTGCGTGTTTAGCTCATTTCCAAGTTCCTGGTTGGTCAGTGGAACTTGTGATCTTCCTTTGATTGGTGGGTGATGCCGTTCACCTTAGGGAATTTATAATGGCCAGGTGGGCTCCAGTTGGTCTGGGGGCTACATGAAGGTGGCAGTTACATTCTGACCAGACCTGGGATTTCCCTACACAAATCATCCCAGGATAACACTGGCCATCAAGGTTCTTATCTATTGGAGAAGCAAATGACTCTTTGCCCCACCTCCCCCAAAGAAACCTTTTATTTAAGGAATATAAACTTCATGCATTTCATAAATACAACTTTAGAAACATAGTGATTCTTCCCACCCTATCACCCTCCCACCCCTGTTCCTCCTCCTTCTCTTATTCCCAGTCTTGTTTTTAATTAAGATCTATTTTGAATTAAAGCAAATGACCCCTTGAATCAGGTGATTAGACTGATCTAAGGTCAGCTGGATCACCCCCTTAAATCAGTTAATTACTTTTGTTTTTATTTTTTTTTTTGACAGGCAGAGTGGACAGTGAGAGAGACAGAGAGAAAGGTCTTCCTTTTGTTGGTTCACCCTCCAACGGCTGCTGCGGCCAGCACACCTCGCTGATTCGATGGCAGGAGCCAGGTGCTTCTCCTAGTCTCCCATGGGGTGCAGGGCCCAAGCACTTGGGCAAGCCTCCACTGCACTCCTTGGCCACAGCAGAGAGCTGGCCTGGAAGAGGGGCAACCGGGACAGAATCTGGAGCCCCGACTGGGACTAGAACCTGGTGTGCCGGCGCTGCAAGGCGGAGGATTAGCCTGTTGAGCTGCAGCGGAGTAGCTTATTGAGCCTCAGCGCCGGCCCAGTTAATTACTTTCGATAAAGGAAAGTTAAGGACACCTTCAGCTAAGGGAGGCAGACAACAGGCTGGGTCTAGCTTTTACATTATGGAGGTTTGGTTTCAGGAGTACTTGGGTTGAATACCTGTCTCTGACTTCTGACTCCAACTTCCTGCCAATCCAGACTCTGGTAGACGTTGGTAATGGTTTAAGTAATTAGGTTTCTACCACCTGTGTGGGAGAACTGTACGGTATTCCTGGGTTCTGGTTTTGGCCTGTCCAACCCCAGCCATTAGAGAAATTCGGGGAGTGAACCAGCATAAGATTCTCTCTCTCTCCTTCTCGAATAAACAAAATAAAACTTAAAAAAGGAGAAAGATCATTCTAGTTGATATTCCTACAAGCTGTGTATGAGAGAAACTTCCTACCTTTTTCCAACTCTGAACTTCTCAAAATTTAAGGCAATTTTTAAAAATCATTGTGGCACCAATTTTAACCTCAACTTTAATCCAAGGCATTCTTTTCATAGCATAATGGAAAAGGTAATTCACATTCTCTGATGCTTTCATCATTGATTCTTTTGGTAATATTTTATAAAGAACCCTAGGGAATTATAAGCGCCACTATATTATATTTCGACTTTTATTTAGTGTGACTCATACATAGATTAATAATATAGGTAATCTTCAAATTTAGAAACTGGCTGACTTAGTTTTCCTTTCCTGTGTAAATGATAACCTGGTAAAGTGCATTGTTGTTTACATTCTAGTAAATGGAATCTGGTTTGATTGAGCTTCTGAAAATCCTTGATGGTGAGAGGAAAAGAGCATTCAAGATCAGGACACTTTATACAAGGGGAAGTGTCATTGCTGAATGGGTATTCAATGTCAAGGACAATTGAAATAGTGTTGTTTAAAATGACCAAGGTGGGGCTGACTCTGGCTTAGTGGGTAAAGCTGCTGCTTGCAGTGCCCACATCCAATACGGGCACTGGTTTGAGACCTGACTGCTCTACTTCTGATCCAGCGCCCTGATAATGTGCCTGGGAAAGCAGTGGAAGATGGCCCAAGGACTTAGGCCCCTGCACCCATGTGGGAGACCCACATGGAACTCCTGGCTCCTGGCTTCTGTCTGGTCCAGCCCTGGCATTGAGGCCAATTGGGAAGTGAACCAGTGGATGGAAGATCTCTCTTTCCTGCTGTTTCTGACTCTGTAACTCTGCCTTTCAAATAAATAAATTAATTAACAAAATTAAAATAACCAAGATTTAAGGCCTTTTATTAAGCATATAACAATAAAGGCAACCATATTTTATCTGCATTAAACAGCAAACTCTAGTACTTTGATGTTAATGAATTGTGACCATTAGTAATAAACCACCATTAGTGTGAACCATTCCGTCCATCAGGGAAGAAAAGTCATATGTTACATTCAGCTGGAGGTTTTCCTGATTTTTAGATTTACTGACTCTTGAGATATTGCAGTTATTGTTATTTTTTTTTCCCTATGAGAGAAAGCTCACAAATAGGAAATATTTTGAAATACAGCCAACACCATTTTAATGTAACACTTTGCTGTAGGGGTTCAGTTTCTGACAATGGAATGCAGCAATATCCAATCACAAAGGAATTGAGAACAAGGTATAATGGGTAGCAGGTACAACCCTAAGCTAGGATGCTTGTTTTTGACCCCTGGTCCTGTGCTAATTAATATCCTGAATTACTCTGGGCAGGTTATGACAGTATATGCACTTAATAAACAGCAGTGTATCAGAGTAGTTCAGTGTAGGAGTCTGGCACTTTATATCTTCATTATTTTGGTGATCACAATTCAACTGGATAAAAAGAACATCTGGCCACTGTGTTCAGTTTATGCTGTACAGACAGGCTTTTATTTCTCTTTGAATTTCTTCAATTGTATAAAAACATTGTTCCTAATGTAATATTATTCAGAATATGTGACCTTTTGTCTTCATTTATTCAGTAAATATTTATTGAACATGACTAAGTGTCAAGTAAGTCCTTTGTTAGCCACTTAACAGTGGTAGAAGTCAGAGGAATCAGGCTAGAAGACAGGTGAAAGGAGCCCCCTCCCACCCCCAGCCCCACATCTGGCATCCCTAGATCATATGTAACAATGCAAAGCCTCCATGAAGACCTTCACCTTTGCCTCTGCTTTGGAAGGTAGGGACCCATCTGTGCAATCGTTGTTGCCTCTGCTTTCTTTGAGTACATAGATGTTGGAAAAAATTTGGGTAATAAAAGCATCCCTCTCTTAATTGATCTTGATTCCTGAATTTTATTATGCTACTGATTCTTTCAGCCATTATTACAGATGGCAGCAATTTGCTTTTCATAAGTGGTTCAATAACTTTTCAATCAGTGGCTAAGACTAACTTGTCTATACAGTTGGATGGTAAATTGTGTAGAAAACACATTCCACACACACATGCAACTCACAAATGCATGCAGGGACAACACATATACAATTATTAAAGGTACCTGTCTTGGTCCATTTTTTTTTTTTTTGACAGGCTGAGTGGACAGTGAGAGAGAGAGACAGAGAGACAGAGAGAAAGGTCTTCCTTTACCGTTGGTTCACCCTCCACTGCACCGCGCTGATCCGATGGCAGGAGCCAGGTGCTTCTCCTAGTCTCCCATGGGGTACAGGGCCCAAGCATTTGGGCCATCCTCCACTGAACTCCCGGGCCACAGCAGAGAGCTGGCCTGGAAGAGGGGCAACCGGGACAGAATCCGGTGCCCCAACTGGGACTAGAACCCAGTGCGCCACAAGGTGGAGGATTAGCCTGTTGAGCCCAGGTGCCGGCTCTTGGTCCTTAAGAATAGAATTTAGCCTACATTTGAGAAATACAAACTGAACTACATGTATTTGGGAAAATATTTATACCTCAGATCGAATTGTTGTATTTGAGAAATGGGGACTTGTAAAACACAAATGAGCATGGAACAAATGGTATCTTGCCAAGATGTATCTAAGCAGTGTTTACACTTACTGAGGCCACAAAGTAGGGAAGGTTTCACCTTCAATTTTGTGCAAATCATCCCTCCCATCTGCGCTTCCTTCTGCCTGCCTTCCTTCCTTCCTTCCTTCCTTCCTTCCTTCCTTCCTTCCTTCCTTCCTTCCTTCTTCCCTCCCTTCTTTTCTATCTCCTGGCATAATAAAGTACAAAGTTTAACTATATGCATCTGAATGCATTTACTTTTGAATTATTATGTAATACAATTTGGGAAAAAAAAAACACTTGTAAAGATAACCCTTAGTGCATTATGTTGTGGCACATTTCTCTGAGACATAGGCATCCAAAGTGCTTTTAAACATCTTGACTTTTTGGAACTTTATGTTGTCCAGGATTTAGGTCAAAACTGCAATGTGGGTCAACTTCTCTCAGGACAAGGGAGGTTCATGACAGACATCATTATGCTTTTTTTTTTTTTTTTGACAGCCAGAGTTAGACAGTGAGAGAGAGACAGAGAGAAAGGTCTTCCTTCTATTAGTTCACCCCCTAAATGTCCACTACGGCTAGTGCGCTGCGCGGATCTGAAGCCAAGAGCCAGGTGCTTCCTTCTGGTCTCCCATGAGGGTGCAGGGCCCAAGCACTTGGGCCATCCTCCACTGCCTTCCTGGGCCACAGCAGAGAGCTGGACTGGAAGAGGAGCCACCGGGACAGAATCTGGTGCCACAACTGGGACTAGAACCCGGGGTGCTGGCATCACAGGTAGAGGATTAGCCTAGTGAGCAGCGGCGCCGACCATACTCTGTGTTTTGATGGAAGATTGGGATAGGGTCAAACCATGTGTCTTGGTGTGTGACTTTCCTATTTGTATTCAGCATTTATTAGCTGACAAGTTACTGGAGATTTGCATTCTTCTGAGTCAGCCAGGATTACTGCACTTTTACTGCAGTCTAAACTTGTACTGAAGGGTGCCTTGGATGCATGTTTTTCAAATGTTATGCAAGACTTAAGTTCACAAAACTTGCAGCTGAGTGCAAGATTATCCCATGACATTCTTGAAAATAAGATGACTGTGCAAGAAATTGGGGAAGATTCAGGGTGACTATTAAGATTTCCATTCCCAAGACAAATTAGTTTCAAGGTATCTTTCTTGAGTTTTTTCTCTCGAATCCCATTTTGCCACCCCTAGACCCTGCCCAACCGTCCTCAGATTCCTTCTCCAGTCTCAGTTAATGCCTTAACAGCTCAGGTTTCACTTTCAGTAGTTTAGGGCCATTACACAAATTAGAACAAGGAGAGAATACACAGGGAACAAAATTGATCCAAAGGTTGGAAAAATAGGATTTAGTAAGAAAAGTTAAAGGTGCTAGGATTATCTAGCTTGGAAAAGAGAAATAGTGTGTGGCTTAATGAAAGTTTTCAAGTCTATGAGGGCTTATGGAATGGAGACTGGTGACCAGCTGTTCTCCTTGCTGGGAAGAGAACAAAAGGAAATGATTTTTTAACTTCAGCAGGGGGGAGCTAGTTTGGACATAGAGAAGAATTTTTCAATTGTGGGGTTTATTAAACATTAGAAGGGATTACTGTGGAATCTCTTTTTCTGGAGATACTTGGAAATAAGACAAAAACTGGTGTGGGAGACATGGTTTAGATAGGCGGAGTGTTGTCGAAGGCATTGGAGAGTCAACTGGGTGACCTGTGGAAGCCTTTTGCTGGTCCTTTGAGACTAGCTCAAGCCAGCTGGACCTCAGCCTACAAAGTATAGAGAAGTGCCAGGCTAGTTCATGCCCTTGACTGTTTCATCAGAGGCTGAGCCAGTGCTCATTTTTCTATAAGCTTGATTTTCTTTTTTTTCCTTTTTTCTATGTTTGTGATCTCTCTCTCTCTCTCTCTCTCTCTTTCTTTCCCTCTCTCTCTCTCTTTTCCCAAATAAACTTTTTATTTAAAAAATACAAACTTCATGCATTTCATAAGTACAGCTTTAGGAATATAGTGATTCTTCCCACCATACCCACCCTCCCACCTCTCCTCCTCCTCCCTCTCCCATTCCTGGTCCCATTTCCCATTAAGATCTATTTTCGAATAACTTTATACACAGAAGACCAACACTATACTAAGTAAAGAGTTCAACAATTTGAGGCTTGATTTTCTTGATATTTCTTTTCTTGGAAAGTAGTGATGGAGGGAAGCAAGTATAAAACTCAACTTTGCGGCGCCGCGGCTCAATAGGCTAATCCTCTGCCTTGCGGTGCTGGCACCCCAGGTTCAGTTGCCCCTCTTCCAGTCCAGCTCTCTGCTGTGGCCCAGGAGTCACCACTGGAGTAATATAATACCACTGGAGTAATACAACAAGAGTGGATTTTTATAAAAGCAAATTCCGCACTCTCTCTCTCTCTGTCTATCCCTCTCTCTCCCGTCTTACTACCTTCTGCCACAGGATGACACAGCATGAAGGCCCTCACCAAGTGCTAGTCCCATGTCCTTGGACTTCTAGCTTCAAAGACTATGGAAACTAGGGTTATTTTATTTATAATTTACCCAGTCTCTGGTATTTTGTTTTGGATACACAAAGCAGACCAAGATGTCCCTCTCCAAAGAACTCTAAGTGTGAGGTGTTTGAAGTGCGAAGGGCCCTTGTGATTTTTTTCCCTTTATATTAAGGCCTCAAACCTTTTTCCTCAGTAGAATACCTTCTATGTTGCCATGAAAATTGCTCCTTCTTTTAAGCTTTTTAGATTTAGAAGTGTGTGTAGGTCTCTGAAAAATGAAAGAAGCGTTCCATTTAGTTCTTATTAGTTAACTAATCAGATTTGTGGGATTTTAGATTTTTGTTTAGATTGTGGGATGCAATCTTGGAAAGGTCATTTCATTTAACATAATGGATAAAGTTTTCTAGTCTTAATAATCCCAAAATTGTGTTGCTACAACAGTAATAAATATATTTTTATAAATACTACCACAAGAATTTAAGTGTAATTATGTTAACAAAAATAACTCAGTGTGTTATTTTTGTTAAATAATATGTTAGGACAATACTTTTTACTGATTTAAACTTTTGTTTGCTTTCTAAAGCCCACTTTGTCATTTAAACCCAACTTAAGAGATTTTGACAGTATTTTCTCAGTTTTTTTAGTATAGAAGTTTTTGTTATGAAAACACAATATTAAATTTACCACATTAATCATTTTTAAGTTTATAGTTCAGTAGTGTTAAGTATATCCAGGTTATCATGCAATAGATTTTTGGGAGTTTTTCATTATGCAAAACTGAAACTGTTTTCATTAAACACTAATTTTCATTTCACCCTCCTCTCAGTCGTTGGCAACTTCTTTTCTCCTCTCTATTTCTATGATTTTGCCTACTGTATATACCCTTTTTGTGAGTGACTCATTTACTAAGTAAAATGCCCTTGGAGTTCATGCAGGTGGTTGCATGTGACAGGATTTTTTTCTTTTTCTTTTCTAAGATTTATTTTATTTATTTGAAAGGCAGAGTTACAGAGAGAGGAGGGGAGAAATAGAGAGATCTTCCATCTGCTTGTTCACTCCCCAAATGGCCACAATGGCTAGGGCTGGGCCAAGCAGAGGCCAAAAGCCAGGAGCTTCAACCAGGTCTCTTACCTGGGTGCAGGGGACAAGACTTGGGCCATCTTCTGCTGCTTCCCCAGGTATATTAGCAGGCAGCTGGATCAGAAGTGGAGCAGCTGGGACCCGAATTGGCACTCATATGGGATGCCAGCATTGCAGTCTGCGGCTTAACCTGTTATGCCACAATGCTGGCCCCAAGAATTTTTTTCTCTTATAAAGCTGAGTGATGTCCTGTTGTATGTTTATACCACATTTTCTTTATCTATTCATCTGTCAGTCATTAGGTTGCTTTGACCTCCAGAATAACGTGAATAGTGCTGTAATCCTTGTGGGAGTGCAGATGTCTCTTTGACCTACTGATTTTTATTTCCTTTGGACCTGTTAGTGGGATTGCTGAATCACATAGTAATTTTATATTTTAATTTTTTGAGGAAATTTCAAGTAGTTTTTCATAGTGGCTGCACCTATTTTACATTCCCATCAGTAGTGTACAAGGGTTCTAATTTTTCTCTGTCATTGCTAGCACTTGTTATTTCCTGTTCTTAATAGTGATCATCCTAATGGCTGTGAGGCACTATCTCATTGTGGTTTTTATCTGTAGTTGTCTTATGATTAGTGATGCTGAGCATCTTTTCATATCCTATTGGTCATCGTATATCTTTTTTGAGAAATGTCTATTCAAGTACTTCGACTATTTAAAAAATGTATTTCATTCAATTTATTTGAAAGACAGAGAGAGGAAGAGAGGAAGAGAGGGAGAGAGGAGGAGAGAGAGAGAGAGAGAGAGAGAGAGAGAGAAATATCTTCCATCTGCTGATATACTCCCCAAATGGCCACAACAGCTGGGCCTGGGCCAGGTCAAAGCCAGGAACTCGGGGTCTCCCACATGGGTGACAAGTACTCAAATAGTTGGACCATCTTATGGTGTCTTCCCAGTCACATTAGTGGGGAGCTGAATCAGAAGTGAAGCAGCCAGGACTCAAACCAGTGCTCTGATATGGAATGCTGTTGTCACAGGTGGTGGCTTACTTTGCTGAGCCATAGTACTGGGCTCCCTTTGTCCATCTTTTAGTCAAGGCTTTTTATTTTTTATCCTGGTATTGCATTGTACAAGTTCCTTATATATTATGGATATTAACTCCTTATTAGGGGTACAAATATTTTCTCTCATTCCATAGATTGACTTTTCACTAATTACCTCTTTTAATGTGCAGAATTTTTAAATTATTTGTTCAGTTTTAAGTAGTAGAAAGTTGAACAGCAGCTAATAAAATATTCTTGATGGTCTTAAACTGATTATTTCAATAAAACCACAAAAAGGGATTGATTCAGGCTAATCATTGATCATAGAAAATATGCATGTATAAACACACACACTAAACCAAATGAAAATCCTTTGTTCCTAAACAGTTAAGATGAAAGATTATACTACTGCAGTTTTTAGCCTAGAGATTTTTCTCTTTCAACTCTTTTGAGAAGGTTTGAGATTAAAACTGTGTTTTAAGCTTTACTTTTGACGTCATTCTATAAAAATGTCAGTAAAGAAAATGAAGGTCACCTTTTCCTGTGCAGGGTCAGACTAATGAACATGGTGTATTCGTTCTCTTTCCATCATTTCCTTTAATGTTCCATTCACAAAGATTCTTAAAGAAGGAACTACAGTGAGGACGTGCTTTGGCAGGCAAGGAGGGGACTTGTATTCAATCTCCCACCCCACCCCACTAACTTTAAACTATTGATATAAAGCCCAGAAACCTGAACCATTACCTTTTCTTTCCCCAACAGGGATAATCAGATCTATTCATATTAACTTGATCATCCAAAAAAATGCATTAGTCAGTCTGTTATTCTTAGGGCTTCCTAAATTTTCTTTGTTCTTGCAAGATATTCAATTTGATTTATCCTTAGGAACACCAGCAGATTTCTGGAGGTTGGGTTTTTCATCTGAAGAAAATAACCAATAGGAAAGTAAGAGTCAGAAACCAGAGACAGCTTAGTGCTTCTGGAGTTGAGAACACAGTTAACTGAAGTCCACGGGTAACTGAAGTCCACGGGTAACTGAGGTTGGCTAACAATGGCAGCACAAAGCCTGGTTTGCTTGGCAGTATGTGTGTGTGCCCTATCTGCGGTCAGAAGACTTAAATATGTTACAGAACACTTTTCCCAGCTTTAAAAAATATGCTCTAAGATAATCTTGCTTCATGAAAACAGTTTTTGAAAGGAGCAAAAGTAGACTCTCTGATGCATCTTGTGGTCCTGTTAGATGGATGTGCATATGAACACTTGTTCTAAGATGGCTGTGTGGCCCAGAGAGCTTTTGTATTCAGAACTCAAAATTGGCCTAATAAAAGACACCAGACTACAGTGCTTGCTTTGTTTGTTCTGTTTGACTCGATAAGTGTTTTCAAGTTTCGTTTTCAATTTTTATCGTAAAAACTGTGAAAGTAAGGTGTTTGCTTACTGCTGGGATTTGATTCCATCTTAAAGACCAGGAGTAAAAGTTTTATATGGCTTTCTGAAAGCTGCTATTTTGTTATGCATACATAGAACAAGGCAGAAACTTGTAAAATAACTCAGTAAGAGAAAACAACAGCATAAAAACTAAAAAGAAAAAGTTCAAAGTTGAGTACTTAGCACACTTCTCACAATAGAAACCTGACCTTTAAGTAATTTTTCATGCATTTAAAATGTGAAATCCAGGAGTGTTCATTCCTAGCAGGTAAAAGATCTGCTGTAGCTATGTGTTTCTGTCTTATTGATCACATTTGTGTTAAGATCCACCAAGTTCATGGGAAAGTTTCTCACATGAATTCTGGCATATCACTCTCTTACATTTTCTCTGTCTTTATGATGCACATCCTGTTGATGCTACTTATAATGGCAGAATAAGGAAGTATCCATGGATTACGATAGTGCTGTTGATATGTTCTTGATATTTTGGCTAAGATAATCATAAATCAGGTAAAGTCAAGTGTATCTTAGCCTTTAAACATTGATATGCACTCCCCACCTGCCCAGACTGAAAACTGTCTTGGAGGATTACAAAGATAGAGAGGGTGCATGGGAAATTATTTTTAAAGAAAAAATAAATTATATATAGAGTTAAAAAGCAACATTTTTAAACTGTTAAAGGACCAACATTTCAACGCTAGTGACATCCAAGTTACATAAAAGCCCTGTGTATGATATGTTTATTGTTATTAGTTTTTAGCTTTTGTGGTCTTTGGGGACTTTTCTGGCCTGGATTTCTAGTTTAATAGAGTACATTCAGCTGCACTGTGTACTTGAATTCTATGGAACCGTTGTGCTTCATCCCAATTTACCTCATCCTTGTGGGCAAACATCTGCTTTTGCATCTTACTTCTTAGAACTGCAGCTGGATTTCTGGAATTTTGTGGCTGTCTGTTATTTTCTTCTGCATATTAATATAATTAAATTATATCAGGAGTTATCTGTTTTTCCTTCAAAATAAATATATGGCTATTATTTTAGATTTAAGAATCATATAGCTTTCCTGTAAAATATTCCAAAAGTGTGGGGAAGTATAAAGATTAACAACAACAACAATAAAAATCCCATAAATAAGTACTAGTCATATGATCGCATTTTGGGGATCATCCTTATAGATATCTGTCAATACATATCTATATATAAATATATATATAAGTAAATATACACATATTTGCATAAATTAGATAATAACCAAATTGTGACTTTTTCCCATGCTAATTACTATAGATCTGTATCATTATTTTCTTTTTTCCTTTTTTTAAAAAATTTTTTTCTTTTCTTTATTTATTTGATAGGTAGAGTTACAGACAGTGAGAGAGAGAGACAGAGAGAAAGGTCTTCCTTCTGTTGGTTCACTCCCCAAATGGCTGCTACGGACGGCACCACGCCAATCTGAAGCCAGGAGCCAGGTGCTTTCTCCTGGTCTCCCATGGAGTGCAGGGGCCCAAGCACTTGGGCCAGCCTGCACTGCACTCCCGGGCCACAGCAGAGAGCTGGACTGGAAGAGGGGCAACCCGGAATAGAACCTGGTGACCATATGGGATGCCCGTGCCGCAGGCAGAGGATTAACCAAGTGAGCCATGGCACCTGCTCTCTTTTTCCTTTTTTTAATCAGTACATACCATATGAGTGTCTTCTTTAAACAGAACAGATTTTATGTATGCCATATATAAAATTTTATGCCCATAATATATATAGTTATTTTCATGAGTATATTATGTATATTGTATATAAAGTACTGCCTGGCAGTCAATAGACATGTAACCAATAGTTGTTGAATGAATGAACAATAATTTATTTAACCAATCTTTTATTAGTGGATGTGGTTTATAATAATCATTGAATATTCTCTAGCATCTTGATTCACATATATAATTATCTGCTTATAAAGACTTAAAATTGTGTTCAAAGATAGAAACAATTTGTGATAAACTTGATTTTATGCATAAATTTAACAAATTTACATTATTAACCAGGTGTTAGTTTTTCACCAATGTAATGATATCCTTGAGGCAGGCTACTAGAAAACCTAGAGGTTTATTTTGACTTATAGTTATGGATGTTCAAAGTCTGAATAACATGGCTCAGGCTTTGATGAGGGCCCCCCACCCATGCCACTCATGCCACCCATGCCACACTACCCAACTTAGATGCATCACACTGTGGTGGGAGCATTCCTCTCTCTCTCTTTCTCTCTCTCTCTCTCCTTCTCTTTCCCTTTGTGGTCTGTCTGTCCTTATGAAACTACTAGAATTCAATCATGGGGGCGCCACTCCAATGACCTAATCTAATATAATCATTTCCCCTAGTCCTACTTCTAAGTGCCATATTTGTGTTAACTTTTTACCCTCTTAGTATCATTAACAAAAGACTTTGGGGATGAAACTCCTGAATGAGTTTGTGTGGAAGAGTAACAAATACTGAAACTGTAACATTAGCAAAACACAAAGTTATGTTTCTATATGTTCTCAAAGCTCATTTTTACCAATCTTTTAGAATTTGCCATTCTGACAGAAAAATTACTGCACTGGTTTTACTTGCATTATTTACATTACAAACAAGGCTAAGTATCTCTTTTTGTAGCTATCTGTCATTATGTGTTTCTTCAATGCATTGTCTATTCTTTGTCAATGGTCTTCTCTTGAAACACCAGAATCCTGTCTTAATTTAATGACATCATTTAATTTTTCCTTCCCCAAATATGCCCTAAACAGGGAACAAAGTGCTCCTTTATTATTATTTTAAAATTATTTATTTTCATTTTATTTGAAAGGCAGAGAGGGAAAGAGATTCTATCCATTGATTCATTCCCCAGCAATGTCCACAATAGCTAGGGCAAGCCAAAGCCAGGAGTCAGAAACTCGATTCAGTTTTCCCACAAGGTATGCATTAAGAAGAAGCTGGATTGAAATCTGGGTGGGGACTCCAATAAAGCACTTTATGTAGGATGCAGGCATCCTAAGCACACTTTTAGCTGTTGTGCTAAGTGCCTGCTCTAAAAACACTTCTTTAAATTGATAAGTGAAGAGGCTGGCACTGTGACGTAGCAGGTAAAACTGCCACTTGAAGTGCCTGCATCTCATGTGGGCTCCGGTTCAAGTCCCGGCTGCCCACTTTCAACCCAGCTCTCTGGAATGGCCTGGAAAGGCAGTAGAAGATGGCCCAAGTGTTTGGGCCCCTGCACCTGCATGGGAGACCCGGAAGAAGCTCCTGGCTTCTGGCTTTGGATGGGTGCAGCTCCAGCCGTTGCAGCCAATTGGGGAGTGAACCATTGGATGGAAGACTTCTCTCTCTCTGCCTCTCCTTCTCTCTGTGTGTAACTCTGACTTTCAACTAAATAAATAAATCTTTGAAAAAAAAGAATAAAAATTGATAAGTAAAGATGTGGAGTCATGAGTCTCATTTAGCAGAGGTAGCAAAGAAGGTTTGGCTATTTTACCTCTTATTGCAGTAATGGTTTGCCTGCTAAAGTTTCAAGACTCTGTTTTGTATCATTTCAGATTGAGTTCTGGGCTCCTGGCTTCAACCTTGGTCTAGCCCCGGTTGTTGCAGGCATTTAGGGAGCAAATTAATGGATGGAAGATCTTTCTCTGTCTTCGTCTTTCTCTCAAATTTGACAAAACAAACCAGTAGGTTGGGATGGGCATTTGCCCTAGCATTTAAGATGCCATTTAACATACTCAGGTGTCTGGGTTGGATTTCCATCTCTGTGTCTGAATACAGCTTCCTGCCAGTGCAGGCCCTGGAAGGTAGTAGTGATGGCTGAAGCAATTTGGTTCCTGCCACATTTGTGGGAGACCAGTGTTGAGTTCCTGGCTCCTTGCTTCAGCCCCAGTTGACTCCAGCCCAGCCCAGCCCTGGCCCTTGCAGGGCATTTGAGGAGTGAGTCAGCAGATTAGAGCTTTCTCTGTCTCTGTCTTTGTGTCTATGTCTCTCTCTGTCTCTAGAATACATTTTCAAAAAGTAATAAAAACAGTAGGCAGAGTCAGTGGTGTTATTTAAAAATTCTTAATGTCCAGACCAAAATGCCAGAAAATGCATCTCAATTTCTTGGTAATAATAAAATGAAGTGTGTTCCAGTAGAGAGATTTTGTGGCTTCTGTGTCACACCATTGTACTTCTCCCTTCTCTTGTCTCCTTTTCCACTTGGCAGTGTAGAATCACCTTGTTCAGCCCTTTGGCCTCAACTGGAAAAAAGTCCTCATCAGCAAAAACTTGTGGGGTTAGGGTGATAAAGATTCTAAAGGAAAGAGTGCCTTGTTTCCATTCCAATAGTTGGATTAGTCACAGGGATATTTAATCCACACACAGTGGAATCCTCCAGTAAGCGCCTTTGTTTTCATCGGAGCATTTTGTCCTCATTTAAAGGAGAAAATTGACAAGTGAGTGCAGGAATCTTCCGGTTAACAGAATTCTAATTTTTTCAATTCTCAATAGTGTAAGCCTTTGGAGACTTTTAAAAATGCTTTTTTTATATTTTAAAAATTATGATAAAATACATGTAACAGACTTTACGGTCTTAACCATCTTTAAGTGCGCGATTAAGAGGCATTAAGTACATTCACATGGCTGCGCAGTGGTCCCCACCATCCATCTCCAGGGTTCTTCTCATCATGCACATCTGAAACTTTGTACCCATTAGAGAGTAACTCCCCATTTCCCTTCCCCCACTCCATTCTCTGAGCCTTTTTTGAGAGATACCGTTTTATATTCCTTTCTTTTAATAATGATGTAGACAGCCATCTATGAGGAATAGTTTGAGGTACTTCCCTGTCTGGACACACAGTTGGACAGTCTTATGATTAAACATAGTCCTGAAATGCATTTTGAGCCATTTCTGCATAGAACTTTAAGAAATACTTCCTATGAGTACTGGAACTTGTTTTTCTTATCCCACTCACTTTTTGAAGCCATTAGAATAACTTATTAAGGATTATGCAAAATAACCTCCTAGAAATCCTGATATTATTACAGTGTCCCCAAAACTTCAAAGCATCAAGAAAGTTGTTGCTTTTTTTTTTTTTTTCCAACTAAACCAGATTCAGCTGGCTACCCCATTTGGCTGTGGAGTACTAAAGAAGAGACTGAACTTGATCCTGCTGCCCCTGCATACACAGCACTCCCATTGACTCTAGTGAAGACTTAAGTGCATGAAAGGATTCCAGGATCAAAAGGTTAGCTCTACGGGGAGCCGTGTCTGGCTCAAGCAATCCATTTTTTTTTTTCTATTGACAGTGAAAACGTTTTATAGTTCTTTTTCAAAGTTTTTCCAAACTTTTACAAAAACAGGCTACTTGTGAAAAAGTGAGAAGGCATCTAATTGAACTATATCCAGAGGAGATCATGGCAGAAACTGACAGGAAGGGAAGCATTTCCAAACCAGAGTGATATTGGTCAAATCAATAGTATTTGAAAAATAAAGGATGGGAGGCTGTGGGGAACCACAAGCTGGCCACCTGTGGGGACCTTCTCATTGCACTGCCTCATCCTTCGGAGCAGAGCAAATAGGATGGGATACGCCTTGATCTAATGAGATGAGACACACCTTGACCTGAATGGACTTGCAGGCAACCTGGCGAGATGAGATGCACCTGGACCTGAGACTGCGCATGCCCTTTGATGGACTGCTCGCCCTAGCCCGGGGGAATGGGGGATGGATAAAAGAACATGTTAGGGGCGGGAAAAGGGAGCAGCCACTTCAGTCTTTCTCCGTCTTTCTCCATCTTTCTCCCGGCTGCTTCCCCCTCCCTCCTTTCCTTCAATCCCTAAGAGTAAAAGTTCCTCGAGAACCGATCAACAGCAGTCATGTCGTGATTCTGCGGGTTGGTCCTTTGCTGGCAAGACGCGGGTTGGTGAGGGATCCGACAGGAGGCACCAGCTGAGGAAAATTTTCATCATGAAATGTGGTTGGTTTGTGAAGCAGAATGTGAGATAAACTAAAATGCAAAGTTTATGATTTTAAAATTTTTGTTGGTAACGTACACTGGTAGGATTATACGATTTTTGTATTTTATGGAAAGTGTGAACTAGGAAAAAAATATGGTATATCTAAGTAGAATAGGTATGTAAATACTTAACTAACACTTACTTCATTACTGGGGTAAATAAATGCCTTCCTAAACATTTCAAAGAGAGATATTATCTCAAGGAAAGAATGATTATTAGGCAGAATAATGATGGCATTTTTGAGGAAGTTGATATTTGGTTCTATATGTGAATTTTCTCTATTGGAGATTGTTAGTACAGTTAGTACAGTTCTTATATTAATGAATTCCTTTTTTCTTCAAGCATTTCTTTGTGCATTTATCATGTGCTCAATGTGAATCTAATAGTTTTCCAATACCTCTGTTGAACAAGTGTTGAAGGAAATAGATTGCACTTAATAGCACAGAACCCAGCACCGGGCATGGGGCAGTGTGTCTGGAATGATTTGCATTTTCTTTTTTTTTTTCTTTTTTCTTTTCTTTCTTTTTTTTTTTTTTTTTGACAGGCAGAGTGGACAGTGAGAGAGAGAGACAGAGAGAAAGGTCTTCCTTTGCCGTTGGTTCACCCTCCAATGGCCGCCGCGGACAGCGCGCTGCGACCGGCGCACCGCGCTCATCCGATGGCAGGAGCCAGGTGCTTCTCCTGGTCTCCCTTGGGGTGCAGGGCCCAAGCACTTGGGCTATCCTCCACTGCACTCCTGGGCCACAGCAGAGGGCTGGCCTGGAAGAGGGGCAACCGGGACAGAATCCGGCACCCCGACCGGGACTAGAACCCGGTGTGCCAGCGCCGCAAGGTGGAGGATTAGCCTGTTGAGCCACGGCGCCGGCCTGATTTGCATTTTCAAACCACTCCTCAGGAGTAAGTTCTCATGATGAATTTTCTCTAACTTCACCTGGAATGTATAAGTTTTGCTTGTCAGGTGACTTCTGGGGTCTGCTTCCTAGGAGTCACTGTTGTCTTCATATTCTAATATGTGTAGTAGGACAGAGATTGCTAATGAGGAACTAAGTTGAAAAGCATATTTTATAATCAGAAAACTGATTTAATGTTATTATGGTTTTGATCTTAAGCATCTATTGTGTGAGCAATGCAAAGTCTTGGTAAGGAGCTTGTCCAAACAGTTCTCTTGCATTTTCACATAATTGGGCTTGACATTTTTCTTCCATTGTATAGGATAACTGCAGTCGGTCATGTTCATGTTTTTACTTAAAGGCCGTTGAATTGTATTAGAAATTTTATACTATACTCTTGTAATCCTATAAGTCATTTTTAGCTGCATTATTGAAAATGAATAATAATGAACCACAAAACAAAAATTACCCATGCAGTTAAAGCTTTTTTGTGTGTGTAGTTTTAGAAACAACCAGTCCACTGAGAATAGGACTCACAAAATAAATGAAATACATGTTCATATCTACCCACTCCTTGTTTTCTGGGCCTATTCAGATCTGGTGAAAACATTAAGCCACTTATACTGAATGGTATTGGATAGCTAATTAATTTAGCTTTTGGAAGGTACCAGGTTAAAGCTTACAGAGGCAGGATTGTGGGGGATTCTAGCAAACTTTTCCAGTTAGCCTGTACCTACTGGTCCACAGGAATCAATTACCTCATTTTTCAATTATCCTAGCTTTTCTTGTGAATTTTTAGATGTTTCACAGGTTATGTTCTTATATAGTGATTATGTTGGCTTGCTGGAAAAGAACTAGGGCATTGACGGATTGGAAAAGTTATTGAGAGAGGTTTGAGAGAAAAGCTAGGAGATATGATTAGGAGCAGTTTTTTGTCTCTCAGGCTCCCAAGTCTCTCTTCTAGCCAATTAACACTGAGGTCTGAAATTTCCCCCACTAGTATCATTCATGCTATTGTTTCCCGAAGGGACTTCCTAAAATGCAAATATGTTCCTGTGCAGCATTAGTACATTAATTTAGGTGAGTTTGAATGGCTGACTAATTATTTATGGCACTAGGAAAAGACGGTCCTAGTGTTGGAGGAGAAAAGGGCGTGTGAATATAACACCTGTAGAAACGTAGGCCAGGGGTAGGCACACAGCATGGAACTTTGGCAGTTTGACTTAGCATAAATGTCATGGAAGGATGACTTTGTTGAGGATGATGATAGAAACAATGAGGAAACTCCAAAGAGGGTTTAAGGGTCACTGAAGACAAACGTAGTCTACTTCACAGCCAGTTTTGGAGGCTGGCTTTCTCAGTAGCTCTTGGGGGAACAGAAGGCTTATCTCAGGTATGGAAAAATGGCTTCTGTACTCTAACTTTGCTTGATTGCAGCTGCATGGGGTGCTTGGAGGTCAAAAGGAGTTTTGAGGCCAAATCCAGGCTCAGGGGAAAGAATTCCCTCATTCAATGATTCCTTCCATGGGTCCAAGAAGGAGTGGTCATCACAGCCTAAGACTGCTACATTTTTGAAGATTTAGTAAGACAGCAAAGGCAGTAACCCTTAATGCAGTCCTCACAAATTCAGCAAGAGCTTGGAGCATCCAGCCAATGAATCGACAAGTTCAGGCGGCCCGATGAGTTTCAGTATTACCCCTTGCATATTTGTATTAACCTGGAAAATTTGCTTTTTGAAGAGAAAAGGAAGGGATATTTTTAGAACTGGATGAGTATTTCCAGCTCTTCTATGATGGGCTAGCTCCTCAGTGTTTACATGGCAACGGGTTGAACTATTGTTAGTACTCCTCACATCATGGGGTGTCAGGATGTTTTTTGGTATGTAGACCAGCTATCCAGATGAGGAAGTAGAGGGCGTTCACTTACTGAAATTTCTGCTGATATTTTAGCTGTGATTCTTTCTCAGCTTCTTCTCTAATGTCAGTTTATAAATTCTTATGTCCTTCAGGGAGGATTTTTTGGAGGGGAAATAAAGATAAATTATAAAATAAAAATTAATCGGCAATTCAGTAAAGAGCACTGAGTCACATGTACAGCATGGAGTGTTTGCTGAATGCTTGCTGTTCTTCCCATATTGCGCTGAGCTCCGTGAGGAATATACATGAAAGAAGGAGAGCTTGTACCTGGTTTCTTTTTTTTTTTTTAAGGCTTATTTCTTTATTTGAAAGGCAGAATTGCAGAGAGACAAGGAGACACACACAGACACAGACACACACACACATACCGATCTTCCATCCACTGGTTGATTCCCCAGATGGCTGGGCCAGGTTGAAGCCAGGAACCAAGAGCTTCATCCAGGTCTCTCACAGGGTGCAGGTTTCCAAGGACTTGGGCCATCTTCTACTGCTTTTCCCAGGAGCATTAGCAAGGAGCTGGATTGCAAGTGGAGCAGCTGAGACCCAAATCGGTGCCCATATGGGATGCCACAGTCACAGGCGGTGGCTTTACCCACTATGCTACAAATCCAGCCCATTGTACATGGTGTCTACTCTTAAGGAGCTTGCAGTTTATACTCTTGGGGCCAGCATTGTGTTGTAGTGGGTAAAGTTGCCTCCTGCCATGTGGGCATCCCATATGGGTGCCGGTCTTAGTCCCAGTTGCTCCACTTCTGATCCAGCTCTCTGCTATGGCCTGGGAAAGCAGTAGAAGATGGCTCAAGCCCTTGGACCCTTGCATTGGTGTAGGAGACCCAGAGGAAGCTCCTGGCACATGGCTTTAGATTGGCCTAGCTCCAGATGTTGTGGCCATTTGGAGAGTGAACCAGCAGATGGAAGACCTCTCTCTCTGCCTTGGCCTCTGTGTAACTCTGCTTTCAAATAAATAAATCAGAGAGAGAGAGAGAGAGGTATATACCCTTGAACCAGTTAAATAAAGGGGAAAAACAGTATGTAATATATATATTTACAATGCCTTTGTAGTTTAGAACAAGGAAGGAGCAGTGGGGTTATTTAAAAGGCTTCAGTAACTTCAGTCTACTGCTCTTCATTTAGTGGTGAGTGACTCCAAAACCCTGTAAAAAGTGGGAGGGAGAATAGAAGAAGACTTACTCATCTCTTACTTTCTCGCTTACACAATGTTGTTCTTGTAAAGTCAGTGTCTGTACAAGAAATTTGGGGACAGATGGAAAAATTATTTTTGGAAGTGGAGGTGAATGAAGGCACTGATGATGGAATATTACCCAACCGTAGCCCTTGCTTTCTGGTCATCCACCCACACAGAGAGCCTAGTGCACATATGTATTTTTTTTTAAAGATTTTATTTATTTGAGAGATAGAGTTATAGACAGTGAGAGGGAGAGACAGAGAAAGGCCTTCCGTCCATTGGTTCACTCCCCAAATGGCTGCCATAGCTAGAGCTGCACCAATCCAAAGCCAGGAGCCAAGAGCTTCTTCCAGTCTCCCACAGGAGACTGGGTTCAGGGGCCCAAGGACTTGGGCCATCATCTGATGCTTTCTCAGGCCACAGCAGAGAGCTGGATTGGAAGAGGAGCAGCCGGGACTAGAACCGGCGCTCATATGGGATGCTGACGCTGCAGGTGGAGGATTAACCTACTGAGCCACCTACCAGCCCTGCACATATGTATTCTAATAGTTACCAAAGTCATTCATGCTACACATTGGTCTGTCCATAGTCTAAAGGCCTACCTTGATTTCTAGTTTTTCAGATGAGTTCCTGTCAATGTTTAACACAGTCAGGGAGTGGCAGAGAACCATATATCAATTCTGCCTTTCCTTCCCTTTGTCTCTTCCCCCACCCCCATTTTTTTTTTTTTAAAGATTTTATTTATTTGAGAGGTAGAGTTACAGAGAGAGGGAGAGACAGAGAGAAAGGTCTTCCATCCACTGGTTCACTCCCCAAATGGCTGCAATAGCTGGCCAGAACTGTGGCAATCTGAAGCCAGGAGCCAGGAGATTCTTCTGGGTCTCTCATGTGGGTACAGGGGCCCAAACACTTGGGCCATCTTCTACTGCTTTCCCAGGCCATAGCAGGGAGCTGGGTCAGAAGAGAAGTAGCCAGGACTAGAACGGGCACCCATATGGGATGCTGGCACTGCAGGCGGCAGCTTTACCCTCTATGCCACAGCGCCAGCCTCCTTATCTTCTGTTTCAGTACCACTTCTGCTCCTTCATGGCTGCAAGATCTTAGGGAAAATGTCTTCTTTTTTCTGATCCTCATTTTCTTTTTTTTTTTATGAAAATAGATGCTAGTATTTACTTTTATGCGTGAATGAAACTAATGAATGCAAATTCCTGGTACATGGTAGCCAGGAGCTAAATTTTGTCAGTTTCTTTTGTGAACTAGCATTGGACCTAGAGAATCTGTGATTGATTTTAGAGTCCTAAGCATGCTTGGCGAGGACTTTTTATTTTTTGGTTGGTTTTCAACCTCACAGCTGTCAGAAAAGCCTGCATCACTCATTTAAGTTTAGGCATGAAGAGAAGGATTCTTTCTTGGGCTGCAAGATTTTAGGATTTGTTTACAAAGTATCTGTGTCTGCAACAAAGGCATTCCCAAGCTCCCTGGCCCATCCCACCCAATTCAGGTAGCAACAGGAGGGGAAAGAGGCAGTTGTGTATATAAGGCATATAAATGAAGGCTGAAAATCCTGTGGGGTCAATTTTATGTGTCCTTTGGAGCTGAAATTAATGGATATTTCCCTTTGAAGGATCAGCTCTACAGGCAATATCCAATAGAATAAAGGGACCTCACACTGTCTTTTTGTGAGGGATCATATTTATTTTTTCAGTCGTTGACGAAAACCAATTTGCCTTCCTTGAAGCTAGACATTTCAGCTTTGATGGACTGATGAGGGTGGGTGGACAGAGAGAACACCAGCCTTTCAGTCTGTATCAGGCTGTTAAAAAGTGCACGGGATAATACCGTTGCTACTTTTTCTGTAAAATGGCCCACCAGAAGCATGTATGCAAGAAATGAGCCTACTATCCCAAGGAGAAAAAAGTAGGAAAATGTTGACTTTTTTTTTTATAAGATTATGTATTTATTTATTTTAGAGGTAGAATTACAGACACAGAGAGAAAGGTCTTCCATCTGATGGTTCACTCTCTAACTGGCTGCAATGGCAGGAGCTGAGCTGATCTGAAGCCAGAAGCTTCCTTTGGGTCTCCCATGTGAGTGCAGGGGCCCAAGTGCTTAGGCCATCTCCCACTGCTCTCCCACGCCATATGCAGAGAGCTAGATTGGAAGAGGAGCAACCAGGACACCAACCGGCACCCATATGGGATGCTGGCACCACAGGAGGAGGCTTAGCCTACTTCACCACAGCACTGGTCCCCACAAATGTTGATCTTAATTATGGGACTGTGCTGTATTGGTCTCTGAAGCTCTTCTAGAAAGATCTGTGGAGATGGCATTTGTGGGAGATTCTCAGCCAAGTGGTTGACTGTAGTTTATTAAGATAATTGAAATGGGAATGATAGATTGCTGGACCTTTACTCTTTTTCCCTTACAGTATCTGCTTTAAACTAAGTCTTGTCCGATGCATTGGTGCACACAGATATCTTGTTAAACTCATTAAATGTCTTCTCAGCCCTTAGATTGCTTCTCTTCCCACTCTGTTTTCTTATAATAAGATCTATTCCACAGCAGCAGCCAATCTCTGGTAATCTAATGAAGGTTCTACCAGAAGCACTGGATGCAGTGGGCGTTTTATGTAGCATTTAAGATGCTGCTTGGGAGGCCCTCATCCCGTCTCAGAGTGCCTGGGTTTGAGTCCTGACTCTACTTCCAATTCCAGCTTCCTGCTAATGGGCACCTTATCTAGCAGTGGTGATGGTTCAAGTGCTTGGGTCCCTGCCACCCACGTGGGAGGACCTGGATTGCATTGTAAGATGCTGGCTTCAGCCCAACCCAAGTTGTTGCAGGTATTTGAAAGGAGAATAAACACTTTGAATCCAGCTAGAGGTAACTGAATTTGGGGATGCATGAAATTTAGGGGGGTACTGTAATGCTGTTTGCAGTCCCTTGCATAACCATCTGGGTGAGGAATGGCCTCCAGAAATACTTCTACCACACACTGGATGACTCATGTAGCATGAATGGGTAGCAAAAGTAAGGGCCAGAGATCCTAAAGATACCGGCAAGTCCTAAGACTGGAAATACTGGGATAGTAGAGAAAAATGAGGTTGGAAACAAGGTTTGAAGTGCTCGCCTATAGAAAATTCTTACCTTAGCAGATGTAAAATCGTGAGTAGAACTGATACCTCGCTAAATATATTCTCTCCTTTTTGGACTATGATCAATACTTCCAAGTATATAGTTATAAGCTAATTATCTGTATTTTCTCTTTTTCCATGGGAATAGTGTGGAACAGATTTTTATCAGCGGTCCTGTGTTTGTAGGGCATAGGCCTGAGGTGTGTGTGGCAAGGTGCATGTTTGCTGCATCCCATACTGGATCTCATCGTGGTGTATCTGTTGCTTCTTGTCTTGATAAAGCCTGGTGGTTTCAGTAGAAAGGATGTGCAGAACTGCCACCAAGCAAGGGAAATCAGTGGTCCATGACAAGACTCTCACACATACTCATCAATAAGTCACAATATGTAGTTTCAGAGAATTCAGTTATCCAAGGACATAGTGCAGGGCCATGTAGGAACAATTGAATTGTTCTCTTGTATGCCTTAATTTCAGTTTAATCTTGTATTTTTCCCCGAATTATTGTTCATACCAAAATTCAGAAGTGACAAGAATCTTTCAGTATTCTTATTGAAAGCCAAAGGGTACATTGAAAGAAAATGTTTGTGGTATTTGTTGGCTTAAATTTCTTTTCTGTAATTTGTATACTCAATTTCAGTAAATATTTTTGTATCTAATTTTGTGGTTTTTTTTTTTTTCTTGAGGAAGAATACAAAATTTATATAAGGTCTTGGCCCCATAAAATCCGAATCTTCCCTGTCTGGCTCATCCTTACACTTCACGTTGCCATTCTCAGCAGCAGTGTGTTGTGCAGTGGGGGAGCAGCATGTTGGAAGGGAGGGAGAAGCCTCCATTTTGCCACTTGGAAGCTGTGTGCATTCCACCAGTTTCTTAGTCTCTCTGTACTTGAGTTTCCTCAGCTGTAAGGTTTGGATGAGAATCCTTCACAGGATTCTTATGATACTTAAAGGAGTACTTAGCTAGCATAGTGGTTGGCATGTGTTAAGCAGTGAATAAATATTATTTCTCTTTTTTTCCTTGACTTCTCTCTAATAGTCCATAATGTTGTCTGAGGTCAGGGACCCAGGTGAGGAAATATTTTGTGTTTTCAAAATGAATTTTGATATAAGTATTAGGAAGGGAGTAGGGGTTTCCATTGCATTCTTGTCTTTGATAAGCTCCAGAAATAATGAGTCACAATGGTATTTTGGTATAAAGCAAAGCATGAAGTACTCTCATGAGCCCTGTAGAGTAGAGGGCTAAAAGTATTCAAATTCAGTGTGTCTGCTCACTCACTCACACATGTTCATTTTTTTAAAGATTTATTTATTTGAAAGAGTTACAGAGAGAGGTCTTCCATCCACTTGTTCACTCCCCAAATGGCTGCAATGGCCAGAGCTGAGCTGACCCGAAGCCAGGAGCCAGAAACTTCTTCTGGGTCTCCCATGCAGGTGCAGGGGCCCAAGGACTTGGACCATCTTCTGCTGCTTTCCCAGGCCATAGTAGAGAGCTGGTTGGAAAATGGAGCAGCTGGTACTCAAACTGGTGCCCATATAGGATGACAGTGCTGCAGGCCAGGGCTCTAATCTGCTGCAGCACAGTGCTGGCACCTCATGTTCATTTGATATTGCCCAAGAATTACATTATTTTGAATCACTGCAGGTTTTCTACACAAGCTTCATCTTTCAATTAAAAGTACTGATCAGAAAAACCCTGGGCTAGGTACTGAGGTCTCATGAAATACAGGAATCTGGGGACTAGGGTCTGCCATTGATTGGGTCTCCCTGCAACAGCATGGCCTTTCCCATATGTGTGTCTCAGTCTTGTGCACTCAGAGTCAGCCTCTGTGATGTGGAGAGGGGAGCTAGAACACTACACTAGCTGAACACTGACCAGCTGTCAGTGCGTGATTTAGTCCTCATAGAGTACAAGGTGAATGCCTATGATATTGGTCTATGAAGTCTTTCCTTTGAGGGCAAGACCCAAGACTCCTTTATTCAGTACTCATCAGGGCTAGTACATAATAGTATTTTGTATTTACTGGGTTGATTCATAATCCACACTCAGGATGTAAAAAGAAAGCCTTGGAAAGTGCCCACAGGGTTTTCTTTTTTGAAAGCAAATTGCAGCTCTTGATTAATAAGCATGCTAATTATGTCTTTGGCCCTGCTGTTTTGGAGGAAGGGGCATATTTTTGATATGGAATGTACCTCACACACTTTGCCTAGAAGCAGTTCCTTCTTTGTGTGATAGAAAAGAAATTTTTATTTTATTTTATTTTTTTATTTTTGACAGGCAGAGTGGACAGTGAGAGAGAGAGACAGAGAGAAAGGTCTTGCTTTGCCGTTGGATCACCCTCCAATGGCTGCCGGGGTCAGCGCGCTGCGGCTGGCGCACCGCGCTCATCCGATGGCAGGAGCCAGGTGCTAGGTGCTTATCCTGGTCTCCCATGGGGTGCAGGGCCCAAGCACCTGGGCCATCCTCCACTGCACTCCCGGGCCACAGCAGAGGGCTGGCCTGGAAGAGGGGCAACCGGGACAGAATCCGGCGCCCCGACCGGGACTAGAACCTGGTGTGCCGGCGCCGCAAGGCGGAGGATTAGCCTGTTGAGCCACGGCGCTGGCCAATAGAAAAGATATTTAAGAAGTCCAGGGAAGTCAAGGAGTTAGCATGTTTGTAACCTGACAAAACTGTCACAGGTGGGTGTGGGTGGAAAGCAGAGAGGACCCCAACCTGCAGATAGTTGGAAAGAGTTGTTCTGAGCCCCTGTTCCTTTGTCATCAGCATTCATGAAGGATTTCTAATTGAGAAGGATTGTTGGTTAGATATGTATGTGTAATGTGCCATAGTGAGTCATACATCTAAGTATTAACTGTTCAACAAATCTGAATGCATATAGTTCATTTTGTTTGGGTGAATGAAATGTGGTTGGTTAATTTTCCTGCTTTCTAAACTATTGAAACTATTGAAACTCATTCAAGTGTTGCCAAAGGGAGTCTACCTGATCTGGTTAACATCTTAGTGTCCGGACAAAGTATACCCAGCATCAAGTCTATTTGAACAAACGCACACACACACACACACACACACACACGTGCACACACACACTTGTTTGTTTAAAAGTGTCCATCAGTGCCTACTGCAAGTCAGGTAGTGTGCTGAGCACTGAGGCTGTAAGGCAGGCTTGTTCCTGTGCCTCTTGCAGCCTATGGTATGTTTCTAACAGCACTGCCAGAGAGGCTGGCCTTGTTGCTTCTCTTTGTTTGCTCCCCAAGGGCAAGACCATGTGCAGGTTACCAGGGAGACAAATGCTCCATTTATTGCCGCTGAGACATTTAAACTTTGATTGAGTAATTAATCATATAAAAGAACAGAAAAAGGTTAAGAGAATGATAATATCTTGGAAAACTGTATTTCAAATGCCAACTTGCAAATAGAATACAATATTTAAAAGAAGTGAATTAATAATTTTAAGGCCCTTAATAATAAATAATAAATAACCTTATCCCTAGCAATTTTGCTTTGGCTAGAGATTATAGAGACAAGTTTTAATTCTGACTGGAAAATAGTATTGAAATTGTATTTGAGTATTTGGAGTCATTGAGATTTACTCTTTGTATATTCAGGAACATTACTTGCGTTAGACTGGACTATGTCTGGCTGTAGCTAGTTGAATAAAATTCCTGCAGTTCATCCATTCTTCTCCTACCAGCAGGTGTCATTATGGAAATATGAAAATACTGTAAATTCCAAAGTTGTAGGAACTGGCTGTTAGAAAGAGAAGTCGCGCTTTGGATATTAAAAAGCAACAAAGTGAAGAAATCACTTGGTGCTAAGCAAGGATAGCATGTTTAATTACTAATTCGGCAATGTTCAATAATACTGTGTAACTGACACAGGATTCCAAGGCATGTACTAAATTTGTTTTAATTAGATTAAGCAAATATTTACTAAGACCCACTGCAGGCTCATAGAGGAGTCACATATGAAAAACAAGACCTGATTCTTATCCTTGAGGGGCTGACATGGTAATGGTGGAGAAAAGGATCCATTCATGAAATAATTAGCTCATGGGAAAAGTCAGTCTTTGTAACATGCCAGGTGGAAGAGCACTACAGTGGAGGTTGCAGAAATTCCAACTGGAGGGGCTGGGTAGTACTGTCAATTAAACAATTTTTACATACTCAAGGGGAGAGGAGCTTCGGGATTATTTGGTAACTTGACAGCTCATTTTTTCCCTTTCTTGCTATCTGCCCTCATATTTCTCTTTCCATACAAACAAAAGTAATAATTATAATAATTGCATGTTACATATGTATCCAAGGATATACCTGTTGGGTGTGATAATTTGATATGATCAACTAATATAATATTAAAAAGACATGGGCCAGGGGTGGGGAACATCTGGCCTGCAGGCCATACAAGGACTATGAAATCATCTGGTCTGGTCCTGCCAAAGCTCCTGCAGGCAGGACTTGAAATTCAATAAATCTATAGCAGGCTAATTTTTAAGTTGATAATTTTATGGTCTGAAAATGCTGTTACAAATACCCATCTGGCCCTTGGCAGAACAAAGTCCTGTACTCCTGATACAGACATATCAAGTGGCATGGCATGTGAGCGTTTGTACTAGAAAATGTACACCAGGAGATTGTTTAAGAGCATTAGTCTGCTGGATCACCGTAAATGCTTACATACCTGTTCTCCCCCGACTCCAGATCCTGAGGTTTTATATATTCCTGAGGAATATATGGCATTCCTCTTTGATTGCTGGCATTCTAATTCTGTATCTGGATCTTTAGTGACCTCTCAGTAGATGTTTGTTGAGTGACTAAATGGATAGTAAGAATGGACCACTGCAGTTCTTCCTACATTATGTGGTTAGAACGTATGTGTGTTGTTTTTGGACTAAGCAACCTCAGGTCAAATAGTTCAGAAAACTGGCTTCATTAGTTCATAGTATAGATTCTGAAGTTTTCTTTGTTAATTCCAGTTGTCCATCCAAGGAAATATGTCTCAAATGTTATTTCTGCAAACTATGTGATTCCAGAATATTGTCCATAAGATATGAAGGGCATTATGCTTCATCTGAATAGACTAGTGCTTAATCTTATACAGAAGGTTAATAAATGGTGTTCTTTATTTTGTTACCTTTCCAACAAGCTGTTTCTGTGTTAGCATTCAGTCTCTCAGTGAAGATAGGTTACTGCACTCATACTGATCCTTTTTATTTGAACACTGTAATTAATTTTACAGCTGTTGCATAATGAGGTTGATATCCTCACTCTACCATTGATTGAGCTGGTTGCAGGTTGTTCATAGCTCTCATACATCTCCTGTTGCTTACTGTACTTCATATTTTGATTTTTTATTGTCATCTCCAACTTATATCAAGAAGGGAAATCATAATTTTTGTCATTAAATCACTTCATTCAGTTGGATGTACCTTCTCTCTTCATGGTACCATCATTTTTGCAGTTCCCCTGGCTAAAAATCATGATGTTTTATTTTTCTTAACCTCTTCCCCATCCCATCAATCAAAAAGTAATAATCTATCTATACCTCCTTTGTGATGCCCATAATAAATTTTTTTTTCTTCATTTCCATTCTCATTTTCAAGACCCTGGGTTAGACCAGGATGAAATAGCCACCCCCAGTTACCATGTTCTCCTCTCTCCCTACTCGTTCTCTCATTAATCAGTATGACCATTTTAGTTAGAATCATTCAAATACTAGTAACAAGTCCAAGCTCTTTATCAGGGTTGCTGTGGTCCTTCATGGCATGTTACCTGATCACCACTGTAATTCAGCTCTTGTATACTTCAAACCGCCTGTTCCAGTGATATGGAAAAATGCAATTTCCTAATCTAGCCATGCTCTTTGACTTCCAGGTTTTTAAAACTGTGGTAACATAAAATTTGCCATTTTAAATGTGAAGTTCATTTATATTGCTCAGCAAGAATCCCTTCATCCATTTCTGAAACATTTTCACCTTCACGAACTAAAAATCTATACCCATCAAACACTAACTCCTGATTCTCCCTTTTCCCAGCCCCTGACAACCACCGTTCTATTTTCTGACTCTGTTAATGTGGCTACTCTTGGAACCTCATATAAGTGGAAGGATACATGTCCTTTTGTGTATGGTTTATTTTACTGAGTGTAATATCTTAAAGGTTCTTCCATGTTGTAGCATGCATCAGAATTTCTTACTTTTTTTTTTTATTTTTGACAGGCAGAGTGGACAGTGAGAGAGACAGAGAGAAAGGTCTTCCTTTTGCCATTGGATCACCCTCCAATGGCCGCCGTGGCCAGCGTGCTGTGGCCAGCTCACCGTGCTGATCCAAAGATAGGAGCCAGGTGCTTCTCCTGGTCTCCCATGGGGTGCAGGGCCCAAGCACTTGGGCCATCCTCCACTGCACTCCCGGGCCACAGCAGAGAGCTGGCCTGGAAGAGGGGCGACCGGGACAGAATCCGGTGCCCCGACCGGGACTAGAACCCGGTGTGCCGGTGCCGCAGGCGGAGGATTAGGCCGGCCAGAATTTCCTTACTTTTTAAGGCTAAGTGATATTCCATTGTATGCATAGAGTACATTTTATTTTTGCATTCATCTGTTGAGGGACATTTATGTTGTAGTTTCTCCTCTACTTTTAAAATATCCTAATAACTTCAGGCAGAATAATCTTCCTATACCTTGTTCCAGTAATGTTACTTTGCTGCTCAGAAGTCTTTGATGAGTCTCCTCTTACAGATAGAATTGGCCTCAGCATCCACAGCCTAACAGCTATCTGGCCTCTGACCTATATACAGAATTCTTATAGTCTATTATTAATATACAACATTTATTTGTGAAGCAAATATTTTTTGAGTGCCTAATATATGTTGGGCTATGAGTTAACTGCTGAAGATAAGGCAGGTACACTAAATAGGTATGGTCCCTTACTTCATGGAACTGACTTTGCAATTAAACAATTCCTTTGGTCAAGGCAGAATGCCCTCCTTCCCACCTTGGAGGATGACTACTTCACCCAACATGAATATATCCAAAGCCACTTGGTGGTGGCCAGGTCCTTGGTAGCATAGTGAGCTAAGCTTCAGTATGTAACACCAGCTTCCCTTTTAGGACTGCCAGTTGGAATGCTGATTCAAGTCCTGGCTGCTCTATTCCTGCTCCATGTTCCTGCTAATGCAACATCCAGGGAGGTAGCAGGTGATGTTCCAGGTACTTGGGCCTCTGCCACTCTCATTGGAGACCCAAATGGGGTTCCTGGCTCCTGGCTTCAGTGTGGCCTAGTCCTGGCTCTTGTAGCCATTTAGGGAGCAAACCAGCAGATAGAAGAGCTCTCTCTCTCTGTCTCTCCCTCTCTCTCTCTGTCTCTCCCTCTCTCTCTCTGTCTCTCCCTCTCTCTCTCTGTGTCTCCCTCTCTCTCTCTCTGTCTCTCTCTCTCTCTCTCTCTCTCAGATAAATAAATTTTAACACATTTTTTGATGAATGACCAACTTACCAAAGCTAATTCTTAAAAAATCATTTGATCAAGTAATGAGTTAGCTGATAATGAGGTTTTTCTTCTGTTTTTGCCCTATTGTTATCTTAGTTCTTCTGGGAATGCATTGTTCAAATGCTGCTTAATAAGAACTTTGCCTATGTTTCAAATACAGGGCCCTAAGAATTTCTGGAATGTTCAGCATTTTCTATCGATTGGTCAAGTGGTTTTCTTTGTTTTTAAAGCACTGATTTTTGGCTGGCGCCGCAGCTCACTAGGCTAATCCTCTACCTGTGGCACCCGCACCCTGGATACTAGTTCCAGTTGCTCCCCTTCCAGGCCAGCTCTCTGCTGTGGCCCGGGAGTGCAGTGGAGGATGTCCCAAGTGCTTGGGCCCTGCACCCGCATGGGAGACCAGGAGAAGCACCTGGCACTGGCTCCTGGCTTTGGATCGGCGTAGCGCCCGCTTGGCGGCCCTTTGGGGGGTGAACCAACAGAAAAGGAAGACCTTCCTGTCTCTCTCTCTCTCTCTCTCATTTTCTAATTCTGCCTGTCAAAAAACAAAAAACAAACCCAAAAATAACAAAAAAAAAAGAAAGCAGAAATTAAAAAAAAACACTGATTATTGTTGTAATGATTTTGCCACTATCCTTGTTGCTTCTGCTCTGGTTCCCACCTGTGCCCTGTGTTGGCCTGGTGCCATGGCTCTGAGAAATTGCTCTAGATTCTGTGGAAAACATTTATCAGATGATTGCCCAGCTTACTGATCATTCATTGAGTTATAGTCATTAAGGAAGGGGCTGATCATTTGTCAAAGTAGTTTCCAAAAATTTAAAAAAGTGTCATCTCTCAAAGTAAATCAAAGGGAAGCATTTCCTTTTATTTTTCAGGTTTGTCCACTCTATTTGAACCACATTTTTATTTTTATTAAGTTTTTTGTTTATTAATCCCCATGAAAAATTTGCATAATCACCATAGATAAAGTTATTGCAGAATCTTTACTCTTACTGCTTTTTGTCTACATCATTTCTGGCCTTTGCAGTGTCCTTGACATCCTGTTCATGTACTCAACATTTGCATGAAGTCCTTTTCTTCTCAGAGAGGCCATGTCTTGCAATTTGCATGTCTTGGAGTCATTTTTCTTTGTATAACCTGAGGATTTGTAAATTATGCAAAGCCTGTTATCTTGCTACCACCAAAATGAGTTCTTAATCCAAATACCAAGTCTTGCAATCTTATACATTTTGGTTAGTTTTTCCCAAATTTCTCTCTTAGGCATTATTGCTTTCCCATGGTGGAGGACATCAATGGCCACTTGTTTCCTCTGAAGCAGTCCATTAGTCATGAACTTCCTGGCCCAGAGAGTTAGTGTGTCATTTTTTGATGGCAATCAACCTTTATGCATACAGGGAGGAAAAAAAACCTGTAATATCTTTAAATAACTCTGTTTATTTGCTATTAACAGTAGCTTTCTTATTTTATCTTTTATCAGAACGATAGTTGCTTCATTAATCAAAAGAAGCTGATTAAGGTAGGGAATCATAGATTATTTAGGATGGATATTCTAATGGTTGGGTTGGTGGCTGAGTGTGGGTCCTAGCTCCACTCTTGATTTCTACTTCCTGCCTTCCCTGGGAGGCGGTGGTAATAGCTCAAGTAGTTGGGTCCCTGCCCCCCATGTGGGAGACAAGGATGGAGTTTCTGGTTCTTGGCTTCAGCCTGGCCCAGACTTAGCCATTGTAGGCATTTGGGGACTAAACCATTAGATTATTCTCTGTTTCTCTGTCTCAAGTAAATAAAAAAATTTGAAAAGTGAAATAATATAAAACCTATACCAGTGTACATTCTATTAGCCAATCATTTAATGTAGGATCAGGCATTTTCTTTGAAAATGAGATTATTGATTATTCATATAATCTTTGTTACATAAACTATACTAATCATGAGTAACCTGTGATTTTCAGCTTCAGTTTCTTTAAAGAAGAACAAGAGCTTAAAACACTTGTGATACAATGAATGCAGAAACCTTGTTTTTTTTATTATTTTATTCCTCATTAATAATTGCTACATTCACACCCAATTGATAGCATATTTTCTTAGTACTTAATATTTATTGATTCTTTAAAATAATTTGCTCTGTATTTTTTAAAAAAATTATTTATTTGAAAAGTGGAGTGACACAGAGAGAGAGGAGACAGAGTATAAGAGAGTGACTTTCTATTCATGGTTCACTCCCCAGTTGACTGCAATGACTAGGGCTGGGCCAGGCCTAATCCAGGAGCCAGGAACTCCCTCTGACGCTCCCTTGCAGGGGCCCAGGTTCCTGGGCTATCTTCTACTGCTTTAGGTGCATTAGCAGAAAGCTGGATTGTAAGCAGAGCAGCAGGGACCAGCACTCTGATATATATGCCACTATTATAGGCAGTGGTCCAACCCACTGTACACAATGCCAGCTTTGGATAAATATATTTAAGGAATGTAACCTTTTTTGTCACACTTCATCAGATAACATACTATTTAATTAAATTACATTATAATAATAAATACAACCAGGATAGCTTAACTACCAATCAACTCTTCATGCAACTGGTAAATGCAAAGGCCTGCAGGCTTGTGAGGAGGCTACCAGCCATGAGCCCTGAGTATGCTGAGGTATCAGTCAGTATGTTTTCATGAGTCCATAGGGAACTATGGTTAAATGTATGATCATTAGTGCAGGTTGGCTAGATAGGATTTTACTATATTTGTTCTTCCTTACAGACAAAACTGTGTTCTTGCTTAGTATATCATGATATAGTAGGAGTTGAGGTGAGACACATCAGAAGCTGATATATGGAACTGCACAAATCCTTCGGGTTCAAATGACAGCACCAGGAAGCATTAAATTTGGTATAATTTACATGGTTGTTTCAGGGACCCAGACCTTTGGGGAAGGCACTGAGAGAGTGGTGGAGCAGGGTCTGAGAATGTCACAATTGATGATTTTCTCTCTGGGCAGATGGAGCATCTCTGCCAGGAACTCCACTCCTCTGCCGTGTGGCCATGTCTGGTGTGACAGCCCCTCCAGGGGAGCCCCCCGGTGTGCTTTGGCTGACTGCCCACCCTTTGGCCTGCCCTTGCTTTCCATGCAAGGGTGTGTAGTGCCTTCTCTCAGCGTTTCTTCTACTTCTCTTGTGTTGGGGATGTGGTGGGTGGGAGAGAGGGGTCAGGCCTGCTCTGTTCTCTTGCAGTGTTTCCAGAAATTCCTCAAATTTTCTGATAGGGGATGCAACCTTCCTGGCTTCCAGGACTGATACAGGCTTTTCCCTGTTTTTACTCTGCATGTCATCTCCTTTGAAATCCACAAATAACAGTTGGAAACTTAACATCTTTTATCCCAAAGTCTCTTTCCTTTTTTATTTTTTATTTTTTTGACAGATAGAGTTAGACAGTGAGAGAGAGAGAGAGAGAGCGAGAAAGAGACAGAGAGAAGGGTCTTCCTTCTGTTGGATCACCTCCCAAATGGCCGCCACGGCCGGGGCTGCACCAATTCGAAGCCAGGAGCCAGGTGCTTCCTCCTGGTCTCCCATGTGGGTGCAGGGCCCAAGCACTTGGGCCATCCTCCACTGCCTTCCTGGACCACAGCAGAGAGCTGGACTGGAAGAGGAGCAACTGGGACTAGAACCGGTGCTCATATGGGATGCTGGCGCTGGAGATGGAGGATTAGCCTAGTGAGCCATGGTGCTGGCCTGAAAGTCTCTTTCCTTTTCACCTCAAACTCAATGCATTAGGCTCTTGGACTAGTCTGTACTACATATTTTTTTTATTCTGGTATAAGCATATGACTAATAAATTACAAGATAGAAATTGTCAATCAGCACTTCTGTATTTCTCAGTGTACCATTAAAAATTACTTTGCTTCTCAGACTCAAAGCAACAGGATAATAATAGTAAGTTATTTTGTGCTAGGCTTTATTGCTTTATTTAATGAGATAAGTAACCAGATTGTTTGAGGTGGTTTTGAAGCAAAACGTGGCAGAGATGAGAAAAGAGTTGCCTACAGCTTTCAGCAGGAGCCCGTGCTTGGAGTCCTGTTCCAGGTACGTTTTGATCATCTGTCTCTCAGCAGTGCCTCATGCAGGGACAGTTATATTCAGGACATTGTTGGCTTTTACTGTTTCTGTTTTGAAAAAAATAGATATGGTTTTGACAGAAAAGTAAGCTAGGGCAATAAACACTGCCCAGGAGAACCAAGACTCTTGTATGTCTTGAAGATAGATTTCAGAAAATAGGGACTGGGTTTCCTATGATCTTGTTAGCTAACAATCTAAATGTGCAGTGTCACAGATGGGCACACTTTTTTGCTCCATCAAGGAAAAGATGAGTTTCGCAGCTTTGGAACAACCTTTTCTTCATTTGCTTAACTGCAGGCAGAATCAATTCTTCTGGAGAAATGGAATCTGGAGTGCAGGCATCTTTCTTCCATCAGAAGATGAAACAGATCCTCCATCAGCCTCGTCACATACAGTCTTTGCTCTATATTAACTCATTAAAATCTTACAGACTGTCCATCTCTGAACTCAAAAATCTCTTGTAATACTATAAATTACCCTCTTTGCCTTTTTTTTAAAAACTTGTGAATAATCCAAGTGTTCTCAAATTTCTGTTCTAAAAACGTCCCTCCAGGCCGGCGCCGTGGCTCAACAGGCTAATCCTCCGCCTTGCGGCACCGGCACACCGGGTTCTAGTCCCGGTCGGGGCGCCGGATTCTGTCCCGGTTGCCCCTCTTCCAGGCCAGCCCTCTGCTGTGGCCCAGGAGTGCAGTGGAGGATGGCCCAGGTGCTTGGGCCCTGCACCCCATGGGAGACCAGGAAAAGCACCTGGCTCCTGGCTCCTGCCATCGGAGGAGCGCGGCAGCCATTGGAGGGTGAACCAACGGCAAAAGGAAGACCTTTTTGTCTGTCTCTCTCTCTCTCACTGTCCACTCTGCCTGTCAAAAAAAAAAAAAAAAAAAAAAAAAAAGTCCCTCCAGGGAGCCACAGTGAAAACGAAGCCTTGTTTTAGCACTGAACACTGTATGAACCCAGTCCCTGCTTTGATTTTGGAAGCCAACCATATCTGAGGCAATTCTCCGGGCCTACAGCTGTGGCCAAATTCTCCTTTCCTTTTCACTGCCTCTAGGGACAGGAGCCTTTGAGTCTATGCAGTGGAGTGTGATCTCTATAAGGAAAAGCCCAAGTTTACTCCACTGATGAGCTTCAATTAAAAAGATACTAGAGGGCTGGTGCTGTGGCACAGCAGGTTAACGCCCTGGCCTGAAGCGCCGGCCATCCCATATGGGTGCCGGTTCTAGTCCCGGCTGATCCTCTTCCAATCCAGCTATCTGCTATGGCCTGGGAAATCAGTGGAAGATGGCCCAAGTCCTTGGGCCTCTGCATCCTAGTAGGAGACCTGGAAGAAGCTCCTGGCTTTGGATCGGTGCAGCTCCAGCCATTGCAGCCAATTGGGGAGTGAACCAGCAGATTGAAGACCTCTCTCTCTCTCTGTCTCCTCTCTCTGTGCAACTCTGACTTTCAAAGAAATAAATCTTAAAAAAAAAAAAAAGGTACCAGAAACAAACCCCCTTTAAGAGAGCCTACTGGACCCAGCGCTGTGGCGTAGCGAGGTAAAGCCGCCTGCAGCGCTGGCATCCTGTAGGGACGCCACTTTGAGTCCCAGCTACTCCACTTCTGATCCAGCTCTCTGCCCAGCCAGCTCTCTGCTATGGCCTGGGAAAGCAGTAGAAGATGGCCCAAGTCCTTGGGCCCCTGCAACCACGTAGGAGACCCAGAAGCAGCTCTTGGCTCCTGGCTTCGGATTGGCACAGTTGCGGCATGGGGAGTGAATCAGGATAGAAGATCTCTCTCTCTCTCCACCTCTCCTTCATCTCTCTGTGTAAATCTGACTTTCAAAAAAAAAAAAAAGTCTACCATGAGAAGTGCAACAGAATGTGCCCATGTTAGAGATTCAATCGGTATTTATTGAATGAACTCATGAGAACAGCAAGGGTAGCAACCAAGCTGTTCCCACCCATTCTCTCTGGCAGCAACCTCCACCTCTGTTTACCTCCTCAGACCTTATTTCTTCCTGCCCCATCATTGTCACTGTCCCATTGTTGCTCTGCCTCTTCTTAAGCCTAGGTGAGATCAGGGCTAGTTGGGAAATCAAATGCCAGGCTGATGGCATGTGCTGGGCTGATGGCAGTTGGAAGACAAAGAGGATTGTGGAGGATGCTTCTGAACCAGAATCCTATGGAGTTTATCTCAAATACAGGCTTAGACACCTGCCTCTACCTCTGGCTGTCCTGCAACTAAGATAAGGGCAGTGGTCATTGGTGGTCAAAGGACTTTCATAGAATGTGGCTGCTCAGTATTCCAGTTGGGTATGTAGTGCTTGGTAAGCCAAGGTGTTTAAAGTTAACTATTCATTCCACATCTTGTGGATGAATTGTGTGCTCTTGACCCTGGGACTGAGAGAAATTCTTCTCTAACTTCTCAGCTCTTTAAACATGGTTTGTGTCTTTTACTATTGTCATTTCTGGCCTTCATATGGCCACAACTATCTGTTAAGTCAGTGGAAAATAGACTGTGGCTTTTCTTAGATGTTTTTTTAAATTAACCTCCTCTGGGGCAGTGTCTACTCTGGAGACAGCTTCTTCTTTCTCCACCGTTAGATAATTCTGAAGATCTAAGGAAAAATTGGCTCTTTTTGACTTTTCAGCCAAGTATACAGGGTACTTAGAAAAGTTTATGGAAAATTGAATTAAAGGGATGTTTATTTTGGTGCAACAAACTTGAAATCCATGCATACATATGAGAGGTCTTTTAAAAGTTCATAGAAAATGCATATCATGGAAAAATTATTCATGAATTTTAAAATTTTGGGCATCTCAATAAACTTATCTTTTAATTCTATTTCCCAGGAATTCTTTGAAGTATTCACGTATTTTCTAGTGAGGCTAAACATCCAAACAGATGTGGAATAAGTGACACTGGGTATTCACTTCTATGGGCAAGTCCCTGCTTTGATGTCCCCTCTTTCCCATGTTTTTTTTTTTCTCTTTAGAATTGTATAAACAAATATATAAGTACATTTAGTAATTTTGCTTCACAGTCCAGCCAATGAGTGTTTGCCTTGGAGCATGCAGGACATGATAGAAAATAATTGCTGTTGCCCTGATTGTTTTTGTTCCCATGTGTTGCTTAGAGTCTGAATTTTCCACAGTGCTGAGTGTGATCCTAATATTTATTGGCAGAACATACTCCTGTTACTACATTTTCTCTAAACAGAAGCTAGATCTCTGGTCCAACCAAAGCCAAAGATATCTATTCCAACTTTGGAGAAAAACTTGGGTGTGGTAGACCTAACTGAGAGATTTAATATGGTGCATTCTTTAGGAATTATCAGGGGTAATTTTGAAGATAATGTAATTTTAGTCCTAAGTGCTGACTTTAGAATTTAACTGTCATCTAGAATATTATACCACAGTAGGATCTTATTCTTTTTTCCTCTCTTCTTTAAAAAAAATTCACTTTAGATATTTGAAAGTCAGAAAGAGAGGGGGAGAGAGGGATGCAGAAAGAGAGAGAAAGAGGAAGAGAGAGAGATGGAGGAAGAGAGAGAGAGAGAGACAGACAAAGAGAGCTCCCATCTGCTGGTTTACTCTCTGCAACAGCAAGGGATGAACCAAGATGAAGCCAGGAGCCAGGAACACAATCCAGGTATTCCACATGAGTACATAGGACCCAAGTACCTGAGCCATCACCTGCTGTCTTCCAGGATGTACATTAGCAGGAAACTGGAATTGGGAGTGGAGCCAAGACTTGAACCCCTGCACTATTATATAGGATGTGAACATTCCAACTTGTGTTTTAATTGCTAGGCCAAACAGCTGCCTCCTGATTCCTCTTTATGGTACTTTTTGTGACAGATAATTCACAGACTGTTTACATTCTGTATTCCTTCTGTTTTCTAAGATTATAAGTCTGTATAGTTTGCGCTAGTATTTGTTACCTTCCCTACATTTGCTGTATAGGGTCCATGTAACCTTTCTACTGATTTGAGACCTTATGGAGGAAACCTATAGCCGTTACTGGAGCCAAAATGTTGATAAACCTCAATTTGCCTTTTCAGAATGAATGTATGGGTACTGTAGGACACAAGATAATGAAATTCATAAAAATAAGTGAATATAAGCAACAACAAAAAAATACTGAAGCTCAGTCCTTCCATGTCTTAGTAATGGCCTTACTGTTCATTGTGGATTGTTTGGCCTCAGGGCAAAAACATTCTCATCCTGTACTGGAGTACGTGGATACAGGACTTCAGCCATGGTTCCTGACTGCAGCTTCCTACTAAAGCACATCCTGAGAGGCAATGCTGATGGCTCAAGTAAGTGAGTTGCTGCCACCCATGGAAGATACCTAGATTCACAGCTCCCAGCTTCAGCCTGACCCAGTCCCTGCCATTGTGGGCATTTGGGGAGTGAAACTGGAGATGAGAGTTCTTTCTGTCTCTCTTTTTGTCTTTGACTTCTGAATAAAATGAGAACAATAGCAGCCACAAAAATGAAGGCCATTTGCAGGAATGGGTTTAAGTATAAATGGGCTTGACAGAATGTGGCAGCTTCCAACAGGGTGATAGGGTAGTGCTGTGGCTAATTCCTTTCTATTCTGGCTATGATTTCTAACCCTCCAATTTTTTTTGAGTTACTGCTACTGGGATGAGAGCAGGACACAGGGCTGTGTGGAAAGAAAAGTGATTAAGATATCTTGAAAAGTCCTTTTCTAAAAAATTAATTTACTTAAAAGGCAAAGTGACAAGGAGAGAGGAAGAGACAGAAAGAGAAGTGGATCTTCTATCCACTGGTTCACTTCCCAAATGGCTGCAATGACTGGGACTGTGCCAGTCCAAAGCCAAGAGCCTGGAACTCCATCCAGGCCTTGCACATGAATGGCAGGGGGGATTTACTGGTTCACTCCCCAAATGCTGGCAACAGCTGAAACTGAGTTAGGCTGAATCCAGGAGCCAGGAACTCCATCCAGGTCTTCCATGTAGATGATAGGAATTCAAGGCCCTGGGCCATTATCCATGGCTTAACCTGCTATGCCACAAAACCTGCCCCATAGCTGCTGCTGCTGTTTTTTCTATTTATACCTTCAGTGGATTGACTGAGTTCCATCCACATCAGGGAGGATCATCTGCTTTACTCAGTCTACCAATGTAAATTTTAATCTCATCCAGAAACACCCTCAAGTCACGCCAAGAATAAAGTTTGACAAAATATTTGGTCACCCTATAGTCCAGTCAAGTTGACACATCAAGTTAATATCACAGCATCTGTGAAGAGACTATAGGAACCTTTCAACAACGTTTGGCTCCCAAACTCACACAGGCATTTAAGTCCCAGAGTCAGGGATTAATGGTTCTTGTAAGGTGGATCCTTGATCGCATTACAATGTCTGAAGGTGGTGCCATTGGAAAGTGACTGGATTGGCTTGGTTTGTTAAGGTGGAGCTCACATGATTGACTCCTGATGGTTTTATAAAAAGAGATATTACCTTCAGGAAAGACTAGTCCAACGGGGCTGCCTGAAGTTGGACTGTGAATCTCCAGTAACATAAACTGAAACAAACTTTCTTTTCTTTCTTTTTAAAGATTTATTTATTTATTTGAAAGTCAGAGTTACACAGAGAGAGAAGGAGAAGCAGAGAGGGAGAGAGAGGTCTTCCATCCACTGGTCCACTGGACTGGAGGTGGGCCCATCCAAAGCCAGGAGCCTCTTCAAGGTCTCCCACATGGGCGCAGGGCCCAAGTACGTGGGCCATCCTCTACTGCTTTCCAAGGCCATAGCAGAGAGCTGGATTGGAAGTGGAGCAGCCAGGACTCGAACCAGCGCCCGTATGAGACACCAGCACTGCAAGCGGTGGCTTTACCCCCTGCACAACAGCGCCAGCCCCTGAAATAAACTTTCTTCCTTCATAAGTAGCTTCTCTTAAGTATTTGTTATAGTGACAAAAAGCTGACTGATACCAAACCTGTAAGGTACAGTTCATTTTTCATGAGTATATATGGTTATTGCTCAATAGATAGGATCATGCCTCTGGGGTTCAGTGGAAGGCAAGGCATGAGAAAATTATAATAAAATTATTGATTTGAGGGTACTTTTCTTAGAGTTATATTAATATCTAAATCTCTTTTTCCCCGATTCATTAACTGCTAGGGCATACCCTTTATATTGCTGCCCTTGGCATCAGAAAATGATGTGACTGCTCTTTTTCTGTTCTATGAAAAGGTGATGTCCTTTTTCCTTGGTAGAATTTGCTTTTATCTGCTCGACAAAATCTCTAAAATGATCTAACTACTTCAAAAGGAAGAATTAAGCCAGAGTTTCTGTTTGAATGATAGTTTAAATAAATTCTGTGGTTTTTTTCCTATGAGCTCCAGCAAACTTGGCTTGTTCCAGAGAAGTCCACTGGAGCTGACTCACCTCAATGTGATGCCTTTTGGGTTTTGTTTGATCATCCTTGTCTGACAGTCTGACTGAGAGAAAGCTATCAAGAAATTATAGTTGGGTCTGGTTGGTAGAGTGTTTTTCGGCTACACACAGGGAAATGTGTGGTAAGAAACTTCTGGATATGTGGCTTTTTTTTTGGAGGTGACTTTGCAAGAAGGGTGGATATATAGCTCCTAATTTTCTTGATCCAGTTGACTGGGAAGTGAAACAGGCTAGAAGGGTGTTTCTTCTTTGGCTTGCCTCTGAGTGGTTTTGGCCCAGGACTTGAGGAGAGCCTTGACTTTACTTGAATTGTATGGTCATCCCTTCTGCCTCCAAACCATACTCCCTGCTTGGCCACTGTCCTCTCGCAGCCATCCCCCTTCTGTGTGGCCCGTGGCTGCTCCAGTTTGTTCTGGTGGTTCCACACTCAGTCCTGCACTGTTCTTCACTCCTGTTCATTCACCTTCTCAAAATTAATCTTTACTTTTTCTTCCTAGCCTCTCCTCACCTCTTTGGGCTGGTGAAATTTTTCATCCTTTCACAATTTTTCATCCAGTTCTTCTCTGACTTCTGCTTTCTAGATGTTTCAAGTAAACTCACCTTCCAACTTCGGTCCAGTTTTTAAAAAAACTCTGTCACCTACTGCTAATTTGAAAAGCAGCAAGCTCATTTTATACTGACTTAAATTGAAAAAGTTATATACAAAATATAATTTATGATGTGTACATACATATATACATAATGATATGTGTATTTGTAATTATCTCATCTGTATGTATACATAGTTATGACTATAACTCATCGTTATAACTATACATTTGTGTATCTAATTATTTAATCATCAGGTTATTGTCCTTCAGACTTCTCATTCAGTTCAGAATTTTGCTCCTCTAGGATGTTCATGGTAAATCTCTTAAAGGAAAACACAACACCTGCCAGTAATAAAAGCAATAGTTGGGGGTGGAAGGACAATCTAATGAGGAAAAATAGGAACTTTGAGAAATAAGAGAAACACTTGTTTTGAAACAAATACTTTTAGATTATCTATCTAGCAAGATCCTACCATTTTAAGAGCACACAGGAATTTGTGGACAAAAATTCTGTTTGGTAATTAAGACACATGCCTTGTAGTTAGTCCTGTGTAGATTCCATAGGATCACTTTGCTCAGGAACTCAAGCAAAAGATTTCTTTTTAAAAGTAAATGATAAAACATTGTTGGAATTAAGTGAACTTTTTCTGCTGCAAGAAAACCCTTGAAGGAATGAAAAATTAATTTTCTTTGTATAATTGAACTAGGTTTTTCTTACTAACAATGAAACATGGTTGGTGCTTGCATTGTTTTGACCTGGAGACTAATACAATGCAGTCATTATTAGTCATAAAGCCCTCTGAAAACAAACTCATTTGTAAAGCTTATTTTGACAAGAAGTAAATACAAAAGTAAGGCACAGTTTGTATAGCGTTGCTATCATGGCACTCTTGGGCATAATTTATATAGAGAGAAAATAAAAGAGCAAGTGTAACTTTCAAGCTGATCGCCTGTAAGGGACTTAATTGAAAACAGTTTTCTGCTTTTAAAAAGTGATTTATTTTAAATGTGCTTTTTAAAAACAAAAGTCTTATTGATAACCATTTAAAGTATATTATCTCAATGTGGGATTTCAGTAAAAGGTCAAATCTTGTAGAAGTATTTTTGGTATGACTCAGTTCTGATCACAGATAAACTTTATCAAGAAAATGAAATTAGTTAAACATTTTCAAGTCTGATTACTTGTTTAAAGAGGAAGCAATTGTCTTTTTCACAAATAAAGACTTCAAGGAGAAAACTTTGGTTGAGAAACATAGAAAACAAAAATTTGAAATTTTCCTGCATAAATATTCTTTAAATAAGTTATACTACATTTAAGGGGATTATGTTTTATTAGAAGCAAATAAAATTTAGATATGTAATGCAATATAGGACAAATTTCATATATTTTTTGTTTTATATTATTTGTATTTATTTAATTTTTCAATTAAATAAGTTACATTTTGGTTTCAGGAAAGCTAATGTAGAGCTTTTAATTTAGCATGTAATTCTTTTCTAGCAGTTATGTCTTCACCCCTAGCTCCTCTTACATTCTGAGCATCTTTGATTTGCTTTTTTCTGGAAGGTAGTATAACTTTTTACAATTAATTCATTGGCCAAACAATAATCACAAGCCTGGTTATAGTAGGGCAGGCTCCATTTATTGATGAACTGTGTGACTCAGGGCCCACAGTCCTTTACCTCTTCTCCCAAGGAACAAGCCCCATCAGTCAAGAAATTAACCTTTGTTCATACAGTTTCATCAGAGGCAGGGAATGAACAATATTTTCTGTTTCCTTCTTAATCCTGTAGCTCCCACCAGCTTTATGAATGACATCTAAAATGTGCAATAAGGGAAGAGCAAGTGGGTCTCAGATCCTCAAAAAGCTCTGTGTCTCTGTCTCTCTCTTTAATAAAACAAACAGGGTCGGCGCCGCGGCTCAATAGGCTAATCCTCCACCTGCAGCGCCGGCACACCGGGTTCTAGTCCCAGTCGGGGTGCCGGATTCTGTCCCAGTTGCCCCTCTTCCAGTCCAGCTCTCTGCTGTAGCCAGGGAGTGCAGTGGAGGATGTCCCAAGTGCTTGGGCCCTGCACCCCATGGGAGACCAGAAGTACCTGGCTCCTGGCTTCGGATTGGCGCAGCATGCTGGCTGTAGCGGCCATTTGGGGAGTGAACCAACGGAAGGAAGACCTTTCTCTCTGTGTCTTTCTCACTATCTAACTCTGTCAATAAATAAATAAATAAATAAATAAATAAATAAAACAAAAAAACCCCCGAGCATTTGACCTAGCACAACACCACTTGGGATGCTGTCATCCCTAATCAGAATGGCTGGGTTCAAGCCTTCACTCTGTGTCTGATCTAAAATCCTACTAATGTGCACCCTGGGAGGCAGCGGCTGGTGGCTTAAGTATTTGGGTCCCTGCCATCCACATTGGAGACCTGGGGTGGGTTTCTGACTCCTGGTTTTGGCCTCATCCAGCCAATTGTTGCCAGCTTTTGGGAGTAGTGAAACAGATGGAAGCCCTGCTTCTCTTTTATTAGCCTCTGTTTGTCAGTCTGTCTCTATATAGTTAAATTTTTTTAAAAAATTAAAGAAAAAAGCTTCGAACAACCGAAATACTGATGCTCCCTGACTTATGGTGAGGTTATGGCCCAATAAGCCCATGGTAACTTGAAAATATCATGAATGGAAAGTGCAAAGTGCACATCACAGCTTAGCTACACAACACACTGTGGAGTGCCAGTTGTTTCCCTTGGTGATCATTGGGCGGATGGAGAGGTGCAGCCACTGCTGCTACAGCTTCATGAGAGAGAATCACACCGTGTATTCCAAGCTTGGGAAAAGATCCAGATTCAGAAATTCAAAGTTCGGTTTCTACTGAATGCCTATCGTTTTCCCACCATTGTAAAATCAAAAAATGGTAAGTGGAGCCATCATTAAATCAGGGACAATCTGAATTTAATAGAAAGAGTCTATTGTTCCCTAATTTTCCCCGACAGGGAATCCTCTTTAACATTGGATTTCTTTGTCTTTACCCCATATCCTGAACTTCAGTGACTGTTCAGCCAGCATGTGGGACAGTGGCTCACAGAGGTCTAGCTGCAGCCAGGACTTGCAGGCCTCACAGCCTTAGATAGGAGCGCTTCCCTCATTTCCATCTGAAACTCTGGCAAACAAACACCAATCTTGGCTCTGTTCCATTTAAAATAGTTCTTCTATTTTGTCTGCTGTGTGAATTGGGGTTAGAAATATTTATTTAAGCTGTGCCGAACTCTGCTGCCAGCTTGCCCATTCTCCATCACCCACTCCTTCTTTGCTAACAGAACCCAGATTTTGTTCCTATATTGGCAGCAACGAGCCCTGTATGAGCACTGGATCCTGACTGGTCTAAGCTGATTTTGGATGTCTTTTGTTTGGAATAAAGGTAATTCCTTTAACACCTAGAGAGTGGCTAAGTAGCCAAAGTCCATTATTTGTGGCTTCAAAGCCATTAACCAACATTTAAAACCACTGACAAGTATTTGGGATGCTGTTTTTGTCAGGAAGTTCTTTCTGGTGTACCTCAAATCACTCCATGCCCTTGTTTTGCTTCTCAAACTTTGAAATCTTTTTCTTGGGTGCCAGCATTGTAGCATAGCCAGTTAAGCCACCACCTGCAAAGCCAGTGTCTTGTATGGGTGGTGATTTGTGTAAAGGCTGCTCGACTTCTGATCCAACTCCCTGCTAATGCACCCAGGAAGGCAGTGGAGGATGGTCCAGGTACTAGGATCTGTCATCCACACGGGAGACACGGAGGAAGTTCCTGGGTCCTGGCTTTGGCCTAGCCTCACTCTGTCTGCTGTGGCCATTTGGGGAGAGAACGGTGTCTCTTCCTCTCTAACTCTGTCTTTCAAGTAAATAAAAACAAATCTTAAAGAAAAAAATCTCTTTCTCTTCATTTATGTCTATCTAAATCCTTTCTGTTCTTTAGGGTCCTGAAGTTTCAATTCTTCAGCCTTCTTCAAATTTCCTGTTCACAGGACTTGTGTCCTTCCATGAACTCCTGATTATAGATTTGTGCATTGTACGTTTAGCCCTCATTCACACATTTTTTCAATGATTTAGTGATTTTTCTCCACCAGTACCAAAACATTCACAATTGGGTGAAGCAGAATTGCCATGGATTGTGAGAAGGAGTAGGCAGAAGGACTGGACAAGAGGGCAAGACAATGGAGATGTTGGATGGGAGTGTTGTTGAAGTGATTGACATGTAGGCTGTGTGTTGCTGATGACCAAGGACTCAGAACTTGCCACGTACAAGTCTATCTTATAATCTCTTATATTTTTGATTAATGCCCAATGATGCGGACATCCATGCATACATGTCCGTCCATGTTAAACTACAAAATTCCACTTTGTTTCACTGCCTACTTCCTCAGGAAACGCTGAGTCAGAGAAGAGGGGAGGGAGGTTTCTGTAAGAGGGCACGTGTTACTGTCCCTCTGCTGCAACCAGAGGGTGGTTGCATATTGATGGAAGGTAAGGGAAGCACATCTTTCCCCACCATCTGTGGGGCCCCGAGGGTGCTGAGTCACCATCTTTAAGATCCAGGGGGATGGCACGTTGTTAGTGGATGCCAGCAGTGATGTTATGATCAGAGTGAGCCCCTGGATCAAGCAGCCCCGACAGGAAGCATGGAGACTTATTTTTAGAAGACTTACTGGGAGTAGCCTTGCTTCTTAGCAGGTGCCACCTGCCACAGCTGTTTTCTCTCCACTTGGTTCCAACCAATCTAACACACTTATTAAAAGTTCAAACCAGCACTTATTTTGCCATTATAACATCACTTACAATTCGAGGCCTAGAGGATTTTACTAATTTAATCAGTAGTCTAGTGATCAAAGGGAAGGAATTCATTGTGTGGGCATTGGGCCAAAGAAACAGCCTCCTGGGGGATATTGCTGGCATTTGCTCTGGCCACAGGGATGGAAGGAAGGGCCTCAGGAAGGGTGGATAAAGTAGGAGTGAAGTCAGGGATGCAGAGGTTAGACCTTTGATGAGGCTGAGGGGGAGGTTGGTGGGTCAGAGTGCACGGGTGTGTATGTCAGAGAGCAGGAGTTTCAGGTTTATGTTTTAGATACATTCTAAGGCCATGTTGTAAAGAGCAGGGAACATGAACTTGGGAGTCCCACCAGCAAGGTTTAGAATCCCAGCCCATGCTGTCTAATCATTATCAGTGTGAAGTGGGTCCAATTTCATATAGGAGTGCTGTCATTTAACTTTGCATTATCTGTGGGGGTTACAGAAAATGATGCAACCATACTGGTGGGTTGCTTGCCACCTGGCAGGTACTGTTATGTGGACCTGACTATTGTTACCATGCAGGGTGTGGCCTTGGGAGTGGGTTTGCTGCAGACATGGCTCAATGGAACAGGAAATAAGACTGCTATGTCACCAACATGAATGGGTATTACCCAGTTAGCTGGCAGGAGTCCAGGAGGGAGAAAACCAGAGTGAAAGCCTGGAGGCACTGTGTAGGAGTGGATGGAGACAGGTGGAGCTAGAGATAGCCCGTGCTTCAAAGGAAGAGGCTCCTGAGGGAGGCTGGGACTGCAATGAAGAGTGAGGGGGGTGGCCCCACGCTGGGCAGAGTCTGGAGGAATGTGCTCGCTCCACTCACTCTGAGGCTGTCTACTGCCAAATCCAAAAACCAGTTCAGATGCTATTCTGCCTCTTGGATGGTTTTACTTTTCTTTTATGCTACAGACTCGTAGGACACAGAGTGCTTTTCCTTCCTTTTACTCCTTCCTTCCCTTACACTATCTGCAGAGTATGACACATTCATGTGGTTACCCTTCCCCATTCTTTATTGACGTGGAAGATCAGAAAATATCATTAATTTTTTTTTGTTGTGGTAAAATACAGATATTGTAAATACCACCTTAACCCCTTCTAGATGTGTAGTTCATTGACATTAAGTGCATTCACATTGTTGTGCAGCTGTCACCAGCATCTACCTTATGAACTCTTTTCATCTTGTAAAACAGAAACTGTACCCATTTAACATGAACAGTCCCTTGCCTCTGCCCCCAGCCTTCAACAACTGTCATTCTTTCTGCCTCTGAGTAGGCAAATAGCATTTTTGTTTGAAGGACCTCAGAACTGCTCACTGCCAAGGAGCAAACAGAAAGAAGAGCAAAAAGAACAAGTGTAGAAGTAGGTAGTCATCATGTAAAAGGACCAAAGGTGACCTTATTCTCTACAGATACATTTCTTCGGAAGAAGACATACTATTACTCATGGCAAGAGCAGGTACCCCTCTTTCTCTGCCTCCCTTTCTTGCTCCTACTCAATCTTTTGCCCTCTGTCCCCAGGCCCCTCTTTCAAGCTCCCTGTCCTGGGGACCTATACCCTCTCTTGGGGCAAGCTATCCAGCCTCTGGAGGGAAGAATCTGATGTGTTATCACTTTTGATGTCTTGCCGTCTTGAGCCCATCAGGTTCTTTGGTGGCTAACGGCCTATTCTCCCTGTCGGGAGGTGGTGGGCTCCAGGCCTTGTTGTTTTTAAGGTCCTTTCTGGGCTCTGGAGTTGGGAATTCAGCAAATCTCTCCCTTGAGGCCTGGGTGGGCTTTACTGGGCACAGCTTTGAGGCACACGGAAGACAGCTCTCAGGCTGTCTCTGGCAGGCCGAGCTGGCCTCACTCTGTAAAGGTATTACCTTCACAGGCTCAATTTTGTCTTTCATCTCTGGGATTGCTCTGTAAGAGAAGCATGTGTATGGGGGTGATAAATCCTTAGAGCTGCCATGTTTCTTGAGGAATAAAGTTGAAAACCAGAAGCCTGTGCAGGTGGTAAGCTGCTGCTTGGGACGCAGGCATCCCATATCAGAGTACTGGTTCTGGTCCCAGCTGCCCTGCTTCCAGTCCAGCTTCCTTCTAATGTGACTGAGCAGCAGAAGATGGCCCAAGTAATTGGACCCCTGCCACCCATGTGGGAGACCAGGATGGAGTTCCTGACTCCTGGCTTTGGCCTGGTCCAGACCTGGTTGTTAGGGCCATTTGGGGAGTGAATCAGTGGATGGAAGATATTTCTTTGTCATCTCCTTCTCTCCTTGTAGTTCTGCCTTTCAAGTAAATAAATTATATATATATATATAAAAGGAGAGCCTGCATTGTGGTGTAGTGGGTAAATTTGCTGCCTGTAGTGCCAGCATCCCATATGGGCACTGATTCATGTCTTGGCCACTCCACTTCTGATCCAGCCCGCTGCTGATGGCCTAGGAAATCAACAGAGGATGAGGATGGCCCACATGTTTGGGCCTCTGCTACCTATGTGGAAGACCCAGAAGAAGCTCCTCGCTTCAACCTGGCCCAGTCCGGATTGTTGCGTCCATCTGGAGAGCGAACCAGATCTCTCTCTTTCTCTCCCTATCTTTCTGTAACTCTTTCTTTTTTATTTTTATTTTTTTGACAGGCAGAGTGGACAGTGAGAGAGAGAGACAGAGAGAAAGGTCTTCCTTTGCCGTTGGTTCACCCTCCAATGGCTGCCACCGTTGGCGTGCTGCGGCCGGCGCACCGCGCTCATCTGATGGCAGGAGCCAGGTGCTAGGTGCTTTTTCCTGGTCTCCCATGGGGTGCAGGGCCCAAGCACTTGGGCCAGCCTCCACTGCACTCCCGGGCCACAGCAGAGGGCTGGCCTGGAAGAGGGGCAACCGGGACAGAATCCGGCGCCCCGACTGAGACTAGAACCGGGTGTGCTGGCGCCACAAGGCGGAGGAATAGCCTGTTGAGCCACGGCGCCGGCCTCTTTTTTATTTTTTTTTAAGATTTTATTTATTTGTTTGAAAGGTAGAGTTACAGACAGTGAGAGGAAGAGACAGAGAGAAAGGTCTTCCATTCATTGGTTCAATCCCCAGATGGCTGCAATGGCCGGAGCTGCGCTGTTCTGAAGCCAGGAGCCAGGTGCTTCCTCCAGATCTCCCACGTGGGTGCAGGGGCCCAAGCACTTGGGCCATCTTCCGGTGCATTCCCAGGTCACAGCAGAGAGCTGGATCAGAAGAAGAGCAGCCAGGACTAGAACCAGTGCCCAAATGGGATACTGGTGCCACAGGCGGAGGGTTAACCTACTGCGCCACAGAGCTGGCCCCTGTAACTCTGGCTTTCAAATCAATCAATCAATCAATCTTTAAGAAAAGATGTGGGCAAACCATCACTGTGCAGAAAAGCAGAAAGCCATCGTAGTTCTGAAATCACAGCCTGGCTGACAGAACCGTCTTTGTGCTCCACCATTGCTTTTTCATAGGCAAGCACTGACACACTTTTCTTCTCTCTTACTGAGTAAAAAGGCACAGGCCGATTAAGAATTTAAGGTAAAAAAAACCCAAAACAACAACAACAATAAAAACAACACAACAGATTATTGGAAGCGTTATACTCCCTGCAATTTCACACATGTAATTTTGTTATTTTCACTTTAGTTTACATTTCAGATATTTTCTTTTTTTTTTCTTTTTTTTTTTTTTTTACAGGCAGAGTGGACAGTGAGAGAGAGAGACAGAGAGAAAGGTCTTCCTTTTTGCCGTTGGTTCACCCTCCAATGGCCACCGCGGACGGCGCGCTGCGGCCAGCGCACCGCGATTGTCCGATGGCAGGAGCCAGGTGCTAGGTGCTTTTCCTGGTCTCCCCATGGGGGTGCAGGACCCAAGCACCTGGGCCATCCTCCACTGCACTCCTGGGCCACAGCAGAGGGCTGGCCTGGAAGAGGGGCAACCGGGACAGAATCCGGCGCCCCGACCGGGACTAGAACCTGGTGTGCCAGCGCCGCAAGGCGGAGGATTAGCCTGTTGAGCCACGGCGCCGGCCGATTCACAGTTTTACAAGCAAAAAGAAGCATGCACAGGTGTTTACTGGGCACTAAGATAATAGGAAGGCATTTTAGGAAGCTGCTACATAATACTATATTCATAGTGATAGAAACAACTTCCTACATCTCTCCTTGTGTTTATCCTAATGACATTTCCACATCATTTACTATAAGAAGTGGCAATTTTAAAACTAACTTAAGGTAGACATATAGATACGTAGATGAGAGAGAAAAGGAGACATTGAACTCTTAGTGGATATTGACAACTTGCTCTTTATTTATGACTAATCTCCTCCGTAAAGAATTTCAGGTGATTCCAATAAAAATGCATGCAATAATTGATAAAATATAAGAAGAGAGCATCAGAACCAGGGAAAATACAAATAATAGTGATGATTTTAGGTCATAAGAAAACTACAGGCCGGCGCCGTGGCTCAACAGGCTAATCCTCCGCCTTGCGGCGCTGGCACACCAGGTTCTAGTCCCGGTCGGGGCGCCGGATTCTGTCCCGGTTGCCCCTCTTCCAGGCCAGCCCTCTGCTGTGGCCCAGGAGTGCAGTGGAGGATGGCCCAAGTGCTTGGGCCCTGTACCCCATGGGAGACCAGGATAAGCACCTGGCACCTGGCTCCTGCCATCGGACGAGCGCGGTGCACTGGCCGCAGCGCGCCGTCCGCGGCAGCCATTGGAGGGTGAACCAACGGCAATGGAAGACCTTTCTCTCTGTCTCTCTCTCTCACTGTCCACTCTGCCTGTCAAAAAAAAAAAAGAAAAGAAAACTACAAATATACATAATACAGAAGTTGGGATAACAGCTGCTTGAGCTGTATGTCTATCTCTAAGGCACAAAGGAAAGTAACAAAGAGTTACATTAAAGTTTTAATGCAAATACTTAACAAAACATCCCAGTGCAATTTTGTCACATGAAACTTTAGGAGATTAGTCAGTGATGCCACTGAAATCCCCCTCAAGAGCATTTCTAGAAAAGTAACGTGCAGCAAAAGATATTCCAGGGGCAGGCATTGGATGCCCACATCCCACATCAGAGTGCTGGATTCGAGTTCAGGCTCCTCCACTTCCAATCCAGCTTCCTGATAATGCAACCCTGTGAGGCAGCAGATAAAATGACTCAACTACGCAGGTCTCTGCCATCCACCTGGGAGACCCAGGCCCAGATTGAGTTCCAGACTCCTGGGTTGGCCTGGCCCTCCCCTGGCTGTTAGAGCATTTTGGAAGTGAACAAGCAGATGAAAGACATTTATGTGTGTGTCTTGGTCTTTCTGTCTCTCTGTCTCTGTCTCTATCTCTATCTCTCTCTGCCTTTCAAATAAAAGTGAAAATAATTTTTTTAAATGTTAAAGGTATTCTAATGTTTATTTCTTAACTAATTTTTCAACAAAAAAATGTCTAGGGCATAAGAATGGTTATCCCAAGGGCAAGAAAAGTAAAGGAAATTCTATAAGGAAATTCTACAAAAAAAACAAGGACATCTCCAATAGCAGTTGGAGTTCATGGAAATAAATAAAAGTAATAAAACAAACTTTTATCTCATAGTATATGCCCCAGAAATAAAAATAGGACCTTACTGTTTTTCTCTGAGAACACTAGAATATGGAGTGATCATTTGGTGCAGTGGTTCAGACACTGCTTGGGACACCTGCATCCCATATCAGTGTGCTTGGGTTCAAGCTCTAACTACACTTTTGATTCCGGCTTCCTGATAATGCATATCCTGGAGAAACAGGTGATGATGGCTCAAGCACTTCAGTCCCTGCCACCCACATGGGAGAGCTGGATGGAGTTCCTAGCTGCAGGTTTTGGCCTGGTCCAGCCCCTGCTGTTGCAAATTTTTAGAGAGTGAACCAGTGGATAGAAGATATCTTTCTCTCTCTCTTTCATAATAAATAAACATGTACATAAATAAATATTGTTTAAAAACTAAATGTAACAGATGTGCTTTATGTGAACCCTGTACCGTATTCCTCTAGCTGCTCCGTTCCTCTAACCCTAGCCAATCTTGGGTGAAAGAGATGCTCTGGCTGCCTCCCTTGTTGCACTTATACGCACGCAGTTACATGAATCGAGGATGCTCAGAGGGCTGGGTCCACAAAGAAAGAGACGGATAAAAATGACACAGGCAGAAGCAGATACCAGACATGGAAATTAACCCATTAACCCATTAGGTCCCTTCATCCTAAATACAGGACATCCATAAAGCGTTAAATTAAGGAACAAATATACCACTTATGGTGCCTTTGAAAAAATATGTCACTGAAATGTTCAAAGAACAGAAAACTTGGGACTTCATGGGTTAAGAGTCCTTCTGACCTTCAGTCTTCCTCTTCGTTCTTCTTAAGGCCTGGGGCATTCTTGTAGATTGTTCTGTGATACAACACCATTGTAGCCTTTTAATAAACTTCCTGTTTTTCTTGGATAATATTAAAACACAGCCAATGAATATGATTTCGTGAGCAGCTTAGACACAAAGCCCAGCTATGGAAATTTGTTAATTTGGCTTGATTCAAGCACAGAACTCATCACAGCTAAGGATGGATTCTAACTCATCTTCCATAAATACTATTTTTTTCTGCCATCTTTGCTGAAGAAATTGAAGAGCATACAAATTAAGACAGACTGCCTTAGCAAATCCTGGGATGCTGGTGCTCTGTGCTGATCCATATGCTTCCAAAAGCTTGAAAGAAAATGAGTAGACTAAGGGCGGTGCTGTGGTGCAGCAGGTTAAAGCCCCAGCCTACAGCGCCAGCATCCCATATGGGTACTGGTTCGAGTCCCAGATGCTCCACTTCCGATCCAGCTCTCTGCTATGGCCTGGAAAAGTGGTGGAAGATAGCCCAAGTTCTTGGGGCCCTACGCTCACCTGGAAGACCTGGAAGAAGTTCCTGGCTCCTGGCTTCGGATCAGCTCAGCTGTTGCAGTCATTTGGGGAATGAACAAACAAAATGGAAGACCCCTCTCTCTGTAACTCCATCTTTCAAATAAATAAAATAAACCTTTAAAAAAAAGTGGGTAGACTATTCTGGATTCATCCAGATGGGCTCAAATTCATGAGATGAATCAAAGTCAGCATGTAGGGAAGATCAGAGCTAACCAGACAGAACTGAGACAGTGTTGCTACTTTAGGTCTGAGTAAGCTGGAAGTTCCTGCAAGCCCCCAATGTAATACTATCGCTCTACCTGTCAATCAAGGTGCCCTCTTTCCTAGGGTGCATCAGTTTCATCTGGGACCTAGAAGCAGGGGAAGGCATGACAATATGGATATTGAGCTCCATGTGGAATTTACGGGGTTATCCTAAGAGAATCCAAAGTGTCTTCACCATGTAGAAGTACCACCCCCTACCTCATAACAGAAGCCAGAGACTGAGAAAAGCTCTCTTTCAACAAACCATGCTTGGAGGTGCTACTCATGCGCTCTCTCCCCCTCCTCTTCCCTTCTCCCTTTAGGCAATCCTCTGGCCCACTTGTAATGGGTATTTCTCCATGTGGGGCAACCCACACTCACTCGTGCATGTGTGCTCACTTTCTCACCTTTTGAATAAATCTTATCACTTTGTGTATCTTATAAATATCTGCACTTAGAATTCCTTTCTTTGTGTGAGACAAGGACTTCAAAAAAATTAGAATATACCAGTGCCCACAACAGAAAGGGTCATAGTCAAAGTAGAAGTTCTCTCCTCCCTTTAGAGAAAGGTACCTCCTTCTTTGATAAACTGTTCTTTCCACTGGGAACTCACTCGCAGAGACCTTTCACTTAGGTTTTTGTTTTTTGTTTTGTTTTTTTTTTTTGCCGGAGTGTCTTGGCTTTCCATGCCTAAAATACTCTCATGGGCTCTTCAGCCAGATCTGAATGCCTTAAGGGCTGATTCTGAGGCCAGAGTGCTATTTAGAACATCTGCCATTCTATGAGTCTGATGTGTATCCCACTTCCCATGTTGGATCATTCTCTCCTTTTTAATTCTATCAGTTAGTATTAGCATACACTAGTCTTATTTACATGATCCCTTTGACTCTTAGACCAAATCAGATTGAGCATGTCCCAAATTGTACATCTCCTCCCTCTCTTATTCCCACTCTTATATTTAACAGAGATCCCTTTTCAGTTAAATTTAAACACCTAAGAATAATGGTGTGTTAATTACAGAATTCAACCAATAGTTCTAGAACAAAAAAAAATACTAAAAGTGATAAAGTATTACATTTTACATCAACAGTCAGGACAAGGGCTGATCAAGTCACTGTTTCTCATAGTGTCCATTTCACTTCAACAGGTTTCTTTTTTGGTGCTCAGTTAGTTGTCACCAATCAGGGAAAACATATGATATTTGTCCCTTTGGGACTGGTTTATTTCACTCAGCATGATGTGTTCCAGATTCCTCCATCTTGTTGCAAATGACCAGATTTCATTGTTTTTACTGCTCTATAGTATTCTATAGAATACATGTCCCATAATTTCTTTATCCAGTCTACTGTTGATGGGAATTTGGGTTGATTCCAGGCCTTAGCTATTATGAATTGAGCTGCAATAAACATTAAGGTGCAGACAGCTTTTTGGTTTACCAATTTAATTTCCTTTGGGTAAATTCCAAGAAGTGGGATGGCTGGGTTGTATGGTAAGGTTATATTCAGGTTTCTGAGGAATCTCCAGACTGACTTCCATAGTGGCTTAACCAGTTTGCATTCCCACCAACAGTGGGTTAGTGTCCCTTTTCCCCCACATCATCGCCAGCATCTTTTGTTGGTAAATTTCTGAATGTGAGCCATTCTAACCAGGGTGAGGTGAAACCTCCTTGTGGTTTTGATTTGCAGTTCCCTGATTGCTAGTGATCCTGAACATTTTTTCATGTGTCTGTTGGCCATTTCGATTTCCTTTTTGAAAAATATCTATTGAGGTCCTTGGCCCATCTCTTAAGTGGGTTGTTTGTTTTGTTGTTGTGGAGTTTCTTGATCTCTTTGTAGATTCTGGTTATTAACCCTTTATCTGTTGCATAGTTTGCAAATATTTTTCCCCATTCTGTTGGTTGCCCGTGCCCTCCACATAGGTCCACCATGTCCCATTAGTTCCGGAAGAGTTTCCTCTGCAGTTTTTTCCCTAACTCTTGCCTGAAACTTCAGTATTTCCACTTTTATTAAACTATCTTTTCCCAGACTATCAGTGCGCTCCCTCCCTATTCCACCTTCTTGGAGTCGTCAAAGATTTTATTTGGGAGGTAGAGTTACAGACAGTGAGAGGAAAAGACAGAGAGAAAGGTCTTCCTTATATTTGGTTCACTCCCCAATTGGCCACAACAGCCAGAGCTGCACTGCTCTGAAGTGAGGAGGCAGAAGCTTCTTCCAGGTCTCCCACACGGGTGCAAATTAATGGTAAAACTACTACCCAAACAGTACTCTATATTTTGTGTGTCTTTGTGGGTGCAGTCTGTTGAAATCTTTACTTAATATATACTAAGTTGATCTTCTGTATATAAAGATGGCTCCTGCCATCGGACAATCGCGGTGCGCTGGCCGCAGCGCGCTGTCCGCGGCAGCCATTGGAGGGTGAACCAACGGCAAAGGAAGACCTTTCTCTCTGTATCTCTCACTGTCCACTCTGCCTGTCAAAAAAAAAAAAAAAAACTGTGAATCAATAGTTAAATGTCCTCTTCTCATGTTGACATGTTTCTGCATGTGATAAAACAAAATGTATTTGTTGCTCAGTTTGTTAATTCATATATTATATTGCCTTTTTAAACACTCTATTATCTAAATAGAAAATGTGAATTATATGTAGATGTGTGTATCTGTGGTACATAGGAGGTATTACATATGCATATCATATAGATATGAGAATGAGCTGTAACACTTGTCTTCATAAGAATTTACTTAAATCAAAATTTTGCACCTTGTACAATTCTCAAATGCTTCTTACCCACATTATCTTATAAAATTTTCAAACATAGAAAAGTTGGAAGAATTTGACAGTGAGCAATTCATTTGGACTACCATTTAGATTCCATAACTAACATTTTACTCTCCTTCTTTATCACATAAAGATAGCTATCTATAGATCCCTCTGTCCATTCCTCAACATATCTTGTTTTTGGGATGCTTTTCAGAATAAGTGGCAGACACGAAATCATTTCATCCCTACATAATTCAGCATGTACATATTTAACTAGAGTTTTTTCCTATGATTTTCCCCTTCTTTGGGGTAAAATCTACCTATGAGGAGTCTTCAAAAAATTCATGGAAAGATTGTATTATGAAAAAACTATATATTAATTTCAAATATTTTACATATCAACATACTTGTCTTTTAATTCATTTTTTTCCATGAGCATTTTGAAGTACCCTCATACAATGAACTGCACAAATCTTAGAGGTGTCACTGGAAGAATTCTGATGAATGCATACAGTTGTAACTTGAACCACTATTTTTTTATGAAAAAGATTTATTTCATTTATTTGAGTTACAGAGAGAGAAAGGGAGAGACAGAGAGAGAGGATCTTCCATCTGCTGGTTCACTCCTCAAATGGCTGCAATGGCTAGGGCTGGACCAGAATGAAGCCAGAAGCCAGGAGCTTCTTCTGGGTCTCCCACATGGATGCAGGGGCCCAGGTACTTGGGCCATCTTCCACTGCTTTCCCAGAGACCTTAGTAGGGATCTGGATAGGAAGTGGAACAGCAGGGACTGGAACAGGTGCCCATATAGGATGCCAGCGTTGCAGACAGTGTTTTACCTCATTATGCCACAATGCCAGCCCCCAGACCACTAATAAGATAAAAAACAGTACTGTGGAACCAGAAAGTTCCCTCCACGCCCCTTTCCAGTCACCCTCCACTTCTGCACCCTGAGGCAAACCATTATTCTGATTGTTTCCTATCATGGAATGGTTTTGCCTGTTGTAGGACTTACAACTGTTCTTGAAAATAAAAAGAAATTCTTCTTTTATTATTAACATCATTTCTGGGATGATGAAAGACGTCCCTCAGGGTCCTAAGATAAACAGAGCTATAGATTCTACCAGTGGGGTATCACCCAGGGTAGAGAAGAAGCTTGCCATTGGGTCTGGTTGACAAGAGATAGTTGACGGGCAAGTCATTCCCATGAAACACTTGCCTTTAGGGAATGAAAAAGTGAAAAGCTTTCAGAAGAGAATTTAGTGAGCAATGAAAAACACACAAGTTTGTAGGCGTCTGGCCAAAGGGTTTTTGTCCGCTGAAAGGAGATGCTGCCTGCCTGGCTACAAAAAGGCCCCCAGCTCAGGCAGGGGCAGAGTAAGAACATCCAACTCCAGGAAGGGGTATGAGGGGTAGAGTTCACCCTTGACCACTTCACCTCCGCATTTCTTTTCTCTTTTTCTCCCCCTGTGCTCTTGGTCCTCTTGTTCTTCATTCCCTTGCCATCTGCCCCTGCGACAGCTGTGATCAGTCATTACTCTTGTGCCTGAGGTTCTGCAGTAGCTCCTACAGCCCTCCAGGCACTCTGAGCCTGGGAGTGTTTCTTCCCACACTGACCTACTGGAGAGTGTCAGGGAAACTTCTCCACCCTCCCTGGGGTGGCTGCAGGCTGCAGGGCTGGGGAAGTGAGAGCTGCTAACTGGCTGTGGCTATGAGTCAGCATTTCTCCCCATGGGCTCAGGCCAGGGGAGAGACCCTGGGAGAGGATGTGGAGGAGGCGCTTTCCTTTCCCAGACTGCAGATCAGACATCCCCAGGGACAGGAGGTGGCGGCGGGAGGTGGAGGGAGTGCTGGGAGGGCTATGTATTCATGCACTTGTACACATCACTGAATTTGTTTGTAGTGACTAGTGTCAGATTCTAAAATGTGCTCTCATGAAGGCTTAGTTTTTAAAAAAATTGAAAATGGATTTTATATACATCTCAGGCATTTGACAAAATATGCCTAAGAATAAGAAGGAAAAATGCATACAAACTGGTTAAATTCCATGATCGTGGCTAAAATGTATGATGTGATATTCAAATGCCACTCACTAAGTAGTTAAAAAGTCTTTAAGAGGATTTTCTCCCCTCAACTTTTTGTATTAAGGTTTAAATTTTCAATTTGATGTTTATAAAGAGCTTTATACCTGGTAGGTCTGTGGTAGGTGTTCAGAACACACCTGCGGGTGTTCGGTATTACGTGGTCACAGGAAGTGCAATAAATTACAGAGATCACAAGAGATTATTCTGTATAAGGGATTGAAATTTTCCACTATTTTTAGTCACACAATAGTATGCACTTTTGAATTAAAAAACTCATAACTGATAGGGAGTTTGTTTTGCAAAACTACATGTTAGAAGATGGTGAAATAAATATCTTTCTAAGTTTAGGCTTGACATATGGTGAGTTATGTGGCTTCTCCCCAATTTTGAATAAACACACTTAAAAAGCCCCTCTGGTTTATTTATATTCATGTAGCTTGCTTACCTCACAGAGCTTATTTCAGTAGTCACTTAAAACTAAATCCCTGAATTCTTACATTGTATAGAAATATCCCAGAGACCATTTGTGGTTTGAGCAACGATTTTGTATCAGTTTTTCAGATATGGTAAAATATTCTTGAAGTTGAAGTAATGTATTTTCAAGTATATTGTTGGAATCCAACTTTATAAATATGTTTTGGAGAATATACTGCATATATGACAATGTATGGGGATTTATTAAAGAATTATTTTAAATGGTGATATTACTAATGTGTTTTGGTTTTGATGATAGCATTTATAATTATGCACAGTATCTGTTGAGGACAGTTGACTAATTTAAAAAATGCTTGGCAGACACATGGATTATTGTCCCTTGCTAGCAGTCTGCCACAGATGATTTCTTTTGTCTAGCCTAGATTTCTCTTGTTGAGGTTTAGACTCATTTCCTCCTGCTCTGCCCCTACTGATGACTAAGGCCAGCTGTACTGAAGCCTCTGAACACTGCAGGCGCTCTGAGACAGTCGCTTTTCCAAAGGGGCCAGCTTACCCTAGAGAGCCGGCCTGACACCTATGTCCTTGACTCTTGTGGAGACCATGGATTGCTTTTCCTTGGAACTTGTTGTGGTTCAAACCATACTGCTTCTTTCAATGGCGTGATGTGTGATTCCTGAGGCTTCTGGTGAGAGAGGTGGGTTTCTTTCAGGAATGAGCAGAAAACATTTTTGTCTTTCTCTTGGTACCATGTGCCATGGGGTAGCAGAATATTTCATACACTCCTGTGGATCCGTGGGTGCTCTAGATAGAGCCAAATTTCAACACTTCAATCCTTTGTTGGCATGGTATTAAGACAATATCTGTGGAAATGACTTCTTTTCTCCATTTCAGGATTTTGTTGGTTTAACAGAAGTATATGTATTAAAAGGCCATAGTATAGAAAGTAGCCTGAGAATAGAGTCTATTAAAGTAACTAATAGTTTACACCTACAATAATATAATTAGCTATATTCCAGGCATCAATGTTCTAAAGTGAGACATTGCCCAATTTATTGTAGAGCAATATAATCCTAGGAAACTTCTTTCTCTCTTTCTCTGCAAATCTCCTTGTGATCGGGATGGCGATCAGTCTCAGTAAAATGTTTTCCAGGGGCTGGTGCCATGGCTCACTTGGTTAATCCTTTGCCTGCAGTGCCGGCATCCCATATGGGTGCCAGGTTCTTGTCCCGGTTGCCCCTCTTCCAGGCCAGCTCTCTGCTGTGGCCCAGGAGGGCAGTGGAGGATGGCCCAAGTGCTTGGGCCCTGCACCCGCATGGAAGACCAGGAGGAAGCACCTGGCTCCTGGCTTCAGATCAGCGCAGCGTGCGTGCCGGCTGTAGCAGCCATTTGCGGGGTGAACCAATGGAAGGAAGACCTCTCTCTCTCTGTCTCTCCCTCTCACTGTCTGTAACTCTGCCTCTCAAATAAATAAAAATCTTAAAAAAAAAAAGAATTTAGGATGCTACATGTACAATGCCAGGACCAAGTTATTTTACCACTAACATATTGGAAAAATCTTTTCCTGAATAAATATATATATAATAAATATATATATATATTTAATATATATATATAATAAATATATATATATATTTATTCAAGAAAAGTGGTTGAATTTTGGTAAAAATAAAGAACTTTGTATTGTTTTAATTTGTCCTATTCCAATACTCTCCCTCTTCACCTACATGGTAGCTTTGAAAATCAACAGGCCATAAATCACAGTGCCACTAGAGAAGGCAGAATGGAGTTAGGAGTTCCTTCAAGTCTCCATTCCCAGAGACTTTTCAATATTTGACTTGTCTGATGGTTTTCTGGAAGGCCCCACTTGCAGGAATATCTTTATATTACCCAGCCCAGAGGTCATCCAACTCAAACAGCTTTTTCCTTGGGAGTGTTTGTCAAAAATGAGTTGGAAATGTTGAAATTTTGACTGTTTGAATCTGTAACAGTTGTGACAAGCAGTGGGCTAACCAAAAGTTTCAAAAGGAAAAGTTTGGGGGCTTTGAAAGGCTTCAGCGTATTCCTGGGAATGTCAAATGCCTCATGCATGTGTGGGGTTGTGTGCGTGGCTAAAGGACATACTTAGGAAAGGCCTCTAAGTTCTCTGCTGTGGCTCTAAGTTCTCACTACTGACTAATCGTGAGGCTCTGCACAAGCAGACATTGAATGTTGAAGGAGAGCTGTAAGCCGCCAAGGCTGAGCTTGGAAACCGTGCTCAAACATGTCCATAGAGCCCCTCAGCAAAGACAGGGAAACGTAGCTGATGTCAGGTGTCTAAGTAAGTCTCTATCTAATCATTAGCTGACCACCAAGTTAGCAGAACAGAGATTTCAGTGGCAACACATAACAAAGATACAGATATTACAGAATTAGTTTTAAAAAGTCACTGAACCACCACAACTACCATCATGACTAACAAAAACCAACTACCACAAACCATAAGGAAGGGGGAGAATCTGCATTCCTGAGTTTCCTCATTGCATTAGTTAAAATACTGAGTTTGTAACAGAAAATTATGAGACATGATATAAAGAAAAGTTTATTCCATACACAGGAAAAAAATCAGTCAATAGAAACTATCCCTTAAGAAAGCCCAGATTTTTTATTTCCTGAAAGACTTTGCATCAGTTATTTATTTTAAAAAAATTTTTGACAGGCAGATTTAGACAGAGAGAGAGAGAGAGAGAGAGAGAGAGAGAGAGAGAGAGGTCTTCCTTCCATTGGTTCACCCCCCAAATGGCTACCATGGCCGGCGCTGTGCCAGTCCAAAGCCAGGAGCCAGGTGCTTCCTCCCTGTCTCCATGTGGGTGCAGGGCCCAAGCACTTGGGCCATCCTCCACTGCCCTCCCGGGCCACAGCAGAGAGCTGGACTGGAAGAAGAGCAACCAGGACTAATACCCAGTCCCTCAACGGGGACTAGAACCCCGGGGTGCCAGCGCTGCAGGTAGAGGATTAACCAAGTGAGTCACGGAGCTGGCCCTGAATCAGTTATTTTAATGTATTCAAGGAACTGTGGACATATATGAGAATAACATCTCACCAAGGAGAGTGTATCAAAAAGATAGAAATTATTTAAAAAGCCCCAAATTGAAATTTTTAAATTGAAAAGTACAATAAGAGAAATGAAATATTTGCTAGTGGGCTCAGCAACAAATTTGAATAAGTAGAAGGCAAATTGAGCACAACTGAAGATACATCAGTTGAGATTATCCATTCTGAAAAGCATAATGTAAAATGAGTGATGAAAAATGAACAGCGCTCAGAAAATTGTGGGATGCCTTCAAAAATAACTAACATATCCATGAGGGGGATCTCAGAAGTTTTAGGAGAGGGGAAGAAAGAATATTTACTTATTTATTTTTAAGATCTTATTTGTTTATTTGGGAGGCAGAGTTACAGGCAGAGAGAAGGAGAGACAGAGAGGTCTTCCATCCACTGGTTTACCCGCCAGCTGGCCACAACCGCCTGGAGCTGGGAGCCAGGAGCCACCTGCGGGTTTCCCACACCCGTGCAGGGGTGTCTTCTACTGCTTTCCCAGGCCATTAGCAGAGAGCTGGATCTGAAGTGGAGCAACCGAGACATGAATCGGCACCCATAGGGAATGCCTGTGCTGCAGACTGAAGCCCAGCCCATGCCACAGCACCAAGCCCAAGAAAAATATTTAAAGAAATAACAGCCTAAAACTTCCCAGGTTTGATAAAAATATTGACCTACATATAAAAGTGCAATGAACTCTGAGTAAGACAGATATGTTAAAAAAAAAAAGCCATCCATACCTAGACAGACCATAAATCAAACTGTCAAAAGCCAAAGACAGAGATCTGGAGAGCAACAAGACAGAAATGACTCATCGCCACCTACAAGGGATTTTCAATAAGATCAAAAGATGGTTCTTTGTTAGAAACCATGGATTCTAGAAGACAGTGGGATGACATGTTTAAAGTGCTAAAAGATTGTTGAATAAGAATTATATTTCCTCTTTACTTAATTTATACTAAATTGATCTTCTGTATATAAAGATAATTGAAAATGAATCTTGATGGGAATGGAATGGGAGAGGGAGCAGGAGAGGAGAGGTTTGCAGGGGGGAGGAAGTTATGGGGGGGAGCCATTGTAATCCATAAACTGTATTTTGGAAATTCATATTTATTAAATAAAAGTTAAAAAAGAATTATATTTCCAGCAAAACTGTCCTTCAGAGATGAAAATGAAATCAAGGCGTTCCCAGATTAAGAAAAACTGAGTGACTTTGTTGCTAGCACACCCTCCTGTAAGATATACTGTAGGGTGAAATGAAAGACACTAGACAGCAATTCAAATTTGAATGCATAAGTAAAGTATGTATAAATGTAGTTTTTATTTGTACATTTTTTCCTATCAATTTAAAACACAACTGTATAAAGCAATAATTACAGATCTGGGTTGATGAACATATAATGAATAAAATGTAATTTGTATCTTGGTAACCGCACAAATGGTGGAGGGAGGAAATGGAGTCATATACAATTATAGGAACATAGTTTTCACATACTGCTGACATTGAGTAATATTAAACTGAATCATATTGCTATAAATTAAGGTTCAATTTTAATCTGCAGGACAATCACTAAGGAAATAATTCAAAAAAGGCAAAAGAAATAGCAAAGAATTAAAAATACTGCACTAGAAAATACCTGTTTAGATAAAAACAAAGCAGTAATGGAGAAACAGAGGAACAAAAAGGCATATATATATATATATATATATATATATATATAAACACATAACATTTTAATTGGCATTTCTCCAAAGAAGTGTTGAAATGATAACTCATGAAAAGATGCTGAACATCACTAGATTTTGATAAAATACAAATCAGAAGTACAGTGTGATGCCACTTAATGCCAACTAGGATGGTTAGAATAAAAAAAAACAGACAATAACAAGTGTGAGAAGGAAGTATGAGTTAAAACTCTCCCACATTGGTGGTGGGAATGTAAATGTTGCAACTATTATAGAAAACAGTTTGGTAGTTCCTCAAAAATTAGAATGTAGAATTGCTAAATGACTCAGCAGTTTTGTCTAAACCCAAGATAACTGAAAATATATGTCCACACAAAATCTTGTACACAAACGCTCATAATAGCATTATTTATTATAGCCAAAATACGGAGGTACCCTAAATGCCTATTGACTGATAAGCACAACATTGCACATCTATATAATGGAATATTTTGCAGCCATAAAAGCAATTATGTAGTGATACAAATTGCAACATGAGTGAACCTAGATATATTAGGTTAAATGCAAAAAGTCAGACACAAAAGGCCACATATTGTGTGATTCCTTTTATCTGAAATGTTTAGAATAGGCAAATCTGTAGAGAGAAAGTAGATTAATGGCTGATGGGCTGGAGGCTGTGGGAATGCAGAATGACTGCTAATCAATACCAGATTTCTTTTTGGGGTGATGAAAGTATTCCTAATTACACAGTAGTGACAGTTGTACAGCTTTGTGAATGTGCTTAAAAAACCACTGAATTATATACTTTAATGGTGAATTTTATGATGTGTGAATTATATCTCAATTTTTAGGAAAACAGTTGAGTGACAGTATACAAAATACTTGCTCAGTAATTGTTAAAATTGTCAAGGTCATTAAAAATAAGGAAATTCTGAGAAGCTGTCACAACCAAGAACAGCCTAAGGAAACCTGGTTACAAAATGAAACATGGGATTCTAAATGGGCCTCTGGGCTAGAAAAGGACATTAGGGAAACACAAAGGGAATATGAGTCACATATGTAGCATTCAATATGAGTTAATAGTAGTGACAAGTATGGATGGGCGTTTGACCAGTGTTTGAGATACTACTTTGGGTGCCCATATCCCATATCAGAGTGCCTGGGTTCAATTCCTGCCTCTGGTTCCCGTTCCCATTCACATCCTGGAAGGCAGCAGATGATGGCTCGTATGATGACAAAGTACTTGAGTCTTTGTCACCCATGTGGGAGACCCAGATTGAGTTTCTGGATCCTGGCCCCGCTGTTGTTTGCATTTGGGGGTGTAAACCAGCAGATGAGAGAGTTCTTTTTCTTATCTCTCTGCTTTGATACATAAAATTTTTTTTAAATGTGACAAATCACACAAATATAAGATGTCAATAATGAGAAACTGGGTGTCATGTTTATGAAAACTCTATGCTGTCACTGCAATAATTTAAAAGCATATTAAATAAAAAAGTTTCTTAAGAAAGTAAATGACAGGGAACATTGTAAGTAAATAATCTATTGGATTATTAGACACTGATTGTTTCAGACACTTGAAATCTTGAGGCTCCTTCTAGCTTTAGCACTCTGATTTCTTGTACTGAGGGGCTGGCTGCATTTTGGGCTAGAAGTTTCACTTGTCAGCTTCTCAAGCAGACCTGGGTTGGGCGTGGAGTGCAGGGTGAAAGGAAGCACTTGGGGGAAGAGGCCTCTCCCCGGCAGTAAGCCCTGGCCCCTCAGCTCAGATCCTGCCCCTCTCCAACATGTGTGCAACATCATCAGTTGTTGTTTTGAACTTCTGTTATTTCGTGTGAAGGTGATGCATTCCGCTTGTGGCAATTATGTACCAAGTGCCTATTAGGTCAGGCATCTGGAAGAGAACAAGGGGAACCCAGGCACAAAACCACATATTCAATGGCAAATTACACACGTAATTGCTTACAATTGTGACAGTGAGAATAGTGAAGAGCAGGGGGCTTCAGGAGTGTAGAACAGGGTCTCTCCTGGGCTGGCAGTTGGAGGAGGTTTTTGTAAGCAGAGAGGAAGGACAAATGGAATGACAGGGGTGGGGGACTGGGTGTTTTTGGCAGAGGAAACAGCAAGGGGAAGTCACCTGTGTGAAGGGGAAAAGGATTCTGGAGGAGGCGTGGGAGCAGGTGCTGGTGTGGGTGGTTCAGGGGAAAACTGGTGTGAGATTAAGCTGAGAAGCGGGAAGGGACCGTTAGGAAGTTACTGGAAGCTGTTAAGCCTGGGGGTGTCTCGGTCAGATATATATTTAAAGCAAGTACAGGGTACAGAATTGATCAGAGGAGCAGTTGGTGTTGGGAGACACAAGGTGATGGGGATTCAAACAGGCTAATGGTGATGAAGTGAAGTTGAATTAGTTGAGAAAAACATCAGGAGGTGGAATCAAAAAAGTGTAGAGGCTAAATAACATAATTTTTAGATACAAATAACATAAATGCACAGGTAGTTGCACTGAAGGAAAAAAATCAACACAAAATATTTGTTAAAAAACAAAGGACAAAACAACTAACCAGCCAACTGATCAAGCAGATAATCCAAGATTAAATTCAAACCAAGCCCCTAGGTCTGAAAAAAAATGGCGGGAGAAAACAATGAAATCCCTGGTATTTTAAAAGAGCACAATGATTTCCTCAGTGTAGCCACTGCAGTTCATTTTTAAAAAGTTGCTCTTTCTCAAATTATGGAAGATGTGTCACGTAAGATTTGTGCTTGTTTTGCTGTTTGCCAGAAGTTGGAGCGTGGTGGTGTCTTATGAAGTCAGGCTAAAGAGAGCACCAATTTGAAAGGAATGCTTTGAGGCAGGGCTGGCTCAGTTGCCGGTGCCCAGTGAGATTCAGTACGCAGTCCCAGCGAGGGTGCTCCGTGACAACTCAGGATGGAGGCAGGGTCAGCTTCGACTCCACAAACGGGTCACACCCCAGCGTCTACAATACACACAGCTGCTGCAGCCTGGCTGCAGTACAAAGGTGTCTCAGCAGAAGCATTTTGGCCGTCTGAAATACAGCCCTTGCGCAGTTCTTAGACTATATTTTACAAGTTCATTTTCTAACACACAGGCACGCTTTTATGGCATCTGAAGCATTTTGCTGAATGACTTGGTAGTGCACTGCTGACCAGACAGCACATTTCCAGATTTAGATTATAAGAGAAAAACAGCAAGTGGTAAGTTCAGCTGCAGGTCATTGGATACTTACACTGCAGTTCCCGAACAGGGCTACTTTATCCCATAGGGACCGATCCTGTGAAGCGTATTCAACCGAGATGGCCCTAGGTGTTTGCTTTTATGGCTGTTAGCCACATTCACACTGGGAATGTGCTGTTATCACATTGTAAACATTATTCTTAATATCAGAAAGAAAATTGGGGGAAGTGTCAGGAATTGGCATGCGAGAACGGTGGTAGAATTACCAATGGATGGGCTTGTTATTTTCAGAGCATTTACAAGCTGCAGGAGGTAGGTGCAGCTTGTAAAACAAAGATGGCCAGAGACATTTACCAATGTTTATTGATTTTATTTCAAACTCTGTGTCATTTAATGTAGGTCCTTGGTGATGTTGGGATAATTTGGAGGGGATCGAATGATGTTTCCTGACAAACAGCTTTCTGAAAGAATGAGAGTTCATCCATAATTTCTTGGGGCTCAAAGGCTTTCATACTTTCTCAAATCATGATCACATTTAAAAAAAAAGACTTATTTATTTATTTGAAAGACAAAGTTACAGAGAGACAGAGGCAGAGAGGGAGAGAGAGATCGTCCATTAGCTAGTTCATTCCCCAAATGGCTGCAATGACTGGAGCTGGGCCGATCTGAAGTCGGGAGCCTGGAGCTTCTTTCCACGTGGGTGCAGGGGCCCAAGGACTTGTAACATATTCCACTGCTTTCCTAGGCACATTAGCAGAGAGCTGGATCGGAAGTGGAGCAGCTGGGACTGGAACCAGTACCCATATGGGATGCTGGCACTGCAGGTGGTGGCTTAACCCACTGTGCCACAGTGCCAGCCTCCATGATCAGATTTGATACATAAAGTTTTTGTTAGGTTTGTTCCATTTTATTTTTAACAGGAGGGAGGATTAAAAATTGTAGTATTAAATAAAAGGAATCTTATGTTTTAAAAGGTTTATTTGAGAAGCAGAGAGAGAGAGAGAGAGAGAGAGAGAGAGAGAGAAAAGAGAGAAGAGAGCTCTTATCTGCTGGTTCACTTCTCAAATGCCCATAGTGTCTGGGGCTAGACTGGGTTGAAGCTGGGAAATCGGAAATCAATCCAGATCTTCCATGTGGGTGACAGGGACTCAATTACTTGAACCATTACCACTTCTTCTCAGGGTCTGTATTAGCAGGAAGCTGGATTCAAGAGCTAGAGCTGGGTACTGTGATGTGGGATGCAGACATCTTATCTGGCATCTTAACCACTAGGCTAAATGCCTGGCCCTGAAATCTTCATTTATCCTAATAAGAACAAACATTTTGAAATATTTGTACTAGAGATGCCCATTATTGCTTGTGTGGTACATTCTTGTTATCTTTAGTAATTATGTTTGTGTGACACAACCCCACCCCCACCTTTGCCTTCCTTCCATACCTTTCTTACCTACTAACCTTGGTGGTTTTGAGTTTACATCCAGGGATGTCTCTAGCCTAGACTGACCAGGTACCAGGACCTTTGTGCACTGGCCCATGAAGATATAATGAGCCTTAAAGAATCAGAAGTTAGGCAACTGAAACCTAGGCCAGCTGCCTAGAAAGGTCATGCGTGGACTGAGAGCCGGGGCTGCCATTTTGGTCAGGTACAAGCTTGTACTACAAGGACGCCAGTTATTAAAGGGTAAAGAGTGAAATTCACTCGTGGAGAGATATATGATTAAAGAGAAAAAGGAAGGAGAGAGTAACTACTTGGGCTGTTGATCATTTCTGAGCCCAGTCTTGCCAACTTATCTTTAAATAAATCTAATATTTTCCTTGAGGGACTTAAATGAAACTCAGGCTTTATATCCAAGGAGAAATCATCCCTTTCAGTGACATCTTCCCATGTGACAGGAGAAATGATTAAAACTGGAAGGAGGGACAAATCCAATGAGGGAATCAAGTTTAACTATGAAATCTGTTTTTAAATCATGGTGGAGGTTTAAATATTGCTACTGGCTGCTTTGGGTCAACCAGAATTCCACTTCCACTTATCCAAGGCATACCTGACCATGTAAGAGTTTTATCTCACCTTGGATGATAGTTCCTTAAAATAAAAGACTCTGTAACCATTCTGGCTATCATAAAACAAAACAACACTACATAAAACCTACCTGCGTCCTCTGCGGTTAGATTGAGAAGGGGGGGGGGAGGTTGTGAAAGCAAGCGGAGGCTGTGACCATGTGTCTGATGACTAAGATGGAACCCATGTAGGAGTTGAGTCAGTAATAACATGCCTCTCGCTGCAGCTCAAGTTGCCTGCAAACCCCCACGCTTTTTAGCAAATATTATTTTGAATGTCAGAGTGCACAGAGCTGTTCTCTAGGGTTGGGCTAAATTTGACTCTGTGGGAGAATAAACCTAGAATTCCAAATGTGGTGATCCCAACAGAGTATGTGATGCAAGACCAATTTTCCACTTGTGCCGGATGGGTTTGTTCAAATCTCACACAGAAATGAGCGATGCCAGACGGGGTGTTGACTTGCCCCAAACATAAGGTAGTAATTTAGGTTTTATTTTAAATAGGCATTAGAGTCTGGGTAATCCAAAATTTTAATTTAGGAAGGAGCCCAAAAGAATGGCAGAAGACAGGAGCTAGGCAGCCCTTTGATGAAGGGTAGGGAGTGGAGAGATGAAGCCTCCCTTGCTTCCCAGGAGACCCGGAGGAACGACTTTATAATAAATCAAAGGCAGCTCTGAGCCTGTGTCTTAAAGTGGTTCTGTTCTAAAGGCTTAGGGAAGATTCTGTGTGTTAGCATTTGAAGTAGTCGTTTCTTGAACATGCAGATGATAAACTTTCATGATAAAAGCATTGTAAGCTGACTGTCGTGTTTTAAACAGGGTCTCAGTTTCAGCAGTGACCTAATCAATGTGGCCCAGGAGAAGCGGGGGCCACAGAGAGTAGCTTGGAAGAAATAGGTCAGACAAATTTCTCCCAGCTTCTCTCAGGCAGATACAATGGGACGTGGTGTCCCTTATGCGAAGTCCAGTGGTTGAATGAAGAGTTCTGTTCTGACATGCGCCTCTGAGCAACTTATCTTTGGTTCAGGTTGATGCTTGTGATGCTGCGTTCTTCTCTGGGTTGGAGGAGGAGGAACAGTGTATTCATTTGACAACTATTTATTGTATTCATCAAGTACCTACCATATGCCAGATACTGTGTAAATGGCTGAGAATGCAGCTGTGAATAAAGCAAAGTCTTTGTCCTCATGGAGCTTACTTTCTAGTAGGGAAAAACTTGAATACTGATCCTGGCTCCATCACTTGTTAGCTTGGCAAGTTTCTTAACCCCAGAGCAGTTAAACCTGCTGGTTTCCGTATCTGTACAATGGGACAAAAAAAGTATTCTTACCATGGTCAGGTTGTTGTGAATTTTAAATAGAATCAATAGGCCGGAGCCGTGGCTCAACAGGCTAATCCTCCGCCTTGAGGCACCGGCACACCGGGTTCTAGTCCCGGTCGGGGCACCGGATTCTGTCCCGGTTGCCCCTCTTCCAGGCCAGCCCTCTGCTGTGGCCCGGGAGTGCAGTGGAGGATGGCCCAGGTGCTTGGGCTCTGCACCCCATGGGAGACCAGGAAAAGCACCTGGCACCTGGCTCCTGCCATCGGATGAGCGTGGTGCACCGGCCGCAGGGCGCCGACCGTGGCGGCCATTGGAGGGTGAACCAACGGCAAAAGGAAGACCTTTCTCTCTGTCTCTCTCTCTCACTGTCCACTCTGCCTGTCAAAAAAAAATAAATAAATAAAAAATAAAAAAAAATAGAATCAATACATGTAAAGAAGTTATAACTATGATGCTTAATAGTAATTCATTTTTTAAAAAATATTTATTTATTTATTTGAAAATCAGAGTTACACAGAGATGGGAGTCCCTAGTTGGCTGTAATGGCTGGAGCTTGGCTGATCTGAAGCCAGGAGCCAGGAGCTTCTTCTGGGTCTCCCATGTGGGTGCAGGGGCCTAAGAACTTGGGCCATCTTCTACTGCTTTCCTATGCCATAGCAGAGAGCTGGATTGGAAGTGGAGCATCCGGGACTCGAACCAGTGCCCATCTGGGATACCAGCACAGCAGGTAGCGGTTTTACCCACTACGCAACAGTGCCGGCCCCAGGACTATTCTAAATTACATATCAAAGTAAGGCAATGAGCTTTAGATGTTGTCCAAAACAGAGTGGAATGATGAAAACATTCAAGCTTCTTATTAGTCTGGAGCAAGTGTTTGTGAGGCCTTCTGCTGACTGTGACTATAAGGTGTGGAGTTCAAAACTTATGACAAGCCAAGAGGCTTAGAAACCCTCATTAAGCAAACAATAATACCCTCTGAAACAGAAACCTAAGTGGAAATGTGGTCTAGATACTAATTGGCTGTTCTTCCCCTAGGACTTTAGCTTTCACATTTACTGTCTTAGGCTGACAGGTCCTGCTTGGAATTGGTAGATAGAATTAAAAGTTTGGGTCTTTTTAGGGGAAGAAATATTATTCTTGTCTCAGTGGAAGTTTAGTTATGTGGATTTGCTGGCGAAACACAGGGATTCTGACATGGGCGACACACATTGCTGTGGGAGAGTGATTTGATAACTCAAATTATATGAAATTGCGAATTCTGTGATTTCAAATTCTGGCATTGTATTAACTTTAATCATGTAACTGGAGTTATCCCATAATTCCACTATCTCTCAGCTCAAGAAAATTTTTTTTAATCTGCAAAACAAAGGAAATTGAAAGAGTAACCTTTGGTTGAAGTGGTAGGACTCTAGGAACCAGGCTTCCACGAACTGATGCCCATGTGGCTAAGATACCCCAAATTATGTAGCAGGTACCAAAGCACCTGCATTTCACTTAACCATGACACAGAGACATACCCAGGTTAGCTGCTAATGGGCAATGTCAATTCTGTTATGTCTATAGACTTGAGACTCTTTAAATGGAAAGTCATTTGTTCATTCCAGATGCTTCTAGTTTTTATGGTCTGCTCCTTTGAAATTTCCAAATATGGTTCTGAAGAAAATGGGTACATATTCCTTCTTTTTGGAGCAAAGGTTTTTTTGGAACAAGCACTGTGTTACTGATGAAAATGTTATATTGGGTCTCATGGCAATTCATTTATTGCTTTCTTGACCCCGTGTCATCCAGGGAGTGTCAAAAACCACATGGTGCTTCTGAGCCCTACAATTTTTGCATTTAGGTCTCTGATTTAGCTGACAGATGTTAAAACACAGACACAGCCAGATACCTCCCCAGTGACAGCACAGATGTAAAAACTGAAAAACGAAGTTATTCCAGCTCAAGAGAGGGATTACACTGATGTTCAAAATTTCCTCTACTGATAGCCTTAACTTTTTTTTCCCTAGTAGCCTAATGTGGCTTAGGTTAGAGGAAACTGAGTCTCTTTCTTTCTGGTTGATTCATTCTCCCATCCTTGCTCTTAAGAAAATGTGCAAATCTGAGGCTTAGGAGATAATGGTACTAGTAGCAATAAAATGGACTTAAGTTTCTTTTATGGCTAGCGGGGTTCTGACAGAGCAACTTTTAGCCTTGAAGAGTTAAAAAAAAAGATCTGGAGGGAACTTTTGTTGGTGCTCACCTGGTCATTTTATGGATTAGGAAATCTGAGGCCCACAGTGAGTTTCTCTGGATCATAGATGGGCGTAGCAGAGGCAGCACTAGGACCTTGTCTCTTAACTCCCAAATGAATCTTCCCCTTGGGACCTGCCCTCTCTGCAGCTGCCTCATGCTCCTGAGGTCTCCCCTTGAGACTGGTGTTGGGGACAGGGACTCAGAGTCGAGGAGGTGGCAGGGCCTCCAGCTCTCGCTTGACTTGGGCGGGCCTCTTCTCAGCCCACTTCCTTTTGGGAAGTGCTTGCCACAAACACAGTTAGATTTGTGGGCTTTCAGAGATAGTATAAGCCTTTGCTTTGATAAATGAAGAAACTAAGGCTCAAAAAAGGGGCCATGCCTTGTTCAACCTTCTGCAGCTAGTCAGGAAATCAATGCACAAATATTTATGGAGCACTCAGGAAACGCGAGGTCCATGGAAGCTGCCAGGGGATTGGATTGAAAATAAGACAGAAGTGTCCATGTGCTCTGCTCTGTGTGTGTGTGTGTGTGTGTGTGTGTGTGTGTCTTTTGTGCCTGAATGATGGTGGAGACTCAAGCCTGGGAAAGGCTGCTTTGAGGTGATATGTCTTCTTTCCCTGTTAGATACTTGGGTTATGTTAAAAGAAAAAAATTGAGGTAGGTGTTTCGTACAGTGGTTAAGATGCCACTTAGGATGCTTGCATCCCAAATTGGAGTCCCTGGTTCTGATCCTGGCTCCTTTGTTTCTGATCAAACTTCCTGTAAATGCATACCCTGGAAGGCAGCAGATGATGGCTTGGGTACTTGCGTTCTTGCCACCCACGTGGGAAACAGATTGAGTTTCTGGCTTCTGACTTTGGCCTGGTGCAGCCCTCACTGGTGTGGGCATTTGGGGAGTGAATCAGTGGATAGAAAGACTTTGTATTTCTGTCTCTCTGCTTTTCAAATAAAATGACAATAAATAAATTTTTAAAAAAGAGAAAGAATTCTCTTTCATATAAGGCTGTGCTGGTGCTTTTCAGACCCTTTCTGTCTTTATTCTTTACCATAGTGAAGAGTCTGCTCAAATTTTGGCCTCATAGAAACTGACGACGTAGAGGTGGGTTGTTCTTAGGACTCCCTTGAGGGATAGCCACTGCCTCTCTGGCTTCTGATTGCCTCTAGGGAGAAAGCTCAGAGTCCATTCTTGGATTTGTGACGTTTGCCTGTTGCCTGCCTCACCATCACATATCCACACTTCCTGACTCACAGACCTCTTTCCCCAAGTTCTGTCTCTCAACCTTGGGAGCCCTTTCCAGATGACAGCTGTGTTTCTTGCTCTGAGGGAATGACCAGTCGTTTTCCTGCCTGCTCCTGGAGCCCTTCTGCTCAAAGCCCTGGTCTCTTCCTGATCAGCCCTATCCACTCCTTCAGCAGCCCCTGTGCCCTTGTGTACCAGCTGCAACTAGTTTTGTGTTTGTTTATGTATTTAAAACAATTTGCGTTCCTGTCTCTTTTCATTATGTGTGTCTTGTCTTCTCCTCTGGATTACAAGTGTCATGAGAAAGGGGGCCAGGGATCTTGTTTCCTGAAGGGCTCAGATTGACCGGAACACTGTTGAGTGGCCTGATCCTGCTATTTAAGGGCAGATGGGAGACAGGGAGGGAGGACTTGAGCCCAGGGTCCAGGGGTCCAGAGCAGTTGTTTGAGGCAGGACACGGGGCTGTGTCACTGTTGTGCTGTGTGACTTTAGGTGACTATCACTGCGGGTGTGAGCAGCATCCCATCACCTCAGGGTGTCGTGCTGTGATGTATGTGAGGCTTCTCCCAAGCATTGAAAGTATTAAGGCTATGTCAAGAGGTCTCATCCTCCGACCCTGCCATGTGTGTGCAGGGCCAGGAAATGTCAGACTTTTTGCAGTTGGATCTGGATCCTGAACCACCAGGTCTCAATGCTGGGCCTCACCAAAGGGTGCGAGACAATGCTAGGTGACCCAGAGGACACAGGAAACATGGCTGTGGACACCAGTGACACAGGAGGCCCTCACAGAAGAAAACAATGTTTTGAAAGAGTTTTAATATTTGATATATGTGTTTATATATAATGACTGATGCACACATGCATGTCAGTGTGTGTGTGCATATGTGTACATGTATGTACAGAAAAGCAGCAATGTTGATATACATCCCAGGGAAAACCAAAGTGTGGTAGAATTTCATTATACTTATTTTAGGGTCTCAAGCCTAAAATTGTTTGCAACTTTAATTACAAATGGAGAGTGGGCATAACAATGTTTTCCAAACTGAGGGCCTTTGAAGCCACTAAATCATTAATATGGTAACCTTCCCTCCAGCCTAGAGTGCCACCCACTCTGATCTATCTGCACCTTCTCATTATTTTCCTTGTTGGTGAAGACACATTAATGTCTGAGTTCTGGGGCACTCTGACAGTGTGCAACTGTGCACACTGTACAGTTCACACTCAAGAAAGGGTGATACTGGACTCAAGTAGCCCCGGGAAGGACATGAAGCCCTGGATGGGGCTGGTGTGAAGCTGTCCTCAAGTTATACTTATTGTGTTATTTGCCAACAGTAGAGTAAATTGCAACTGCTTTCAGTGAGCATTTAAAAGGCCAAAGGCAGCAATCCATTCTGGATGTTTACCTGAAAGAATTGAAAGCGAGATCTTAAAAAGATATTCCTATCAGCATTATTTACATTAGCCTAGAATTGGGAGCAACTCTAATGTCCATTGATAGGTGAATGGCTAAGCAAATCATGGTATAGACATATGGAATATTCTTCAGCCTTAAAAAGGGAAGGAATTCTGACACATGCTACAACATAGATGAACCTTGAAGATATTAGGCTAAGTGAACAAGTCAGACTTAAAAAGACAATACTGTATAATTCCAATTGTGTGAGGTTCCTATAGAAGTCAAATTCATATAGACGAGTAGAAAGGCGAATTCCTGAAGCCTGAGGGAAGACGGAATGATGGGTTATGGTTTAGTGGTGGGTAAAGAGTTTCAGCTTTGCAAGATCTGGAGATCTGGTTGCACCACAGTGTATATGTACTTAACCTTACTGAATCATACACTTAAAAATGGTTAGTATGGTAAATGTCATGTTACATGCATCTTGCCACAATTAAAACAAGCAAGCAAACCCTATTGCTCAGGCTGTACCACAGACAAATTAAAGCAGAATTTCTATGGGTAAGTATTAGGTATCTATAAGTTTCTAATCGCTATGATTAAGTGAATGTAGAGAATCAGTGGACTGGGGGCAGGTAATCTAGTCTTAAAGTGGCTGCTATAATCTGAGGTGATAGGCAAATATTAGAGTCACAGGAAGTAAGACAAAGTGGACTGTTTGAAGGAAGAAAATGCAGAAGGAAAAATAAAAACACTGCATTTTGGTAGATTAGATATATGGAAGAGGACAAAGATAAAAGAGGATCCCAAGGTTCTAGACTAAATTATGGCCTTGTGGAAAAACCAGGCATTTATGGGGAGGTGTTTCAGGAGTCTTCATTTGATTTGGTGGATATAAACTCAGGTAGAAATTTCTTAGAGGTAGCTGGGAATTTTTGCATTCAGAATTATTCAGTCATTTCCCCCATAGAAGTCCAAGTTCTATTGTACATTAAAAATGCACTTTAAAAAACATTGTTCATTCATTTATTTTAAAAATATTTGGTTGTATACAGTCAAGATGTGCAACATAAGGATTTGAGATCTGTGTACACACATGCACACACACATTGTATTATGATGACCAAAATCAAATTAATGAACACATTCATCACCTCCTACGCTGTATACTAGACTACCTCCCACCCCCCACCCCCCAGAACTTGAACTTCTTCATGTAATAACTTAAAGGTTGTACTCTTGGATCCACATCTCCCATTATTCCCACTCTCTAGCCCTGGCAAACACTCTGTTTCTATAAGTTTAAAATACAGCCATACAAGAGGCCTTTAAAAAATTCAGGGAAAATGTGTATTATGAAAAAACTATCTACAGATTAAAATTTTTTTTGCACCGAGGCTGGCGCCGTGGCTCACTTGGCTAATCCTCTGACTGCGGGGCTGGCACCCCGGTTCTAGTCCCGATTGGGGTGCCAGATTCTGTCCCGGTTGCTCCTCTTCCAGTCCAGCTCTCCACTGTGGCCCAGGAAGGCAGTGGAGGATGTCCCAAGTGCTTGGGCCCTGCACCCGCATGGAAAACCATGAGGAAGCACCTGGCTCCTGGCTTTGGGTCGGCGCAGCGTGCCGGCTGTAGTAACCGTTTGGGGAGTGAACCAACAGAACAAATTTTTTGCACCAAAAATAAACTTGTCCTTCAACTCTATTTTGCATGAACTTTACGAAGTACCCTCGTGTGTGTGTGTGTGTGTGTGTATGTGTGTGTGTGTATGTGTGTCTGAATATATCACATTTTCTTTATCCATTTTTTCTGTTGATGGATGCCTAGGTTGTTTCTATATATTAGCTATTGTGTGTGTGTGTGTGTTTTTAAAAGATTTATTTATTTATTTGAAAGGCAGAGTGGCAGAGAGAGAAAGAGATCTTCTATCTTCTGGTTCACTCCCCAAATAGCTGCAATGGCTGGGGCTGGGCCAGGTCAAAGCCTAGAGCCTGGAACTCCATTCAGATCTCCCATATTGAATAGCAGGAGCCCAAGCAGTTGGCCATCATATGCTGTTCTCCCAGACGTATTGGCAGGGAGCTAGATCAGAAGCAGAGAAGCTTTGACTTGAACTGGCACTCTGATTATGGGATACTGATGTCACAAGCAGTGATTTAACTTCTTGTGCCACAACTCCAGCCCCTATTGTAAATAATTCTGCAGTGAACCTGGGGGTGCAGGTATTTCTTTAAGATACCGATTTTGTTTCCTCTGAATATTTTTTTATCCAAAAAATGAAAAGGCTAAAGGGAGAAAAAATTGCCCAATGGGCACTGTATCTTCAGGAGCAATGATTTTCAGAATTCCTTTTGGCAAAACCATCAAGGTTGGAGAATTCATTTGTGTCAGTGTTTCCCCTGTTGTCTCATTGCTACCTCCAAATGTTCCGCCAGCCTCTTCTTTCTCAGGACTCCATTTAAATCAGGTTGCCTTGTTCCTTTCCTCTTTTTGGAAAGCCTGTAGCAGAAAACTCACACTAAGGCAATTAAACTTCCCACATGATTTCTTCTAAAAGCATTTAAAAAAATGGAATGTAGAGAGCAATATTTAGTATGAAAGAATTACTTGAATGATGATGTTTCAGGAAGGATAGGATTTAGCTTAGCTTGCTAACCTCAGTTCTCTGGAAAGTACCGCTGTGAATAGTCCTGCTTAGATGTTCACACCTGGGCTGGTGAATGGGGGATTCAGTGACTCATACATGAGCCCTGCGAGGCAGATGGGCGCTCAGAGATTACTGCATCACATATGTGAATTGACAATGGGGGAAAAATCCATGTGTCTCCATCCTGTCACTGACCATGTTTTCTGAGCAAAGCTGAGCCACGTCTCCTGCTTCACCTTGCAGTATGCAGTAGGCCAAGGATTCAAGGAAGGCCTCAGAAACTTTCCCCAAAATGGACGTTTAGATGCCTTCATCAACATGCCCACAATTGCATGCTATGACTTCTAGCCCTTGCCATGTTTATTTTGGATGATTTAAGCAGGAAATCTCAGGCTACTCCTGGAAATGAGGCTAAGAAGAAAGAATCAGAAAAAGCTCCTGAAAAAGGCATGAATAGTTTTTGAACTTTCATGTGTCTTTCCAGTTCAGCATCTGGTACATGTAGGGATTGAGCAGACACTTGTTGAATGAATGGAGGCATAGTAGAAATAGCTTCTGGGTGATTAATTTTATGGTTGATGGTTTGTTTTACTGACTGTGTGGGTGGCGTGTTGAAGGAGAACTCAGAAGACCTGTCCCAGTTTTGTCACATGTTAGTTCTGTGACACTGGTCCCACACTTAGACTTCTCTGGAGTTGATTTCCCACTTGTGAAATGGGGACAGTAGAGCTGTCCTTCTCAGGCACGTGCTTGTTGTTTGTGTGAAATGAGTTCATGGCTGTGAAAGCGCCTGCAAACTGTAAGGTGCTCTATAGATGTTTTGTACAATCATTTTGAAAGCACCTGGCTTTGAAGAGGATTATGTGAATTAATGTGTAGTACTGATCAAGACATGTATCTCGTTAATTAAAAACTGAAAGTAAAACTCATCCACTTACAATGTGAAAATAAACTCAGCCATTGAAGAAGCACTAATTTCAAGAAGGAAATTACAGCAATTACAACAAAACTGAGATATGAAAATGTTCACCTCTGACACCTCTGACCTCCTCCAGAAGTCTAGCAATTTATAGTTCTCCCTAAGAAGTTTGTCTCGGGGCTAACTAACATCCTTCGGCAGCTGTGAACCACCGTGGCGTATTTGCCAGGTGCCAGGAGCTGTTAGGCACTAGGAGGGGTTGCGTTTCCACTGTTATTCTTTTTTTTTTTTTTTTTTGACAGGCAGAGTGGACAGTGAGAGAGAGAGACAGAGAGAAAGGTCTTCCTTTGCCGTTGGTTCACCCTCCAATGGCCGCCACGGTCGGCGCGCTGCGGCCGGCGCACCGCGCTCATCCGATGGCAGGAGCCAGGGGCTAGGTGCTTTTCCTGGTCTCCCCATGGGGTGCAGGGCCCAAGCACCTGGGCCATCCTCCACTGCACTCCTGGGCCACAGCAGAGGGCCGGCCTGGAAGAGGGGCAACTGGGACAGAATCCGGTGCCCCGACCGGGACTAGAACCCGGTGTGCCGGCGCCGCAAGGCGGAGGATTAGCCTGTTGAGCCACGGCGCCGGCCTCCACTGTTATTCTTAACTCAGTTATTGGTTCCTTTGTCCAGTGCCTGCGAGTCTTTCCAGTTTGTGTGTGTGTGTTACTCAACATAAATTTCATTAGTTCAACAAAGAATTGTATACACTTATATAATAAAGGCGTTGTGGGGGATGTGTTAACAACACTAATGTGTAGAGTCATCAGGAACTGTGTATACATTTTCCTCTTTGAATCCTGGCCTTAATAGCTATTTGAACTTACACTTAGTGTTAGCTAGGTGCATAAAGTTTTAGTTACTGCATTTGCTTCAAAATACATATCACTTGGTGATGGCACAGACAGCTGAGCTGACCTCTTGTTTGGTAAAATCAATTATGGTTAAACATTTTGTAGTGGCATATAAAGTTTGATTTCTCTTTGGTATGTTAAATAATTTGTTTAAATGTTGACTATGAGTTTGGTAAAAGATACAAAACACTTTACAGTTTTTGATTATGTAAATCTCCCCCTAAATATGGCTCAAGCTTTATCCATCATAATGAGAGCTAGAAAGGGCAAAGGATCACTTCTTTTTTAAAAACAATATGTCCTTGTGCAGTAATTTTCTTTATTGCTGTTGACAGGTGTTATAATCTGGGCAAAGGTAGTGATAAAATGCAGAGACATTTCAAGAAAGAGTGAGTAAACATACTTGCAGTGATCTTCATATACTATAAACAGCTTCTGCTGATATACTAAAAAAACTAAATAGGAAAATCTTACTCATCTCGGTAGAAAAACAGGGTAGAGATTACCACTCGGGGACTTCATGATATTTTGTCTGTGTGCAGTTTGTCAAAAGGCAATTTATCTAAAGCTGGAAAAGGATATGGTTTGGCTGACGAAACTGTGGAGTGATACAAGTGATACGTGACGATAAAAATGCTTAGGGGAATTTTCGGGGCGCTGAAGTCAAGTGTACAGTACTGTGTGGGTGTAAAGAACAGACTTCTTTCTCTGTCCCCCATCCCTTTTTGCCTGATTTTCAAAACTGTGAAAGTTGCTGACATTTTAAATCATGTACTGGACCGTTAAGTCACACTTTATGTGGTCATTTGTAAATATGCCTGGTAGTGGAGTGTAAACTTCTTTGTGCACTCTCTGACATGCTTCTCTGCTGTGTGCCTTTCTTCTTTTAAAATTGTACCGAGCACATTTTTTATTTTTTTAAACCCAGAGCTTTTTAATAGGAGAAAAATTTGGGTGAAAACTGGGGAACTGATTTGTTTTCATAGGTATTGCTTGAAGGATGACTTGAAGGATAATTCAAAGCAAGTTTCCCAATCCTCAACAAAAATTCCCTTTTTAAAAGAACCTTCTGTTTATTTATTTTTAATTTTATTTGAAAGTCAGATAGATTGGCAGGCAGACAGACAGAGATATCTTCCATCTACTGCTCACTCCCCAAATGCCCACAAAAGCCAAGGCTGGGCCAAGCTGAAGCTAGAAGCCTGCAACTTCATCTGGGCCTCCCACATGGGTGATAGGGACCTAAGAACTTGAGCATCATTCTCTGCCTCCCAGGGTGTGTGTTTGCAGAAGCTGGATGCAGCAGAGGAACTAGAACTCAAATCAGGCACTCTGATATGGGATGCAGATGTCCAAATAGCATCTTACCCATGGTGCCAAATGCCTGCTCTGCCCCAAATTCTCTTCCTAAGCAGCTTGTTACAGTGACTGAAACCTAACATGAAGGTTTGTTTTTTCTTTCTCAACACTGGGATTTGGATGTCTTGAGAATATGTTAGTGGGGCAGGTTCTTTAAACTCATTTTCAGTCTTCTTACTGGTGGTGTGTGGCCACCGATACATACCAAAGAGGGTTTCTGCGCAGACCCAGTGAGACTGTGAGTCAGATGCCTGAGGTAAGGCTCCCTGTGTTGCTGTAGTTGTTGCAGTTCTTTTTGGAGGATGAGACCATTATTAATACAGTGGAAAATTTGTTTTCCTTCCTCACTATACCCTGGGAGATTACAGAATTGATGCTAACGTGAGACAGTCATTCGTTGCCCAAGAGGGGATCTGCAAGAGAACCCCCAAATGTGATGTGGAAGGGAGATGTAGGAGGGGAGAGCATCTGCTATGTATTTCATTTGCTTTCACTTCTGGAGCACTACATCACCTGCTGGTTTGGTTTTTGGGTGAAGTTGGCAGAGTTGTATGTCGTTCCCATAAGCGAGGAAACTGGAGTGCAGACAGACAAAGGAACTCACCTTTTGTCCCACAAGTCAGTGGTATCCTTGGGATGAGAACCCATGGCTCAGACTCTGCATACAGTACCCTTTCTATCATGAGACGTTCTCAGAGTCAAGTGATCGCCTTTGCAGATTTGTGTTCAAACCTTAGATCCATCATGCTGAGCCTGTTATTGGCATCTTGCAAAATAGCAGGGATGAGAATTGAGGACTTAGGCTTCAAAGGACTGATTGTAACTGTAAATGGTTGGAGTTATACCTGAGTTAGGTGAGTTTTCACTTCATGCTCAGGGATGGAGATTTGCTGCTGAACCTGGTCCAGGCAGAATCCCTTACCAGGAGGGTCAGACCTCAGTCCCAAGTCCTTTCTAATGCCATCTCAACACTGTCTGTCTGAGCCTAGTGACTACACTGAAAGGAATGAAAAAGAGACACCAATAATGTTGAGAAATACCAGAGCAGTATGATTCCTTTCTTCTGTCTTTCCCCCTTTCTTTCTTTATTGTGTTGATATGAAATAATCCCAGAAGATCAGAGTTAGAGTCTATAGATGCTAAGTCTTGGTGTTATGATTTTAATTGCAAAGTCCTTGGGGGCTTTGGATTTCCAGACGTTTTTGAGTAGCTGCAAAATTTAATTTTAGGTAGAAAAGGGTTAACTCACGGGCAATGTAATTCCCAAATCATCAGCGTGCAAATCATCTAACCATATGTGAAAAATCCAATAACTTTAAAGGTAGTTCTCTGGGAAAGTAAAAATAATACATATGTCTTTGGCCAGAAATAAAGATTTGGAACATTTCTTTATGCATAGAGAGTTCTCTGGAAGGCAAAATTGGATGTGTACCAGGTATTATAGGTTCACATGGAGTATTTGTAATTTGTTTATTAATTTAGCTCAATATTTTTGTTTTAAAAATATTTATTTATTTGAAAGAGTTATAGACACACACACACACACACACACACACATCTCCCATCTCTGGTTCACTCTCCAGATGGCTGCAACAGCCAGGGGTGGGCCAGGCCAAAACCATGATCTTCATCTAGATCTCCCATGTGGGTGGCAGCAGCGCACACATTTGGGCTACCTTCTGATGCTTTTCCCAGGCCGTTAGCAGGGAGCTAGATCAGAAGTGGAGCAGCAGGACAGGAACTGGCACTCATAGGAGATGCTGGTGTCACAGGCAGCAGCTGCACCTACTATACCACAATGGCAGCCGCAGCTCAATATTTTTTTCTAGAAGGAAAAGCTAAGGTGGCTTAGGTAAGAACACAGATACATTAGAACCAAAATAGATGAACTCAAGACAAAAACCAGAGCAAATAAAGGAAGGAGAGAATAAAAAGCAACAGTAAGAGCTCAATGAGAACTCAGGAAAGGCTGAACCATTGAATTTATATTCTTGAGCTTCCTTGTGGCCTGAGGAAAGTGAATGCCTGAATGAGCTGGATAGTTCTCTTTGTTGTTTCCAATAGCAGAATGCTTATTTCATTCATCCATCCACTCATTTTTTAAAAGATTTATTTATTTGAAAGGCATAGTTACAGAGGGGGGGGGAGAGTGTCTTCCATCAGTTGGCTCATTCCTCAAATGGCCACAATGGCCAGAGTTGTGCCAATTTGAAGCCAGGAGTCTGGAGCTTCTTCCGGATCTCCCATGTGGGTGCAGTGGCCCACTGCTTTCCCAGGCCATTTTCCACTGCTTTCCCAGGCCATAACAGAGAGCTGGATCAGAAGTGGAGCATCTGGGACTTGAACCCATGCCCATATGGGATGCTAGCATTGGAGGCAGAGGCTTAACCTACTATACCACAGTGCCAGCCTCTCATTTACTTATTTTGATGAAACTTATTTAATCTTTCTTATATTACTGAGGTATTGTGTTGAGCAGTAGAAATATAGCAGTGATTTTGATCCAGAATCACTTCCCCTCAGGGAACTTATAGTTTTCTTGGAAGAACATGTAGACAATTTCTTGCAATATTCCAAGTTTTACAACATGTGCAGAGAGGTTTGGGAACCTCTAAAAGGTACACCTAACTCAGATGGAAAGCTGGGGAGATTTCTATTCCCCCGGGGAAATGTTTTAAACAACTCCACCTTTTCAGCAACATAAATAGGTTGTTATGGGATTGCAAGGTTACTTTGCAAAAGGAGAATCCAATTTATTGGCATGAGCTTTAAATTTAATTAACTACATCAAACTCAGCAAGGACATTCTATGTGCCAAGCACTCTATGAATCCTTATTTGGTCATTTATGGCTTGAAATAGGATCTACATTATTGAATGTTTTCCTTGGGATGTATTTCCATCCTGGTTTTGGGTTTCTGTCTCTTCGAATATCTTTAATGGCCTAGTCATTGAAAATTCCACGTGTTGATTTATCCCAGTCTTGAACGATGAAATAAGATGGGATAATTAATCAGAATTATTACTCCCATGAATTTTTGAGAATAAACTCAAGTTCCTAATGGAATTTGAAATGCAGAGTGGGTTGATATAAAAGCTGAAAAGCCTTGTTTTGAAAAATTGTATTATATGATATGTGTAAAGTGTTTCTGCTGAGTCATGAAAAGTGTCCTGGATTTTGGAGCATAGAGAATTCCTCTAACGTGGAGGCAGGGGTAGGGTAGTTCAAACTGTGGTCTAAGGTGATGTCACTCACTAATAACCACATGAACTTGAGTAGCATATGTAACCTCTTGTGCCTCCTGTCCTCCATCTATAATGCAGGGATGATAATATTTGTTTCACAGAATTGATATGAGGTCCCTTTGAATGCACATTACACATTGTAAGGACTCAATAAATGTTAGCCTAGTAAATACTAGCATTCTTAATATTAGAGGAGAAAACATAGGCTTTTGATAGTTAACAGCATATTTTAATTTGCTATAATATTTGAATTGGATTTTGTCTTCAAAAGGAAGTAGGGACAACAATGGTTTAAAGTAGGCCTTTTTTTTTTTTTTTTTTTTTTTTTTTTTTTTTTTTTTGGACAGGCAGAGTGGACAATGAGAGAGAGAGACAGAGAGAAAGGTCTTCCTTTGCCGTTGGTTCACCCTCCAATGGCCGCCGCGGCCGGCACGCTGCGTCCGGCGCACCGCGCTCATCCGATGGCAGGAGCCAGGTGCCAGGTGCTTCTCCTGGTCTCCCATGGGGTGCAGGGCCCAAGCACTTGAGCCATCCTCCACTGCACTCCAGGGCCACAGCAGAGAGCTGGCCTGGAAGAGGGGCGACTGGGACAGAATCCGGTGCCCCAACCGGGACTAGAACCTGGTGTGCCGGTGCCTCAAGGCAGAGAATTAGCCTGTTGATCCACGGCGCCGGCTGTAGGCCACGTTTTAAATCTAAAGAATCTGAGAAGTCAATAGGAATAGAAAAAAGGAGTTGTGTAGCGGACGTCTACCTGGGCCTTATAATTTTCATCATGTCAGAGAAGTCGGAGAAGCCCAGGATTCTACAGAGAGGTGATTTTCAGGTGAGGCAGCCCTTGCTGAGGTGTAGAGGGGCATACCTGATGTTTAAGAGCAGAAACTCTGGGTCCAATCTGAAACCCAGCCATTACATGTGATAGCTGTGTGACCTTGAGAAAGTTGCCTAACCTCTCTGTACTACAATTTTCTTATCTGTAAAAGGCTAATAACCCTCATTAGATTGTTGTGAGGGTAAATGAAGTAACTGAAGTAAAGTACCTAGAGCAGCGATGGCCCATAGCTTTCAGTAGAAATGACTGTTCTTTATTAGCGTGTAAGCTCTCAAGAGATACCTTTTTTTTTTTCCACCTGTGTTCTTTTTTTGACACAGGCATCTCCAGCACCGAAATTGATACTTGCTGAGTGCAAAAACATTTGTAAGCTCTCTTAGTCAAAAAAGAGGTTGGGAGGGAGGACTGGGCCAGGGGTCAGGAGTTTACAGAGAAGCTGGAGGGAGGGAGAGAGCAGGGAGAGTGTGGTGGGGAGTGGGCAGTGGTGACGGCTCTTCTGAGGGAGGTAAGCAAACTCATCCTGAAGGCTGCTATGAGTGTGTGATGACACAATGCTAGAGAGGAAGAATGGCACAGTTAGTTAATCATCTTTGTTCATACTTACTGAAGCTTGCGTGCCATCAGAGTCCTCAGAAGAGAAACAAATAGGGTTAAGATTGGGGCCGGTGCTGTGACTCACTTGGTTAATCCTCCGCCTGCGGGGCCTGCATCCCATATGGGCACCGGGTTCTAGTCCTGGTTACTCCTCTTCCAGTCCAGCTGTCTGCTGTGGTCCAGGAGTGCAGAGGAGGATGGCCCAGGTGATTGGGCCCCTGCACCCGCGTGGGAGACCAGGAGGAAGCACCTGGCTCCTGGCTTCGGATCAGCACAGCGCCGGCCGTGGTGGTCATTTGGGGAGGGAGCCAACGGAAGGAAGCCCTTTCTCTCTGTCTCTCTCTCACTGTCCACTCTGCCTGTCAAATAAATAAATAAATAAATAAACACATAGGGTAAGATGTTTGGCACAGTGATTGAGACCCTCCTTGGTACACCTCCATCCACATCATTGGAGTGTTGGCGTTGGAGTCCCAGCTCTGCTTCCTGCTAAGACACATCCTGAAAGGCAGCAGGAGATGCCTCAGATACTCCGGTCCCTGCCACCCACAGAGAAGATGCAGCCCACGGCAGCAAGCGCTGGGCCAGGCCGAATCCAGGAGCTCAGAACTCAGTCTGAGTCAGCCCTCCGAATGCTGTCTTCCTGTCTTTCCTCCAGACCTCACTTTGGGACCCTCTTGGCCTCTCCTCTTGGCTCTCTCTTCCTCTCTTCTGGTCTTGCTCCTTTCAGGGACGAGAACCCAGCTCAGTCCTGATGCGACTTCCTGAGGATGCAGCTCTATGGGCTGCCCTTGGCTCTTCCCAGGACGCTCTTGCCAGAAGGGTTTTTTTTAAAAATGTTTCTTTATTAATTAATTCCAAACAATGATGAACTCATTACATGCTAACATTCACTTTGTGCAATGTAATTAGGTTTCTTTTTCTTTTATTTTATTATTATTTTTAAATGAATGTGAATTTACAAAGTGCAACTTTTATATTGTTGTGGCTTTCCCCCCCCCAACCTCCCTCCCTCCCTCGGCCCTCCCCTCCCCCACTCCCTCTCCCATCCTGCCCTTCATTGAGTTTCATTTTCAGTTACCTTCCAGAAGGCTTTGTTGTGTGGGCAGCCTTGTCCAGACTGCAGGATTGCTGGTAGCTCTTTTCTTCCTGGTCCCCTGCCCCCTGGGAAACGTGATCTGACATGTGGGGGTAATAACACTTATGGTCTTTGTGCTTCTGCAGTGTGAAGCACTGGGACCCTGGAGAGCTTTTGGGGTGACACAGGTACTTAAAAATGTAATGCAGTTGATTCTCCATTATTCACAGTAGTTATATTCTATGAAGTTTCCATGAACATGGAATTAGTGAATACTGAACCATTGCTTGTAGGGGAAAGACAGGGTTTAGTTTCTGTTAGCTTCAGGTCACAACAGTTTCCTCAACTGACCAATGCATAATCTTGCTTTCTGTGTGTTTCTATTTAAAGAAACCATATTAAATATGTAATGTTGACTCATTAACATTGATTTCATAGCTGCCAACACTGTAGGTCTTGCCTGATGGAAGGTTTTCTAACACATGCATTTTCTTTCTTTTTTTTTTTTTTAAAGATTTTATTTATTTATTTGAGAGGTAGAGTTACAGATAGTGAGAGGGAGAGACAGAGATAAAGGTCTTCTGTCTGTTGGTTCACTCCCCAAATGGCCACAACAGCCGGAGCTGCTCCAATCCAAAGCCGGGAACCAGGGGCTTCTTCCGGTCTCCCATGCAGGTGCAGGGGCCCAAGGACTTGAGCCATCTTCTACTGCTTTCCCAGGCCATAGCAGAGAGCTGGATTGGAATAGGAGCAGCTAGGACTAGAACTGGCGCCCATATGGGATGCAGGCGCCACAGGCGGAGGATCAACCCATTGAGTCACAGTGCCAGCCCCCACATGCAGCCTTCTAGTCCTTAGGAGCAATTGTCAGTACTTTGGCACTATGATTGGGAGGCCATCTAAAATGGTGAAATCACCAACGAGAAGCACAAAAATGCAAAAAATGTGGCACTTAGTAGATGGCAAAAAGGACGCTTGTTTATATTGCAAGAGATGAAACAAGATGGCTGTGTATTGTTTGACCTCAGCTGGGAATGTGTGTATTGGGTGACTCAGATATTTGTCACTCTGCATAAGTCTGAATAACCATGAAAGTGCTGTGAGTATGAATTTTGGGATGTCAAATAAATTTTAGTGAACAGAATTCTGTGTTATGCAAACACAGAATCCATGAATGATGCAGTTTGACTATATCTTCATTAAGTCTGGTGTGTCATTATGTTTAATAAAACAAGATATGCAATTTGCCACATGAATATTACAAGATATTTTATACGTCTGTGTAAAGTTATGGTTTTTAAATTCATATCTTTGATCCAGGAGACTTGAAATGAGAGAAGTAGATTAAAACGTGAACTACAAAAACTTGAAATATATGATCTCTTAGGCTTTAATTCTTTAGGCAATAGATATTATTTACCTACTTGTACATACCTTATGTGCATGTTATTTCATAACATATTTTATCACATGTATAAGTTTACACCCTTAAAATGTCCTTCATCGCAATGGAAAAAGTTGAGCTGAGGCAATTTTCAGTGATCATCTGAAATATGTTTATATCTAAAGAATATATTAATACCTAAACACTATAAATATGACCTAAATATTTTACTCTTTCAGCTTGATGAAGTATTATTGGCAGGAGATATCTGTTCTTACCATAGCAAAAAAAAAAAATCATTTCCAACTTTATGTCTCTAATCCCTTCAAAGGGCAAAGAACTTTCATAGTTAAAATCCTATGAAGGTAAAGAAGCCCTAACTTTAAGTGAAAAATTAACTGTTGCAAGGGCAGCGATCATATGGAATACATGATTAGGAGCTGTCACTGAGAATCAAAGGAGAATTTTGTCAGACTAGGAAAATGAGGGCTAGGGAAATGGAGTTTTAAGAATAAAAGATGCCCTTAACACACTGCAGCTGGGGTTTCCCATGTGTGGTTCTGCTTCCACAGTCTTGCAAGTCACTCTTTTATAACTCAGCGGCATAGAGTGAGTATGTCATTGTCATTTCATCTTCCTGGGTGCAGTAGGATGGTGGAATTTGGGATGTTTTCAATGTGTGTTGGTCCTGAGAAGGGCATTTTGTAAGGATCTACTACTGGTGTTTGCTGCAGTGTTAGAAAAAGCTATCCAGGAACACCAACTAGAGCAATAGACCAGCATAATCTTTTCCTATTAGCGGCACAGAAGTTTTCTAAGTATCACATAGAAAAGGCAAATAAATTTGCCTTGTGTGCATCCAGATGCTATGGAGGAGAAGGGAGATACATCATGAGACACAGAACAATTAGCCCAAACTTAACAGTAAATTGGCTTGCTTCAAAAGGTGATACCTTTTGCCTGTTGACTAACCATGGTCTGGGGACATGTCAGAGGAAATGTATTACGCTGGAAACTGTTGGAACCCCTCTCACTTAAAGGAGGTATTCCATGTGAGCTTGTATGTACTCACGGAGAATGCAGAAGTGATTGGTGAGACCTTACACTTAGGTGTGTGGTTCTTCCTTGTGTACAATCATCACGGAATGAAGAAACTGGGAACACTGTGGCATGGCACAGAAGGGTAGAAACAAGATGGAGATGGATTTGAGAGTCTGATTTGCTCCCAGTGGAGGCATTTGGCATGTTCAGACATTAATCAGAACACACCATTTCTCAACTGGGTACTGAGCATGGAAACCGCTGGGAGCCGGACCACAGTACCCCCAGTGATATATCTCCTCTCAGCCCCCAGCATGTGGTCAGGCTCACTGCTCACAGATCCTGCTGAAAATAACCTTTCTTTTTCACACTTAAAAATTCTTTCCAAACAAGTGTTTCCTTTTAACATTCCCAAAGCAGATTGACTTTTTGAGTTTCATGTTGCTTCCAACTCTGTCAATGTTAGAAGCCTCAGATTCATTCCAACAGCCCATTGCTGTTTTGCCTTAAGAAGCCCTGATGGTGTTGCAGTCACTTTAGGTTCAATCTGTTTATGCTCATTGGAATGCCCGCTAGACTAGCATTTCCACCACTCTGTCCTGGACCATTTGTCTTGGTCCAGGAAGTGCTTACGAGCAGCATGAGGGTCTTGATGGTCGACTCCATCACCTTTGCTTCATCCCTTGGTTATGAACAGTTGTATCCAGTTAAAATAAGAAAGGAATCATGTGGAGAGTAGAAGGGGGGGAAGCTGAATATTATTAGAACCCTGAGGAAGGAAGGCAGGCCACAGAGTGAAAACCACTGCATAGCAAAGTAGCTCGGCCTAATAGAAGCCAGAAGAAACAGCAGCAAACTGTCACAGAATAGTCTTTTAAGCTACTCTGTCCATTCTCTCCTGCTGCTGTTGCAAACAGTTGGACAGATATCCTCCTTGCCCCAGACACGTACATTCTTCTCTGACATCTGACTTGGCATCACCCCTGGACAGCAGGTTCTAGGCCATGCTCATGTCTTCTCATGTGAACAATTGTACCTGAAGCCTAATTGATTGCATGTCCTCCCTATCAGCCTGTAGTTGGAAGACCTGGAGAAGATCTCTAGTGGCCACCCAAGATGACTATGCCCGCTGTCCTACTGCCCCTCTCGTCATACTCCCTTACATCATCTCATTTTATTTCTCTGCCTAGCACTTACTGCTCTCTCATGTTTCCATTAGCAGGCTTGTTTATTATGTCTCTCCCAACCAGAATGTATTTCTGTGAAGAAAGAGGCTCTGTCTTGTTCAGTTTGATCTCCAGGACCTCAAACAGTCCTTGCTCTATAGTAGCCCACTAGGAAATATTTGTTTACCATTCCACTCTAAAACAGTAGAACAATAACTTTGCATTGTGTATTGTGAGTGAATGCACAGCACCCTGCAAAGTGACTGGCATGTAGCAGGTGTTCACAGTGACCTCTACTCCCTCATATTTGCTAGGAAAAGCATCCTCAGTTCCAGGCTCAGGGGTAATGGGATCACTGTATCATTGACTCAACTTTTTAATTTTTTAAATTTTATTTATTTATTTTTTGACTTTTATTTAGAATATAAATTTCCAAGGTACAACTTGTGTATTACAATGGCTTCCCCACCCATACCTTCCCTCCCCCCGCTACCCTCCCCCCTTACCTACTCCCTCTCCCCTTTCATTCACGTCCAGATTCATTTTCAATTCTCTTTGCTTTCAATCTGTTTCTGACCTTAGAGCTGATCTTTTAGCCTTAGGACAGGCCAGAAGAGTGCAGTAAAAACAAACACCACAGACTACTGGAAGCTGGGATTTGGGGTTGCCGTCTTGGTTTCAGATCTGACTCGCCATGTGAGCTGTGGGCAACTTGCTTAACCTCTCTGATTCTGTTTCTTCCTCCACTGAATGAAGAAGTTGGATAGGTGATGCTGAAAATCCCTTGGGATTCTGGCATTTCAGAGTATTCCCACTTCACCTTTAAACATAGCACCAACTACTCTCTTCATGTGACAGTAAACATAACTTACAAAGTGTCCTCCAATACTGAGATAATGCTGCTGTAAACATTCAAAGTGTAGTCTCACTATGAATATATACCACTCTTCTCTTTGTTTCATTGAAGATGTCAGAATACACATTTCATTTTTTTAAAAATAAAGGTTTATTTTATTTATTTGAAAGGCAGAGCTACAGAGATGGGAAGAAATAGAGATTTTTGCATCTGCTGGTTCACTCCCCAGATGGCCACAATGACCAGGAGCCTGGAGCTTCTTCTAGGTCTCCCATGTGGGTGGCAGAGGTACAAGCACTTAAGTCATCTTCTGTTGCTCTCCCAGTCACATTACCAGGGAGCTGGATCAGAAGTGGAGCAGCCAGGCCTTGAACCACCACCCATATGCGTTGCCAGCACTACAAGTGGTGGCTTAACCTGCTATACCACGATGCTGGCCCCAAATATGCTATTATTTTTCAAGAAGAGGAAGGATGACTTTCTTGAAATAATCACTTATACTTTAGTCCAGAATTATAAAATATATATTTTTACCATGAAGTGTCCAATATGAACTCATCATAAACTAGCTTATTGCATGAATTCAGAATATGACTTTGCTGAATGTCTGGGTCCCCCCGGGGACTGGGTCTACAGGATGTGCTTCCTGACACCTTCATTGGCTCTGTAGTTGACCACAGTTTGCGCCTTCCTCCTGAGCACTCAACTTTGCGTAGTGGTTGCTGCCATCTAAAGTCCAAGCCTATGCTTACCTGTCAGTCTTTATGTTACTTGATGCCTCCATGGCAGATGCTCCTGTGCTCTCTTGCTATGTCCTGCTTGCATCTTGTTTGCGTCCGCATCTAGGTATAGACTCTTGTCTGCCTGGAATGTCCTTCCCACTCTCATCTGCCTGGATAGCTTACATGTTTTTTTTCAAGATGTGGCTCAAACACCTCATCCTCTTAGAAGTCTTCCTGATTCATTTTCCCTATTCTGTGAGGAACTGGCTTCCCTTCTCTGTACTAATGTCTCGCTGGCATATGCCAGCTTCAGAGTATTTATTCCATGTTACCTGTTTTTGCATGTCTGTATCACCTGTTGAGAACTCATTGTGAATAAAGATTTTCTTTTTCCTTTTTATGTTCTAAGACATAGCTTAGTGTTCTCAATAATGTTTGTTAAATGAATGAATGGTTATATAGTGATTTAATTTCTGACTCAACACCAAAGTTCTAAGATGAGTTTGATCTGTATATATGACATGTTCTTTGAAAAGACTTTTCTAGGTAGCATTGGGGTTGAACAGTGAGTTCAAGAGATTTTGTGTATCTTACGGTGGATGTCTGTAGTTAAATGTGGTATGAATCCAGTTGCATTTTAATTTAAATAATTTATTAAATTAAGATATATTAATTAGGTCAACCAGCCAGCAAGTGATTAGAACTGGTATTATGATGACTCATTTCTTTTCCATCATAATAAATGTGACACTTCACTAATGATGTGAAATTGTGCAGCAGTCGCTGGACTGATTGAATTGGTGGAACTTTAAACTGACTTTTAATAATATGGCTCTCATAACTTTTTTACTAATTTATAATTTTTCACTGAAAACAAAAATATTATAATTATAGAGGACTTAATAAAGAAATAAAATCACTGATGAATGTGTTATCACAAGCAAAAGATATTATCATTGTTAAATATAATCTTCACATACAAACCTTTTTATATAGTTGTAATCATGGTATGGTTTGCATTGTTATAGGCTTTCTATGTATGATCATTTAATATGGATGATATTAATCAAAAGATATTTTATAGAATGCTAATTACTTGAGGAAAATAAAACAGCTTTGAAGTCAAATAAGTTTGTGAAATTGTAAATTTCCTTTACTATAGAATTTCTCCAGTTTGTAATATTATAAGGTTTAAGAAGGAAGATGAGGGAGTGGCCTAATGGTTAAGATGCCTGTATCCCATATGGGAGTGCCTAGCTTCGATTCCTGATTCCAGCTCCTGACTCCAGTTTCCTGCCAATGCAGACCCTGGGCTGCAGCAGTGATGGTTTTCTGCCACCCATGTGGGAGACCTAGATTGAAATTCTGGTTCCCAGCTTTGTCTCTTTCAGACATTGGCAGGCTTTTCAGAGTGAAGCAGAAGACAAAAACTCTGTTTATCTCTCTGCCTCTCAAAGAAATAAAAAGTAAAACAAAAAACTCGAAACAACGAGAGAGAGAGAGAGAGAGAGAGCGCGAGTGAGCACATTTGCTTTAACAGTTAAGGTGTTGGTAGGGAGCTGGCGCTGTGGCATAGTGGGTGAGGCTCCCACTTATGGCACCAACATCCCATATGGGTGCTGGTTTGAGTCCCAGCTGTTCCTCTTCTGATCCAGATCTCTGCTAATGTGCCTGGAAAAGCAATGGAAGATGGCACAAGTACTTGGGCCCTGGCATTCATGTGGGAGACCTGGAAGAAGCTCCTGGCTCCTGGCTTCGGACTGGCTCAGCTCCAGCCATTTGCAGCCATTTGAGGTGTGAACCAGTGGATAGATCTCTCTCTCTTTCTGCCTCTCTCTGTAACTCTGCCTTTCAAATAAATATGTAAGTAAATAAATAAGTAAATAATTTAAAAAACAAAAACAATGTTGGATAAGGCATCCATGTCCCACCTTGGAGTGCCTGACTTTGATTTCCAGCTCTGACACTGACTCAAAGTTCCTATTGTTATAGACCTTGGGAGGCAACAGTGATTGCTCATTGGTTGAGTTTCTGACACCCACATGGAGACCAGGATTGAGTTCCTGGATCCCAGATTTTTGGCTCCGTGTCTATTGGTGGAGATTTGGGGGGGTGGACCAACAGAGTGGAATTCTGTGTCTGTTTGTCAAATAAATAAATAAGTAAATGAATAAATACCTTTTTAAAAAAGAGAAAAGATGAGGATGTGTTACATTTTCTCTAATTTAATCTTATAAGAACTTGTTGATTAAAAATTTATTTATTTTGAAATATTTATTTATTTATTTGAAAGGCAGAGTTACAGAGAGAGTGGAGAGACAGAGAGAGACAGATCTTCCATCTGGTGGTTCACTCACCAAAGGGCTGCAATAGCTGGGGTCAGGCAAGGCTGAAGCCAGGAGCCAGGAGCTTCTTCTGGGTCTCCCATGTGGATGCAGGGGCCCAGTGACTTGGGCCATCTTCTGGTGCTTTCAGGGAGTTAGATCAGCAGTGTAGTAGCCACGACTTCAATCAGTGCCTGAGATGGTGGCTTAACCTGTTGCAGCACAGTGCTGGCCCCTATTTTTATCTATGTTAAGGAGAGGGAGAGAGAGAGAGAGAGAGAGAGAGTGAGAGAGAGAGAGAGAGAGAGAGATCTCTCATCTGCTGGTTCACTTCCCAAATTTCTACAACAACTGGAGCTGAGCTAAGTTTAAGCTGGGAGCCAGGAACCCAATCCAAGTTTCCCACTGGAGAGATTGGTGGCAGGGAGTCAAGTACTTGAGTCATCACCTGCTGCATCCAAGGGTGCGATGAACAGGAAGTGGAGCTGGGATTTGAATCCAGGCACCCAGATTTGGATGTAGGCATCTGAAGCAGCATCTTGACCACTGCTCCAAATGCTCATCCGCAAATTAATTTAATATGAAGCATTTTTTTCTTCAGGGATAAATGTTTTTTAACACACTTTGACCATCAGTGACAGATAGAATTCTATGGTGTCACTATAGTTTAATTTACTAATGAGTTCCTCTACTGCTAAACAATGGTACGTTTTAAGATAAAGCCCAGTAAATATAGCCAACAAACCACAGTGTTATCTGGCCCCCTGGCCTTATCTCTCACCACTTTTGTTTTGCTCACTGTGCTCTGGTTTCTTTCAGTTTCTTGAACTCACTAAACTCTTTCCCATTTCAGGTATATTATATTATAGTAGTATATTTATAAAATTTTCTTCCATTGAGTTATTTCCCAATTTACTACCCATTTTCATGAGACATAATGAGTAACATAAAAATACAGTACTATTGGTTTCATCTTTAATCAGCACTGTGCTGCATGGTATTTCCAGCAACAGCCCATCATGGTTCACTATTATGGATGTCAGTCTAAGCATAAATGAAAGAGATAGGCATATAATAGGTCACCATGCCAGTTTTTAGCAATTCTTAGCTCAATTATTATTCCTTCTGCTAATAAGATCAATTGAGAGTCAGCCAGCTGTCGTCTTTCAGAACACATGTTTTACCTTGTTACACATCATTGCTCACGAGGATTTTGCTCCGTGTGACAAGGAAGTGGCAGTTTGCTTGCTTTCTCCCACACTCTTGAAGGCCTATGGGGCTCTAAAGGAAGTGAAGGATGACTGTTGACCTAGTTAAGACAGCCTCCCAAGAATGTAAAATGAGACCTGGGGCACACATACACATTCCCTCTATATTTTGCTCCTAACTAGTAATTTTTATCAGCATGTGAGATGAAGGCATAGAAGGAATCTTTATCAAAGTTTAAGAAACCCCAAAACATGGAATAAAGTTTTGATCCCACCCACTGATTCTATAGATGAGAAATAGCTGATACAGAGCTGGAGACATTGCACAACCTCCATAGGCAATATTCATGTATACTATGGTATGAATAGGGCACCTAGAGTTGTTCAGTGTGGCAGCCCTGTTCAGAGAAGCAGTCTTGCCCAAGGTCACTTTGTGGGCTCAGCTCAGGTTGCTGCTTTTATATATTTGATCACAGAATCCAGAATTAAGATTTTAAATTTATTTTTTTCTCATTTCATTTTAAAGGAGAGAGAGAGAAAAAAAAAGAGAGAGAAAGAGACACTAACAAGTCTTGGATCCCCAGGGTCATGTGCATAGCAATTAGTAGCAACTCAATGAATATTTACTTAGTTTTTGGCTTAACTTTGTCAGATATAAAGCACTTGACACATAGTAGGTGCTCATAAATGTTAGTTTTTTTTTTTAAAATTTCATTTGTATTCAGAAGAAAGAGAGGGAGGGAGAGAGAATCTTCTACCCATTGGTTTACTCCCCAGATGCCTTCAGTAACCAGGACTAGGCCAGGCTGAAGTGAAGCTAGGAACCCAGAACTAAATCCAGGTCTCTCATGTGGGTGGCCGGAACCCAAGTACTTGAGCTATCATCTGCTCTGTGTCAGGGTGCATATTCACAGGAAGCTGGATCAGAAGCAGAGGAACCAGGAATTAACTGCTGGCCAAATGCCTGCTTCAGAAATGTTAATTTTTTATTTACCTTTTTGTATTTATTCAAAACATAAAGAGAGCAAGAAAGAGAGAGAGAGAGAGAGAGAGAGAGAGAGAGAGAGAGAGAATGCTTTTATCGGCTGGTTTACTCCCTAAATGGTGGCAATAGCCAGGCCTGGGCTAGCATGAAGGCAGGAATCAGGAAATCCATACATGTCTCCTATGTGGGTGGCAGGGACTCAAGCACTGGGCCATCATCTGCTGATTTTCCAGGCATATTAGCAGGAGGCTGGATTGGAAGCAGAGTAGCCAGGACTTGAATTGATACTCCAGTGTGGGACGTCATAAGCACAGCTTAACCTTCTGTGCCACACACTGGTTCCCTAGAAATGTTAGTATTTATTCTCTTTTTTTTTTTAAAGGAAAACCAGAATGCTGTAGTTCCTTGCTAATCTGTTGAAGAACTTGTGAATTACTCTGAATCTTTGAATTTTATAACACCGAGACCCTGATTCTGTTTTTACTGTGTGTGTTGTGATTCCCTAGTTTTTGTTATTATCAAGACCTTATAGGAACTGTAGAAATGTCAAACAGTGAGACTCTCCTTCTTTCCTTCCTTGCACATTATTAAGGGTTCTGGTTATGTGCTAGATTGGTGGGAGTTCAGAAATTAGTAATTTGTGACTGCTCTTAGGGAATTTACTGTTGGGGAAGCTGATAGACATGGAAATAAATACATTACAATGATGGTTGCAGCAATAGAAGGATGTGGAAGGCACAGATACAAAACAATTTGATTAAATAAATACTGCAGTTGAGTCCTTTCTATGTACTAGGCACGTGTAAGCTTTGGGGATATAACTGAACGGAAGATAAAAACATCTCTTGAGAGACAGATATTAAAAAGTAATCTCGTGTGTGTGAGTATTCCACAGGCTAAGCTGAGAGTGCGGGTTTGGAGGTGAGAAAGCCTTCCCTGGAAGAGTGAAGTCTGAGTGGAACCTGAGTGAAGTCTATGAGTTGGACAAGCTCAAGAAATGGAAGAGCATCCCAGTCAGTGTCACCAATGAGTGTCACTAGCACTGCCTTGCAATCTGAATGTTCTTTTGCAGAGGTCATGTGTGTCACTTAAAGTTCCTCCCATATTTGCTAGAAAGAGAAATAACCCAGAGTTAGCAAGCTGGAAAGTCATGCTTATTTTGGGAGCGTTGGCCTGACTTACAGGCAGAGTAGAAAGTCTTGTCTGTTGTGAATTAAAGGGTTTGGAGCAGACCTTCTACTCACATTTCTTAGTGTAGCACTTTATCTCAAGGGCCTCTTATAAAATTACCTGTTCTAAGAGTATGTAACTAATAATGAATCAGTAGGAGTGAATGTAACAGATGGCTTTTGAAGGAAGAGAGAGGATGGGTAAAAGGTCTATAGTGGGAAGAGTGCAATTAAAAGAGAAAACATTTAAAGGTGTTGTGAGTCCCCAGAAAGGGGAAGCCATGGAGGAGAATGGTAAGGTTTTCCAGGCTCAAATGGTGTAGGGCTGACCTTGAGGGTTGGGTAGGAGAAAATATTGAAAATGTAAACACCTTTTGTGATTGCTTTGACTATAGGAACAGTCTGCAAGGAAGTACACGTGTAAAATTTGCCTTACAAAACCCACCTAATTGAGATCATCGTTTATTCTGTGCTATCTCATTTCTTTGTATTCATCCTATGTTTTTGCAGATATCACATACCATGCTGGGGTATACATTTGTACATGCATCCTTATCTCCTGTTCTTCTCTGGTACTACAGGAGATTGGATTTATTTTCTCAGGATTCTCAGAACCTATCTTAGTGCCTGGAAGTTGGTATTTTCTTGGGTGGATTATCAAGCAAAGTTGAGGGAGTGGAAGAGAGAAGAATGATTTAAAAGACAAAAATAAATGAATAAAAGACAAAAATATATGGAGAACAGATAAAGAAAGAAATGTCCAGTAAAAGAGCTATGATAGCGTCTAACTGGAGCCTGACTCAGTTTGGTCCATCAGTGGAGGTTTCCTGGGAGTGTGATGGTGAGCTGAGATTTGAATGATGAACAGGTTAACTAAATGAGGAAAGGAAACCTAAAGCAGTAACCCCAGGCAAGGGTGCTGGGTAGTGATGGAAGTGATTTAAGAGACAGATGGTGAAATCAATGAGACTTTATCATTTCATTCAGCAGAGGCTGTATTTCACATATTCATCTAGCTGTGTAGACACCATGATAAATGAGAGACTCCAGCACTCAAAGGGCCTACATTTTAATGGATGGAAATATGTAACAAACACATAAACGGATAATTTGTTTGTAGTGCCAAAGAGAGAAGTAACAAGGATACATTCCAGGTTTCTAGAGTAGGCAACTGGATGGATACTGGTGTCATTCATGCAGCCAGAAAACACTGAATGAGAACCAGATTTGTTCAGGCAGAGCATGGGTTCAGTTGTGTACGTGTAATTTGGAGCACCTTTGAGTTGAATGAATGGATATAAAATAGTTCAGTTTTATATAAGGCCTGGAGTGTCAAAGTTCTCAGGGCCTGAGCTATACATAGGGAGTCAGTGATGTGTAGATGGTAATTAAAGCCACATGAATGAATAGAGCTGCCCTTAATGACCACACAAGCAATACACTCTTCAACTCCACGGGGAGCCATTTACATAGATTGTAGTGTGACAGCTTCTCAAATTATGTAGCATGGTGGCCATGGATGTGGACAAAATGACTGAGGGAAGACATGTGGAATGAGAAACAAAGTGAACTTTTAGAACCAAATCTTGAGTGATTCCAATATTTAAGGACCAGGCTAAGAGAATAGATCTATTAAAGGAGAGTGAGAAAGGATAGCAGAGAGCTGCGAGGATAACCGGGAGAATAAGGATGTCAATGAATCCAGCGGAACAGAGGGTGTCAAGGGTCAACATGGTCAACTGTTACTGTGAAGTCTCATAAGAGGAGGACTGGACACATGGTTGTTTCACTCACTGGTGGCTTCAGGAAAAGATATTTTGTAGGAGTAGTAAGAATGAATAGGGCTAAATTGAATGGGTTGAGGAATGAGTGGGAGGTGAAGAAATGTAGACAATTGATGTGTCCTGTACCATGACAAATACCCACATCTAGCCATGCAGGTTGAGCCCCAAGTTGGGGTGATTTAGCTCAGAGGGAGGTGACAACATTGCAAGAACGCTCATTTAGAGTTGTTGAGCTTAGAAGTAGTTAGGTTTTGAGGAATAGGTTTTTCTTCTTCCCATTCCTTTGCCATTTTTATTTTCTGGAATATGACATTGATTAGAATGCCAGTGTCTGAGGTGACGACAAGAGAGTGTTTTGGAAAAGAGGCTGGAATTTCCAGCACACACATTGAGTTGATTCTACTGTTATATTTGAGCAGCACTAATAAATTGGGAAAACATGGTACAGACCACACACAACTTTTGGAAAGTCCCCCACTGATGTAAGGGCAATCAATATTCCACAAATCCTTTTGTTTAAATTCACTCTACCATCCTTGCCCAGTCTATCCTTTGCCCTTGAAGGGGTACCAGGCTTGTTATCTCTGCCAGATCACGATGTTTCTCAGCCTCTTTAATACATAGGCATGTGGGAACTAGCATTCCCTGTAGTTGAGGATTAATTTGAGAGAAGAGTCTGGAGAGTTCAGTGGCTTTAGGACACACTTGTTGGGACCAGCAGGTCCTCTTCTTGCCTTTGTTGTTTTACTTTCTGTGGATTTGCTCTGTCTTTCAGTATGGAACTGCTTTCCAAGAACCAGTTCTCCAACTCTATAGCATGGAAGTTTCCCCTCATCTTCCCAAGGCTTTTTAGGAAGAGTCCTAGGAGTTTGGCTATATATAAGTTCACAAACAGTCTTACATTTTCAGAGAAATTTCTCAACAAAATCAGCAATCTCTTACAGAAAAAAGTTTTTCCCACCCTTCATATAGGCTTGAGATAGCCTATTGTCAAAATTCAGTACGTGTTGCAATATAGTTCACGGGAAGGAAAATAAGCTAGCAACAGCATTTCCAAGCAGGGAGCCTCGTACTAATTATTGCCTTCTCCTTAATGCCTTTATCTGCCAGATCTAACATGTTTTAACCTTTATAAAGCATACCTGTAACACCCAATGTTAACCTCTTATTCACACAATTCCTGTGTACTCAGGAATATATCACTAAGCACATCCAAACAATGTTAAAAGACTGGGCATACATTTACTCTTCTGATATAATTCTACATACTCAGAGTTGATAACTTGGAAAAGTGAAGAATATATACTATAAATGGTAATATGAAACAAAAAACATTTACCCAAGGGGGAATAGTATTGTTCTACTCAAAAGGAGAGTGCGAGTTAAGAGTCAAGAATCTTCAGTTTCCCACATAGGTTCCCCGGAGGCATTTCTGCCCAGCCAGCATTCCCTTGGCTGGGAATGAATTATTTTGGACTCCTGATTCTTCGGGAGCAACTGGGAAGTTAACACAGAGAGAGGTCTTGTCTTGAAGGAATCTTATTGACGATATAAAAGGTCTTCAAAAAGTTCATGGACAATACATATTATGAGAAATTATGCATGGATTTAAAAGTTTTTTTGGGGGAAGCAGCATTGTGGCATTGCAGGTAAAGTTGCTGTCTGTAATGCCAGCATCCCACATAGGTGCTGGTTTGTGTCCCAGCTGCTCCACTTCCAACCCAGCTTCCTGCTAATGGCCTGGGAAAAGCAGCAGAACATGGCCCAAGTACTTGGTCCCCTGTCACCCAAGTGGAAGGCTTGGAAGAAGCTCCTGGATCCTGGCTTTGGTTATTATGTCCAGGGAGTGAATCAGCAGATGGAAGTTCTCTCTGTGTTTCTCCCTCTCTCTGTGTAACTCTTTTAAATAAATAAATAGATAAATAAATGATTCTTTGACAAATAGTATCTTTGCATCAAAATAAGCATCTGTTCATTCCATTTTCCATGAACTTTTTGGAATACTCTTGTATGCCTAATAGAACAAAGATATTGACCAAAATTTTATCTATTTTTCAGTTGCTGAACATTTTCTTCTATTTTAGAGGATGGTTTTACCTTCATTCTTTATTTTATGATAAGAATCTCTTAAGAATAAATTATTATTCTTTTGAGGAAAGTACCATGGCAACCAGCAGGAGGGACTGTAATTCTTATTCTCACTGTTACTTTTACCACATGCTCCTCTGGGTTCTCTTTTTGAATGGTCAGGTATCTAGTACTGCAAAAGTTTTGGGGCAGGAAGCTTAGTTGGCAAAGTCTGTGACACACCAGCCATTAGTCAGCTGAACTACTGCTGGTCATTCCTCCTGTAATACTTTGAGGAAAACATTCCAGTGACATTTCTAAAGGGTGTTCTAGTCATTGAGATCTCCTGGGCCTTTCAAGGAATTCACTGACTTACATGGATAGAACTATCAAGTGACTTTCAAAGCAATCTTGCAGGTGTAAAGAGATGAGAAATTGAGAAAACAAAAGGGGTAGGCCCATTCAATTTTTAAAAAGTTATTTTTTCTGTCGGCGCCGTGGCTCAACAGGCTAATCCTCCACCTTGCGGCGCCGGCACACCAGGTTCTAGTCCCAGTTGGGGCGCCGGATTCTGTCCCGGTTGCCCCTCTTCCAGGCCAGCTCTCTGCTGTGGCCCTGGAGTGCAGTGGAGGATGGTCCAAGTGCTTGGGCCCTGCACCCCATGGGAGACCAGGAAAAGCACCTGGCACCTGGCTCCTGCCATCGGATGAGCGTGGTGCGCTGGCCGCCGGGGCTGGCACGCTGTGGCCCCGGCGGCCATTGGAGGGTGAACCAACGGCAAAAGGAAGACCTTTCTCTCTGTCTCTCTCACTGTCCACTCTGCCTGTCAAAAAAAAAAAAAGTTATTTTTTCTGATTATAAAAGCGATACTTGCTGATTGTGTACAACTTGAAAAATACATTTAATATTAACAGAAAAACATTCTTTTTTTTGAGATCATGCTTTTGATGGTCTGCATTTCTTAACTTCATGTCAAGGGGGGACAATAACTTCTCCCAACACCCCTGCCCTCTTGGCTTTGCACCTCTGCTCCAGTTTTCTTTCCTTTCACAACATGATAAACAAAACCACATGTTATTTGTGTGGTCAGACTAAAGGAAAGAATATCTCACCAAAATAAAAGGACTACAAGTGAAATACAGCCAACCTTATTATGGTTTTTCTTTGCTGTTACATTTCTCGAAGCAAGCTTGAAGTAGCAAACTTGGGCCAGTGGTCTTAGCTTGAGCTGTTTTCCTGTGGGTTGCCCCCAAGGTCAGCTTTCAATCCACTGAAGAAAATTTATCCCAAACAATAGAAGTTTTTGTTTTCCAATCTTCTTTCAACCTCAGCTTGGTGTTATTGATGTTGAATATATTTATTTCTGCTCTGGTCTTAGAGCTGTCTGTGTGAATAGACCTGACCACATTTTGAATTATACATTATTCATTCTCTACAATTTCTCTTGACAGCCATATTCTCTCTCTAATCCCAGTTTATAGAATGCAGGTGTACCTATCAATATCACCTGTCTTTAGACATGTTTAAATTTCTCATTGTTTTTATACACACACACACATACACACACATACACACACACACCACCTTAGGAAGACTCTGGCTAATGTCTTTCATGTTTCTTTCTTGAAATGTAACAGAATAAGTAAAGAAAACTCTCAGTTTTTAAAACTACCTCTCTTCCTCAGGAGGATACTGCTTATCTGGGCTGGAGGGGAGAGGTGAATAATCTAAGGGACATCTGGTGGGCAAAGGCTGGAAGAGTATTTGGTATTGAGTACTGGTGAGATAGGTTTGGATGCAGTTTTAGTTTTACTATTTGCAGGAAACAGAACAAGTAGGGGAATGATGATGTAGAAGTATAAATGGGATCTATGTGTTTTCTTCATGATGTTTGTATTATTTTGAAATTATTTTTGGTGAATGAATTGGGATGCAGGTATGAGGGTGATGATCTTCTAAGCCTTATGGTGCTATAGGAAGGACCTTTCCTTGATGTTCACTGTGAACACGTTGCGGGTGTAAATGCATGTTCTGGTGCTGGCGATCTTCTGGGTCTCTGGTTCCCACCTCATGCCCCTGGGAGCCATACCCCATGTTTGTTCCCATGTCTTGGCCTGTCTCCCCTGCAGATTCTTTAGTATTGTGGCAGTGCGATGAGACTAATGCTGAAGCACACTTCCCACCCCTCCAAGTTATGTGCTGTGAGTAACCTTTGAGCACTGTGTGAATAGGAGGGGAGGCCTCACCCTCACCGCACAATATGTTCATGTGTTATGGGTGGTCCAATGCAAATACAGCTTCCCTGACAGGGGCTAGAATCAGGGTCTTGAAATGCTCTGTTTATACAATCCAAGTAGGCACTATTCATGCTTTCTCAGCATTCATAGTGACCCAAGGTGGGCCCCAATAGAAGGCATCCCAGTGGGTCCTCTAGATTCTTAGGTCATTCTTTGTCATCATTCCTAAGAGAACAGAGGACATGGTGATATTCTTGGGGTACCAGTTTCCTCTGCTTTCATGTTTGTGCAGTGCCTCACTCTTCCCTTTCCATCATGACTTTTTGGTGCTGTGTGCTTGGTTAGCTTGTATAGAAGAAGAAATTACAAGATTTTCTTTGGGTGCAATATCTAGATGATTGACATATAAGGCATGTAAATATATGAAATATATATGTCACTGATTACCCTACTTTTTTGGCATATGGAGTGAAAAGAAGAGGTATTTATATATTTTATATATTCATTTATATGTTGATATAATGGTATTTTATATGTATCTATGTCACATATATACATCTTTGTATCTATATCTATATACACATCTATGTCTTTGTTTTAATCAAGAATTTCCACTTAAAGTTAAAATGTCTCCTTGAGAAGGGTGGATTTTTATGTAAGTTGAGATTTTTATATTGTTACTGGAAAAGATTCTTCTTTTTTTTTTTTTAAGATTTATTTATTTATTTTACTTGAAAGGCAGAGTGATAAAGAGAGAGAGAGTGTGTGAGTGAGTTTTTGTTCACTGGTTCACTCTTCCAAATGGCCACAACATCCAGGACTGAGCCAGGCTGAAGCCAGAGCCAGGAACTCAATCCAGATCTCCCATATGAGTGGCAAGGGCCCAAGTACTTGAGCCATCTTCTGCTGTTTCCCCAGGTCCATTAGCAGGAGCTAGATTGGAAGCAAAGCATCCAGGACTCAAAGCAGTGCTCTGATATGGCATGCTAGCTTTGCAAGCTTAGGCTTAACCTGTTGTTCCACACAGGGGTCTCAAAAAGATCCTTCTTGAATGGTGCAGAGGAGGCATTCTTGGGATAGGGTGGGAAAATAAGCCTGAGAAGAGGAAGCCAGGACAGGAAGCATTAGCATGCCCAAGGCAAACCTCATTCATTTAAACCAGCACCCACATCAAGAAACAGATCATCACTAGAACCTCCAAAAACCCCTGCAGGCCTCCTTCTTAGTGGCCACTCTGCACAAATAATCTTTATCGTGACTTCTAATACCATAGGTTGGCTTTAAGAATAGGTGGTCTTTGCTGTGATAACAAAGAATCCCAATTTTCAGGACTTTTATATACTGTTTTGGATGCTGGGATTGAGACCCTGAACACTATTTCTGCTTTGACTCTTGGGTTTGTGTCAGGCTCTGCCTACAGGGGACTCTAGATGGATCCTGCAAGGCTGGAAGTACAAGGGAATTGCTTGCTGTTGTGAGCATTACACCCATAAAGTTTCCTTATTGTTGTGATGTCAGTTCCTTGCTACTGCAGCAACTGAGTCCAGTACTTGAAGGATCAACCTCATTGCATCACCACAGGGACATCAGCGCCTGTTGACCAGCCCCCTTCCTTAAAGTTCTAAGTTTCAAGCCCAGCAGGACTCCTGTTCAATAAGCTTGGAGATACCAGCACCAGGTGGTCAATGCTTTCTCTCTAGTGCCACAGGTTTCCTCCAAAGAACTAATTTTGTTCGCTGGGACCTACTTCCTTGATACCCAAGAATTGTCTTTATACCCTAGTTTTACAAACTCAACTTTATGCCTAGTTAACAGGTTTGTCTTCTTGGAAGTTTTCATTCATCATTGTTTTGGAGATTCCCTTTTAATCTCTCCTGTATTGGCTAACTAGAGTTCATATATTTTCCAGAGCTCACATTTTTCTCTTTCTTGGTTTATTCTCTCATTTTTATGGAACACATCCTCTGGTAACCTTCTGAGAAAAATACATGAGAGAAAAAGTTTTTTTGAGAATTTTTACTTAAATATCTCCAGCATTAGAAACTATTTTCTCTATTGTGAAGTCAGTGCTCCATTGTTTTCTAACCAATAGTTTCCCTGTTGTGAAATTTGGTACTATTTTGAATTTTTCCTTATTTATGAATTTTTTCTTTATAAACATTTTCGGGGTGGCACTGTGGCATAGTGGGTAAAGCTGCTGTCTGCTATGCTGGTATCCCATATGGTGCCCATTCGAGTTCTGGCTGCTCTGCTTGTGATCCAGCTCTCTGCTATGGCCTGCGAAAGCAGTGGAAGATGGTCCAAGTCCTTGGGCCCCTGCACCCATGTGAGAGACCCAGAAGAAGCTCCTGGCTCCTAACTTTGGATTGGCGCTGCTCCGGCTATGGTGGCCACTAGGGGAGTGAACCAGCAGATGGAAGATCTTTCTCTCTCTCTCTCCTTCTCTCTCTGTGTAACCATGACTTTCAAATAAGTAAATGAATCTTAAAAAAACATTTTCAGGATCAGCTCTTTATCCTGAATGTAAGGAAAAGAGTGCAGATTGGTGCCTCCTCACACAGGGCACCAAAATGTTAGGAAAAGAGTGCAGATTCCTTAACGTTCCAAACTTTTACAGTTATGTGCTTTGCTGTAGGTATGCATTCATTTAGTGTGCTGATTACTCAGTGCATATCCTTCATTTCTATATTTTTTCGCATTATTTTGCTGGTGATTTCTTCCCCTCATTTTTCTTCCCTTTGTTTCTCTTGATTATGTGCATACTGGACTTCCTAGACTGATTCTCCAGTTTTTTGTTCCATTTTCTCTGTACTTCCTCCTCCCTTTCTCCTAATAACAGCAGTGATTGCCCTTGTCTTTATGAGATTACTACTAATAGTTTTAAAGCTTTTTCCTGTACAGTCCATTTCCTCAAAGGCACTTTTCTTTTTTACTTGATATTTGTCTTTTATAACAGAAGTTATTCTCAAATATCTTATATCCTCAGTTACCTGCTCGTGTGTAAACATGCATCATGGAAAGCAGATTGGAATCGATGTGTATGGCACACTTGAGAGTGATTTGGCTGGACTCTTCTATTGGGTGAATTTCTGATGTTGATAATGTCAGTTATTTTTTCTTGGGCTGGATGGGTGTCATAGAGAAGTCTCTTCCACTTTACTGCCAGAGGGATCAAGCCTAATGGTGAAATGGGAGCAGAGTGAGAGGAGAAGCCTGGGAGTCGTAGCATTTTGTGTTTTACTTCATTTCCTTGTTTTCAGTATGGTTCACCCATCTCAGTGGTACCCATTGTCTTGCAATGCAGAGAACTTTCATGTCTCTCTTTCTAGAGAGTAAACCTTTGCCATCTGGCTGAGAGGGTAGAGAAGCTGAAGACTTTTGTTTTTATTTATTTTTTTAAAAAGGTTTATCTATGTATTTATTTGGAAGTCAAAGTGGCAGGGGAGAGGAAAAGGAAGAGGAAGAGGGAGAGGGAGAGGGAGAGAGAGAGAGAGATGGAGAGAGAGGAAGAAACAGAGAAAGAGAGATCTCTTCCATCCACTGTTCAATCCTCAAATGCCTGAAGTAGTCAAGGCTGAACCAGGCTGAAGCCAGGAGCCAGGAACTGCATCTGGGTTTTCCACATGGGTAGCAGGAACCAAAGTACTTGGGCCATTATTGCTACCTCCTAGAGGTATTAGCAAGAAGCCAGATTGGAAGAATAGCAGGACTCAATTCTAGGCACTCCAGTATGGAATATAGGCTCCCAAGCGGAAGTGACTTAACCTGCTATGCTATAATACTGCCCATTGAAGAGTTTTAAGCAATTTTATTTTAATCTAGCAGTTCTTCCCTACTTCCAGAGGTACCTGAGTCTTTTGCAGAAACCATTGGGTTTCTTCTAGGCTCCCCCTAGATGCCACGTAAATATTCACTTTTCCATGATCTGTGATGTTATCACTTTTCCATCAGCTTTCTAGCTTCCTACATTTTTGTGATTGTCACCTCTCCCATCTCTACATGTATCCTATGGCTTATGCAGGAAATCTCTGTATGTAGGATTTGGGGATGGAAAAGAATCTGAATCCTCGTTGTAATAGAACACCTTTTACAGTCTCTTTCTTTGCTAGGCTGACACGCTTGTGCTCTCTAACACTGGGGCATTGAGGTTGGGTCCAGTTCATACAGTTGTTTTCACCTTAGGATGGATTATTCTCAACTGGTTTCTTATTTTAATCCCTCAAACCGATGCATTCTAGTTGAGTCACTCCACTTATCTTTCAGATGTGGGCGCCCTCCCAAGTCTGATCCACTACAGACACAACTCAGGCCCAAAGAGGAGCTCTTTTCCTTCCTCACAGCCTTCTCTCTCTCACTAGAGGAGCCAGGTGGGTTGCTTAGGTTGCTCATGGTGTTACATTATTGGATCATTATTAGAAGTATGCACTCCCCTCTGTGAGGATTAACATTCTACTAATAGGACACTGTGTAGATACTGTATACTTTAGGCTCCCTTGTAGGAACTTGGTTGGGATAGGCTGTTTTTCTAAAATATTTGTTTCAAAAGACACCTTGCTGTGATAGGAGCATCAACACTATACTGAATTAGGAACTACAGCTATAAATAGTTATTTCCTGAGTTGTGTTTTTTTAAAAGAAACATTCTTGTTGATGGGAACATTTTTACCTTAAATTGTTGGTCGTATAATACAGTGCTAAGAAAACAAATAGTGTAAAATCTAGAAAACTTCTGAAGATCAAATCCAGTACTTACTACCTGCAGAAATCTTGGTTCTTTGTATGACATAAAGCTGACAAAAAAGATATCGAGAGGATTCGTCTTAATGTTTTCACATATACATCAAAAGAATACGAATGCTTCCAAGATGTTAGTCTGTTTTGTTGAATTTCACAGCTTTGCATCCCAAGTCAGGAAGCTGTCGTGGAGCTGTGCTAATGCATCAGCGCTGAATGTCGGCATATGCTGGTGCATATGCTACATCAGGAGTGAAGACTCTAGCACTCAGATGCATCCTAGACATTCCTCCTCCAAAATCAGAGCCAAGTGCCCCCCCCCCCCCCCAGACCGGCTCTCCTTAAACTTCCCTCCTGGCTATGATTTGAAATGAATCATTTTAAATCACAGGTTAACAGCATTATCCATGTAGCTGAGATGAGAGACTTAATTAATTTTCAAAGCCTACGGCAAAAGTCTTTGTTTCCATAGTAGTAAACCATGGGAGGTAGTCGTTGTGATGGGTAAGCTTTTTGGCCTGATGGCATCTCTATGAGCATCATTCCTTCCCTGTTCTGAGGCTCTGAGGTTCAGATGGGGCTGACTGCAGCCTGTGGAGCGGATGTGGTCACGTGACCCGAGCCTGGCTCTACAAAGTCCCCCATACATCTGACTACAGTGAAGGTTCAGGAAAGGAAACCTGGCTCACCTGGCTTGTCTGAGTCTGTGCTGGAGCTCTTGATGGAGCTGTCTGGGAGAAGTGGTGTCCTTCCACTGGGCTCCTTAGCTGCAATGGCAGTCTAAAGCTGCTGTGAGCCATCTTTACCACTTCCAGAGAGAGACAGCTTGAGCAAAAAGGCAATGCAGAAAAACAGAACCAAAAGATGAAGCTTAACAACAACAAAATTTATAGAGGTTCTTCAAGAAGTATTTTAAAAATTTATTTGGAAAGCACAGAAAGAGAGAGAGAGGCCGAGTTCTCTTTTTCTTTTTTAAATTTATTTATTTATTGAAAGGCAGCGTTACAGAGAGAGTGTGGGAGAGAGATATGGAGAGATCTTCCATCCCCTGGTTCATTCCTCAAATGGCCATAACTGCCAGGAATGGGAGCTCCATCTGGGCCATCTTTCACTGCCTTCCCAGGCATATTAGCAGGGAGCTGGATTGGAAGTGGAGCAGCTGGGACTCTAACCAGTGCCATATGGGATACCAGTGTTTCAGATAGCAGCTTAACCCATTATACCACAGTACCAATCCCAAAAGAGGCAGATATCTGATGATGCAAGTTGTACTCCAGGAATGCCCCTGTTCTTTCTAATGAGAAGATGTCAATGCATTCTCCTTTCGAAAAAGTTGATTTAATTGGATTCTATATCTGCAGTAGGGCATAGGCATTTGATGTAGCAGTTAAGATGCCACTTGGGACTCTTGTATCCCATATCAGAGTGCCTAGATTTGAGTTCTTGCTCTACTCCTGATTCCAGCTTCCTGTTAATGCACACCATGGGAAGTAGTAGTGATGATTCAAATGGTCGGATCCCTGAAAATCACATGTGAGACCCAACTTGAGCTCCTGGCTCCTGGCTTAAGTCTGCCCCAGCCCTGGCTGTTGTGGGTACTTGCAGTGTGTACCAGATAATGAGAGCTCTCTGAATCTGTACCTTTCAAATACCACACTGCTTCCCCTATTGGAGGTATATGATTACATTGCTCTTTACCAACTGTGATTCTGTAGTGGGCTGTGTACTTGGTCAGATTTCTGATGGCAATCAGGTTGAATTACTCTACTGGGCTTTCTGTATTGATGAGCTTAATTCATTATTTGCTGAATTTCCACTTTGCACAACATGGATGCCTGTGAACCAACAATAATAAACTGACATTCTATTTGCAAATGATTTTGACAAATTGTCTACTTCCCAGTGACCAGAATCCTGATCTATAAAGTGATTGTAGAGAGGCTGGCACTGTGGCACAGTGGGTTAATGCCCTGGCCTGCAGTGCTGGCATCCCATATGGGCACCAATTTGAGACCCGGCTGCTCCACTTCCAATCCAGCTCTATGCTGTGGCCTGGGAAAGCAGTAGAAGATGGCCCAAGTTCTTGGGCCCCTGCACCTGTGTGAGAGACCTGGAAAAAGCTCCTGGCTCCTGGCTTCAGATTGGCGCAGCTCCAGCCATTGCTGCCAATTGGAGAGTGAACCAACAGATGGAAGACTCTCTCTCTTCTCTCTCTCTCTTTCTCTGCCTCTCCTCTCTCTGACCTTCAAATAAATAAATAAATCTTTCAAAAAATAAATAAAATGATTATATAGTTACCTCATTCATAGAGATGGTGCAGTAAGTGTTTCACATAAATCCTTTAGGACTTTTGACTATATACTTTATTGTAGCAGCAAAAGTGGTTTTACTGTCATTATAAAATGTTATCTCTCAACTAATCAGAATGTAGTAAGAATTTCTCAAACTTATCTGAGTCTAAACAGGTTGATCTAAATGGATTTTTCAGTATGAAATCTGAGAAAAATATAGATGGGTTTATTCTTTTGTATACTCAGGTTACAACTAAGATTTATTAGTGAAGTGTTGACAGCTACTATTCTAGAACGGCAACTCCAAAGTATGTGGAAATTCTTAAAATAAAATAATTAAAGGAAACATTTTTAAGAATAAACTCAATAATAAATGACACTACATAACACACTGATAATGAGAGTCATTAGGGTCTCCAAAGAGGATGCATACAACAATTAATATATTTAATGTATTGACCTGCTAAAATCTCATTCCAGGCATTCTTTCTGTTAATGTATACTCTGTCTATCTGAAATTTGTTCGCTTTCTTCCTACTCTATTATACTTTTTAAAAAGACAGTTTTGTTGAGAAACAATTCACATGCCATAAAATTCACCCTATACAGTACACAATTAAGTAATTTCCACTCTATTATTATTGTACAGAAAATAAACTATACTTTATTTCCTTCATTGTACTTATCAAAATTTTAATTGTGTATTTCTTTGGCTATTTATTGTTTATGCAGCATTATCCCAATTTAGTGAGAAAAATAACTTGTACATTGGAAAGACAGAGACCAAAAGAAATGCAGGATTACAGTGAGTTTTGTTTTCTTCCCTGAATTTCCTAGTATTTTCTAAAATTTTTCCAGTAAGTATTTTTTAATCAGAAAATGGACATTACTTTTTTTTTAAGATGAGCTCTCTCTCTCTCTTTTTTTGACAGGCAGAGTTAGACAGTGAAAGAGACACAGAGAGAAAGGTCTTCCTTTTCCGTTGGTTCACCCCCTAAATGGCCAACACGGCCGGCACACTGTGCCAATCCAAAGCCAGGAAGGAGCCAGGTGCTTCCTCTACAGGAAGTAGAAAGATGACAAAATGCCCTGTAATAAATGCTTCCAAATATAGAAACAGGCCCTCAGGGAGCTCCCCACTCAGCACCCCAACTCCACAGACATTAGACACCAGCCCTGAAGGCTTGACTGTCCTGTGGGGTCCCCCAGAGCTCTGCCAGCAGGAGCAGGTCATGGGACCCAGGTCCCTGGCTTCCTTCCCAGAATGCTTGCCACCGCACCACAGTTTGTGGCATGTTTTACGTGCAGAGAAATACGGTCCATCAGTCTCCCAGTGGTCATTTATTTTATGACTTTTACACTGCCTAGTTTGAAAAAGGACTTGCAGTAGTTTACCAAGTTATGATACCTTAGCAGATAGGGACAAAAGATAGAGTCAGAACCTACTTGGAGGTAAGAACCTGGGGTAATTTGTCTTTGCAGTGGGGCATGGGTTCAGGCAGCATACAGTATCCTAGTCTGCAAGGCAAGTAAATATTGGAGAATACCTTCAGCTGTGTGTCAAAGACTAGTGAAAGCATGCAGAAACACAAATACAGTAAAGGCTCACTTTACATAGCAGAAATATCTCAGAAAAGTTGTCTAAATGTCAAAACAAACCCTGCGTTGTGTTGGATGTATATCTAGGGTCTGCAGACTTTGAGAAGAGAAGTCACGTTTAATTTCCTGGAAGCTTTGCAGCTCTAGGGGCATCTGATGGAGAAGTCCTGGTCATGCATAGAGGGAAGTATTGTGAGGTGGGGTGCGGGAGAAGTGCCGAGCATAAAGCCCCCTCCTTTTTACAGACTGCAATTAGTGGGGCCGTTATTGAGACCCAACTTCAAACCTGGAAGAGAAAGATAGAAAGGGAGGAAACACAGTTAAGTAGCATGTGTATGCATCTGTACATGTGCATACATAGTATAATGTAGGTAAGGCCGGTACTTGGCATATTTATATATCTATGTATACATACACAGACTCCTACATAGTAGTCCTCCCTTTATCCACTAGGGATACATTCCAAGACCCCCAGTGGATGTCTGAAAACAGCAGATAGTATATAATCCTATAATGCTATGTTTTTTCCTATACATCCATACCTGTAGTAAAGTTTAATTTATAAATTAGACAAGGTAAGAGATTAAGAAGCATAACAAAATAGAACAACTATAACAATATACTGTAATAAAAGTTATGTGGAGGGGCCAGCACTGTGATGCACTGGGGTAATCCTTTTCCTGTGGTGCTGGCATCCCATATGGGTGCTGGTTTGAGTCCCAGCTGCTCCACTTCTGATCCAGCTCTCTGCTATGGCCTGGGAAAGCAGTATAAGATGGTCTAAGTTCACCTACATAGGAGACGTGAAAGAAGCTCCTGGCTCCTGGTTTAGGATCGGCTCAGCTCCTGCTGTTGCAGCTATTTGGGGAGTGAATCAGTGGATGGAAGACCCTTATCTCTGTCTCTCCCTCTCACTGTCTGTAACTCTACCTCTCAAATAAATAAATAAAATCTTAAAAAAAGTTATGTGGAATGTGGTCTTCGTCTCTTCTGTCAAGATATCTTATTATGTTTTCACTTAAAGGTTCATTTGACTTGTCCAATTGCCAGCATCATTACTCTTGCACTTTGGGGCCACTATTAAGTAAACTAAGTGTTGCTTGGATACAAGCACTGCAGTGCCATAGCAGTCAGTCTGATAGCCAGCACAGCTGCTGAGTGGCTGATGGGCAGATGACACATACAGCATGGACAGGCTGAACAACAGGATGTCCCATGTGGGATGGAGCACAATGATGAGACATTTTAACTTGCTCTTCAGGATGGTGCACAAATTAAACCTTATGAATTACTAATTTCTGGAATTTATTTAGTACTTTTGGGACTCAGTTGACCCTAAGTTACTGAAACAATGGAGGCAAACTGCGGATAATGGTGGTTCTGCTCTAATTGAAATGTACTAGATAAAGCTGGGAGACATACTGGTGGGAGACATATGGGTAAATGGTGGACACTGTCATGTTTAGTTAGAAAGCGTTGTACCAAAGTGGAGTTGGCTGTGTCCTGGACATCACCCATTTCTTTCTTCTCTGGTCTGCCAAGCTAGTATAAAGATGACAGGGCTGCATGGAACTGGTCTGTTCTCAAGGTAGTAGTGGTCTCTTACTCTGAGTTCTAGGAATCACTGATCTCTTCCTTGCCTAGTACCGCAAACCATTGTATATTCTAATAAAACTTTTGACCTTGGGTATTCACTGATAGTTTTGCTGTTTGATTTAATTCTCCAAGATACTGTTTACATCTTAAGGGACCTTTTCAGGCTGCTTCAGGAAGTCCTTTATGGGGTAGGGACTTTTAAACTACACTAAGTAGTTCTCAGCTTCTTCTACTTTGCAGAAAGCATTCTTGGGGGAGGGGTGCTGAACGTGTTCAGGGCTTTGTTACTCAGAGCATAGGAATTCCCTTCACTTCTAAGTCTGTGTTCTTCGATTACCATGACTTTGGGTTAATGAAACCTTATAGGACATTTAAAGAAATCTCTAAGGTTGGATTACACCAGGGTCCTAGCTTTTTCACAGGCTGCAGCTAAGATGGGTTGGGGGAGGTAGCCCTGGAATAATATCACTATCTTTGTTAATACCTGGTTGTCAGACTCTGGACTCCTGTCCACAGACACAGAGATCCTGGAGGAAGGCTTAGTTGCCCTGTTTGGGCATTCCCTGAGTCTGCCGGTTCCTACAGCCTGTCTGAGGTGTGCTCCCTTAGGAGGCCCTGGACTGCAGAAATCATATTTGCAGCCAGAGAATTTATAATTTGCTACATATGGCCAGTCTTTTTTAGCAGCTTTCCTTCTTCCTTTTGCTTTTTCCCACACCCACTCCCACTTACTGTTGGCTGCCCTCCCAGTACCTTCTCACCACTAGGGACTTATATTAATAGTCAGATTCTGGAGGCTCTGAGAGCCAGCCCCCCTCACACCCCCCAGTTGCATTTCTTGCCTCCTATTTCATTTTAATTATTGTTATTTTTACATTGCTGATTCTTTACCCTTATAGATTAAACATCAAATAGAAGTCAAGGATATGATCTTGGGGCCAGGAAGAGGAATCAATCTTCTTTGACTGCTATAGGATAGGCCAAGGGAGAGTGCAACTTGGGAGTGGGGAAGGCTGCAGGTGGTGGCTTCTACAGAGAAGCAGTGTGGGCTGGAGGGACCTTGTGGGAGGCTGAGAAAATATGGATGGGGGGGTCATGGTATTTTGGAGTTAGACAGACCTTACCTGGAATTCAGCCACTGATGGCTTGTGTGGTCTTGGGCAAATTACCTGACTTCTCTAGACTTCAGTTGCCTTTACCTTATCTGTAAATGGGCCTGCAAGGTTGTTATGTTATCCAAAAGGGATGATGGATATGAAAGTTCTTATTGTCACACATAAAACACTTCATAAATATTATTTTCTCTTTCCTTTCATTAGGAGGGAATGAGAAAAAAAGCCAAAGACATGAAAATCCCCATATTCTATTAATAACAGCTCCCATTTTTCTTTTCCATAATATTTTCATAATGCTTTAAACCATGTGGGTAATTGTTTCAACATTTAATTTTTCCACTGAATTATTTAATTACATTTATGACAGGCACATATTTATTTTGAGTATGTCAGTGCAGCCATTAATTTATTCTAATGGATTTACAACATGGAGAGATATTTTTCACCATTAACTTTGTGGTGATAGAAAACGGTGCTGCCTGCCATAGATTTATCTTGCTTCAATCATCTTTTAACCAAAACGAATTCCTTAAAAGTCTCGATAAGGGTCTCCCTGGAGGAAAGGAGTAAGAAGATTTTTCTTTGAAAACTATTTAAGCCTGATAGTTTATCAGTCCAGATGACTCCCACTTTTGCCTTCCAGCATTAACAGAAAAAGCTCCTGTGCGTTTTATTTGGGGGGAGGTGATGACTAGTGGTGGTGGAGAAGTAATGAGATTAGAGACTTTCTTTCCTCTCTCTCTCCCTCCCTCTTTCCTCCTTCCCTTCTCTTTCTCCCTCCCTTCCTCTGACTCTTTTCTCTCTTCTTAAAGAAAATGATCATTCTGCGTATCTGGAGAGTGGCACAGTCGTTTGGTTCTCATATGTGTTTGCAGCCCACACTTCCGTGAAGACCCTCCACTTGCCCAGTTTTCATTGCCTGCAAAAGGATTTCGTTCTCAAGGAGATAATGATGTTCATTGCCACATCTCCCCTCATTAATGCATCAAGACTGATCAGCGAGTCCTGACTGACAGACAGGTGCTGAATTACCCGTTTAGTACTCTCAGGCTTTGAACATTCAAAATGGTGGTAAATAAAACATGTCCTTTTCAACACCTTTGTTTTCCCATCAGCTCATGGCTTGGGAGTTTAAGTTAAACTTTATGTTATACCCAGAGGTGGCAATGAACCATAAAACTTCCCAATAGTTCTTTCTGAAATTTATTCCTTATGAATTTTTAAAAATTTATTTATTTGGAGGAGGAAAAGGGATTTGTCATGAACATTAGTTGCAAAAGAATTCTAAGAACGGATAGTGACAGATTAAAAATACTTGAGCAGTTGGAGTTTTCTAATTGTTTAAAACTACAAAAAAAAAAATGACCTCCAAGTGCTGCTTGTATACCAAAATGAGGACAGATTGATTGATATTGCACATACAGAAAAAATCTTACTCCGGAAAACCTTTACCCTTCTCATTCTTAGTTATAATAAGGCAAAGCAATAACCTTTTCAAGCTGTGTGTAATGATACAAAGTTCTACATGAACAATTTATCAAAGCTAGTAAATGAACACATGGAGAGTGGTAAGAACCCTAAAACGAACTGTTAAATACACAATTCAGATCTACCCATTATCTAATTAAAACATGCCCCAATAGAAACAGCCATATCCCTGTTTAAGGCTTTAAATAGGACTGTTTATGTTTGGATGAGATAAAGACTAACAGTCAAAGGTTGTTAACGAACATTTATCTCTCTTTCTATGGACCTTACTTTGTAGAAATGTTTTTTTTTTTAAAAAGTAATATTTATAGTTAACAGATCGTAACTGTATAGTTTATGGGGGTACATTGTGATTAAATTATTTTATTTTTTTGAGAGTCAGAGAGACAGAGTGAGCTCCCATCTTCTGGTTCATGCCCCAGATGCATGCAACAGCTCAAGCTAAGCCAAGTCAAAGCGGGGAGCAGGGTTTGTGACGGCGTGGGCTGAAGACTTGAGCCATCACCTGCTACATCCCATGGTGAGCCTTATGAGGAAGCTGGTATCAGGAGCAGAGCCAGGACTCAAACTCAGGCACTTTGATATTGCATGTAGGTGCTGCATAAGTACAGGTACTGAACATGTACAGACTTTTAATTAATTAATTTGAGAGCAGGAGAGAGAGAAAAGGAGAGAAATAGATGTGACAGAGAGCTCTCATCTACTGATTCACTCCCCAGATGCCCACAAAGGCTGACACTGACCAAAGTAAAGCCCTAGGAACTCAATCTAGGTTTGCCATGTGGGTGAGGGTAGCACATGAACCCAATTATTTGAGCCAAACCAATGTCTCCCAGGAACTGCATCAGCAGGAAGCTGGAATCAGGTATTGAACCCCGGCACTGTGCTGTGGGATGTAGGCATTTTTTTTATTTTTTGACAGGCAGAGTGGACAGTGAGAGAGGGAGAGAGACAGAGAGAAAGGTCTTCCTTTTCCGTTGGTTTACCCACAATGGCCACTGCGACCGAAGCCAGCAGCTGATCTGAAGCCAGGAGCCAGGTGCTTCTCCTGGTCTCCCATGCGGGTGCAGGGCCCAAGGGCTTAGGCCATCCTCCACTGCCTTCCTGGACCACAGCAGAGAGCTGGACTGGAAGAGGAGCAACCGGAACAGAATCCGGTGCCCCAACTGGGACTAGAACCCGGTGTGCCGGTGCTGCAGGCGGAGGATTAGCCAAGTGAGCCGTGGCGTTGGCTGGCATTTTTTGTTTCAGATTTATCTATTTATTTGAAAGAGTCACAGAGGGGCAGAGGCAGAGAAGTCTTCCATCCTCTGGTTCACTCCCTAGATGGCTGCAATGGCTGAAGCCAGGAGCCAGGAGCTTCCTCCTGGTCTCCCATGAGGGTGCAGGGTCCCAAGGACTTGGGCCATCTTCCACTGCTTTCCCAGGCCATAGCAGAGAGCAAGATTGGAAGTGGATCAGCAGGGATGCGAACTCAGTGCTCATATGGGATGCTGGCACTGTAGGGGGGCTTTACCTACTATACCACAGCGCTGGCCCCAAGGGATACAGCCGTCTTAACCCACATTGCCACTGCTAGGCCAAACGCCCACCCCTGAGTTGTTTTGATGTATATGTATAATGTGGAATGATTAGGTTCAGCTAATTAACCTACCACCTTATTCATCATTGTTTTGTGATGTGATGTTTGAAATTTATTCTTAAATGCTTGAGATATTGTTGACTGTAATCACCTTGCTAGGTAGTAGGTTTCAAAACTTCTTTTAAATGAAACTTTGTATCCTCCAACAACCAATTTCCCTTTTCTTCCTTCTCCCTACCACTCCCCTCTACCTCATCCTAAAGCTCTGGTAACCATCTAATAAGAGTGGCTTGTTATTAAAAATTTAAGACAGTTTGAATGATACAAACTCTTGATATATCTTAATGTATTATCACAAATATATCATTTCTTTATGATTGCAAACTTTGTCATTTTAAAGAAAGATTTATTAATTTGAAAGAGTTACATTGAGAATCTTGATGTGAATGGAAGGGGAGAGGGAGCGGGAAAGGGGAGGGTTGCGGGTGGGAGGGAAGTTATGGGGGGGGAGCCATTGTAATCCATAAGCTGTACTTTGGAAATTTATATTCTTTAAATAAAAGCTTTAAAGAAAAGAGTTACATTGAAAGGTAGAGAGAGAGAGAGAGAGGTCTTCCATCTGCTGGTTCACTCCCCAATGGCTGGAGCTGAGCCAATCCAAAGTCAGGAACCAGGAGCTTCTTCCTGGTTTCCTATGTGGGTTCAGGGGCCCAAGGACTGGGCCATCTTCCACTGCTTTCCCAGGCCATAAGCAGAGAGCTGGATTGGAAGTAAAGCAACCATGACTTGAACCAGAGCCCATATGGAATGCTGGTGCTTCAGCCTGGGGCTTTAACCTGCTGCACCACTGTGCCACAGCACTGGCTCCCTTTGCCATATTCTTTAATCAAGATATATGTCTTATGCACAGATGTTTATTTTATGAAAATGTAATTTAATGAAAACTGATGGAAATATGATTTTATTTATAGTAATTAGCTTTTTCCCAATAATATTGAGTTATACCACTACAGATTTTATTCACCAACAACTAGAGTGGGACAACAAGGACAAAAACCATTCTGGCCTTCTGAGACTTGGAGATCAAAGCTGCCTTCTTGTAGGAAGGTCTCCTCTCCACCTAAGCTCAGAGAGGCTGTTCCAGCTGCGGTCAGGATGGCATCCTCTGATTTCCGTCCTGAGGCTGTGTCACTCTAATTGCCCCTTCACTGGCACTGAGAGACACCTGATTTCAATAAGCCTCCAGGGAAAACTCTCTGGGAGTCCATTATGAAACTACAGTCTAAGCGATGAGAATGCACCCAAAATGCACATTACTCTTCTCAACTCACGTCATGTCTGCAAACCCAGAGCTAAGGGAGAGAGCAAAATGAAAAAAAAATAGCGTGAAGGTAATTTTCATCAAGCTATAGCTTCCAGAGTATACTTCAAATCAGTCTGAGCTATTTTAGTGCCTGGAGCCACTGAAACAATTTTTCTTATTGTATTTCAAATGTTTAAAAATTTTAAAAGGAATTTATTTAAATACTGGATTCTCAGGATCACAACAAATGCATGATAATTACTACAGCACAATTCTCATGTCAATGTGATATTAATACAAAGAGGACAGATTCAATGTAGTTCATAGATATAATTCTAAGCATATAATACTTTCCTTCATCCCCTGTCTTCCTTCCTATCCTCCCTCCCTTCCTCCCTCTCCCTCCCTTCCCCTTCTTCCTTCTCTCCTTCCCTCCTTCCCTTCCTTGGAGCTTTTATTTAGAAGGACAAAAACTCAAAAAGCACTGCCAAAGGCAGTCCATTGACTGTAAAGATTCTCTTAACAATTTGTAAATGCAAATGCATAAAGACAAAAGGCTTTTTATGAATCATATCTGACTCTTTAAAAACAAGATTGTTTTGGACAGGCCGGCCAGAAGGCTCTGCCTGTTCCAGAGTGAGAGCAGAGGAGAAGGGTTGGCCAGTGGTCCTGAAGAGTGGAGAGACTTGTGGAGCTGAAGATGAGTGTGGCGGCCAGGGGTTATGTAGAGGTGAGACTGCCTTCAAGGAAGGGTAGCTTAGAGCTGGAAAATTAGGATTTGGATTCCTGCAGGGAATCTGCTTTTTTTGTCTTTTAATCTTTGTATGGCTTTCTCCTATATACACTCTTTTCCACAATTGAGTTGAGATGCATTTTATCCAGGACAGTCTTGGAGTAGGGTAGAACAGGGATGGCCAGTGAAGATCAGAATCTGAAATCCTTTTGTCTGCCCTGAAACCAAATAACTGGGGCTGAGGGATGAGTCCAGGCCAAGGGGATGAGGTGGGGAGAGAAGAGAAAGGGATGGCACCACCTGCTGGTTCTAAAGATGTTCACCTGTTAGCACCTTTGAGGTGTGTGTGTGTGTGTAGTGCAAGATGGTGGTTCATAGTAATCAAGTCTATCTTTTGCTTCCTCCAGGCATTCTCCTGGGGCATTGGGCTGCCACTTTTATTTTTAAGATTTATTTATTTATTTGAGAGTCAGAGTTACACAGAGAGAGGAGAGATAGAGGTAGAGAGAGAGAGAGGTCTTCCATCCACTGGTTCACTCCCCAATTGGCTGCAATGGCCAGAGCTGAACTGATCTGAAGCCAGGAGCCAGGAGCTTTTTCCAGGTCTCCCACATGGGTGCAGGGGCTTGAGGACTTGGGTCATCTTCTACTGATTTCCCAGGTCATAGCAGGGAGCTGGGAATGCCAGCGCTTCAGGCCAGGGTGTTAACCTGTTGCACCACAGCGCCAGCCCCTGGGCTGCCACTTTTAACAGTGCCTTAACTATCTTTGAGCTTTCCTTGGAATACTTGCACCCTCTGTTTATTGCTGGTTTCTCTGATTGCAATTTTGGTTCTATTGAATAAGATCATCCCAAATATTTACTTACATAAGATTTTACCTGCATTTGCCTGTGTGTGGGTGTGAGGGAGCACATATATCTGGATTTGTGCTAGAGGAGATGCACCTGGTGGTTCTCTCTGTGTTCTGTATCCTGTAGGTAAGATCCTCACTGTTTCCTAGCTTAGTGGAGGAGATAAATACGGGACTTCTGTGGCTTTAGACAGGTGTAGGGACAAACAGATGGTGTTTTCCTTTTATAATTTGCTACCAACTTTCTCTTATTCATAATTGGAATGAAGTCACGAGACTTGTTTTCTTCACAAATCTACCAACATTAGGTTTGATGCTATACTGCACTCAATAGGGGTCTTTGAAGTTCTGCTACCTTAATCAAAGGAATAACTTGTATGATTGAGAAGTTGGCAAGCTAGAGAGGCTGTCAGCTTCCTTCAGATCACATATGGTGGTTATCACCTGCTAGCTCCAATAAACTGGTATGGCTTTATGAGAGGATGGTTGCCATGTTGAGTTGTGTGGCTTGGAGCTATTCAGATAAATATGTGGATAGACATGTGAATGTGTAATTGTGTAATGTGGGAGCTAGTTTGGGGCAAGAGGCATGAAATCTGGGAGTCGTTGGTCTGTGCATGACAGTTGACGTTGTGGACATATATAAGATCACTGCGGGAGAAATGAGAAGAGAATTGCCTGGGACGAGCTGGACTGAAGTGTGAACTGTCTCGTTGTATGAACCATAATTTTCCTACATTGTGATCTTGTGAGACTGAGAGCACATATACAAGAGCTAAGCTAAGTGCATGGCATTGCAAGTTTAAGGGACAAGTTAGTGGAGGACAAGATAGTTTGTGTAAGTGTTACCGTAAATAAATTTGTCAGTCTGCCCCTTTCATGCTAAGATGGAAGCTAATAGAATCCAACCTATCAAAGATTTACTAACTGCAAAGTACTGGGTCCCATGCCAACAGCAAAAAAAAAATCACAGATGAATTAGATCAGTTCTTATTCCTAAGAAGTGAGGGAGACAGATGTGCAAACACATAACTGTAATATAAGGCTGAAGGACATAAAGGTGGTAACAGCTGGACACAGTGGGAACTTAACAGAAAGAACAATTAATTTCAAAGTGGGGCTTGAGGGAAATTTTCAGAGAAAAGGGAAGACTGGCTAAAATTCCATGGGGCAAAGAAGTAAGGGGAGGGCCGGTCCTGTGGCTCATTAGGTTAATCCTCCGCCTGCGGTGCCAGCATCCCATATGGGTGCTGGGTTCTAGTTCCGGTTGCTCCTTTTCCAGTCCAGCTCTCTGCTGTGGCCTGGGAGGGCAGTGGAGGATGGCCCAAGTGCTTGGGCCCCTGCACCTGCGTGGAAGATCAGGAAGAAGCACCTGGCTCCAGCTGTAGCGGCCATTTGGGGGATGAACCAATGGAAGGAAGACTTTTCTGTCTCTTTCTCTCTCACTGTCTAACTCTATCTGTCAAATAAAAAAAAATAAATGAGGGGAGAGAATCTGAGAGTGATGAGCCCTTTTGTGCCGAGGCAGACCTGCTGGTAAAAGCTGAGTATTGGGGAGACACCTGGTCATTTTCCTTGTGTAGTCTCTCTAACCTCTATACCCCAGACTACACAGCAAAACCAGGGCCTCCAAAATACAAATCTGCTCTCTTCAACTGGCAGTTAATGGCACCTTCCAAGGAGAACTTCCCAATGATACATATGCTCATGCAATAAAAATGGTGCTTTGCTGTACCCTACCCAGGGTAGAGAGAAACACCTTTACAAATAATATAACTCACAGCATCTTCCTATTGAACTATGAAGACCTTTAAAAAAAGTTCATGGAAAATGGAATTAAAAGATGAGTTTATTTTGGTAGAAAAAGTTTTTGCAATCCATGCGTAGTTTCTTATTTATTTATTTTATTTTTACAATGCTCATTTCCATGAACTCTTTAAAAACTTTTTATTCAGTGGTAACCACCTTAAAGGCCTTGAGAAAATTCCAGTGAGTTGAAGTCTGTTAAAAAGATAAAAATGAAATGGGCATTTGGCACAGTGGTTAAGCCACCGCTTGGCTCACCCACATCACTTTTCAGAGCATCTGGATTTGCATCCTAGTTTGCTCCTGATTCCAGCTTCCTGTTATTGGGCACCTGTGAGAGGCAACAGATAATGGCTCAGATACTTGAGTCCCTGCCATTCTCGTGGGAGTTCTTGATTGAGTTCTGGGCTCTTGGCTTCAACCTGACCCAGTCTTGGCTGTTGCAGTCATTTGGGAAGTGAATCAGCATATGAGAACTATCTCTCTCCCTATCTCTGTCTCTCTGCCTTTCAAATGAATAAAACAAATCAATAAAAATTTTCAAAAGATTAACAGATATTGTTTTAGTAGATGATAAAGTAAAAATCAATAACTGACTAAAGATGACCATTTTGTGGATGTTCACTCTGGTGGAGACAATGCCTGGAGGCCATACCCACTGTGTTCTAGAAGGAGAAAGAACAAAAGTGGAAAGTGAGAGTGCTACTTCCCTTGCACTTAGGTCTCATCCTGGTAGGCCCAGTGTTGAGGTTTTCATGCTTGAGGAGCCCGTGATAAGGTTTAGCTCTTAAACTATTTCTTTACATTATTTTTATTTATTTGAAAGGCAGAATTACAGAGAGAGGAGATGGAGGAGAAGGAGAAGGAAGTGCAGGAGGGGGAAGAGAGAGAGAGAGAGTCTTTCATCTGCTGGTTCACTCCCCAAATGGCCGCAACAGCCTGGGCAGGGCCAGGCTGAAGCCAAGAGCCTGGATCTTCCTCCGGGTCTCTGACATGAATGCAGGGACCCAAGCACTTGGGCTGTCCTCTGCTGCTTTCCCAGGTGCACCAGCAGCGAGCTGGATCGGAAGTGCAGCAGTTGTGTCTGGAACTGGTGCCCATATGGATGTCAGTGTTGCAGGCAGAGGCTTAACCTGCCACGCCACAATGCTGGCCCCTAGCCCTTACTATTATATAAAATTGCTATAACATTATTTATTATGTCTCCCAGTTACACACAATAACCTAGCGTGTCTCCTCCTCTCAGCCCCTGCCCCTGCATTTGTTCATTTTACTGTAGTTGATGAAGACAGAGTAGGGCTGGCTTCATGGATTTGTGACCGAGGCAATCCTGCAGTCCCCAAGTCAGACGGTCCCTGGACTTGTTTTAATGCTCTGCTGTTTCCAGATTGGAATTCTTAATTCCTTTTGAATAAGGAACCCTGCATTTGAATTTTGCTCTGGGAACCACAAATTATGTAACTGGTGCTGAGACAGGGTTAATTGTTTTACAATGTGATGTATCTGTTCCCTTTATCTGGGGAATCCGTTCTGCATGCTAGCAACCGCTATGGGAGTCCATTTAACATTAATTTTTTAACTGCATATCTTCCAATAAACTCTGTTATAGCTATTAACAAGTGTTTTCTAAGAAAACAATTTCAACCAAGCATTCATACTTCTGGGTCCTGAGGTCATAGTGGTGTCCAATCCTTATTTAATTTTAATGTTCATATGTTCTCTAATTTTTAAAAATTCCCACCAGAGTAAGTCTCTACACCAGTGAAGAAAAGACATAACAAATATTTGAGTTGATAAATATCTGAGCCCTGTTCTAGAGGCTGGCGATACAGCCAAGAGTGTGAGAGCAATCCTGACCTTGTACAGTCTTGTATGATCTAGTGAGTGGAGACAGACAACAAGCCCATAAACAAAGAGGCAATAAGCTAACCAACATGTTTCAGGAACAAAAACAGTGCTAAGCAGAATATTAAACAGCATCATGCAACAGAGAATGACTGGAGGTAGCTTTATCTTGATGGGTAGAACAGGCTTTTTTGAGGAGGTGACTTCTGAGCGAAGATCTAAATGATTTACTATGTAAACTTAAAGTTTTTGTAAGGCTTTAAAATGTTAGTTGTAGGTGCAGATGTTTGGCTTTGCAGTAAAATGTTGGTTAAGACCCCCGTGTCCTGGTTCCCAATTCCAGCTTCCTGCAAATGCACACCCTGGAAGGCAGCAGATGATGGCTCGAGCCTTTGAGTTCCTGCTGGCATGGCCCTGGCCCAGCCCTGACTCTTTCAAGCATTTGGACAGTGAACCAGTGGGTGGGAGCGCTCTGTGTCTCAGTTTTTTAAATAAATAAATAAATAAAACTTAAGAAATTAATTATAGCTCACATAGTATTCACTATTTCACTGTACTGTGAAATACATAAAAAATATTCAAAGAGGAAAGGTAATACATTCCAGTTCAAACAAATGTCCTGAACTTAGGCGATAGAATCAGACTGGTTTTGTTCCAGGGCATATTTGTGTTTCTAGCAAGTTACAAATCATGCTCCTAAGTTCACATTTCACTAACACTTAAACATACTGTAAAATTCCTGAAGCCTGTAGCATCCTGCATCTTCCAGCCTTTGTCATCCAGAGTGGTAGCAGGTGTTTGGTGTCCAGATTGGGTCTCAATTTTTCTATTTTCTTTTTAAAATTAATACAATTGTATATATTTAAGTGTACAGCATGGTGTTTTGATATACATACATACAGTGAAATGTTTACTGTAGTTAAGCAAATCAACACGTCGAGCTCTTCACATGGCTGCTTTTTACTGAAATCTAGTCTCTTAGCAAATTTCCAGTATACAATACAATATTCATAGTCATAGTCATCATGCTGTACATTAGATCTCTAGAGTTATTCATCCTACATAACTTCAACTCTGTACTCTTTGGCTAATAATGATTTTTTCTTAATTCATGCATTTAAGACATCTTTATTAGCTCTCTGCTTTAAGTGGAAGCTTAAGTTACCTGTATAAGACTCATATGTCCCCTCTTTCAGTTCCCTAATGGCTGCAATAACCAGGGGTGGGTCAGACCAAAACCAGGAAACAAGAATTCCATCTAGGTCTCCCATGTTGGTGATGGGGACCTAAGTACTTGGGCCATCATCTGCTGCTTTCTCAGGTGCATTAGCAGGGAGTTAGATCTGAAGCAGAGTATCTGGGACTTGAATTCATGCTCTAGTATGGATGCTGGTGTTTCAGGTGGTGGCTTAGCCTGCTGAACCACAATGCAGGTTCTGCTGATATGAACATTTTGATAAATGATGGGAAAGGGAGCTGGTGTAGGAGGCGGGGGATGGGAAGATCTTCCACATTTATTTCTTCAAGGACTGATTACTACTTCTATCTTTCTGCTTATGAGGACAAGGATGATGAATGGCCATTTCCAGATGTATTTCTGAAAAAGATGAATAGGAAAGAGCTGTTTCTGATTTAACCTTCCAATTCCTGGGAGCAATTGATGAAGCAGAAAGCAGAAAGAGATGTGGATTGTAGAATGGCCAACATGAGGAGTCACTTTTCTGATCCTGGGTTGCCTGTATCTGTGCATGTGTGTTTCATCTTAGATGTGTGTTAACTAGGATTTACTTTGTGCGGAATTTCAAAATCAAATCTTGAATACCATGTGTGAATAACACTTCATCTTTTGAATTGCACTAAATTATTTACAAACTTCAAGTTCACTTTATGTCATGATAGCTGGATTATTTTACTAACGTGTACATTCCTGATTATGGTCTCGAGGCAGTCGATCTCCAAGATCCTAACAACAACACCAGAGTCCTTTGTGCATTGTCCTCTGTCTTCTCTGTCTTGTTCCATGTCCTCCCTGCTCAGAGCTAGGGTCGCCTTCACACTCTGTGCTGCTCTGTGTTCCACCAGCACATTTCTCTCTAGAGTACCTGTTCTCATTTTTCTTCACTTGGCTGACTCTTATTGGATAACTCATCATTCTTTTCTGAAAGGCTTCCCACTAATGAGGTTGGCCTAAAGGCCCCTTCTGTAGTCTCTGTGGTTTCCAGCAGAGTGGTGAATATATCGTATTTCTGATAGTTGTAAGTTGACCTTTGAGCATCTTTTGGGAGAAGATGATACCTTCCTCAATTTTGCATGTTTTGGATGCAATGCCAAACATATAATATGTACATACTGTTTGCCAGTAACTTCTAAATATTAGGCATTCAACTCAACTAATATTTCAGTTACTTCCTATTTTGTAGTGAGACTGAGCTAAAAAAAAAAAAACCACAAGAAAGTTTCATAATGATAAGTGGGTAAGTAAATAGCAGTTATGTCGGGAAGTGAGTAACAGATTATTATTTTTCATCCAATGGAAGGGTAACAGTATTTTTAATGAGTTTAGATAAATCTACCACCTGTGTAAAGTATGTATGTTCATACAGCACATGCATTAGGGATCACAGATTATATTTAGAATCCAGGGCCGTATGAATTGGGAAAGCCCGTTAAATATCTTCCAGGCCAATTATGTATGTGGTGCAAAAATCTTTTGTATAATAGTTCTGATAGTCTTTTTTAAAAGGATTTTTTAAAAAGAGCTATTTATTTTTTGAAAGGCAGAGTTATAGAGAGGCAGAGGCAGATATATATATATATATATATATATATATATATATATATATATAGAGAGAGAGAGAGAGAGAGAGAGAGAGGTCTTCCATCTGCTGGCTCACTCCCCAAATGGCCACAATGGCCAGAGATAGGCTGATCCAAAGCCAGGAGCCAGGAGCTTTTTCTGAGTCCCCCTTGTAGGTGCAGGGCCCAAGAACTTGGGGCATCTTCCACTGCTTTCCGAGGCCATAGCAGAGAGTTGGATTGAAAGAGGAGCAGCTGGGACTCGAACTGGCGCCCATTTGGGATGGTGGCACTGCAGGCAGCAGCTTTACCCGCTACACCACAGCGCCGTCCCCAGATTTATTTTATTTATTTGAAAGAGTTATAGAGAGGTAGAGAGGTAGAGAGAGAGAGAGAGAGCTCTTCACTTGCCAAATGGCCACAATGGTTGGAGTTGGACCAATCTGAAGCCAGGAACCACAAGCTGCTTCTGAGTTTCCTACATGGGTTCAGGGGCCCAAGGACTTGGGCCATCCTCTGCTGCTTTCCCAGGAGCATTGGCAGAGAACTGGATCAGAAGTGGAGCAACCAGAACTTAAACTGGTGTCCATATGGAATGCCAGCACTGCAGGCTGAGGCTTTAACCTGCTGTGCCACAGCGCTGGCCCCTCTGATAGTCTTGTAATTTCTACCTAAACGCATCTTTTCTTCTACCCTATAAGTTTACTAAATTGATTTATCAGTTCATACAACTTTTTGGTGGGGTATTTAGGTTTTCCCATGTACAAAATCATGTCATTTGCAGATATGGGTGTTTTGACTTCCTTTCTAGTTTTGATGCCTTTCCATCTTCATCTTTCCCAATTATTCCTGCTAATACTTCCCAGTACTCTAAGATTAGTGAAAGTGGACATCTTTGTCTTGTTCTGGATCTGAGGGAAAATTCTTTCAGTTTTTTATCATTCAGTATGACATTGGCTGTTGGTTTGTGATACATAGCCTTTGTAATTTTTTTTAAATAAAGCTTTATTTAAAGTATATAAATTTCCAAAGTACAGCTTATGGATTACAGTGGCTTCCCCCCCATAACTTTCCTCCCACCCGCAACCCTCCCCTTTCCCGCTCCCTCTCCCCTTCCATTCACATCAAGATTCATTTTCAATTCTCTTTATACACAGAAGATCAGTTTAGTACATATTACGTAAAGATTTCAACAGTTTGCCCCCACATAGCAACACAAAGTGAAAAATACTGTTGGAGTACTAGTTATAGTATTAATTCACAATGTAAAGCACATTAAGGACAGAGATCCTACATGATATATTTTTTTTAAAACTTTGATTATCTATGCAATTTCCAATTTAACACCAAGTTTTTAAAATCATTTTCAATTATCTTTACATACAGAAGATCGCTTCAGTATATACTAAGTAAAGATTTCATCAGTTTGCACCCACACAGAAAAACAAAGTGTAAAAACACTGTTTCAGTACTAGTTATAGCATTACGTCACATTGGACAACACATTAAGGACAGATCCCACATGAGAAGTAAGTACACAGTGACTCCTGATGTTGATTTAACAATTTGACACTCTTGTTTATGGTGTCAGTAATCTCCCTAGGTTCTAGTCATGAGTTGCCGAGGCTATGGAAGCTTTTAGGGTTCGCCGACTTCAATCTTATTCTGACAGGGTCATAGTCAAAGTGGAGGTTCTCTCCTCCCTTCAGAGAAAGGTACCTCCTTCTTTGATGGCCCCGTTCCTTCCACTGGGATCTCACTCACAGAGATCTTTCATTTAGGTCTTCTTTTTTTTTTCCAGAGTGTCTTGACTTTCCATGCCTAAAATATTCTCATGGGCTTTTCAACCAGATCTGAATGACTTAAGGGCTGATTCTGAGGCCAGAGTGCTATTTAGGACATCTGCCATTCTATGAGTCTGCTGTGTCTCCTGCTTCCCATGTTGGAAGTCTTGTTTGTGTGACCCCTTTGACTCTTAGACCTATCAGTGTGATCAATTGTGAACTGAAATTGATCACTTGGACTAGTGAGATGGCCTTGGTACATGCCACCTTGATGGGATTGTATTGGAATTCCCTGACACATTTCTAACTCCATCATTTGGGGCAAGTCCAATTGAGCATGTCCCAAATTGTACATCTCCTCCCTGTCTTATGCCCACTCTTATCTTTCATAGGGATCACTTTTCAGTTAAAATTTAAACACCTAAGAATAATTGTGTGTTAATTACAGAGTTCAACCACTAGTACTAGAATAAAAAAATACTACCATGGATAAAGTATTACATTGTACAACAACAGTCAGCACAAGAGCTGATCAAGTCACTGTTTCTCATAGTGTCCATTTCACTTCAACAGGTTTCCCCTTTGGTGCTCAGTTAGTTGTCACCGATCAGGGAGAACATATGATATTTGTCCCTTTGGGACTGGCTTAATTCACTCAGAATGATGTTTTCCAGATTCCTCCATCTTGTTGCAAATGACTGGAATTCATTGTTTTTGACTGCTGTATAGAACTCTATAGAGTACATGTCCCATAATTTCTTTATCCAGTCTACTGTTGATGGGAATTTGGGTTGATTCCAGGTCTTAGCTATTGTGAATTGAGCTGCAATAAACATTAATGTGCAGACGGCTTTTTTTTTGCCAATTTAATTTTCTTTGGGTAAATTCCAAGGAGTGGGATGGCTGGGTTGAATGGTAAGGTTATATTCAGGTTTCTGAGGAATCTCCAGATTGACTTCCATAGTGGCTTAACCAGTTTGCATTCCCACCAACAGTGGATTAGTGTCCCTTTTCCCCTACATCCTCGCCAGCATCTATTGTTGGTAGATTTCTGAATGTGAGCCATTCTAACCGGGTTGAGGTGAAACCTCATTGTGTTTTTGATTTGCATTTCCCTGATTGCTAGTGATCTTGAACATTTTTTCATGTGTCTGTTGGCCATTTGGATTTCCTCTTTTGAAAAATGTCTATTGAGGTCCTTGGCCCATCTCTTAAGTGGGTTGTTTGTTTTGATGTTGTGGAGTTTCTTGATCTCTTTGTACTTTCATTTATCTTCATTGATGTTGATGGCTGTGTTTCTGTGTTTCTGTGTGTAACACATCTTTAAGCATCTTTTGCAGGGCTGGACGAGTGGCGACAAATTCTTTCAATTTTTGTTTGCTATGAAAGGTCTTTATTTCATCTTCATTAACAAATGAGAGCTTTGCAGGGTATAATATTCTGGGCTGGCAATTTTTCTCTCTTAGTACCTGGGCTATGTCTCGCCATTCCCTGCTAGCTTGTAGGGTTTCTGATGAGAAGTCTGCTGTGAGTCTGGAGATCCTCTGAGAGTAATCTGACGTTTCTCTCTTGCACATTTTAGGATCTTTTCTTTCTGTTTCACTGTGGTGAGTTTAATTACAACGTGTCGTGGTGAGGACCTCTTTTGGTCACGTTTACTAGGGGTTCTATGTGCTTCCTGTACTAGGATGTCTCTGTCCTTCTCCAAAACTGGGAAATTTTTTGCTGTTATTTCACTAAAAAGGCATTCTAAACCTTTCTCCCTCTCCATGCCTTCAGGAACTCCTAGAACTCGAATGTTGGGTTTTTTAATAGTATCCTGTAGATTCCCAACAATATTTTTTAGATTTCTAATTTCCTCTTCTTTTCTTTGGTTTGACTGTATATTTTCCTGTGCTCTGTCTTCTAAGTCTGATATTCTCTCTTCTGCCTCACCCATTCTGTTTGTAAGGCTCTGTAATGTGTTTGTCATTTGATCTATTGAATTCTTCACTTCAGTATGATTTCTTGTCATTATCACAGTTTCATGTTCTACGAGTTGTTTCATTTCATTTTGATTCCTCCTTAATATTTCATTTTCACGAGAGAGATTTTCAGGTGTACTCCTTCTATACATAATTTGTTGAGAGGTTTTTTTTTTTTTTTATTTGAGAGGTAGAGTTACAGATAGTAAGAGGGAGAGACAGAGAGAAAGGTCTTCCGTCCGTTGGTTCACTCCCCAATGACTGCAACGGCCAGAGCTGCGCCTATCCGAAGCCAGGAGCCAGGTGCTTCTTCCTGGTCTCCCATGCAGATGCAGGGGCCCAAAGACTTGGGTCATCTTCTACTGCTTTCCCAGGCCATAGCAGAAAGCTGGATTGCAAGTGGAGCAGCTGGGACTAGAAACAGTGCCTATATGGGATACCGGCCCTGCAGGTGGAGGATTAACCTACTGCACCCTGGCACCTGCCCAGAGACTTTTTTTTTTTTTATTCATCAAGGGTCTGAGTCCACCCGTACAGGATGGACTGGGTCCGAGGAAAGGTGAGTGCGCCGCTCGCCCGTTCCCCAGCCTCCCGATCCCGGAGACAATCAGACGCAGCAGGGAGCCAAGTCTAGCAAGGACTCATTTATTCCATGCGAAACCGAACCTTTTATAGCACAAAACTGCAGAGTCATTGGGGCAGGGCTAAGAACCAACCAATCACTTAAACGGTCACCTTACAGGGAGATTTCTATAGGACTAGCCATATGTCTATACACTTGTTACTAGTTTTGTTACCTCCCCTGATGTTGCGTAGCCAATCAGTTTTAGTGGTAAACAACTTTGGATTCCGCCCACCACCTTACTTCCTCTGGGTGCCATCTTTGAATTGCTTTGTGTAACTAATTTCCCCACATATTCCCCCTTTTTTGTTTAAACACGCGATCCCTGTCTTAGGTTGCCCCCAGCCGTCCTTGCCCTTACCCGTCATTGGTAACCCAGGCAGCTTGGCCATGAGCCCTGTCTTAGGTTGGTACAGGACGCTGGGTGCTTTACCCGTCTTGGGGTGTCACGTGACTTGTAATTATGGGAGCATGGTGAGCCTTCTCCACCGCCTGTCTTAGGTTGTTCCGGTCCATCCGGAATCTTACCCGTCATTGGCAATGTGGAGAACACTGGGGGCGCTTCCCCAGTTTAGGGGATTGTAGCCCTCTGTGGCTACCAGCCTCTGGTAATGAACCTCAACCTGTCTTACCCTTGTTGCCTCTATGCGCTGTTGTGTGAACTGTAAAAGCCTATTCATTATGTATGGGCCAATAGCAAGGATTAGAAGCAGGGCAAGAAGAGGGAGGAGGTAGGGCAAGAGTCCATTAAGGCCCGTCCAAAAGGGGCTTTCTTGGAGTTCTCTTAGTCTTTTTCCAGGTCCTCCCGAAGTGTTTTGATGGTCACATTTGGGTCATCGCATCCCCCGTCACTGGGCTGGGCACTTCTTGTCAGGATCACAGCGAAGAGTAGCGTCCGCATCATCACCTGCCTCTGGACCTCCATCCATTTCTGGAAGAGGAAAGAGAAGGGAATCTCCCTCAGGGGCAAACCGCTCCCTGGGTGGGTTGTTACTTGCATTGGGTATAGGCCTGATGTTTCTGGCCGGTATCCAAATCGGAGTCAACTCCCCTATGGGGAACACACAGCCAAATCCTCTTCCCAACTGAATCAGTGGGTCAGGCCCTCTCCAGAGTCTGGTGAGAGGGTCTCTCCATCTAACGAGCATCTGTGGTTTAGGGGTTAAATGTCCCCAATGTTTTTGGAACTTTGATTCCCTTGACCCTTTTGAAAAATTTAAAATATTGATAGTGAACAAAGCCATTTGTAACTGGATATGGGGGCTAATTCCCCCTTTTTGTTTTAACAGTTGTTCTTTTAGGCATTGATGATTTCGTTCTACAATTGCCTGGCCCTGAGGGTTGTAAGGTATTCCTGTGATATGTTTAATATGCCATCTACTAAAAAAGTCCGACATTGCTTTGCTAATAAAGCAAGGTCCATTATCCGTTTTAACCTGTGCTGGCAGGCCTAGAGTGGCGAAGCATTGAAGGAAATGTGATTGTGAATGTTTAGCCTTTTCTCCTGTATGTGCTGTGGCCCAACAAGCTCCTGAATAAGTATCAATAGAGACAAAAACATATTTAAGCTTACCAAAGGATGAAAAATGGGTGACATCAGTTTGCCAGAGAGTGTTGGGTTTGAGGCCTCTAGGGTTTACTCCCTGTGTCTGTAATGGGGGCACCTTCAGGAAGGGTTGACACGTTTTGCAAGTGTGGACGATTTTTTTGAGGTCCCATATAGGGACTTGGGGGAACCTGTGTTGTAGGCCCCTCCAATTGATATGGGTTAAGTCATGTAGTTGAGTGGCTTCCTGTAAAGTTAATGCTTGTGGGCCGGTGGCTAGTTGATCAGCCCAATTATTCCCGAAAGACAGAAACCCAGGGAGCTTTGAGTGTCCCCTTAAGTGCTGGACATGAATGGGAGCCCCCCGTCCCTCTAATAAACTTTTGAGGGTAACCATAAGGGGGGAAATAGGGTTACCGTCCAGTCTAATATGTGCTTGGGGGACATGGGGCAGCAGGTTAACCATATACAGGCTATCAGAATATAAGTTAAAGGGCCCTTGAATGTCCTGAAGAGCCATAATTACAGCAAGCATTTCTTTATATTGTGCTGACCCTTGGCAGGGTTGGAACCTTTGGCGGCTCGGGGTTTCCTGTTGACCCTCAAAGGCTGCATATGCAGAGCCTGCTTGACCCCCATCGGTGAAAACATGAGTGGCATGGAGGATGGGTTTGGACGAGAATAAAGAAGGCATTTTTAAGGGAAGTCGCCATAGCATGACGGTCCATTTGGATGGCCCATAATGGCAATCGATGTGTCCCAAAAACCCCTCGAGGGAAAGGGCAAGACGGGCATTTGCCCTGGTAAGCCATTCAATATCTGACATTCGAAAGGGGAAAACAATGGAATGGGGGTCAGAGCCATAATGCCTCTGGGCCTGAGTTCTGCCCTTGATTATAACATCAGCAAGCTGATCAGCCTGAGAGTACACCCGAGGTGTGCTCCCCAAGGAGGTGTGAATCCACTCCATTGGTTCCCCTTCCTGAGTCAGGACTGCAGAAATCAGGGTAATCCCTGCAAACAGCCACAGAGAGAAGGGCTTATTAGCAGAATACCTTTTTAAAGAAACTTTGTCTAGGGCTTCTTGAAACTGTAGAAATATCACCCGATGACTATCTGTAAGGGCAATATTATCTTGTGGCATTTTATTTTTTAACAATGTGAACAAGGGCACAAGACTATCCTTGGGGATGGGTACCCAGGGCAGTAGCCAATTAATTTCCCCTAAAAGACTTTGAAGTTGAGTTAGGGTCATGGAGGTTGGGATATCCAACAGAGGTTTAAGGGGACTGACTTGAGTTAGAGTTAAATGGGAACCAAGCACCTTAAAAGGAGGTACTCTCTGAATCTTACTAGGAGCCACTGTAAATCCTCCCTCCGTGAGTGTTGTAAGGACCTGGGTTAAAAGGCCCTCTAGAAGGGCAGGATCCTTGTGTCCAAGGATGATGTCATCCATATAGGCGTAGGCAAGGGAAACATCTGAACTTAATATGGGCTCCAAAAGTGTGGCCAGGTAGTGTTGGCAGAACGCTGGACTATTAGCCATCCCTTGTGGTAATACTGTCCACTCATACCGTTGATCGGGTCGAGAAAAATTAAGGGAGGGGACAGAAAAGGCAAATTTTTCACAGTCGTCCGGGTGTAATGGGATAGAAAAGAAACAATCCTTAATATCTATTACAGCCAGGGTATACTCTGAGGGTATGGCAGGGGTCCAGGGCATGCCTCTCAAGGGGGTGCCCACCAATTCCATCCTTTCATTTATTTTACGAAGGTCCTGAAGCATGCGCCAGGCCCCGGACGCCTTTTGGATAACAAACACTGGCGTGTTCCAGGGGCTCATGGAAGGACGTAAGTGTCCAAGGGTCATTTGTTCCTCCACCAGAAGGCGGAGCGCTGCGAGTTTAGGTTGAGTTAGTGGCCACTGCTCCACCCAGACGGGATTTCCCGGCCTCCACCTGATAGGTGGCACCCGGGGGGCAGTGGCCTTTAGGATTGGGGGTATACTCGAGTGGGTCCCTTGGGTTCCTTACGATTGACGAGACAATCCTTTTGCTTGACCCCTTCCATGCCCCAGTCATGGCCCTGGGCCTCTCCTTCCTCTGGAACACCCTCATAAAAGGTCCGGTGATCTGTGGTAACCACAGCATCCATTTGCCCTAGCATATCCTGTCCCAATAAATTCACTTTGAGGTTTTTTGCTACCAGGGGCCGTATTTTTCCCTGTTCTCCATCAGGACTGACCCATTTCATGAGGGCAACTGTTTCCTTAGATTGAGAATTGCCCCCCACTCCCAATATTGATGGCCCATCTGCCAGCTCCCAGGTGGGCGGCACCTCCTCTTCCCGGAGTACCGTCCTATCTGCCCCAGTGTCGATTAGGCAGTGAAACCTTTTTCCACCAATGACAACACTCATTTTGGGACGGAGCCCCTCCATAAGGGGGGCAGTCCAGTGGGCTTGGATTGTTCTAGTACGGGTTACCCCCGATTTCCCCTTGGATGGGGTTCCTCCTTGAGTTAACGGGGCTGGAGGATGCCCCTCCTCTAGTTTAAAGGCTTCCCTTCTATATCAAATTTGGACCTGCAATCCTTTTTCCAATGATATCCCTTCCTGCACCTAGGGCAGGGGGTATGGGGCAGCTTTAACCCTCCCAGTCTATTAGTCAAGGAGGCTTGAGGACACTCCCGTTTAAAATGCCCCTCTTGCCCACATTTGAAGCAGGCTCCCTTAGTGGCCTGCCCGAGTGACTTGAAACTTTGGGTGGCCAGAGCCTGAGTAATAGCCTCTGTCATTGCCGATGTCTGGGTTGAGAGAGCCTGGGTCATGGCCGTCGTCTGAGCCTGTAGGGTCATGGCTAGGGATTGATTTTGATGCTGCTGCGTACCTACATCCTGCGAGGCCACTACCCATCGACTTATCGAAGATTCCCTCAGGCCAGCACAGGCCGTCCTATGATCAGCATTCATTCCTTCCCAGACAAGCATCTTAACAAACTGATCCCGAAGGTCCCCAGCTGGCAACTTACGACGGAGACTGTGTTCGACCCTAGCTACAAAATCTGGCAATGACTCTCCTGGCTTTTGTCGCACCCCCGCGATGGGAGATTCGGTGGGCCCCTCATCCAGCTTGTACCAAGCATTAAGTCCAGCCTGCCTCACTTGTTCACGGTACGGAGCAGGCAGTGCAGCTTGCTGGATCCCCGTAGAGAATCCTTCCCCCGTCCCAGCCAGCATAGCGTATGTAATAGGGATAGCTGGCTGGGCTGCTCGGTTAGCTTCGGCTCTCACCCGGCACTCCTCCTTAAAGAAGGCGCACCACTTTATGAACTGTGAACTCGTGAGGACTGCTTTGGTCAAGTCCAACCAGTCCTTGGGGACGCATGGGTGGTAGGCTATGTCTTGTAGCAATGTTTGGGCCCAGGGAGAGTTTGGGCCGTCCTCTGCTACTGCCTTGCGGAGTTCTTTGAGGTCCTTGGCCTCCCAAGGGTACCATTCCAAGGGCCTGTTAGCCCCCGGGGCTAAATTAACAGGGTAGGCCTGAGGCAGCAAGTTCCCAGGCCCAGAGTTCACTTCCCTACACTGCTTTATGTCCATAGGACAAGCCTTCGCATAGGTTACCTCCCCAAGCCCCTGTCTTCCTGTGGAGGGCTGGTCATTGGGATTTAGGTCCCTCTGTGGGGCCACATAGAATGACGCTCCCTCCTCGCTCCCAGGTGCGTATGGTGGGGGCCTGGACTCCTCTGAAATGTAGCCTGGGGGAGGAAATTTTACCTTTGTCCTAACTTCCACTGTCTGTGTCTCCTCATCTTTCCTACTGTCGATATCATCCTCTGTCTCTTCTATATCCAAGACTGCCTTAAAAATAGAATTACCCATAATAAGGGTTTCACTCACCCTGAGAGACCGCTTAGCCTCGGCCGAACGTTCTGGACGTGTCCTTCGGGCCCCACGTTGGGCGCCAGATGCAGGGTCTGAGTCCACCCGTACAGGATGGACTGGGTCCGAGGAAAGGTGAGTGCGCCGCTCGCCCGTTCCCCAGCCTCCCGATCCCGGAGACAATCAGACGCAGCGGGGAGCCAAGTCTAGCAAGGACTCATTTATTCCATGCGAAACCGAACCTTTTATAGCACAAAACTGCAGAGTCATTGGGGCAGGGCTAAGAACCAACCAATCACTTAAACGGTCACCTTACAGGGAGATTTCTATAGGACTAGCCATATGTCTATACACTTGTTACTAGTTTTGTTACCTCCCCTGATGTTGCGTAGCCAATCAGTTTTAGTGGTAAACAACTTTGGATTCCGCCCACCACCTTACTTCCTCTGGGTGCCATCTTTGAATTGCTTTGTGTAACTAATTTCCCCACAATCTAGTGGGATGACCATATCATTTTTGCTCTTCACTCTGTTGATGTGATTTATGAAGTTTATTGATTTGTGAATGTTGAACCACCCTTGCATCTCAGGAATGAATTTCACTAGATTGTGATGTATAATCTTTTTGACATAGTGTTGGATTCAGTTTGCAGATATTTTGTTGAGAATTTTTGCTTCTATGTTCATCAAGGATATTGGTTTGTAGTTTCTGTGTGTGTTAAATTATTTTTAAAAGATTTTATTTATTTATTTGAAAGCCAGAGTTACACAGAGAGAGAAGGAGAGGCAGAGAGAGAGGTCTTCGGTCCACTGGTTCACTCCCCAGTTGGCAGCAATGGCCGGAGCTGCATGGATCGAAGCCAGGAGCCAGGAGCCAGGAGCCAGGAGTTTCTTTTGGGTTTCCCACATGGGTGCAGGAGCACAAGGACTTGGACCATCTTCCACTGCTTTCCCAGGTCATATCAGAGAGCTGGATCAGAAGTGGAGCAGCTGAGACTCGAACCAGTGCCCATATGGGATGTCCACATGGCAGGCAGCAACTTTACCCTCTACGCCACAGCACCAGCCCCAGTGTGTATTTTTTTTTAAGATTTATTTATTTTTACTTGAAAGAGTTACACACACAGGGAGAGGAGAAAGAGAGAGAGAGGTCTTCCATCCGATGGTTCACTCCCCAATTGGTTGCAACAGCTGGAGCTGTGCCAATCCGAAGCCAGGAGTCAGGAGTTTCCTCCAGATCTCCCATGCGAGTGCAGGGGCCCAAGGACTTGAGCCAAATTCTACTGCTTTCCCAGGCCACAGCAGAGAGCTGGACAGGAAGTGGAGCAGCTGGGCCTTGAACTGGCGCCCATATGGGATGCCAGTGCTTATAGGCCAGGGCGTTAACCTGCTGTGCCACAGCGCTAGCCCCATGTGCTTGGTTTTGATGTCAGAGTAATGCTGACCTCAAAAGAGAACTTGACAGAGTTCCATCCTTTTCAATATTTTGGAATAGTTTGAGAAGTACTGGGGCTAGTGACTGTTTAAATGTATTGTAGAATTAATTTGTAAAGCCATCAGGTTGGGGCCTGGACTGTGGCATAGTAGGTAAAGCTGCCACCTGCAGCGCTGGCATCCCATATGGGTGCTCGTTCAACTGGTGGCTCCATTTTCAATCCAGCTCCCTGTTATTATGCCTGGGAAAGCAGGGGATGACTTGGATGCTTGAGACTCTTCACCGACGTGGGAAACCTGAAGAAGCTCCTGGCTCTTTGCTTTGGATCGTCCCAGCTGTGACCATTGCAGACATTTGAAGAGTGAACCAGCAGATGGAGGATCTCTCTGTCTCTTCCTCTCTCTCTCTCTCTCTCTCTCTCTCTCTCTCTCTCTCTCTCTCTTTGTCTCTCTCTGTGTTTTACTGTGTGTGTGTAGTGTGACTCTGCCTTTCAAATAAGTAAATAAATATTTTTTTAAAAAAGCAAACAAGTGGCCGGTGCCGTGGCTCAACAGGCTAATCCTCCGCCTTGAGGCGCCGGCACACCGGGTTCTAGTCCCAGTCAGGGCACTGGATTCTATCCCGGTTGCCCCTCTTCCAGGCCAGCTCTCTGCTGTGGCCCGGGAGTGCAGTGGAGGATGGCCCAAGTGTTTGGGCCCTGCACCCCATGGGAGACCAGGCGAAGCACCTGGCTCCTGCCGTCGGATGAGCGCGGTGCGGCCAATGGAAGGTGAACCAACGGCAAAGGAAGACCTTTCTCTCTGTCTCTCTCTCACTGTCCACTCTGCCTGTCAAATAAAAAAAAAAAAAGCAAACAAGTTGTGGACTGTTTTTTGATTGCTTTCTCTCTTTTTTTGTTAATCACCCATATCTTTAAATTATTTATTTGAGAGGTGAGAGACAGAGACAAACATTGAAAGATAACAATTAGAGAGCTCCTATCTGCTGTTTTACTCCCTCAAATGAATGTGACTGCTTCAGACATTAAGCTGGGAGCTTGGAACTCAGTCTATGTTTCCCATGTGGGAGGCAGGAACTCAGGCACTTGACCCACCACTACTGCCTTCTAGCAGGAAGCTGGGGTCAGGAGCCAGAGCCAAGTTGTGAACCCAAGCACTCTGAGATGAGTTGGGGCCACCTCAACCAGCATTTTTACTGCTAGCTCAAATGCTTAGCTTTAGAAAATTACTTTCTAGTAGTTCTTATTTTATTTTAGGTGTGGATCAAATGAGATTGTAATAACGAAAACACTTAAAGGCTAAAATTTCTAAAATTCATCTGTTTATATCAATATGGGTCTTTAAAACAGTGACCTTGCAAGACTGTACATCTAGTCCAACAATGCCTCTTTATGTGAGTTAAAGGAGTAAAACATTTTTGAGTGCCTGTTATAAACTTGATGATCAAGCTGCTTTTTAAACTTCTACTTTTTTTTTTTTTAATAAAATATTTATTTGAAAGTCAGAGTGGCACAGAGAGAAGGAAAGACAGAGAAAGAAAGATCTTCTTTCCGATGGTTCACTCTCCAAATGGCTGCAGCATCCAGGACTGGGCCAGGCCAAAGCCAGGAGCTTAAAACTCCATCCAGGTCTTCCATGTGGGTTCAGGTGCCCAAGGATTTGGACCATCTTCTGCTGCCTTACCAGGCACAGGGAGCTGGCTTGAAGTGTGACAGCTGTTTGATATGTGATATATGGCACTTTGATATGTGATGCCAGTGTTGCATGTAGCAGCTTAACCCATGGTACCATGACATCTCGAATTGCTTTTAAAGCCAGTGAATAAACCACACAGGAAAAATTTTTTCATTGTTTCTGTCACATTGTTTTATTTTTGAGTTCAAGATTCTATTTTAGTGGACTTGGCTTTGTATGATCTGTAGCCATCTCCAAAAATCACATATGCCTGCAAGGGTGGCAATCCCCATCTGAGTACACAGGTATTTCCTGACTTAATGATGGTGCTGTGTTCTGATGAGCCTATTGCAAGCTGAAGGTGTTGTAAGTCAATAATACATTAATGCACCTGCTACACTGAACTCCACACCAGAGCAACACTGCATACTATACAGTTTCAGTTGTTTCCCCCGTGATCAATCGCTTTTTGGCTGGGAGCTGCAGCTCACCATTGCTGCCTAGCATGGTGAGAAAGTATCTTACTAGCCCAGGAAAAGATCAAAATGCAAAATTCAATGTATTCTCACACCATCCTAAACTTGAAAAAATGCAAGTCAAACTGTTATAGTTTGGGAACCATCTGTGTTAATAGATGTCCCAGAGCTGGTTCCTGGAACAATCAGAGTCCTGGAGTGTCTTAACAGCAATGTGTTGCCTGTACTGTGTATTTAAAAACAAGACTCCCAGAAATCCTGCCTGGAGACCCCCAAATTGTTTCCTCCTCTGTTCTTGGACCAATTACCAAATAAAGCACTGTCTAGAGATTCCAGATGAAATATTTCTTTACTCAGTTGGTAAGAAAAATAATTAAACCAACCTGCTGTGCTGAACAGGCCTGCAGCAATGTAGCACTTAGTTAGAGCTATTATAAAAGATACAGATTCACATGAAAGCCCCTGTGAGACAGATGTGTGCATTTTCTAACCACTGTCCTTAGCAACCTTAGAGAAGGATCCTGTCTGAGGTTCAGAGGGCAGCTTACAGCCCTTAGGGATAACTGGTTCAAGGTACAATTTAAAAAATTAAAATGTAAAAATGCTTTAAGTAAATATGGCTGTAGATAGAAGATTGTTGCAGAAGTTATATGTATAAGATTAAGGGCCTACTTAACTGGATTTAGAATTTTCTTGCTTCTTTGCTAGAGTTGTAATGATATGAGCACAGGTTTTATTTGACCATGGGTAGCCTTTGCCCCTACTAGCCACTGCCAGTCCACCTCTGTTAAAATCATCAAGTTTAGGAAAGATGAGGGCGCTTCAAAAGATTCCTGGAGAAATTGAATTAGAAGATAAGTTTATGCTGGTACCAAAAAAATGTAAAATATGTGCATATGAAAGGTTTTCCAGAAGTTCATGGAAATGATTAGTTTTATTTCATTGTCACATAGCAATGTATAAAATTTGTTTAAAAATTTAATTAATCCTTCTTAGGAAACAAACGGTCAAAGCAAGCAAAAATGCCAAGCTGTGCAGCTGAATAAGGAATGCACTGCATATAGTCAGTAATAATAACCGCGGTTGTGGGGCTGATGACAGTAATGATACCTTGCGTTTCCTTAGCTGAGGAAATTGGCACAGTTCCATAGAGCAGTAGTACTTAAGAAGTTAGCTGGAATAACACAAATTTAAGAAATATTATGATTTTCAAAAGGGTAATACTACTACCTGTGTATATATAGCATTGTGAGATTTATAACGCATTTTCACATTTCAGTGAGGGATTTGTATAGGAGGAAGCAGAGCTCAGATGGCTTAAGAGGCAGGACTTGGGTTTTCTGTTGTGTTAGCCACTCATTGTTGATTCAGTAAAGCTCAGTCAGTACAAGTGTTTCTGATTTGGTGGATTTGTGAAAGCCTGTGTTTTGAGGTCATTCGCGATGTGTAGACTCTTGACCCTTAGGGTGACAAAAATAACTGTTGTGGAGACAACATATTAAACATTTTTTCAGATTTTTTTCCATCTGTTGTAAATCTTGATATACTGGGGGCTTCCCACTTTTTCAAACAATGAGCTCAGTGACCAATCAAAAAGGTTTTTCTAAATCACTGTAGCCTATCAAGAATCTACAATCTGGAAGACCCAGACAATCTAATTTCTTCCATAAGTGATCAAAAAAATTCCCTGTTCTACTTCTGCAGGCTGATCCAAGGGTCTTGCTGGTTAGAAGACATAGAGGCAAATAGTTTGTCCTAGTATGGGAGGATTATGGGACTAAGAAGATGATCAGGTGCCAGAGTACTCCTCTTTGTCTTTTAGAGCCCAATTTGAGATAGGGAAAATAGAGTGAGTTTACAAGGTAGCATCAAATTGGCATAGGGGCCATGAAGAAATCTGCTGTCGTAAAGTCTGAAACCTGTAGGGAAATTGCAGTTACAGGAATGGCCAGTGTGGCATGTGAGAAAATGCAGGTGATATCGGGAGTTCATGTCTGTAATTCTGGACCTTAGGCCTATGTGTGGTTTGTAGAGGACTTATAGTATTACTTCACAACAGGTGGGAATGCTGAGTCCTGGTGAAACAGCTGAGTCTCTCATACAGGACAAAATTCACTTTGGGTAAGAAGTTAAGGATGAGAATAAATGACTGGAATCATGGGTTCCAGGTGTGGCTACCAGAACATGACCTTCAAAGGCCAGGCAGGTCCATTTGCACCTCTGTAGTCAGTAGTTCTGGGAAAAGCCGTCTGGCTACTTTGCAGCAGAGACTCAATGAAAAATCCATATGACCCCACGTGTCGCTGAAGACCTCCCTTTCTTCTGCCACACCTTTATTAATGAACTCAAATGGGTCAGTCAGGCAGTTAATTACAGAGACTGCTGGAACTGTTGCATCAGATCAAGGTTGCAGGATTGGAAAGATGTTTCATTTTTTCCCCCAGGTTTTCTTTGGAGGATATAGATTGGGGAGGATACAAATTTAGGTTACAGATAGAAAGCAGAAATTTCTATATTTTATCAACGCTAAGATGCCAGTGATTAATTGCAGGACCACTGTTTTAGCATTTGCTGAGAAGGAAAAACTATTGTATCAGTCAAGGTTCAACCAGAGAAAGAGAACTAGTAGGACCTAGATATCAGGAGCTTTATTGCGGAGAGTTGGCTTATGTGATTGTGGGGGCTGGGTAGGCAAGCAGAAAATCTGTCGCAGAGGCCATTAGGAATGCTGGGCTGAGACTTGTGGGCCTAACTCTCAGGCAATATTCCTTCTTCATGAGGGAAGTCTCAACTCTAGCTCTACTCTTGCAATAGTTGTAATCAGGCCCACACAGATCATCTGAGATAACTGCCCTTGCTTGTTAGGAGTCAACTGATTGTAGACTTGAATTATATCTCCAAAGTACCTTCAAATCAGCACATCAGATTGACCACCATGGCTGCCAATTAAACTGTGGCATTTTATAGTAAGATGCATCTCAATTGCAGGGATGTCAAAATGTACACTAAAAAGTACATTTAGACTCCATGAAATGTAGTATGCTTTGAGGGTGTAGCATGAATAAATTTAGACCTTTGTGGAATACCTTCATTTGGCAATTCTGGAGATTAGCTGTGATTTTGTAATCTGGTAGTGATTTGTAAGTTTAGAAATTCATGGTGAGTTTTTACTACTCATTTTCAGAAAGGAAGCCTGAGAAAACAGAGGGAAGTCAATTATTTCCTGAGGGTTGCTTCAGACAGGGTTGGATGTAGCATACACTTTTTCCTCTTATTGTTCTCTCTGTCTCGAGCCCCCCATTTTATTATAATCACAAGACAGAGCAGATAGGTGAAATGTGAATTGTGGTTCACAAACTGATGTCTCTGGTCACCCAAGGATTCCAAAGGTATAAAAACTATTTCAAGGCGCCTGCAGAAAGGGTACATTACATCTGAGGAAAGACTTTGCAGTTTAATATGATGTTAAGTTGCTTTGATTTTGGTCAGAGTTCTGTGTAGTCTCTTTGGGTTGCTTTGTTGTCATATCTCCTCAGAAGCTCTGATTCCCAGTTATATGGATTGTGTGTGACATTCTCCTGTGTGATCTCAAATCCATTCCCTACCTCTCCTTGTTTGGTCTGTATCAAGGAAGCTACAGAGCTTCTTGCTAGCGCCGTGAGAGTAGGTTCAGGTAATGAGAGGTACCAGGATAGCACCTGGGAGAAGCCCGGGAATCACTGCCTCCTGGCTCCGTCTTGGGCCATGTTTCTTCAGAGGCTCTTACTTTCACTGGACAGTGCTTCCCTCCACAGTCTCATACCACCAGGCAGCCTCCAGCTGATTCTGGTTCCCTCTGCTGGTTCCAGCTTTCAGACTCCACTAACAACACCTCCTCTTGCTGTTTCTTCAGCCATAGGAATGACAATGGCTTTCTGCTCTTGCTGCATCATTCCCTGGGTGCTCCTTTGTTTTCATACCTGTGCCCTGGATTCTTTATATTAAGTTTTGCCTACTTGGAATATCTGGAGTGCTTTCTATTTTTCTGATCAAACCCTAGCTGATACAGATTAATTTTTAATTAATCATTTCTTATTTGAGAGAGAAATTTGGGTAAATGTCATCATTCAAAACATGGTTTCCACGAGGAAAAATATCCAAAAGAAGAAAAGGGTCTTTGGCAATAAATGGGTTGGGAACCCCTGAGTAATAGGGGCGTTCATAGGAGGGCTTGCTGATGGTCATTTAGCAGTTAGTAAATGAATGAGCAGGACTAGAATGCGTTGTTTTTCCCTTCCAGGCACATAACACAGCAGAATTTGAAGTGCCTTTGAAACCAGAGAAATTCAGGTTAGAATCCTAGTCGATCAGTCATTTGCTCTGAGTCTTTGGTAAAGCCACTTAATAGTCCTGAATGTCTATTTTCTCATCACTAAAATGGAAATAAATTTTATATGGTTTGTGAAACTGAAGGGAGTCATTTGCAAAGGTTATGGCAGAGTGCTTGGCCAGAAAAATCACTAATTGTGTTACATTTTCCTCCTCCAATATAGGCACTATCCAGGAACAATTCAAATGTCCAAGAAAGTTGTTTATTTATTATAGCTTTCTTAAAATATCTTTTTAAAATTGACTTTCAGTGAAACAAAAGAGTCAACACAATGCTTCAATAATGTAACTCAGTTTTTTTTTAAAACCAGCAATTCCTTAAAAAAGAATAGAATTGGTTGCCATTTGAGAGCATGTGAATGTTTGAAGAAAGGACTAGAATTTTCTGGTAAATGTGTGTGTAGCGCATCCTGGGAGTCCAGTAAACACAGATGCAATGAATCCAAGCCTTCCAGATTTGTAAGCCATTCATGAGTTAAACTAGGCTTCCTTTGAAGTGCTTGGAACATCCTTCTGTACGCTATCTTTAGTTGTCATTTTGACCCTAAGGACATTAGAGTGGGAATCACATCTGCATGAAGTTATATATGCCATGAGCCAACTCTGTGACATTTGGCAATCACCAATCATTTAGACCTGCTTCCCTACATTTTCCTGATTGGTTCCAGACCAAAAACAGATCCTGTTTACTTTCAGGAGTCTGCTCCTATGGTTCCCATACTCTGGCGTGGAGCGCCAACCCTTTTGGCACAGTTTGAAAAGCTGAGCTGCATGAGAAGGTGACAGCCTCATGTGACAGCCTCATGCTGGCCAGAGCTTCAGGCCCAATCTTGTTATATCCTGTTGCAAGGATGTGAAGAAGCAGTCATTTAGACTCCTAAAAGCATTTCTTCTCTTTTGAGATCCCATTGGACTGGAAGATGCCTATAGTAAGATTGCTTTTGCTTTTAGAATAGATATACCTGGAGCACAGGAAGCTACACATTCCCTTCTACTTCGCCCAAGTCCCCTATGTTGAAGACTGTATTGCACTACAGTTGTATTGACTGTTCTTGAATGTTGTGTGTCCTCCTATATTGTGCCTTGATATTGCTGGCTGTAATCACATATGGGGAATTTATTTGGACGGAAGGTTTGGATTTAGAAAATGATTGTTTTTCCTGCAGTTTTCTTTTAGGTGGTTCCACTGTGTGTAACAATGATACAAAGCAGGCAGAGAGCTGACTGAAATTTTTAGGATGAGGAAGAGCTATGGAAATATATTTTTGCTGGCCAGTGTTTTGGGTTTAATTTTATTGAATAAATGAATCAAATAGGTGGAAGAGGATTGCTTCTAGAGTCTCTACTTGTTTAGGCAGGGCCACCAGACAAGGTGGTGAAACGATCGTGTGCAGGGGACTATTCAGAGTTTAATATCGCTTTCAACTCTCCCTTTTCAAGCGTTCCCCCCTTTTTTGGAGCCAATAATGCGTCAGAAACAGGGGATTCAGGAATGCAGTTGTAAGCATGACCTGGGGTGATGGGACACCTCTATTAATGGCAAATGGCTTTGACTTCTGTGGGATTGGGTCATATTGTTACAGCTGCGAGACTAAAAAGGATTTGAATGATTATATTTTGACTAGAATTCTTCCTACGCTTTTAAGGAACAGAGAAACTTTCGGTTTTTCGTTTTCTCTCTTCCTACTTTCCCTCGTGCTGTCTCTCTCCATTTCTACTGAATTCCTTTTTTGGAAACTGTGCTGTACTAATCTTTTATTAATTTTTGTTGAATGTTGTGTGTCATCCATATATTGCACCCTGATATTTTTGGCTACATATGGAGAACTTCTTCACTTTGAAGTGAGTTTGGATTTAGAAGGTTATTGTTTTTCTTATGGTTTCCTTTCAGGCAATTCCATTGTATGTGACAATGATACAAAGCAGGCAGAGTTGACTTAAGGTTTTAGGATGTGGCTGAGCTAAGGCAACTGATTCTTGGTTAATGCTATAGGTGTGTTTGAATGAAGTGTTGTCCTAGTGTTACAGATGATTGTTATCAACAGAGAAAAAGTAAACAAGTGAGAAGGAAGGAGAAGCATATGATTATAAGAGAGAAACACTCATGTCTGTAATAATTAAATGACAAGAACATGTTTGTGCATCTCCACTTTTCATTGTAGTAATTATTTATGCTTTTAGAAACCAGTCATTGCAGTGCAGTGTATATTATACTTGGTAGTGGGAAAGAGAACTAATATTTACCAGTGTCTGCAATTTACAAGATGATGTACCAGTCACTTTATTTCCATTATTTTATTTAAGCCTGGCAACAACATTTGGAGCTAAGAATTTATACTAATCTATAGGACATAGATCAAGTGCTTAGTGTGTATGCACTTGTACGTGTGTGCACACTGTGCCTACTCTTTCCCCACACCCATATTCCTGTTGCAATTTTTCAGTTTTCATAACTGGGATAGAAGTGAAATAACTCAATTCTCAGTCTATAAAGCTATTGGGGATTTTGGTTTTGGCATGGCAAAGTAAACTCATGTAGCCCATTTCTTCCACTGATTACAACTGTAAACTGTGGATGAAATACAAACAAAACAAAACAAAACAAAAACACTATCTGAAGACTCCAAAAAGTAAACAAAAGTAGACAGCTTGTTGAAGGGGGCAAAAATTGGACAAGTAACCACATGGTGATGATCCCATTTTTTTTTCAATCATTCTTCTTACAGTTTTATTCTAAGGGTGGCTCCTTCACTAGCAATGAGGGAGCGATAGCAATGTGGGAAGATAAAAATATCAATAGAAACTCAGTTCTTCTGGCTAGAGCAACTAATAAAGGGAACCTTTAGGGAACTGAAGGGTGAAGGAAGCATACCAGAGTGGAGAGGACTGGGAAAAGGATCCCTAATTTTGTTGTGAACCTGCACAAGTCTCAGGCTCATTCCAAAAATATAAATGGAGTGATAGACATAACTAGCATAGCACAGGTGTTAATAACTAAGCAGGATTTTGAACTACTGCCCACTAATGGCAAGATTGAACTTGAAGTCAGTCTAAACAGTTGATTACTGCAAAATAGTAACATAAACATTCTCCAGAGGATTATATAGGTCCCAATATCTATGAAACACAAATTCACAATGCCCACACACAATTAAAAAGTTAAGTGACATATAGAAAAGCTAGACAAATGTGTCCACAACTTTATCCCAATGGAAAAGATTATCAGCCTGTGTTGTAGCTATGTACCATGAGTAAAGAAAACATCTTTGAAGTGTGTAGGAAGGTGGAAGTTGTCAGCAGAGACCTAGAAAGTGGCCCAAATGGATATTATAGAATTGAAAAAGAATAAAGTAGAAAATTTAGAATTAAAAACTTCCAATTTCTGAGAACTGGATGGGGTCAGTAGCAAAATGGAAATGATAGAGAAGAGTCAATGAGCTTGAGACTATGCCAATGAAAATTATCTGATCTGAATAACAGAGGAAAAAATGTTTGAAAAAGATAAATAGAACCTCAGTGACCTGTGAGCCAATCACAGTAGGTTTCACTGGAGTTCCAGAAAGAAAGGAGAAAGAGATTGGGGTCGAAGGATGTAATTGATGAAATAATGGCAAGCAGATAGATTTCTGCTGTCTTCCAGGATGGGTCAGCTGAAAGCTGAGTTGGAAGCAAGGTAGCCAGGACTTGAACCAGCTCTTCAACATGGGACGTAGGCTGTGAGCTGCGGGCATTCCAAGTGACTGCTGGACCTGCTGCACATCACATCACTTGCCCAGGCTTTGTTCTTTTCATTCAAGATTGTCTTGGCTGTTTGAGATTTTTGGTGTTTTCATGTGAAGTTTTGGGATTTTTGTTTTCTAGTTCTATGAAGAATGTCATAAGTATTTTTTTTTTTTTGAAAGAGAGAGACAGAGACAGAGAGAGCTCTAATCCACTGATCCACTGTTTCACTCCCCAGATGTCTGCAAAAGCTAGCGTTGGGTCACGACCAAAGCCAGGAGCTAGGAACTCAATCTACATTTTCCACAGGGTGGCAGGGACCCAACCACTGGAGTCATATTTGTTGCCTCCCAGGGTCTGCACTGGTGGGAAGATGGAATCAGGAACTAAAGCTGAGAACTGAAGCTAGGCACTCTGGTGTGGACCATGGGCATCTTAACCACCAGACCAAATACTGCCAGTGCCATTGGGACTTTGATGGGATGGCATTGATTCTGTACGCTGTTTTTGTAGTATGAACATTTTAATACTACTAATTATTTCAATCTATGAACAAAGGATGTTTTGACACTTTTTAATATTTTCCTAGATTTATTTTCCATAGTATTTTTTAATAGAAAGCTTTTATTTAATAAATTTCAAAAGTACAACTTTTGGCTGGCGCCGTGGCATGCTAGGTTAGTCCTCCACCTGTGGTGCCCGCATTCCATGTGGGTGGTGCCGGTTCTTATCCCGGTTGCTCCTCTTCCAATCCAGCTCTTTGCTGTGGCCTGGGAAGGCAGTGGAGGATGGCCCAGGTGCTTGGGCACGCACGTGGGAGACCAGGAAGAAGCACCTGGCTCCTGGCTTTGGATTGGCATGGCTTTGTCTTTTGCGGCCATTTGGGTAGTGAACCAACGGAGGGAGGACCTTTCTCTCTGTCTCTCTCTCCCACTGTCTGTAATTCTACCTGTCAAATAAATAAATACAAATCTTTTTTAAAAAAAGTACAACTTTTGGATTATAGAAGTTCTTCCCCCATAACCACCCTCCCACCCGCAAACCATCCCATCTCCTACTCCCTCTCCCATCCCATTCTTCATTAAGATTCATTTTTAATTATCTTTATATACATAAGATCAACTCTATACTAAGTAAAAACTTCAACAGTTTGCACCCATACAGACACACAAAGTATACAGTACTGTTTGAAGACTAGTTTTACTGTTAATTCTCATAGTACAACACATTAAGGACAGAGATCCTACATGGAGAGCAAGTGCACAGTGACTCCTGATGTTGATTTAATAATTGACACTCTTTCGATAGTGCTTTGTGATTTTCATTTTAGATGTCTAAAATTGTTTAAATTTATTCCAAGGTATTTTTTGGTAACTATTGTGAAGAAGGTTACTCATAATTTCTTTATCACTGAGTTTATTTTTGGTGTATAAAACTGTTACTGAATTTTTTTGCATATTGATTTTGTATGCTGCAACTTTGCTAAATTTGTTTATTATTTATTTTTTAAAGATTTATTTATTTGAAAGTCAGAATTACACAAAGAGAGAAGGAGAAGCAAGGAGAGAGAGATCGATCTTCCATCTGCTGGTTCACTTGCCAGCTGGCCACAATGGTCAGAGATGGGCTAATCTGAAGCCAGGATTCAAGAGCTTCTTCTGGGTCTCCCACGAGGGTGCAGGGACCCAAGGACTTGGGCCATCTTACACTGCTTTTCCAGGCCACAGCAGAGAGCTGGATCAGAAGTGGAGCAGCTGGATCTTGTACTGGCGCCCATATGGGATGCTGGCACTGCAGGCAGCAGCTTTACCCTTTATGCCACAGCGCTGGCCCCACTGACTTTGTTTAGAAGTTCCAATATTGGTAGAATTTTTCAGTCTCTCTCTATATGGAATTATGTTTCTTGAAAACAGGAATAATTTGGCTTTTTCCTTTCCCATTTGTATTCCTTTTATTTCTTTCTCCTGCCTAATTACTATGGCTAAAACTTCCAGTACTGTATTGAATAAAAATAGTGAAGTGGACATCTTTGTCTGATTCTGTATGTTAGAGGAAATGCTTTCATCTTTTCTGTATTCAGTATGATGTTGGCTGTGGGTATATCATGAATAATAGCCTTTAATATGTTTAGGTGTGTTGCATAATATTTTCAAGGTTTTTGTTTGTTTGTTTGTTTTTTGTATCAGGAATGGGTGTTGAATTTTATCACATTTTTTTCTGGATCTATTTGAGATGACTATATGGATCTTTCATTCTATGATAGGCTATATTATGTTAATTGATTTTTATATGTTGAATCATTTCTGTATCCTGGAGTAAAACCCATTTAGTCAGGGCAAGTTATCTTTTTGATGTGCTGCTGGATTTGATTTGCTAGTGTTTTGTTGAAAACCTTTGCATCTGTGTTCATTAGGGATATTTGTCTGTGGTTTTATTCATTGTATTCCTGTCTGGTTTTGGAATTAAGATGATGCTGGCCTTATAAAATAAGCTTGAAAGAATTCCTTCTTTTTCAATTTTTTGGAATATTTTGAGAATTTATGTCAGTTCTTCTTTAAACTTTTGGTAGAATTGAGCAGTAAAGCCATCTGGTACTGGACTTTGCTTTGTTTGGAGACTTTTTACTACTACTTTAATACTGTTACTTATTATTGGTATGGTCAGATTTTCCATGTCTTCATGGTTCGATTTTGGTAAATTATAAATATCCAGAAATCAATACATTTCTTCTCGGTATTCTAGTTTGTTGGCATATATTTATCCATAGTAATCTCTAATGATTCTTTACATATCTATGTCAGCTGTCTTTTTTCACCTCTGATTTTATTTATTTGAATCTTCTCTTTTTTTCTTAGTCTAGCTAAAAGTTTATCAATTTTGTTTGTCTTTTTAAAAACACAACTTGTCATTTCATTCACCTTTTGTATTACTTTTCTTAACATCTATTCTACTTACTTCTTTAGTTTTTGTTATTTCTTACCTTCCACTAAATTTGGATTTGGGTTGTTCTTGTTTTTCTGGATCATTTAAATGCATGGATAGGTTATTTATTTGACGTTTTTCTGTTGTTTTTGTTTTTTAAAAATGTGGGCACTTGTAAACTTCCCTCTAAGTATTGCTTTTGCTATATACCTGTATTTTGTATGCTGTGTTTCCATCTTCATTCATTTAAAGGAATATTCTCTTTTGAATTCTTCAATGATCCATTGTTCATTCATATTTAAAAAAATTTTTTTTTTTTGACAGAGTGGACAGTGAGAGAGAGACACAGAGAGAAAGGTCTTCCTTTGCCGTTGGTTCACCCTCCAATGGCCGCCACGGTCGGCGCGCTGCGGCCGGCGCACCGTGCTCATCTGATGGCGGGAACCAGGTGCCAGGTGCTTTTCCTGGTCTCCCATGGGGTGCAGGGCCCAAACACTTGGGCCATCCTCCACTGCACTCCCGGGCCACAGCAGAGAGCTGGCCTGGAAGAGGGGCAACCAGGACAGAATCCAGAATCCGGCTCCCCAACCGGGACTAGAACCCGGTGTGTTTCTTGTCCTAGACCAATTGCTGGTATCCCGAGAATGTGAATAAAAATAGTAAAAGCAGGCATTATTTTGGGGATTAGGGGAAATTATATTTGCTTATCTGTTTATTTATTTATTTATTTATATAAGGTGAACAAATTTCATGCATTTCTTATATACAGATTTCTGAGCATAGTGATACTTCCCACCCTACCTCCGTGGTGTCCATGCTCCCATCATCCTTTTTCCTTCAATTCTGTTTTTTTTTTTTTTTAAGATTTATTTGAAAAAGTTTCAGAGAGAAGTAGAGCCAAAGAGAGAGAGAGAGAGAGAGAGAGAGAGAGAGAGAGAGAGAGGTCTTCCATCCCCTGGTTCACTCTCTAGATGGCTGCAATGGCCACAGCTGAGGATCCAAAGCCAGGAGCCAGGAGCTTCTTCCAGGTTTCCCCCATGGGTGCAGGGGCCCAAGTGCTTGAGCCATATTCTACTGCTTTCCCAGGCCATAGCAGAGAGCTGGATTGCAAGAGGAGCAGCCAGGACTAGAACTGGCGCCTGTATGGCATGCCAGAACAGCAAGCCAGGGTTCTAACCTGCTGTGCCACCGTGCTGGCCCTCCTTCCATTCTATTCTTCCTTTTAATTTTTAAAATGACATACTTTCAGTTTATTTTGTAATCATAAGATGAACTTTCCATTAAGTAAGGAATTTAACAAAGAGTAAGAAGAAAAAAACCTCTTGTTCCACAACAATAGAGACAAGGGCTATAAACAATAATCCATTCTCAGAATACCAATTTTACTCATAAAAGTTACTTTTTTGTACTCTATTAGTTACTTCAGATTAGGGAAAACATATAGTATGTGTCCTTTTAGGACTGGCTTATTTAGTGCTAAGTATAGTGCTTTCCAGTACTGTTACCCACACTTCTGACTACTCTTTATTGTCACCTACACAGACAATTACTCTCCACTATACACAGTCAAGTACTTTGGACTATCATACACATTAATTCTGTGATAGGTTGAGAGGCCGGAGCACTTCACAATCCTAAGTGGTTCCCAATGCCCTGTCAACTCTCCCAGCCAGACTCAAAGTCAGCGGGAAATGCAGATTTTCCCCTCTGGTCAAATCCCCTGGTTGTGTATGTGAGAGCCACCACAGCCTCTACTGGAGTCAAGATGGCGCCTTCTTCCTGCCGGTTGCCGGGCACCATCATCAGGGCATGGGTAGAGAGAAATGTGCTTGTCCCTGCTCGCTGCCGCGTGTCACTCTTTCCACACTGCTCCACGGCATCCTTCTTCTTCCAGAAAAGTTTCCACTGCAAACCGCGCTCTAACTCTCCCCTGGGAATACACTGCCTCTGCTTTTCTTCTGCTATTTTCCTCTGGTCAAAATCAGCACATCTTTTCCCTATTCAGCTATCTTGGAATCTCTCATATTTGTTTAATTTTAAGGTTTATTTATTTGTATTTGAAAGAGTTACACAAAGGGAGGGAGGGAGGGAGACAGAGAGAGAGAGAGAGAGAGAGAGAGAGATGTTCATCTGCTGATTCACTCCTCAAATGACTGTAAAAACCACAGTTGGGCCAGACTGACCCAGGAGCCAGGGACTGGGCCTCCCCAGTGGGTGGCAGGGGCACAGGCACTTGGTCCATTCATTCTCTGCTGCTTTCCCAGGCGCATTAGCTGGGAGCTGGATATGATGTGGAGCAACTGAGATGCGCACTGGCATGCATATGGGATGCTGGCATCTCAGGTGCAAATTTCACCAACTATGCCACATGCTGGCCCCTGTTTATTCATTTGTTAATGTGATGTAAACTGCATGTTTTCTACAGGGATTCTTTATTGGACTGAGGAAATTCCCTGCTGTTCCTGTGTAGCTGGGATTTTATCATGCATAAGTATTAACATTTCTCCTAAATTCTTTTTCTACATCTGTTCAAATGATCATACGGTTTGTTTCATTTACTCTGTTAGCATGGTGAATTTCATTGGTTGATTTTCAAATGTTGAATCCACCTTACATTTATGAAATAAACCTCATTTGATCATGATGTACAATCTAAATCACTGTAGCATTGAATCATAAAATATAATGTACAAATTTTACAATGATGCCCTAGATCTTTACACTGAAAATGATAGGACATTGCTGAGAGAAATTAAAAATGTAAATAAACAGAATTATACAGTGTTCATAGATTGGAAGACTCAATATCTTTACATGTATCCTTTCCAAATTTACCTATAGATGCAAGGCAACCTCAATCAAAATTATGAAATTTTGCAAAGAGCCCAGAATAGGGAAACCAATTTTAAAAAGAACAAAGTTACAGAACTTACTTTGCATGATTTCAAATCTTACTGTGACACTTCAGTTATCAAGGGATTTTTGGTATTGGTGAAAGGATAGACATATAGATCAATATAACAGAATAAAGATACTGCAGCAACAAACTTAAACATTTATAGTCAACTGATTGTTGAGAAAGGAGCCAAGGGAGCGAGGCATTTAGTGTAGTGGTCAAGAAACTACCTGGGATGCCCACATTCAATCTCAGTGGGCCTGGGTTCAGGTCTTGGCTCCTGATTCTAGCTTGCTGCTAATGTACATCCTAGCAGGCAACAGGTGAGAACTCAAGTAGTTAGGTTCCTGCCATGTATGTTGGAGTTGTGAATTCACTTCTGGGCTCCCAGCTTTGGCCTGGCCCAACCTGGGCTGTTGCAGACATTTGTGAAGTGAATCAGCAGATGCGAGCTCTCTGTCTGTCTGCCTCTCAAATAATTTAAATAAATAAATAAATAAATAAATATTTAAAAAAGAAAAAGGTGCCAAGGATACTTAATGGGGGGAGGGGGGGAGAAAGCCTAATTTAGTAAGTAATATTGGATTGACTGAACATCTTAAACACATTTCAGTATAACTTGCCATGGCTCATAGACCTAAATGTCAAACTTAAAACTATAAGATTTTAGGAAGGAAACACAGATTAAAACTTTTGTGATTTCGGAGCATCAAAAGATTCTTAACTAGAATGCAAAATGCGTGAGTTATAAAAGAAAAAAATGATTATTTACACTTACTAAAATTAAAACTTTAGTTCTTTGAATGATACCATTAAAAAATTGAAACACAAGCCACATACTGGGATAAACTATTATCAATACATATGTTAGACAAAAGAGTCATATTTATTATACACAAAACTCTTAAAACTCCAATAACAGGGCCTGGCACTGTGGCATAGTGGGAAGAGCCACTGCCTGCAGTGCCAGTATCCCATATGGGTGCCAGTTCAAGACCCAACTGCTCCACTTCTGATCCAGCTCTCTGTTGTGGCCTGGGAGGGCAATAGAGGATGGCCCAAGTGCTTGGGCCTGTGCACCCATGTGGGAGACCCGGAGGAAGCTTCTGACTCCTGGCTTTGGATTGGCCCAGCTCTGGCCATTGTAGCCATTTGGGGAGTGGGCCCCTGGATGGAAGATCTCTCTTTCTCTCTGCCTCTGCCTCTGCCTCTTCCTCTTTGTAACTGCCTTCGAAATAAATAAATACATCTTTTTTTTTTTTTAAAAGAGACTCCAATAACAAATGGTCAAAAGATTTGAACAGATACTTTACAAAAGAAGATGTACAAATGACCAATACACATATGTAAAAATGCTGTATTATCACTAATCAAGGAAGTTAAAAGTAAAACTACAGTGAGATATGCCATATACCCCCTTAGAAATGGAAACATATAAAAAGAACAAATATTAGTGAAGATTGGAACTCTCCAAATTTACTGATAGGAGTATAAAATGGTAAGCCAGTTTGGAAAACATTTGAACAATTTCTGAAAGTTAAACTTACATCTACCTTATGATCCAGCCATTCCACTCCTAGGTATTTACCCCCAAAAATATAAAGCATTTGTTCCTACAAGCATCTTTATATGAACATACATAGCAGATTTATTTTTAAGTTTCAAACTGGAAGCAAGTCAAATGTGCTTTGATAGGTGAATGAATAAGCAAATTGTGATTGATACAGTGGAATACTACTTAGCAGTACAAAGGAATGAACTGTGGATACACATAACAACATGGATGGATCTCAGAATCATTTTGATGAGTTCAAAAAGCCAGACACAAGATTCCATTTATATAAAATTGTGGAAAATGTGAACTAATCTGTAGTGACAGATAACCAATCAATGGTTGCTTAGAGATGAGGGTAAATGGAAGGATGAACTAGAAACAGACATGAAGAAACATTTGCAGGGGCCTGCACTGTAGCTTAGTGAGTTAAGCTACTGCCTGCAGCGCTGGCATCCCATATAGGTGCTGGTTTGAGTACCGACTGCTCCACTTCTGATCCAGCTCTCTACTAATGAGCCTGGGAAAAGCAGCAGATGGCCCAAGTGCTTGGGCCCCTGCACCCGCATAGGAGACCTGGAAGAAACTCCTGGCTCCTGGTTTCAGTCTGGCGTAGCTCTTACCATTGGCACCATTTGGGGAGTAACCCGGCAGATGGAAGACCTCTCTCTCTCTGTCTGTCCCTCTGTGTAACTGTGTCTTTTAAATAAATAAAATAAATATTCAAAAAAAGAAATTGGAAAAATAAAGTGTTTTTAATCTTTGCGATGATGGTTTCACAAATGCCAAAACTGGTTATACACTTTATGTAGTTTACTACTTCAATAAAGTCATACTTCAATGAAGTTTTTAAAAAGATTTATTTATTTATTTGAAAGGCAGATTTAGAGAGAGGCAGAGGCAGAGAGAGAGAGAGAGAGAGAGAGAGAGAGAGGAGAGAGAGCCACTCCCCAGATGGCTGCAATGGCTGGAGCTAGGCCGATCTGAAGCCAGGAGCCAGGAACTTCTTCCGGGTCTCCCATGCCGATGCAGGGGCCCAAGGACTTGGCCCATCTTCTGCTTCTTTCCCAGGCCATGGCAGAGAGCTGGATTGGAAGAGGAGCAGCTGGGACATGAACTGGTGGTCATATGGGATGCCAGTGCCACAGGCAAAGGCTTAGCCTACTACGCCACAGCACCTGCCCCCACCAAGATTTCTGAGATTTGCAGCTGACCCATATGATGAAGTTGTATAACATCCTCACATCAGCAAGATTTGCAAACCAATTGCAACCTCTTGAAACAATCAAATTCAATGAACTGCTTATGAATGGTTTATGATATTGGGTTTTCACTTGGAGAACCTACCAACAGTCTTTCATGGGACATGTTAAAATAATGGTGCAATTTCATTTTGATTTGTGTAGAGAAAGGTTTAAATAGTAACATACTATAAACAGCCCTGACAGAAATCTTGATTTATAAGTTCTTGAGGGGTCCAAGTAGGGCTCTACAGCATGAAGGGCATAAAGAAAACTTGGCAAACATTTCAGCTGAGGAAGGCAAGACACCAGCCAGCAAGCAGAGTGTTTTTCCCCCGGTCCCTCACAGAAGCAGAAAACCCATGAGAGGGAAATAATCACAGAGCCAAAAGTTGCCAAAGAAAGTTGCCAAAACTAATAAAGTCATCCAGGAATTTGAGGCAATGACAGTTAATCATTTAGAGAGATGACTCCTAATGGGATGAATATTCAATGCTATCTGTCCTTTCTGAGAAGCAAGATAGATCTGCTGAGAGACAGCTGGGAATGAACTAAGCTGCAATCCTTTTGCTGTTTTTTGCTTTGTGCCATAATACATTTGGTGATGCATAAGAAATGCTATCCTGGAATTACACAGTCTCGTAACTGCAGTCTCCTTCTACAGTGTGACAGTGTCTGGTTCCCCACTCTAAGCGTTTAACACCTCGTGAGCATACAAGCCCATGTTGACCATAATGGAGAGAAAACTGACAGCATAGTCATCCCTAGGGCACAGCACCAAGACCAGAGGAAATTGGGGTGAGGGAGGTGACCTTGCCAGCAAGTGTTTAAAGCTCTGGCTGATCTGCATGGAAACTCTCTCTTTTTGCTGTCTAAGGCAAAGGAGGACTGACTTCCCTCACATGTAGACCCTGCTTGTCCTTTGTGATTTACTTTTCTTTGTGCAAGTTGCCTTCAGTCACGTACTTTTACTAGTTTGACACCCCCTGAGCAAAGGAAAATGCAGAGTCGTGATAAAGCTGAAGTATGGGGATTCAGGAATGGGAAAAGGAAATGAGGGGTGAAGAAGGGAATGATTTTCTCCATCCTGCCCTGGGTCCAGACCCTTTTAAGCAGAATCTCTCCTGGGCAGTCTTGGGCACCTTGAAATCCATCACCTTTGAGCCATGGAAAGGGGGTGAAGGATCTCAGGCCCTGGAGGCACAAGGCAACATCCATGCTTTATGCTGCCACCCTCTGCTTTTTGGTTGGGAACCCATGAGGCATGGGCAGTAAACTTCCTATGGGTTAGAGATGTGGCACAAAGGAAGAGCCCTGAGCTGGTTCTGGTCTAGACATTAAGTCTGACTCTGCTTCCCATAAGTAAACTGAGAAGAGTAATAGTTACTCTGTCTCTTTAAAGAATCATGCTAAGGACCTGAAGATGGTACAAAGCACATTCCCCAGAGAACTCTAAAAGTGTATATAAAAAGTTAACTGTAAAGGCCCTTAAACAGTTACATTGAATTAGAATATTTTAAAGACTTGGAATCTAACAGAGGAGTGTCAGCCTGAAATCCCACGGTGATTCTTACATGGAGGAGGAGTGCCTGAGTGTGCCCTCTGCGAAGGGAGCTCAGTGCATCCGAGGCTTCCATGCAGGGTAGGGGAGGGGGCGATGCATGATAGGACACGGGAGAAAGGTTGTTTTGAATGCAGGAACTAAAAGTACGTAGTGAAGGAAAAACCAGAGGCCCAACTTTGGAAAGAAATCTGTGCAGGTTTATGATCTTCAACTAAGGCAGAACTTCCCAGTAGGTGGGCTGTGAGTGGAAATGTTGGTATGGATTAGTCCCTGTGGTGGAAAGCACAATTCCAGGTGGCTACCCCAAAACTCTGCCTTCACGTATTGATACAGGCCTCTTGGCTGCGTTACTGACATGCCCTTCTACTGGTACCCTTGCTACTTTTAGAAGTAGTGCACTAATAGTTTTTGTGCATTCTGGAAAGTAGAGTTTCACCATTATTTTAAAATTCTTTTTTTAAAAAAATATTTTATTTATTTGAGGGGTAGAATTACAAACAGAGAGAGGGAGAGAGAAAAAGGTCTTCCATCTACTGGTTCACTCCCTAAATGGCCATAACAGCTAGAGCTGGACCGATCCAAAGTCAGGAGTCAGGAGCTTCTTTCGGATCTCCCTCACAGGTGTAGAGGCCCAAGCAGTTGGGTCATCTTCTACTGCTTTCCAAGGCCATAAGCAGAGAGCTGGATAGGAAAAGGAGCAGCTAGGACACCAACCTGATCCCATATGGGATGCCAGTGCCAAAGACGGAGGCTGAGCCTACTATGCCACAGTGCCGGTTCCATGAAATTCTTGAAGTGAAAGAATTTTGTTGGTTTTAAAGCATATTAACACACATTTCTCTGTAAAAGAAGAGAAAGGGTTTATATTCTTTAAATATGGCTTTAATGGTTTTGAATTTTTGAATGATTATAAAATGTTAAAAGAATCTTAATCATACCTGCTTGGGCAAAATTTCTCCTCGGTGTGACTAAGAGTTTCAAAGGGAGTGTGATTTAAAAAGCGTGGGTCAGTAGTGCCTCTGTCTCCAAAGAGTTGTACCATGAAACTTAATAGTAAAACTTGTTCTCAAGAATCACTTCCTTTTAGTATTAAAAGGAGCATATTATTATGTCTCATAAGTAATATTTATGTCTAAGAGCTCACAAAAGGTATATCATCCTTGGATTCTTCTTCACAGACAATGTAGTTGCTAAAAGGAAAGAAAGGGGAGGAAGGAAGGGAAAAGAGGAAGGGAGAGAAAAAGCGAAATCACCTTCAGGAAGTAGCAACATAGATCAGCCCTGGTATAGACGGTTGAGGAACACTTAGTTTTCTTTACTCCATTCGGCGTTTTTGTTGTTGTTGTTTTTGTTTCTTTTTCTTTCTTGGGTAAAACAGGAGAGGGAGCAGGAAGAGGTAGGGAGGATTAGTGGGGGGGTGGTTATGGTGGGGAGAATTACTATGTATATAATGTTGTATTTATGAGATACACACAAATTAAAAATTTTTTAAAAAAGCATGGGTCAGAGAGTACACATAGCCATTCTGTGCATAAAACCTGAAGTTAAGCTCAATTTTTGCATTAAAAATCTGCAAAGATCTGAATGCTTTAAGGGCTGATTCTGAGGCCAGAGTGCTATTTAGGACATCTGCCATTCTATGAGTCTGCTGTGTATCTCGCTTCCCATGTTGGATCATTCAGATCTGGCTCAAGAGCCCATGAGAATATTCTAGGCATGGAAAGCCAACACACTCTGGAAAAAAAAGAAGACCTAAATGAAAGATCTCTGTGAGTGAGATCCCAGTGGAACGAATGGGGCCATCAAAGAAGGAGGTACCTTTCTCTGAAGGGAGGAGAGAACCTCCACTTTGACTATGACCCTGTCAGAATAAGATTGAAGTCAGCGAACCCTAAAGGCTTCCATAGCCTTGGCAACTCATGACTAGAGCCTAGGGAGATTACTGACGCCATAAACAAGAGTGTCAAATTGTTAAATCAACTTCAGGAGTCACTGTGTACTTACGTCTCATGTGGGATCTGTCCTTAATGTGTTGTCCAATGTGAAGTAATGCTATAACTAGCACTGAAACAGTATTTTTACACTTTGTGTTTCTGTGTGGGTGCAAACTGATGAAATCTTTACTTAGTATATACTGAATCAATCTTCTGTATATAGATAATTAAAAATGAAAAAAAAAATCTTGGTGTTAAATTGGAAATTGCCTAGAAAATTAATCAATTTAAAAAAAATATATCATGTAGGATCTCTGTCCTTAATGTGCTATACATTGTGAATTAATACTATAACTAGTACTCCAACAGTATTTTTCACTTTGTGTTGCTATGTGAAGGCAAACTGTTGAAATCTTTACTTAATATATACTAAACTGATCTTCTGTATATAAAGAGAATTGAAAATGAATCTTGATGTGAAGCAAGGGGAGAGGGAGTGGGAAAGGGGAGGGTTGCGGGTGGGGGGGAAGTTATGGGGGGGGAAGCCATTGTAATCTATAAGCTGTATTTTGGAAATTTATATTCTTTAAATAAAAGCGTTATAAAAAAAATCTGCAAAGATCTTACTTGGAAGTTTTAAATAATTCAGTACTTAATAGCTTCCCTAATACTTTCACTTTCCTTTTTCTATCATACACATAGAAGGCAACTATTTCCCTTGGTTCTCCTCCAGTTTTTCTCTGAGTACTGTGACATGGCTAACTTTGGAAAGCAGTGATCTAAATAAGAGTAGCCATTGGCTGCCTGTCTCACCATGGAGATTCCAGTGTTCTGGTAATACCTACCTTGTTTTTGCTAACTTTACTTGCCAAGAAATCTCCATGCTTTTGCTTTATATTTTGAACAAATTTTGCTCTAAAGCTTTTAGGTACTTGTAAATCAAGGTAGGTATTAAGGTGTTTGAAAACAGAGATTATGGATAGCCAACGTAAGTTTTTTAGTATCACTCTACCTGTGGGAAACCAGCCCAAATCACAAGGCCCTTAGAAGTAAAAATTCTTTACTGATTAAAGAAAGAATGCTTCTCCCTCGAGGTGCATTCTTAGAGGCTTCTCTTGGTTTTGTAGAAAATGGGAGTGGCTGCCTTTGCATCCACTACTCAGGGCTCTGCTGGCCCTGCAAGAGCTGACAGTGGGCTGGTGGACATGCACTTTCCAAAGCCCACTGGGATGTGGAGCTCCTGCAGTCATGAAACCTTCCTGTGTACCTGGGGCTGGAGGGGTTGTGTGGTGGAAACTAGGTATCGTTCTGCCTGAAGTACAATGCTGCTTGTTTGACTTCAAATTCTTTTGTGCAACTTTTTAGGTTTTAAAATTGGTAAACGTGGATTTAGCAGAATATTGCTTTCTTATAAACAGTGAGTGCTCAACTCTTGGTAGCACAGTAGGGGCTTTTAAGAATGACTCTGGCAATATATATCAGCATAGTTTAGTGAAATGAACATAGCCTTGGAAATCAAACAAGCCTAAGTTCAAATTCTATCCCTCTATCTCTGAATAGCTACATCTCACTTTCAACACCTATGTAATGGGAAAAATACTCTCTAACTCATGGGCTTGAGACCAGAATTGAAATGGAAAAACATGGTGAGCACCTAGATGAATTCTTGACACATAAGTGATATTCAGTAAATGATGTGTTATATCATTCTTGTTCATATTATTATTTGTTATATTCAGAAGGATGTGAATTCAGACAAGTATTACTAGCTGTTTGAGTAAGGGATAGCTCATTTGGAATTTAACATGTGTGCTGATTTCAGACTAAAAAATTCATTGGTTTACTCAGAACTAAGTCAGAATTGTATTTTCTTTCCCTCTTGTCCTGGGGTGTGGGTGCTTCACTAATATGTGTTAAAGACTAAGTGAAGATCTTTGAAAACCAAAATGCTAACAGTGGTTCCCTCTGGTAGTAGGATTTCATGTGCTTTTCCTTTATTCTTGTCATTTATTATTATTATTTTAGTCTGAAAACACCATATTCCTTTCATTTTGTCAACATGAACCAGAGCAACTCAAGTCAATGGATTTTGCAACAATAAAATTTATTTTATTTTATTGGAAAACTTGCTCTGCTGGCTTGACACAGACCACCCCACGTTGTTACTGATGGCCAGACCAGGAGATGTGCACTGTGTAAATGAGCATCATGGGTCAGCAGGGCCTCTCCTCCTTTCAGATGTTACGATGGTATCAATTGTTTTCTAGTGTTCCTCCAGGCAGGAGGAACATGGCATATGTGGCAAACAATCAGTGATAAGCGGCCACAAGGCAATATCAATGTTACAAAATAAATGAAACAACAAAAATCCTAGAATAGATTTTAAGCATCTGGAAAACCAAGTAGAGAGAAGAAGGAGAGAAGGAAAGGGGGAACGGAATGGATAAAAATACAGTTCCAACAGGAAGGAAATGGAAAGTAAATAAAGGAAATTCTTTTACCCAAACTAAGCCCCTTGATTGAGGTTTGTTGGAATGGATGGGGGATGGGGTGAGTAAAATTCATATTGGGTTATATAATTTCTGGGGATTCCTCTAAAATCGATTCGGAAAATAAGCCTATAGAATTCATACAGGACTCATATGGATTTACTACCTTGCCTTGCAGTCTACATTTTCTGAATGTGTGGATTTATGAGTTTTAGATCATTTGTTTCCAGTCCCACTGAGGCATATAGCTCCATGCAGTTGGTGCATTTATGACTATGGTGTAGAGGACCACAGCTGAGGAATTATTTCCTTTCATTTGTCTTTGACTAGAAAATGTCTGATTTTCTAGCAATGTGACTTCTAATATGTGACATTTTTCTTCTTAAATTTGTTGCAGGTGTAGCACAGCTGGTTCTAATTAAGGGAGGTAGCATAGTTCAGGGGTTAGACCTGTGTTGTCCAATGTGGTAGACACTGGCTACTGAGCATTTGCAACACAGCTGATCTGAACTGAGGCGTGCTTAAAGAGCTCAGCTCTTTGGATTTTGGAGACTTAGCATGAAAAAAATGTAGACTATTTCATTAATTTTATATTGATTTACATGATTAAACCATAATATTTTGGTTATAGTGGGATAAATAAAATATGTTATTAGAATTAATTTCATCTGTTTCTTTTTATTCTTATTTTTAAAATGTGGCTACAAGGAAACTTAAAATTACATATGTGGCTTGCATTTGTGGCTTACATTATATTTCAATTGGACAGTATTGAATTAAGAGCAAGAATTTAGTAAGTTCAAGCCCTGGAACTGCAATTTCCTGCCTCCTGACCTTCGACAAATTATTAAAACTCTCTGAGCTCCAATTCCCAACTAGCTAAATGGGAAGAATAATATCTACCTCATAGGGTTGTTTTGATTAGTTATGTTATTGTTTATGTTATTAACTGAAAGAATTTCTGTGTTACCTGGCTGATAATATGCATTTGACAGATGCTGGTTGTCTTCCTTTTATATTTTCTTTACCACCAATAAATGTAGCTCTTTTGTTTGAGGATCAGGACATAATAACCTGTCCTTTCATGACACTTTTAATCCAACAGGTTAAGTACTTGATGGATAGGCAGTTACACCAGGTCTGAAAAGGCAAGATTATCATTTCTAGTTGAATGGAGAATGAATTTGTGTTTGAGCTTCAAGTCTGTTGTATCTTCCATATCGTTCAGGCTAGCCACTGTGATTGTGAGACATACTGGGAGTCATCGGTTCGTGTTACATTAAGCTCCTGAAGTATTTGAGGTTGTCCTTTTAAGCCCCCATGTGTTTCTGATCTTACTGAAAAGGTACACACTTAACTTTGAGGTTAACAAGTAGAGTGTTCCTGGAGATATATTAAAGCATTAAAAAACAAGGCCAATCTCATCACAGTTCCTACTTCTCTTCCTACACCTGTTCATTTTCAGCCTTTGGGGAGTAGAAAGCTTGTAGTGTGAAGTTGGTTTGCCTTTTTGAGAAACAAGGTTCTGAAGCAGTTATAGGTTGTCTATGGAGGCAGCACTTTGTTAACATTAGAAATCCCACCAAGTGCCTGTGAAAATCCACCCTCCGTATTGCCTGCCTGGCACTTCTCTACTTGTAAGTTCTCTTATCCCAAAATGTTAGAGAACTATGAAATGTGAGTTTTGGGTAGACCCACGGGGGAGTTTTTGCCCACTGAAGGTAATTCAAGGGATTTATTTTGGTTTTAAAAATAACATTCACTTATTAAAGCTACAAATATGAAAACCCAATTATTTGTTTAGTTTTTAAACTCAGCTTACAGCTCATATTAGTTTATGTCAATAAATTTGGCATACACTCTTAATATGGTCTTTTGATAATTTTTAATTTACAAACTAAATTATCCTCTTTTCTGTATTTTTTAAAAGATTGATTTATTTGAAATGTGGCATGACAGAAAAAGAGAGAGAGAGAGAGAGAGAGAGAAGAGATTCTATTTGCTGGTTTTCTCCTCAAATCCCTATGACTGCTGGGGCTGAGCCAGGCCAAGATCAGGAGCCAGGGACTCCATCCAGGTCTCCCACATGGGTGGCTGGAACCCAAGTATTTTGGCCATCATCTGCTGCCTTTCTAGGCGCGTCAGCAGGAAGCAGGAACAGATGCAGAGACGCTGGGACTCAAGCCAGCACTCCAATATGAGATGCAGGTGTGCTGACTGGTGTCTGGTACCTTAACCTACTGCACCACAGTGCCTGCCTCTGTCTCCCTTCATTTAGCTTTTTTAAAAAGTTTGTTCTATTTATGATTATTTTATTTACTTGTTGGTCTAGCGCATTTTAAAAAAATATTTATTTTATTTGAAAGGTAGAGTTACGGGGTGGGAGGAGGGAGAGAGACAGAGAGAGAAAGAGAGAGAGAGAGAGAGAGGTCTTCCATTTGCTAGTTCACACCCCAGATGGCCGGCTGGAGCTAGGCAGGACTGAAGCCAGGAACCAGCAGCTTCTTCTGGGTCTTTCATGTAGGTTGCAGGGTCCCAAGCACTTGGACCATCCTCTGCTGGTTTTCCAGGTGCATTAGCAGCGAGCTGGATCAGAAATGGAGCAGCTGGGAATTGAACTGGCACCCATAGGGGATGCTGGCACTGCAGGCAGCAGTTTAACCCATGCCACTGCACTGGCCCCTGTATTTAACTTCTTAAAAAAAATCAAATATTTTGCTTTATTAATAAAACTTCTGAAGGTGTAGATAATGCTTATAAATTTATGAAATACATTTTTAAACACTGATTTTTAAGATTACTTAAATATTATGCATAATTATTATAAGTTTTAGGTTTAAAATCATGAATCTACATAAATTACTTGATTAACAATTTAAGTTTGAATTTTAAGGCTAATTAATAGCTCTTGTAGGTCAAAATTGCTTATACATTAGATGCTCAAATTCCTTCTAATCCTGTTGGGGAAATGACATTGGATGTTGTAACAAGATAGACAATAAATGATATATATTCAGAATTTAAGGGAGATTCATAATTATAATATCCATTCAAATCATGGCCCTACAACATAGGAAACATATAAAAACAGTGCAGGAGTTCTTTAAGATTCTTTAACAATTTTTACAAAACATTATTTATTTATTTGAAAGGCAGAGTTACAGAGAGAGAGGGAGAGATGCAAAGAGAGATTTTCCATCTGCTGGTTCATTCTCTAAATGACTGCAATGGCCAAGGTTGGGCGAGACCGAAGCCAGGATCCAAGAGCTTCATTTGGGTCTCCCATGTTGGTGCAGAGGCCCAAGGACTTGGGCCATCTTCTGATTTCCCAGGTACATCAGCAAGGAGCTAGATTGGAAGTGGAGCAGCTGGGACTAAACTGGCATCCATATGGGATACCAATGTTGCATTCGTAGCTTAACCTGCTATGACCCAACACTGGCCCCCTTTGAGATTCTTTAAATGGAAAATATTTAACTTATGAGATGAGCTCATGGGCATAAAAGAATAATAAAAGAATATTATGAAAAATTATTTGCCACAAAATTGGATACCTTAGGGGGGATGAACCAATTCTTTGCAAGACATAAAGTATGAAAACTCATAAAAGAAATATATAACCTACATAGTTGTATATCTATGAAATAAATTGAATCAATAATTAATAACTTCCACCCTACCTCCCCCAAAGCATCAGATCCAGTTAATTATATCAAACATTGAAGGAAGAAGTGATGTCAATTCTCCATAATCTTTTCCTGAAAAATTGAAGTATAGGGAGAACGTCCTAACTTATTGTATGAAACCAACATTACCATAATACTAAAACCAGATAATGATATTACAAGGAAAGCTATAGACCAATATCTTTAATGAGCATGGATGTAAAAATTCTCAATAAAATAATAGCAAATTGAATTTTTGTATTACAAGAATTATATGCCACAGTCAATTAGGATTTATTCCAGGTATGCCAGGCTGGTTCAACATATGAAAATCAACCAATATAATCTATTGCATCAACAGGATAGCTATAGAAGCAAAATCATGTAATATGTTGTTTGATGCAGAAAGGGCTTTTGACAGAATCTCATACTAAAAACTCAGAAAACCAAGAATATGGAGGAACTTTCTCACCTTAATAAAGAATGTGTACAGAAGTCCTGAGAGTAACACATTTAATGGTGAGAGACTGGATTAATTTCCCATTGAGCCTGGGAATAAGGCAAGGATGTCTTCTCTCCTATTCCTTTTTAACATTCTATTAGAAATCCTAGCTTGTGCAGCAGATAAGGATATGAAAGTATAAAAAATTAAATATTTCCTACTGGACATTTTCACATAAAAGGCCTAAACACGTCTCTCAATATTGTAACTCCCAAAAATAACTCAAAAAACTTCCAGAATTTAAAAGCAATTATAGCTTTTGTGACTTACAAGCTTAATTAAGCAAAAGTCAATTGCTTTCCTACATACTAGCAATGAGCATTTAGTCTTTGAAACTTAAAACCAAAACAGAATTTTAGAAAATTCTGACAATAGCATATAAAAAATATACATATATAAATCTAACAAATTATATATAAGTTCTATCTGTAAAAAAGCTACAAAACTCTGAAGAAAGAAATCAAAGATCTACTCATAAATATATGGAGAGATTCTGTTCATGACTGATTGTTAACATCAGTTCTTCCCAACTTGATCTTGAGATTCAGTGCAATTCTAATTAAATCTCAGCAATTATTTTGTGGTTAGCTTTTGCTCCATGTCTAACCTTTCTCGAGTATCATTGTCTTGTCTTGATTATTGTAGATGCGTGGTAAACCTTGAAATTTGGTAGTTTGAGTCCTCCATCTTTGTTTTTCAGTAGCATGCTTACTTCCCTACTTGACTACAAACCGTCGTGTAGTGGACACAGAGAGGACCCCAAAGCTGTTATAAACAGAAGACTGAAACCTGCTCACATGTCCTTTTTCTCTGCGTGGGCATCCGTGTTTCTCTCTTCCTTTTCTAGGAATATTAATCCCATTAGATTAGGACCACACACTTACGACCTCATTTGACCTTATTTACTATATTAAAGGCTCCATCTCTGGATGTAGTTACATTAGAGATTTGGGCTTTCAAATTGTCATTTTTTGGAGGTGTTAATTCATTATATAACAAATAGTAAGCTGAATTTTGCTTATTGTAGACTGTTACATAATAAGTTATTATTATTATTATTATTTTTGACAGGCAGAGTGGACAGTGAGAGAGAGAGACAGAGAGAAAGGTCTTCCTTTTTGCTGTTGGTTCACCCTCTAATGGCCACCGTGGCTGGTGCATCGCACTGATCCGAAGGCAGGAGCCAGGTGCTTCTCCTGGTCTCCCATGCAGGCGCAGGGCCCAAGCACTTGGGCCTTCCTCCACTGCACTCCTGGGCCACAGCAGAGAGCTGGACTGGAAGAAGGGCAATCGGGACAGAATCCGGCGCCCTGACTGGGACTAGAATCCGGTGTGCTGGCGCCGCAGGTGGAGGATTAGCCTGTTGAGCTGCAGCGCCGTCCCACATAATAAGTTCTTAACAAATATTTGAGGAAAGAATGATGGTTGTGATGAGGTAACCCAATTGTGCAGCTGTACTTTGTTAATTTCCATAAGTCAAATGAATATCCACTTTGCAAGTGTTGGTAGTAATATCTGAGAAACTTAATAAATGGGTTAAAATTAATAAGCTTATCTTTGACATGGATCCTAAAAATTCAGATCAAGCCAAAGTGCAAGACCCTAGTAGAATTCTATTTCTCTCCCAGAGTGTTACACTTGAATAATGCTTCAGTGAAGATCGATGGTTGGGAAAACTTTCAGGATGATGCATGTTAAGAGGCACAGAAGGCAAGCATGCTATTCTCTTTTTACAGAGAAAAACGAAGTTGCTAATAACTTGCCCAAGGTCTCATTGCAAGTGAGTACCAGGAATACGATAGCAGGAAGTCATCCTTGTGTGATCTTTTTCATGAATTTCTTATTTAGCACATTTAGCCAATGAATGTGATGATTGAGAGAGAAAATCTGTTTGTTCTGATATTTTAGCAACTAAAAAATATCAGGTGATGAACGTTGTTTGTATTTGTGACATCTCTTATATCTATTGGATTTTTGTTTACAGATTAAATAAGCATATCACTAACATGAAACATACAGTCTTTGCCAGTACATCAGCCAAGATACTTGAAAATATTGAATTTCTCATATATTTAATTGATCTTAAAGATCAAATAACTTGTCCAAATGAATAAGTTTAGGGATAAATTCAGCTAAGAATCTTAAAAAAAAAAAAAGACTTGTACACAAATAAAAAAAAAAAAGAAAAGAAAAAGAAACCTAGAAACAACCAAAATAAAAAAAAATTCAGCCAAGAATGACATGCTCAGATCCAAGAGTGTGAAATAATAACTATAGTTTTTAACTAAAAATAAAGCAATTTATAGAACACTTGGAATTTTAGTTGACCTAGTCAACTCTAATTTTGATGATTTTTCAGTGAGGTATTATCTTTCTTTTACATATATAACTGGACTCTTAAAAGATTAATAGGTTTTTTTTTTTTTTGACAGGCAGAGTGGACAGTGAGAGAGAGAGACAGAGAGAAAGGTCTTCCTCTTGCCGTTGGTTCACCCTCCAATGGCTGCCGCGGTCGGCGCGCTGCGGCCGGCGCACCGCGCTCATCCGATGGCAGGAGCCAGGTGCTAGGTGCTTTTTCCTGGTCTCCCATGGGGTGCAGGGCCCAAGCACCTGGGCCATCCTCCACTGCACTCCTGGGCCACAGCAGAGAGCTGGCCTGGAAGAGGGGCAACCGGGACAGAATCCGGTGCCCCGACCGGGACTAGAACCCGGTGTGCCAGCGCCGCAAGGCGGAGGATTAGCCTGTTGAGCCACGGCGCCGGCGAAGATTAATAGGTTTTATCTTTACTTAAATGCTATATCAGATAAGGTATTATTTATGGCATTTTATTGAATCGATAAATATTTTTTCCATAGAAGGACATAATTTCTTTTAATATATTTATTGAGATGTAATTAATATACAATAAACTGTCCATATGTATAGTGTACAATTGAGATGTTTTAACATTATGTGTATACCTGTTAAAACTATAATCACAATTGGGATCAGCCCTGTGGCGTAACAGATAATCACTGTCTGCAAAGCTGGTATCCTGTATAGGTGTCAGTTTGAGTCCCAGCTGCTCCACTTCCCATTCAGCTCCCTGCTAATGGCCTGGGGAAAGCAACAGAAGATGGCCCAAGTGCCTAGGGGCATGCCACCCATGTAGGAGACCAAGATGGAATTCCTGACTTCTGGCTTTGGCCTGCTCCTGACTTGGTTGTTATGGTCATCTGGGGAGTGAACCAATGGATGGAAGATCTCTCTCTCTCTGTCTCTCCTTCTCTCTCTGTAACTCTGACTTTCAAATAAAGAAATAAATCTTCTTATTGAAAAAAAAAAAAGACTGTAATCACATCAGGATAATCAGTTCACTACCCCTCAAAATTTTCTTGAATCTTTTAATAATCATCACTTTCTATCACTACATGTTAGCTTGCATTTTCTAGAATTTTATATCAACTGTAACATATAGTATATACTCTTCTTTAGAAAAAATTTTTAGCTCATAGTACTTTGAAATTTATTGATATTGTTGAACATATAAATAGTTCTCTCCTTTTCGTTAATGTGTGTAGTATTCCATTGTATGGTTATACCCAAATTTGTTTATCCGTTTTTCTTTGTGATGAAATTTGGGTTGTTTCTAGGTTTCTTTTTCTTTTTCTTTTTTCTTTTGCATTTGTCTACAAGTCTTTTTTTTTTTTTAAGATTTTATTTGAGAGTTAGAGTTACAGACAGTGAGAGGGAGAGACAGAGAGAAAGGTCTTCCTTCCATTGGTTCACCCCCCAAATGGCCGCTGCGGCAGGTGTGCTGCACCGATCTGAAGCCAGGAGCCAGGTGCTTCCTCCTGGTCTCCATGCAGGTGCAGGGCCCAAGTACTTGGGCCATCCTCCATTGCCCTCTCAGGGCCACAGCAGAGAGCTGGACTGGAGGAGGAGCAACCAGGACTAGAACTCAGTGCCCATATGGGATGCCGGTGCCGCAGGCGGAGGATTAACCCAGTGAGCCACAGCGCCGACCCCCGGACTGTTTTCCAAGGGGGTTGTACCCTTACATTTACACTAACAGTGTATGAAATTCCATTAGCTCCGCTTCCTTGTCAGCCCTGAATGTGGTTGATCTTTTAAATTTTAGCCATTCTAATAGGTGTGATGTGGTGTTTCATTTGATTCTAATATACATTTCATCAAAGGATAATCATCTTTACATGTGTTTATTTGCAATCTTTTCTTGATGAGGTATCTAACTTTTTTGTCCATTTTAAATTGCTTTTAATTGTCTCATTGTTGACTTCTTTGTCAGGCATGTGATTTACAAATGCTTTCTCCTAGTTTATGTTTTTCCTTACCAAAATTAAAATCTGCTCTTCAAAGGACTATTGAGTTCCAAATTATCAATTTTTTTCTTTTAGAAGGTTGTGTTTTGGATGTTAAGAAATCTTTACTGCATAATCTAGTACCACAAGAATCTCTAATAGAGATTTTGTAATTTTAAGTTTTACATTTAGATCTATTTCGAGTTAGATTTTAATATTAAATATATTACTTTAGGCCAGCGCCGTGGCTCAACGGGCTAATCCTCCGCCTTGCGGCGCCGGCACAGCAGGTTCTAGTCCCGGTCGGGGCACCGGATTCTGTCCCGGTTGCCCCTCTTCCAGGCCAGCCCTCTGCTGTGGCCCGGGAGTGCAGTGGAGGATGGCCCAGGTGCTTGGGCCCTGCACCCCATGGGAGACCAGGAAAAGCACCTGGCACCTGGCTCCTGCCATCGGATGAGCGCGGTGCGCCGGCCGCAGCGCGCCGACCGCGGCAGCCATTGGAGGGTGAACCAACGGCAAGAGGAAGACCTTTCTCTCTGTCTCTCTCTCTCACTGTCCACTCTGCCTGTCAAAAAAAAAGAATATTACTTTAATAGAATTAAAATATTAATCAGAATTTTAATTTTTCATGTGTATATAAACTGTTTCAACATTGTGGAAAAGTGTATCTCTCAATTTGCCTTTTCTGTCAAAAATCAGTTGTTCATATAGATGTGGATATATTTCTGGAATCTTTATTTTGTTCTAATGTTCTATTTGTCTATCTTCATACCAGTACCACACTGTATTGAGAACTGTACATTTATAATATGTTTGAAATCAAATGGTATAAATGTTTCAAATTGTTTATCTTTTTCTCAAAGTTACTTTAGCTATTCTAGATCTTTTGCATTTACATATAAATTTAAGAATTAGATTTTCAGACTAGAGTTATTGTACAGTGTGGATTCAATTGCTACTTGCGACATCCCGTATTGGAGCACTGGTTTGAGTCCTGGAAACTTCTTCCAATCCAGATTCCTGCTAATGCATCTGGGAAAGCAGCAGAAGATGGCCAAAATACTTCAGTTCACACCACCCATGTGGGCTTCCGTCCGGCCCAGTCTTGGCTAATTTGGCATTTGGGGAGTGAACCAGACGATAGACCTCTCTTTTTTCTCTTTCTCTCCTTCCCTCACTCCCCCTCTGCCCCCCAACTCTCCCTCCTTCCCTCTATACTTCCCTTTCCTTCCCTCTTCCTCTCCCTCTCTCCTTCTCCTTCCCCCACCCCATCTTCTCCATCCCTCTCTCTCCCTCGCTCTCCCACTCTTTGTCACTCTAACTTTCAAACAATAATTTAAAAAAAAAGAATTAGATTTTCAATTTCAACTGAAAAATTTACTTTTGGATATTATATAAATTGGAATTTTATTGGGATTGCATTGAATCTATATAGATCAATTAGCAGAAAACTGACAGCTTAATGACATTTAGTCTTTTGAGGCTGCTTACAAATCTACCTTTTCGGACTCAGTGAGACAGACAGTGCTTCCAGGCCTTCTACTGTGGTCTCCCACCCTGTCCTCGGTGGAAGACATGTGGCATCTCTTGTTGGGACTGAGCAAGGTGTTGGTGTCAACTCATATAATAAATTCAATACAAGTAAGCATAAGTCCTTGCATTCTAAAAATAAAGAGAAAATCAAATCCTAATATTTTCTTCGCATAACTAAATGTTTCATTTGTTCCCTAATTAGGAGACCACTGGTAAAATGCCTTTCTATCTCTAATGTGCCATAATAGAAACATACTGTCTCTTGCTCATCACGGCAACCAAAATTACATTGTGTTCTGTGATTACTGCATTTGATCTCCAAAGGCAGCAGTCATCCCATCTCTCCTCATCCCTGCCGTGACTTGGAGAGAAGAGATTACAGACAACATCTGGCAGCTTAGCAAGTCGAGCTTGACATAATGTTAGAAATAAGACATAGCTATTACTTCTTTGGCCATATTGTTCTGATTGTTGATGAAAGCTGTGGGAAGAAGTGGTAATGCATATAAACAGGAGAAATTTAGTCATAATTTATGCTTCTTTAGAAAATGCCAGCAGCAAAAGTCATTTTCAAAGTATTCAAACCACCTATGACTAATCACAGGATGACCAATGTTACCCTTGTGAGGTGGTAATCAAGCATGTAAAAGACATCTCCCCTGATTTTGAGCATTATGTTGCCATGATTCAGATTTTCCTAGTGCAGGTGTCTGCAATGTTTCCAAATTTATGATATTTTGGAGCCTACACATTTTTCCCTATTGGGCGTTGATGGTGCACACTAAGTAGAATTAGTGAAGTGAGGCCTTGGGCTGTGAGGCACTTCTTATACTCAGCCCTGTCAATTCTTTTCCTGTTTGCCATGGCAGCTCTTCCAAATCTGTGTGTTCATTAACATCTGATGAATATCAGCTGTGCCATCTATCCAGGTTTTCTTCATTCTTAAAGAAAACTTGCAATGTTTCAAAAAAAAAGATTTATTTATTTATTTGAAAGGCTGAGTTACAGAGAAGCAGAGGCAGAGGAAGAGAGAAAGGTCTTCCATCTGCTGGTTCACTCCCCAAATGCCCACAATGGCTGGAGCTGGGCCATTCGGAGCCCGGAGCTTTTTCTGGATCTCCCATGTGGGTGTAGGGCCCAAGGACTTGAGCCATTCTCCACGCTATCCTAGGCCACAGCAGAGAGCTGGATTGAAAGAGGAGAGCTGGGACTTGAACCAGTACCCTTATGGGATGCTAGGACTGTAAGCAGCAGCTTTACCTGCTACGCCACAGCGCTGGCCTCATGAGGGTCTTTAAAAGGTTGATGTAAAATGCATATTATTAAAAAACTGCATGGTTTTCACATTCTTTTTCATCCAAAGAAATATATCTTTTCATTCCATTTTCCCATGAACTTTTTCAACTATTCTCATATCCCATTTCATTACGTCTTTACTTCTGTCCTTTATCTTTCAGGAAGATGTATCCTTTCCAAATTTATCCTCACCACCTATTCTCAAGCCTGTTCTTTTTTTCCTTAAATATTTATTTATTTATTTTCTTGAAAAGCAGAGTGAGAGAGAGAGAGAGAGAGAGAGACAGAGAGAACTTCCATAAGCTGATTTATTCTCCAAATGGCTGCAATGGCTGTAACTGGGCCAGGCTGAATCCAGGAGCCTGTAACTGTATCTGGGTCTCCCAAGTGGGTGTAAGGGGCCAAGTACCTGGGCCATCATCTGCTGCTTTCCAGATGCATTAGCAGGGAGCAGGATTGGAAGTGTCACCCTGGTAGGGGTTGCTGACATCCAAAACAGCAACCCAACCCACTATGCCACAACACCAGCTCCAATCTTGCTTTGTCACTTAGGTACTTTGATGAGATATTTTACTTCCTTTTCAGTCTATTCAACTGGACCCTTATTTCCAGACTGCACTTCTGTTGAGATCTCCCCGTCCACCTTTATACTGTCACACACCTAAACCCTTTATTGGTCACTGTTACTCTTAGAATATGCTAAGGAAAAACCCCTTCCATTTTGTCTCCCATACCCCCCACAATTGGCTTCTGCCTGCATCTCCATTCTTACCTTTCACTCACATCTCTCTCCAGCCTAGATTTTCAACCCATCTTGGGCTTTCTTCCACCACTGGGTCTTCCATGAACTTTCCTCTTTCTACTTAAGTTCCACTCATCCTCACTATTTTAGATCAATCATCATTTCTGTAGGGAACACGTAGCCTACAAAATCCAAGCTGACTATTGATTTGCAAAACTATTTATTAGACCTTATCATAATTGTCATCTTAGATTTGGCTTGTATGATTATTTGACTGTTTGTCTCCATCATTAAGCTACACACAGCATGAAAGCAGAGGCTTGTTTGGTGCTTACTGCATATTACTAGGGGCTTGTCCAGGATCTGGTACTTCAGAAATGTTCAGAAAATAATTGTAAGATTAAAGAAACCTGCAATTCCTCCCTCAGAGGTCATCAGTGACCCTCAAATTGTCATTTTCTAGAGTTTTTTTGCTTTTTATTTGTTAAAAATTCTTATTTAGTGAAGTATTAAGTCTTTTTACTGTAATGCAAATTTAAAATGTTATTTCAAAAACTAAAAAAAGAAAGGGAGAAAGATAAGAGGGCAGGAGGGGGGAGGATGGAGGGAGGGGAGAAGGGAATATCATTATGTTCTTAGCATTGTATTTACAAATTACACTGACTCTGTTAAAAACTAATAAAAATTAAAATAAAAAAAATTGTCACTTTCTTCACTTCTGCTTTTCCTGATCTTATGTTATTTGAATTCTGCTATATTTGACATTACCAACCACTCCATTCTTGAAATTCCCTTTTTTTTTCCTTTGAGCCTGAACTCATCTTTTTCTTTTACTACTCTTCTCTCTTCTTTGTCTCCTTTGCAGAGTTTCTTGTATTCTTGTAAATAATAAATAAATACTTTTTATGAATGAATGAAATACTAACTTCCCCTAGAGTTCGGTCTTTTTTCTCTTTTTCTCTTGCTCTTTACCTTGGTAAATTTATCCAATACCGTGGCTTCTCAATTAGCCACATGTTGGTCCAGACCTATGTTTTCTTTTTTTTATTTTTTATTTTATTTTATTTATTTATTTTTTGACACAGAGTGGACAGTGAGAGAGAGAGAGAGACAGAAAGGTCTTCCTTTGCCATTGGTTCACCCTCCAATGGCCGCCGTGGCCTGCTCGCTGCGGCCGGTGCATCACGCTGATCCGAAGCCAGGAGCCAGGTGCTTCTCCTGGTCTCCCATGGGGTGCAGGACCCAAGCACTTGGGCCATCCTCCCTGCACTCCGGGGCCACAGCAGAGGGCTGGCCTGGAAGAGGGGCAACTGGGACAGAATCCGGCCCCCGACCGGGACTAGAACCTGGTGTGCCGGTGCTGCAGGCGGAGGATTAGCCTGCCGAGCCTCGGCGCCGGCACTATGTTTTCAATAGATTATCTTCATGAAGTCGTCCTATAGTAACTTAAACTCAGTCCAATTCCAACCAAAGTGGTGAACTTCTTTAATGTCTTCCTTCACCTTTATCAAACTCGGTAAAATTTTCCACTATCCAATATGGAGGGACTAAGTCTAAGACCTAGGAGCATCTTTCTTATTCTACTAAAACCAAATTCTGTTGATGCATGTGAAAGATTCCTTTGCAACATCCCTAATATATTTCCTTAACCACTGTTTCCTAGGTCTATAATTCTCAATTTTTTTCTTAGAAGAATCGTTTAAAAGATAAGCCATCCCACATGTCCATCAACTGATGACTGGATAAAAAATTCTGGTATATGCATACTATGGAAAAATACTCAGATATAAAAAGATTCAAATTCCGTCTTTCACAACAAAGTGGATACAATTGGAGACCATTATATTTAATGAAATAAACCAGTTCCAATAAGACAGATATCTTAGGGTTTCCCTGATTTGTAATAACTAATATACAGAGTACAAGAAATGTATTGTATGTGGACAAAATTGACCTTTTGAAAACTGATTATTTATATCCCTTGTCTATTCTTGAGGAATGGTGGTTTTTCTACTTCATACTATTTAATATTTGAATTCTTTATTTAGTGGAGTGTTAGGCTTGTGCTTATAAAGTAAATCGGAAGTATGTCATTCTGGGCAGGTCCACGCTGAAAGAGCAAATAAGAAAGGGAAGCAGTGGAGGCTCAGACTGGGGAGGTTGGCGCCAGCCCTCAGTGGACCAGGTGAGATGGGAAATTGCGGGTTCACAAAGCTGCAAATAGCAGCGGGAGGGAGAGCCTGGCAAACTGCTTTTGAAGTTCCATGCGGGAAAAAAGAGAGGATATAGAAGAGCAGAGAGGTTGGGCAACCCCTGCCCACCTCGTCCCCCCATACCCAGACCTGCTGCTGGCTGGGAGAAGCCATTTTGTTTGTTTACATTTTCCAACATAAGCAGGGGATGCCACCTTTGCCTCTCCCGCATATGCCCATCAATGTTAGGGGCCACCTTACCACACCCCCTACCCAGGAATGAGGACCACAGCATTTCAAACTTTCTTCCACACCATGCAAGCTGTACAATAAGGAGAAGTCCTGAATATTGAAAACTCGAGCCTGCTCCATCCACCATTGAGTAGGCAGTGCACTGGAGCTCGTACCCACCTCCACCATGATTGAGAAGTGAGCTGGGCTCCATTAGGCAGGTCTCTGTGCTTCCACTTGCAATCCTCAGACACAGCAGCTCATAATGGAGGGAAACCTCATCATGAGAAAAATCTCCACAGATTAGATGTGCAGTTCGTTAAGCTGGGTGATATAAACCTGAACACACCAGAGACTAACATTGGGGTGTCCTGCAACTGTGAGGAAAAGGGTGAGTCACACCAACAGAAGTGAACAACCTCCTCTAACCAAAAATCCATAGGAAAGCTACAAAGCCCCATGGGGGCCTTACATTGGATACCCCTTATACCCTGGAATATTGAACAGAGCACCAGACAACATCCAGGACACACCTCTTGGAACTCACTAAAAGTACAGATGTCCTATTAAATCACAAATACACAAAATGAAGAGAAAAGCAACCAGATTAAAAAAATATACAAGTGCAGAAAAACAAAGGAAAAACTCTAAATAAGAATGAGGAAGACACTATGAACCCCCACCCCCCAAAGGAACGCTACAGCTCTTCAATGATGGAAAGTGAAGAGAGACAGATCAGGACATGCCAGAAATGGAATTCAGAAAATTAATCATCAGATTACTTAGAAGCAATCAGAAGCAAATTCATGATCTAAATGAAAAGTTCTCCCAAGAAATTGAGATATTAAAGAGAAGTCAGAGTGAAATACTAGAAATGAAAAATTCAATAGATCAAATAAAAAATGCAGTGGAAAATCTTAATAACAGAATAGATAAGAGAGAAGAAAGAATATCAGAAGTAGAAGACAAATTCTGGAAATATTACAGTGAGACAAAAAGAAGAAGGAGGAGGGAGAGAGGAGGAGGAGAGGGAAGGACAGGAGGGGGAGGAGGGGGAGGAGAAGGAGAAAAAGAAGGAGAAGAAGAAGAAGAAATTAGATATCTAAAAAACACGGTTGGAGATCTACAATATATCAAATGACCCAACATACAGATCCTAGGAGTTCCAGAAGGTGTGGAAAGAGAGAAAGGTTAGAAGGCCTTCTTAATGAAATAATAATAGAAAACTTCCCTAATCTGGAGAAAGAAAGAGACATCAAAGTACAGGAAGTACACAGAACTCCCAATAGACACAACCAGAAAAGATCTTCACCACGACACAGTGTAGTAAACTCCCCACAGTAAAACATAAAGAAAAAATCTTAAAATGTGCATGAGAGAAACTCCAAATCACATTCAGAGGAAGCACAGACTCACTGCAGACTTCTCATTAGAAACTCTACAGGCAAGAAGAAAATGGTGTGATATATTCCCTGTCCTAGGAGAAAAAAAACTGTCAACCCAGAATACTGTACCCTGCAAAGCTCACATTTATGAAGGGAGAAATAAAGTTCTTCCACAACATACAGAAATTGAAAGAATTTCAAACTACTTGCCCAGCCCTACAAAAGATGCTCAAGGGCTGGCATGGTACCGGCACACCAGGTTCTAGTCTCGGTCACTCTTCTTCCTGTCCAGCTCTTTACTGTGGCCTGGGAGTGCAGTGGAGGATGGCCCAAGTGCTTGGGCCCTGCACCCGCATGGGAGACCAGGAGAAGCATCTGGCTCCTGGCTTCAGATCAGTGTGGTGCGCTGGCCACAGCACGCCAGCCGCAGCAGCCATTGGGGAGTGAACCAATGGCAAAGGAAGACCTTTCTCTCTGTGTCTCTCTCTCACTGTCCATTCTGCCTGTCAAAAAATTAAGAAAATAATTAAATAAAAATAAATAAATAAAAATAAATAAATAAAAAGATGCTCAAGGATGTGATACGCACAGAAACACAAAAACAGGAACATTACTATGAAAGAAGATGAACTCAGAAAATGACCCAGTAAAAGTACAAAAGTAACCCAAAGTAAAAATATTAGGATTATTAAAGGAAATATGGCAAGGCAAAGTTGGTACTTAACAATAGTCACCCTGAATGTAAATGGTCTCAACTCTCCAGTTAAACTAAACAGATTGGATGAATGGATTAAAAAAGAAAACCCATCTATTTGCTGCCCACAAGAAGCACATATTAACAGCAAAGATTTACACAGACTGCAAGTGAATGGATGGAAAAAGATATTCCGTGCTAACAGAAACCAAAAAAGATCTGACTTAGCCATCCTAATATCAGACAAAATAGATTAACAGAAAAACTATTAAAAGATACAAAAAAGGACATTACATAATGATTAAAGGATTAATTCAACAGGGAGATGTGACTGTTATAAATGTATATGTACCTAATTACAGGGCACATGGCTATCGAAAAGAAATGCTAATGGATTTAATGGAAGATATAGACTCAAATACAATAGTAATGGGGGACTCGAATATTCCACTTTCAGCAATGGACAGATCAATTAGACAGAAAATCAGCAAGGAAACAAGAGTTAATAGACACTATAGATCAAATGGACCTAACAAATATCTGCAGAGCCTTCCACCCTACAACCAAGAAAAAGCTACTCTAATGTACTGTTCATGGGAATGCAAAATGGTAAAGCTACTATGGAAGACAGTTTGGAGATATCTCAGAAATCTGAATATAGACCTACCATATGAACCAGCCATCCCACTCCTGGGAATTTACCCATAGGAAATGAAATCAGCAAATAAAAGAGTTATCTGCACCCCCATGTTGATTGCTGCTCAATTCACAATAGCTAAGATATGAAACCAACCTAAATGCCCATTAACTGAAGACTGGATAAAGAAATTATGGGATGTGTTCTCTATGGAATACTACACAGCAGTAAAAAATATCTGGCTATTTGCAACAAAATGGATGTATCTGGGAAACATCAAACTTAGTGAAATAAGCCCTCCCCAAAGGGACATATGAGAACAATAGAGCAGCTAAAATGAAATCTATAAAAGTGAAATTGACACTTGGAGAAGCAATGACTTGAACAATCCTTGTCCTGACTGTTGAGGAACAGTTATTTTTTTCTTCTTAATACTATTGGTTGAACTCTTTACTTAGTAAAGAGTTAATTATATGTGTATAAAGTCAATTGAAAATATATCTCAGTAAAAAATAAGAGTGGGAATAAGAGAGGGAGGAGGAAGTTTGTAATTGTAAAGCTGTATAGTTCTGCATACATTCCTATGAACTTACTTCTAAGGGTACGGTTTAAAAACTTGCCATGAGACTCCAAATTCCATCTTTTTTTTTTCTTTTTTTCTTTTTTTTTTTTGACAGGCAGAGTGGACAGTGAGAGAGAGAGAGACAGAGAGAAAGGTCTTCCTTTGCCATTGGTTCAACCTCCAATGGCCGCCATGGCCGGCGTGCTGCTGCCGGCGCACTGCACTGATCCGAAAGCAGGTGCCAGGTGCTTCTCCTGGTCTCCCATGCAGGTGCAGGGCCCAAGCACTTGGGGCATCCTCCACTGCACTCCCTGGCCATAGCAGAGAGCTGGCCTGGAGAGGGGCAACCGGGACAGAATCCGGCGCCCCAACTGGGACTAGAACCCAGGGTGCTGGCACCGCAAGGTGGAGGATTAGCCTGTTGAGCCATGGCGCCAGCCCAAATTCCATCTTAAGTGTTAAAGGAATCACACTAAGTGTTAACAAGATCATATATATAGGATTATGTGCTAAAGGATCATATAAATAAGATCAACTATCTAGTAATAATAACAGAATTAAAAAAGAGAGAATGTTCCAACATGGGAAACAGTCCACACAGTAGACTCATAGAATAATAATTGCTCTAAGTAGCACTCTGACCTCAGAATCAGCCAGTAAAGGATCTGGTCTGGCTGAAAAGCCCATGAGAGCATTTCAGGCATGGAAAGCCAAGACACTATAGCAAAAAATGTCCTTCATGAAGGATCTCTGTGAGTGAGACCCCAGTTGAAAGAAGGGGCCATCAAAGAACGATATACTTTTCTCTGAAGAGAGGAGAGAACTTCCACTTTGCTATGGCCTTGTCTAAATACTGATGGAGATTGTGGACTCAAAAGGCTTCCATAGCCTTGACAGCTCATGTCAAGAACCTCAGGTGATCACTGATGTCATACATAAGAGTGTTAATTGTTAAATTAACAGCAGGAGTTACTGTGCACTAACTTCCTATGCAGGACCTCTGTTTTCAATGAGTTGTATTATATGAATTAAATGTAAAACTTGTTCTTAAACAGTTTGTGTGTGTGTGTGTGTGCAAATTGTTGAAATCTTTACTTAGTATAGAGTTGGTCTTCTGGGTGTAAAGTTAATTGAAAATGAATCTTAATGGAGAATGGGACAGGGAATGGGAGAGTGAGGAATAGGAAGGAGGAGGGAGGGTAGGAGTGAGGGAGGGTAAGGTGGGACTATTATTATGCTCTTTATATATATGAAATACATGTCTTGTTTCCCTTTATATAAACAAAAATTATTGAAAATATAAACTCTTATATAAAAAATTGTTGTATAAGGCAGATGATAGGCATTGGCTCTAGTTTAAGGTAGGAGAAGGGATTTTAGAGGATTCCCTTGCCAGCGAAGTGCTATCAAGATGCTGTGATTTGGGCCAGCGCTGCAGCTCACTTGGCTAATCCTCTGTCTGCGGTACCAGCACCCCGGGTTCTAGTCCTGGTTGGGGCGCCCGTTCTGTCCCAGTTGCTCTTCTTCCAGTTCAGCTCTCTGCTGTGGCCCAGGAAGGCAGTGGAGGATGGCCCAAGTGCTTGGGCCCTGCACTCGCATGGGAGACCAGGAGGAAGTATCTGGCCTCTGGCTTTGGCTGCACAGCAGCCATTTGGGGGGTGAACCAATGGAAAAAGGAAGACCTTTCTCTCTGCCTCTCTCTCTCACTGTCTAACTCTGCCTGTTGTCAAAAAAAAAAAAAAAAAGATGCAGTGATTTGGAAACCACTGCCACTGGTCTATGTGACTGCAGCAGCCTTTTTAAAAACTATTTTTAATTTTTTGTATGTAAAGCACAGAAACAACACTGAAGGGAATTAGTGTGAACTTGGCTTGTTGTATACTTTCAGCAAGTGGTAACTATAATCATTGTTATTTCTTATCGTCATTCTTCAAATTAACCTCTGTATTTAGACCTTGCTCTTTCTCATAGAATTATCAAAATAATCATCCAGTTTGAACATTTAAAAAAGGCTTATCTTTTTTATTTATTTGAGAGGACTCCCACTTGGGTGGCAGGTATCCAAGTACTTGAGTTATCATCTGCTGCCTCCAAGGATGTGCTATAGCAGGAAGCTGGATCAAAAGCAGAGTAGCTGGGTCTCAAATCAGGCACTCTGATAAGGGATGTGTACACCCATGTGGTGGCTTAACCTTCAATGCCACAACACTTGCCCAAGTTTGGACATTTGTGTGTTTTTTTTTCTTTTAAGATTTATTTATTTATTTGAAAGTCAGAGTTACACACAGAGAGAGAAGGAGAGGCAGAGAGAGAGGTCTTCCATCCTCTGGTTCACTCCCCAGTTGGCTGCAATGGCCGGAGCTGCGCTGATCTGAAGCTGGGAGCCAGGAGCTTCTTCCGGGTCTCCATGTGGGTGCAGGGGCCCAAGAACTTGGGCCATCTTCCACTGCTTTCCCAGGCCACAGCAGAGAGCTGGATTGGAAGTGGAGCAGCTGGGATGCAAACCAGCACCCATATGGGATTCTGGTGCTGAAGACGGCGGCCTTACCTACTATGCCACAGCGCTAGCCCCATGGACATTTCTTAATATTGTCTTATTCAATTTTCACTGTCACCTTCTTAGTCTAGACTCTCATGGTTTCATTGTCTGACAACCAAATTATTTCCTGACTTTGATTCCTCTCTTAAATTCCTCCTTAGTTCTGCTGCATATTTGACTCTGGGGTCAAGTACACTCCTGGGCTCTGCTTTAGCAACAGGACAAAGTGTAAGCCCCCAGGTTGATGTATTCATCATCTTTTTGTTTGCTACAACTAAAATTCCTGAGAGAACAGCTGCTTATGAAGGTTTTTTTATTTTGGCTTACAATTTTGGAGGTTCACAGTCCAGAATTGGGTGGCCCTATTAGTTTGGCATCTGATGAAGGTGGTATAACTGACAGAACATGTGTGGAGGGAGAATAACATGGTGAGCCAGGAAACAGACAAAGATAGGGAATGCACTCATCCTCCTCATCTCTTGTAAAACTATCATGATTCAATCATGAAGACTCCACCCAGCAACCCAACCCAATCTAATCCTGTCCAATCTCTTCCTAAAGGCCCTTCTTTCAGACACTATAACTGGATCTAATCTCTACCCCTAGTCCATTAGCCTTTAACAGAAGACTTTGGGGACCAAGTTTTCAACACATGTGCCTTTGGGGAGCACCCAAACTATATCCAAACTACCCCTATGATAACTGCCAGCTTCTCCAACCAGTTCCTACTTCCATCCCAGCATTTTTCCCTCACTTCCTTACACAGACTGTCTGCTGGCATCAAGCTGGGTACATCATTGCGTCCTGAACGCACAGGCACATTCTTGCACGCTCTTTGCATTTTCCCCCTTTTTAAGTGAGAGAAAGACTCTGTTCCCTAAGTGGCATCACTTAATATTCACTAGTCAGGAAAGCACCAACTGGCACTCCTTTAGTCTGGAGCTTTCTTACCTGCATAATGAACTCAAAGCTGTTAAGAACCCTCATATTTTTTGATTGATTCATTTATTTAATAGGTGTTTGTGAAGCAACTGCTATGGCCTAGGCATTGTAACAGATACCAGGAATATAATGATGATTGAGATAAATATAGTCCCTGCTCCCCAGTTGGTTATATTTAATAGGGATGGCAGAAAAAGTAATTATGACAAAGTAGAGTAAGTGTTGTGGTAGGGGTGGCAAGCACCTATGTCTATTTAGGGGAAGACCCAATATGCTTGGGCAGATTGGGGGTGGAACAAGAATGGTTTCCTGTAGGAAGAACCTGTTATTCTGGGACCTGAAGGATGAGTTGAAGTTAGGCATGGGAAGAGAACTGAAGACTGCTCGAGACAGAGGAAACATAGCTGTTGATTGTCCTAAGGCAGGTCAATTACTGGACGGCAGAGCAGCAGGAAGACAGAGTGGGTATTCACGTTAGGATTCACCTTTAGCTTAAACAGAACCAGGGGACAGGGCCTCGCATTGTCATGCAGCAAGTTAAGCCGCCACTTGTGACACTAGCATCCCATATGGGAGTGCGGGGCATGAGTACGGCCATGGTGCGGCCAGGCCAGGCCAGGCCCTGGGGCTCCGCATGCGCGGGCACCCCCGCCCAAGCTGCGTGGGACCGAGCCACGTGGAGCCGAGCCCGTGAACCAACCCGAGCCAGGGCCTGCGGAGCCAGCCGACAGGTGTCCCGGGGATAGCAGCGCAGGGAGGGGCCCGGCGTGCGCGCATGTGGCCCCCGGACTGGGCGGCGCCAAGGAGGGGCAAAGAAGATGGCGCCCAGAGGAAGTAAGATGGGCGGGACTCAAGCTGATTGGCTACGCAACATCAGGGGAGGTAACAAGACTAGTATAGACATATGGCTAGTCCTATAGAAATCCCCCCGTAAAGTGACCTTTAAAATGATTGGTTGGTTCTTAGCCCTGCCCCAATGACTCTGCAGTTTTGTGCTATAAAAGGTTCGATTTCGCATGGAATAAATGAGTCCTCGCTAGACTTGGCTCCCCGCCGCGTCTGATTGTCTCCGGGATCGGGAGGCTGGGGAACGGGCGAGCGGCGCACTCACCTTTCCTCGGACCCAGTCCATCCTTGTACGGGTGGACTCAGACCCTGCATGGGAGTACTGGTTCGAATCCCAGCTGCTCCATTTCTGATCTGGCTCCCTGATAATGTTCCTAGGAAGGAAGTGGAGGATGGCCTCAATACTTGGGTTCCTGCCACCTAAGTGGAAGACTGGATGGAGTTCCTGGCTCCTGGCTTTGGCCTGACTGAGACCTGGCTGTTGTGGCTATTTGGTGAGTGAACCAGCAGATGGAAGGTTTCTTTGTCTCTCTGTCACTCTGCCTTAAAAATAAATCAATAAGCAAATAAATAAATCTTAAAAAACATCCAGGGAATCTCTGGAGAGTCTAGTTCTGGATGTAAAGCTTTCGCCACCCCTTTCTTACCCTCTTCTTCTCTCCCCCACCCCCACAGTGCCCATATTCTTTCTTTCTGGGCTTTGGTACTCTTCTGGATGAGTTCCTCACTTCTAAGCTTGACGCCAACAATTTGATCGGAAGCAGATGACTTTCAGCGAACCACCGGGAGCCTGCCCCTTCCCCATCTCCATGTGACAATCCCAAATAATTCAGAGCTGCGCAAACCTTGAAACCACCTCAACCCCGCCCAGAGACCTCATAACTCTTTGTAAAAAATCTTCCTCAAACAGAGGAATTTTGTGGGTTTGTTTGATCTTTTTATGTTGCTGTTTTCAGGATGTAACTTTTCTCTTTCCCTCTCAAGCCTGGGCTCCAGGCAGTTTTCCAAGAGAGGAGAGGTCTGGAGTCCTCGGCCAGTCCCAGGGCACACATCAAGGCAGAGATGAAAATATAGGCAAACGGTCTGGGATGTCTTTATGATCACTGCTCAGATGACTTGGCTGAAACCTTCCTCTTACATCAGAGCTCAATGGTTTTAACAACACAGTTTGAAAAAAACATTTTCCTTAGCAGTCGTGTTGTAGTTATTAAGATGTAACCTTGGGAACGCTCTACATGATTTAATTTCACTTTGAACTAATTTCTCCTGGTTTTATAGACATATCCTGGGTTTCTTTCCAGGCACAAAAGGAGTTTTGAAAATGATCATCATATGGATTCTCTGCTTAGCAGAATTCTTTTCTCTTTCAGTGTCCTTACCTAGAGGTTAGTGTTAGACTAAATGTGAAATAAAAATTAATATGAGACTGAATCGTTCTTAAAGTGGAGATAACAGTGTAGGCCTACAAGTTCTTATCTGAAGCCTTTTGGGACAGATATATTTTTTCAGTAGAATTTGAATTTAATGTAATTTTTGCCTGTCATAAAATATCATTCTTCTTTTTATTGTTTGTAATCATTTAAAAATCTTTTCAAAAATCATTCTTAGCACCAACACTATGCTAAACATAGCAGTATGGACTCAGCCCATAGGACAATTTGCCAATCTCTTCCATAAAAAAACAGATCTTGTAAATGATAAGATTATGAATTATGTTTTTTAATTTATATTTTATTTAATTTTTAAATTTTTAAGCATTTTTAGAGACATATATATTTAAGAACTTAAAATTCTTTAGATATTAGAGAAATAAGAAAATGCCCATATTGTGTGGTATTCCAGGTAGGGATTGGGGAAACAGCTGCAAAAAATATTTCTTTTTTTTGTAAGATTATTTATTTATTTGAAAGTCACAGTGATGAAAAGAGGGAGAGGGAGAGAGAGAGGGAAAGGGAAAGTGAGAGAAAGATCTTCCATCTGCTGGTTTACTTCCCAAATGTCTGTAATAGCCGGAGCCATCCAGGCTGAAGGTAGGAGCCTGGAACTCCATCTGGGTTTCCCACTTGGTTGCAGGGATCCAAATACTTGGGCCCTCTTAAGCAACTTTCCCAGGTGCATTAACAGAGAGCTAGATCAGAAGTGGAGCAACTGGAACTCGAACAGGTACTCATATGGGATTCCAGCATTGTAGGCGGTGTCTTAACCATGATGCCACAAAGTCAGCCCCAGCAAAGCATAGTTCATAGTTTACACATTCTAATGTACACTAAATGGGATAACCTCACATTGGTTCACCAAATGAGTTTTGGTGACAAACTTAAGCAAACCTTTTTCTTCTGAGCATTTTGGATTTTGGACTTGCTAGGGAATTGTATTCTTGTCCTCCTTTTGCTTGACCAAAAGAGTTTACTATATCTCTAATGTAGTTGATTAGAAAAATGTTATTTTTTTTTGTAAATATTATTTTATATCCTAGCCAAACTGCACTGGAGAATCTTTGCTTTTTTAAAAAAATCTGTTTGCAAACTTTTTTTTTTATTGATCAATGAAATAATTTCTATATCCAGAAGTTCAGTATGCTACTATAATATTTCTCATTATCTTATTATCAGCTGCTGCTGGCAGCTAGCTACAGTTTACAGGGGTTTTTCTTTTCAGATGGCCTGTCGAACACAGCCCTTCAGGTTTCTGTCACCTGTTCCAAAAGCCTTTCATGAAGTGAGTTGTTTAGTTGAATGTGCTGATCCAAAGGGCACCTCTGATTTATTTGTCTAGAAACTATACTTCTTGATGCGTAGAAAGAGGAGAGTACTCGGAATACTCAGAACTCCTGGTTTTGCATTTCACTTCTGCTTCTTTCTAGCTTTGCTGCTGCTGATGCACAATTCATTTAAGTTGTCTGAACATGAATTTCCTAATGTCAAAATAGGCATAACTGCCATTGCTACTTCTCAGGCATGGTGTGAAGTGAAATGAGAAGAGGTTAGGGTAGGCAAGGAGATACACTGGAATTCATATTCAAGTAAAGAGAACTATCTAAATTCATTTTGGATAGAGGCCACTTATTGAGTTCCAACTGTATTAGGAACCATAGGAGTCCTCCTTGCTTAATCCTATCTATATCTTTAAGGTGATTGCCCTCATTCTCCATTTGTGAGATAATAGAAACTTGGCCAAGGTCACCCCAATACTTAGTGTCTGAGCCAAACTGAAAACCAGATTTGTTGGATAAAGTGATCACTCCTAATTGCAGATTATTTTGCAATTGCAAATATTTTGTGGTTGTTCTTTTGTGTTTTGCAAATTGAGAACAAGATGGGCTTCATAAAAATATTAGATAGTTCACTTCTCTTGAGTATAAATTCCAGACAGTACCAATAAATCACACACTTTGCAAGCTCAAGGGAAATTAGTTATTATTTAATGATTTAGAAAATATCCCAATTTGTGGTAGAATTTATTCTCACTATACACCCCTAATAAACAAGAAATATATTTTTCTAGTTTGAAGAATATTTATCAGTCTATTTTTTGTGTCCTATTTTGTATCCTATTGACCTAATTGTTTGCTTTCCCTGAATGAATTGTTGAACTGGGGTGAGTGTCCCAAAGTTTTCTCCTCTCTTATTTTCAGTAAGTGGTTCAGGCCACGATGCTCCCTTAGCCACCAGGGACTGTTTTTACTGAGGGACAGCGTGTCCTCACCCGGAGTTGAGGAAGTCCGGGAGAGGAGGTGGCTGGGCTGAGAAACTCACTGGTAAATACTGTGGAGTCTATTTTAGTCGCTAGCAGTCTCTCTTTCTCCCCACTTCTCTTTCTGTCATTCCCCCACCCCGACCTGGGCAGGACTTGCTGGCTTTGAGAACACAGCCCATGAGCCACAGAGCTTTCTTGACCCCTCATTTTGCCAACTGAGATTTCATTCTGGAAAATAAGAACTGCTTTAAGGATTCAGATACCTCCTGGCTACCTCCAGCCAATTGTTAATTTTTGTCTAAGTGTCACGGCCTTAATAAAGTAAAATATCCAGAAGGAATGGGTCTCAATATGCAGGACTTTGATTATGACTTTGAGGAAAGAGAAAAAACATTGAATTTCAGCTTTCATGTGATTTTCTTCTGGATGCCGGCTATACAGGACAGGGAAGTAGGATGTGAGATAATTAGGAGCTTTCTTGCCAAATGTTATGCTCTTTTAGACCCCATGACCTTAAATTTCCTTAATTTCTCTCTATGATTAAGTTGAAAAACTAAAATGTGTTCAGGCCTGCTGTGCCCTGGATCATGCTCAAGTGACGAGACAGGTATGTATTCCCTGCTCTCACAGAACTCACAGTCTACTGGGAGAGAGGGGACTCGTACAGCTACACACAAAATTGTAAAACTGCCTGAAGAAGGAGCTTGTGTTTTGGAGAATTGAGCCTGTTAGGAAAGGCCACTCTCCAAGTGTCTGCAATGTCCAGAGCTGGGCCCATCCGAAGCCAGGAGCCAGGAGCGTCCTCCAGGTCTCCCATATGGGTACAGAGGCCTAAGCACTCTAGCCATATTCTGCTGCTTTCCCAGGCAGAGAGCTGGATCAGAAGTGGAGCAGCTGGGACTTGACCCAGCGCCCATATGGGATGCCGGCACTGCAGGTGGTGACTTACCCGCTATGACACAGTGCTGGCCCTGAAAAAAGAAATTTACAGCATTACATTCTACATTTGTATTATAGTTTATTTAATTATTCATCTGTTGCTCATTAATGTGTGTCTTATTTGCTATCATGAGTAATATTATGAAGTACAAGTTTCTATAATTTATAACAATTTCCTTAGACTAGATTTTGGGAAGGTAGACGATGGAGTTAAGGACATGAAAGTGTAAGACTTTCAATACAGGGTACATAAAAAAGTGTGTGGGAAAATAAAATTAGAAGATAAATTTGTTTTTGTGCAGAAAGCTTAGAAATCCTTGCATAGTTTTTTTCATAGTACGCAATTTCCATGGACATTTAAAGACCTGTTATATGTGTGGATTAACCTTTTTGCGTGAAAATAAACATCTTTTAATTCCATTTTCCATAAATATTTTTAAGTATTCTTGTATGTACTATAAAATTTCTTTCCAGCTATATGATATAAATCTAGTTCCCACTAGCAGAATATAGAATTGATTATTTAATTAGTGATGGTTACTCTGCCATCACTAATTAGAAAGTAGAAAAATACTATCTTCTTTTAAGTAACTTTTCTGGTCTACTAATGGGATTAAATTCTCCTTAATTTATCTGTTTGCCATTTTCTTTTATGAATTTCAATTTATATTCTTTGCTCATTTCTTCATTATAGTTTTTAGTGTTTTTCTTATTGTTTGGCAAAAGCTTTTTGTTTATTAAGTATACCAATTGTTTATTGTGTGCAAAATTTTCTCAGTACTCTTGTTTAACAAAGATTTCTAATTTGTATGTAGTCAGATCTACATGTCTTTTATTATTGATTTTTATTTCTGTTACATTGTCAGAAAGTCTTTCCCTATGCTATTAATCAGATAAAATTTTGCCGATGCATTCTAAAACTAGGTGACTTTTCAACAGGGTACTACTTACTCGATATTTCAGCATACTGTGGCAGTACCTCATATTGTGTTCTGAATGTGATATGTGGCCCCTACATGTTTGCCTAATGGTTTTATCTCAATAGACATTTGTCACTGGGGCACATATTTTGTATGCCATGTTCTGAAAGAGGAGTGCTACTTAGTCAAATCAAAAGAAGGGGTCCAGCACATGGAAGTGTTACAGAGGTAAGAAAGAAAAGCCAGGCTATGGAAGGAATGCCTGTAGCTGGAGGTAGCCGTGCATATTGAGAAGGGTGGAGAGTTAGGCATGGTCATAGCATATAGAAACTTTCAGGTCATACTGAGAAATTTAACTTTGCATCTTAAAAGATGAGATATCACCCTAAGGCTTCAAGCATAAAAGTGATGCAGATCAGATTAATGTTGGGAAATTTAGGTAAACTCTTCTAGTTGACTGCAAACAGCAAAGAAGAGGATTGGAAAAGATGATATTTGAGTCTGGATAATTCATTAAAAAAGAAAATGTTAGACTTGTCAGCTATTATGCATTTTAGTTGAATATATATAGTTCATTTGAAAGAGAGAAATAGAGAGAGAATGATCTCATCTACTGGTTCACTCGCCAAATGCCTGCCACAGTTGTAACTGGGCCAGCCTGAAGCCAGGAGTTGGAACTCAATCCAAGGTTCCTACTTGAGCCACCACCTGCTGCCTCCCAGGTTGGGCATTAGCAGGAAGCAGGAACTGGAAGCAAAGCTAGGACTTGAATTCCTTGGGATGCACATGTCAAGCTGCGGTGTCTTAACTGCTGTGACAAACATTTGCCTTCTGATCAGCAATATTTAATAAATGTGGAAGGTAGCATTGTTAGGGCTAGAGAGAAGCAGAATTAGGAGACACTTAGACACCAGAGTTTGCTCCACCTCTCACCTGTAGCTGACTTTCAATATGGATAAAGGAGGCAGCACAAAACTTCCGGGTGGGAGTTGGGAGTCTGGGTCTAGCACCAGCACTGTGACCTCTCCTAGCTACTTCTCCTTCGAGGGCCTCTGCTTCCTTATCTGTTGAGGGGCTTTCTGACTAGATGATCTGTTAAGTCTCCCACAGTGTTAACAATTCCGTGTTCTCCCAGTTTGAGGCACCAGCTTAGTGTTTCGAAACTGCAGAATAGCTTGAGAAATCTTGTGAAAACAGGAACTTGTACTTTTCTAGGATTTTTTACTTCCTGCTTCTATAAAAGTTGAGCTTGTGAGGACTCAGGATGAGCCCTGGCTTGCAGTTTGGCAAACTTTACAAGAGGGGCTTGGGATGTGTAGAGGTGAGGCTGTTTCAGAGCAGGCCAGAGCACAAAGCTTGCATACAGCCCTGCGGCCTCTCCTGCTGGTCTCAGTTGGCACTGTCCTCACACCCTGCTGTCTTGTGACCAACAGCCCCGTGCTGAAAAGCTAAAACATGACAGCCATGCGGTAAACTCAATACAAGAATTAGAAACCCAGAAACTGTGGTTCAAATTTGTTGGCCATTTAGGTAAATCTCAGATTTGGGTTCCTTCTAACAATGCTTGCCCAGTGTGTGGCTGACAACTTAACTGAAAGCAATGAGCTTCCTCTCAGTTTTGTCTTCAGTGGAGGCAGAAATACTGAAACGTGTAAAAAGAGAAACGCCATGCATTTCAGAAGTTCCCTACTCTTTGGTTTTTAGTTTGCTATTTTCTGTCATTTTTGTCTTGAGGCATTAGAGTTGCATGTATGTTCTGCAGTCTGCAATCTTATCTAAGGAATCTATAAGCAGCTTAACCCTGTCAAGGGAAGATTGTACTAAAATGGGCTCTTCAGGAAGCCCCAGAATTCCATTCCTCAAGCTATTAGCTGTGTCTTGCTTACACGAAGCTTATCACGCTAGCCTCAGAAAATTTCCATCTTATCGTGGGCGGCATCGTAAATAATGGAAAAAGCTGTCTGAAACTGTTTGAGTGTTTTCTTAGATTATTTGGAAATTTCCAGCTTCATGTACTAGACAGGAGACCTTTGGCCTCTGGGATGACAGTGTGAGGCGAGGTATGGCTTATCCTCATCAGCCAAAGAGGGCCCATGGTTATTCTGCAGATGCTTTCTATTATTTTTGTCGTGAAATCTCCGAGTGCAGTCACCAAGATCATGGGAAACAAATCTGCTTTAAGAAAAAAAAAAAAAAAAAAACTAAGCAGGGAGAATTTGTCGCTCAAGTGGAAAACTTTTAAAAGTCTCTCCCCTTCCTTTTTTTAAATCTGCCTACAATCTTTAGAGAGTGAGTTTTAAATTAAATTTTGTCATTGAAAATTTAGTATTTCTTTAGGAAGTAGTTTTAGGGAAGGCTTAGGATAATATATAGTGCTTTATATGCTTAAAATTCTTCTAGCTAAGTTCAAAGATAAAGTTCTATATCAAATATAAAAAATCAAAGGCTTAAAAATGAGATTTTCTCAGTCCTCCTCACTTTTTGTTTCCAAAGCTCTTGGCATGCCTTAACCATCTTTATATGTTATAAAGTCACTGTCTTCACCCCTGCAGTGTGGTTCAAAATAGAACAGGGAGCAGATGTTTAGCCTAGTGGTTAAAATGCCTGTGTCCCACATTGGGGTGCCTGGGTTGGATTTCCAGCTCTGGCTCCTGATCCCACCTTCCTGTTAATGCAGATCCTGGGAAGCAGTAGGTAATGGCTCAAGTATTTGGGTCCCTGAAACCCATGTGAGAGATAGGAATTGCATTCCCAGCTCCTGGCTGTGGGCCTTACCCCGCTGTGGCTATAGTAGGCATTTGAGGGGTGAACCAGTGCATGGGAGCTCTGTGTGTTTCCCTGACCCTCAAATACATAAAAATAAATTTAAAAAATTTAGATAGAAGCAATAACTCGGTTCATTCCAAACTAGGCTCCTTCATTCTACCTTGATGCTGTTATTCATCCTGAAATATCCTTTCCCTTCAAATTGTGCCTTTCAAAATTGGATTTGTATTGAGATTCACATAAAATATCACCTTCCTCTCACCTCTTAGGACAGATTTCCAAAGAAGTTTATGAACATTTAGGAAAAGGAGGCATTTTCTCCAGTGACCTGCTTGGATTGTTAACCAAGGACTCATTTATTTTGTATTAACCTCCTTTTTCTTTTGGCATTACGACTTGTCAAATAAACAAAGAAAATGCAGTAGAAATGGTATCTTTGGATTTTAGTAAGTCTTTGATAAGGTCTCTCTTGATGGCATTGTGATAGTACAACTAGGGAATTAGTAACTGGTCAACTGGCTGAAGCCCAAAATTACTGATTAATGGTTTTTGGCCTAGGAAATTGCTTCCTGTAGAGTGCTGCCAGGCATTTGTCCTTGGCCCTGTCGTAGTGAAAAAGAAATTATTAATGATGACTCAGTCGGGATGGCTTTAGGTCATGCTGTAGTAACAAAGAACCCCCTCCCTGACAGTTCAGTGATTTACAACACTCAAGGCTGACTTCTCTCCTACCACTAGTCTATCCTGAGGTGGTGTAGGGGATGAATAAGGGATCTTTTCTCTGTGTTATTGTTGCATTTATTGCCTGGGACATTGCTGGCTGCCAAGGTGGTGGGAAAACAGAGGTAGGGAAGCCTGAATGGATGCCCAGCCACACAAAATCTCATGTGGGTGGATGTGCCATCCAGTGGTGTGCCTGCAAGGAGAAACTTTGTGAGCAGCCCTGATGACTGCCATACCTTGCTGGGACAGAATGCTACATGATTAGCACAGAGTGGGATTCCTTAACCCATGACCTGGTAGCAAGTTCTGAACTCTTCACGTATTGTTTGTGTGACCCTGGGCAAATCACTTAAGTATCTTAAGTCTCAATTTCTTTTCTTAAATGATTTATTTATTTATTTATTTATTTTTTACTTTTGACAGGCAGAGTGGACAGTGAGAGAGAGAGACAGAGAGAAAGGTCTTCCTTTGCCATTGGTTCACCCTCCAATGGCTGCCGCGGACAGCGCGCTGCGGCCGGCGCACCGCGCTCATCCGATGGCAGGAGCCAGGTGCTAGGTGCTTATCCTGGTCTCCCATGGGGTGCAGGGCCCAAGCACGTGGGCCATCCTCCACTGCACTCCTGGGCCACAGCAGAGGGCTGGCCTGGAAGAGGGGCAACCGGGACAGAATCCGGCGCCCCGACCGGGACTAGAACCCGGTGTGCCGGCGCCGCAAGGCGGAGGATTAGCCTGTTGAGCCACAGCGCCGGCTAAATGATTTATTTATCTATTTGAAAGGCAGAGTTGCAGAGAGGTAGAGGCAGAGAGGGAGAAAGAGATTTTACATCCACTTGTTCACTCCCCAAATGGCCACAATGGCTGGAGCTGTGCCGACCCAAAACCAGGAGCCAGGTGCTTCCTCCTGGTCTCCCATGCGGGTACAGGGCCCAAGGACTTGGGCTATCCTCCACTGTACTCATGGGCCACAGCAGAGAGCTAGCTGGACTGGAAGAGGAGCAACTGAGACAGAATCCAGCACCCCAACCGGGACTAGAACCCGCAGTGCCAGTGCTGCAGGTGGAGAATTAGCCAAGTGAGCTGCAGTGCCAGCCAAGAACTTTATTATTTTCTGAGCCTCTGTATCTGAAGATGCCTTTTTGTTGTCTTTTTACAAGAAGGACATTGTGCACATTGGGTCAGACTGCTTCCCCTCTAACTTCTGGAGATGGCTCTCCATGGTCTTATGCATTAGTGTCTAGTGTCTGGTATGCATTTGGCATAGTTCCCAAATGCAATTACAGTTAGAATTGCTGAGGGTAAGTCTGGCTTAAACTTTATAGGTGAAGTTGCCATTCCTCTAGGCCTCAGTTGTCTCTGGGGCGCTTCTGCTTGAACTGTCCTGGGAGTTACTGTGATGACCAATTCTCTGTGGGCTCTGATAGACTCCATGTGGACACAGCCTTGCTCTGAGTTAGGCCGCATGTCTCTGACCTTCTGCCCTGGGCCTCCTCCACTGGTGCTGAGGTATGAGAGTCTTGGGACTTGCTGGGAAGTGGAAGTTAACAGTGCCAGTTGGCCAATCGGAGGTGGGAGGCATTAGGTAAAATCTCCTCGTCTTCCTTGGGACAGAGTTGCGATGGCTCATAAGGCCTCTTGGAAGATAATCCTGTGGAATTTTGAGAAATCAGACTTGATGCCAAGGGCGCTTTGCATATCCACTCTTTCTTCGTTTTCCTGGTTCCGCATTTCTGCTTTCTTGGGCTGGTGCTCCTCACCAAAATAGTGACACCTCATGCTTTGCCCTGAGGGAAACCCAGGCTAAAACAGTAACCTGTAGTTGTTGCTTAAATTCTCCTGATATTCTTTGGTTTTGGTATTTAGAAAATTCACTTAAGAAGATAAGTGTAAACTTCTTTTCAAAACTGCTGCCTGGATTATTTTGAGAACTCTCTGTATCCCAACTTGAATTTATAAAAAAATTAGGATAGTTTCTTTCTGTATCCACTTGCACTCTTTTTTTTTTTTTTTTTTTTTTTTTTTTTTTTTTTTTTTTTTTTTTTACAGGCAGAGTGGACAGTGAGAGAGAGAGACAGAGAGAAAGGTCTTCCTTTGCCGTTGGTTCACCCTCCAATGGCCGCCGCGGAAGGCGCGCTGCGGCCGGCGCACCGCGCTCGTCCAATGGCAGGAGCCAGGAGCCAGGTGCTTTTCCTGGTCTCCCCATGGGGTGCAGGGCCCAAGCACCTGGGCCATCCTCCACTGCACTCCTGGGCCACAGCAGAGGGCTGGCCTGGAAGAGGGGCAACCGGGACAGAATCCGGTGCCCCGACCGGGACTAGAACCCGGTGTGCTGGCGCCGCAAGGCGGAGGATTAGCCTGTTGAGCCACGGCGCCGGCCCACTTGCACTCTTTTATTGTCTATTTCAGAAATGCTTATTAAGTTTGGTTAAATCCTTACTCAGTCATTCACATCTGCTCTCTTTCCTTTGCATTCAGAGAGTATAGTTCAGGTTTGTCCTTTACTTCATTAATTTTTATCTACTGCTGATCTGCTGCAGTTTGCCTGAAAATGAGTTTTTATTTAGGCTTCACTATATATGATATATGTTCATATACATATATGCATTAAGTATCATATATATTATATATTTATATATTTATTAACTATATATTTATTGTTATATACACATCTAGTGTCATATATCTATTCAAGTTTCTCTCTCTCTTTTTTTAACTATAGTTACATTTTAATTAATAGATTTTGTACTCATGGTTTTTTAAATTTATTATTTATTTATTTATTTTTGGCAGGCAGAGTGGATAGTGAGAGAGAGAGACAGAGAGAAAGGTCTTCCTTTGCCGTTGGTTCACCCTCCAATGGCTGCCGCGGACAGCGCGCTGCGGCCGGCACACCGCGCTCATCCGATGGCAGGAGCCAGGTGCTAGGTGCTTTTTCCTGGTCTCCCATGGGGTGCAGGGCCCAAGCACGTGGGCCATCCTCCACTGCACTCCTGGGCCACAGCAGAGGGCTGGCCTGGAAGAGGGGCAACCGGGACAGAATCCGGCGCCCCGACCGGGACTAGAACCCGGTGTGCCGGCGCCGCAAGGCGGAGGATTAGCCTGTTGAGCCACGGCGCCGGCCTTTTTATTTTTTTGACAGGCAGAGTGGACAGTGACAGAGAGAGAGATAGAGAGAAAGGTCTTCCTTTTGCCGTTGGTTCAACCTTCAGTGGCCACCGCAGCCGGCGCGCTGCAGCCGGCGCATCGTGCTGATCCAAAGCCAGGAGCCAGGTGCTTCTCCTGGTCTCCCATGGCGTGCAGGGCCCAAGCACTTGGGCCATCTTCCACTGCACTCCCGGGCCACAGCAGAGGGCTGGCCTGGAAGAGGGGCAACTGGGACAGAATCCGGCCCCCGACCGGGACTAGAACCCTGTGTGCTGGCACCGGAGGCAGAGGATTAGCCTATTGAGCCGCGGCGCCGGCCCTCATGTTTTTTGTTAGTAACATGAAGCAGGTGGTACATTCTTTTTCTGTATTTGCAATGTATGTGTTTTGAAGGACAATGATGTAACCTACTGTAGGATTTAGACAAGGGAGGAAGGCGCAGGAACGGGGGCAGAGAATGTGAAACAGTTTGCTTTCTTGAGTTTATTTTTCAGAGCATGCTCCAGGAAAGCTTATCTTGCAACATAGTACTCAGAGGAGGCCAGGCCACCAGATAAGGAAGCCTTCAGGAAACCAGCCTGATTCAGATCTCTGGGCACGGGCTGGACAACGGTATACACTGCTTGTGCAGGAAGGGCCCTCCATTCTCCCCCTTTTTAGGGAACTGTACCTTCCCACTCTCTCCTTTACTTGCCACAAGTAAAAATGTCTCCCTCTGAGCAGCTCCCACTTGAGCAGATTATTTGGCAACACCACAAAGAGATAAACCCCTGTATGCACCAACCAGGAATAATGAACCATGGCATTTCTTCTCATCTATTGTGCTTCAGAATATTTTCATATAGCCTGGTTATTTTCATTTGTGTACCTAGCTGAAGTCTGCAAAGCCCAGTTTTGGAGACCAGACAAGACACAGGCATTGCCCCGTGGTACACGGTTTCACCTTCCTGAAATAAAGATTGTTACAGAACACAGTAGTGTCACTGCCTGGGATATACACCTTCAATCTGTGGTAACCACTGGTGTTTTGGAAAAAGAAAGGCTTCATGTGCATAGCTGGTCAACTTGGAGACAGGAGTAAAACCCAAGGCTATCTCCCTGTGCAGTTCTAGGGAAAGTTTCCTGGGGTCAAGGAAAAGAAACTGGGACATGGACACATCAGCATGGTAGTTTCTGATTGGTGGGGCTGCAGCAGGACTGTGTACGGATTGGTTTGAAGGAGAGTTGTCGTTGGATGTTGTAATGTCCGAACACCTTGCTTCCTAACTGGCACTTCTGTTTCTGCTCGTTCTCCAATTTTTGGTTCCATAGAGGTGGCACAGCTTTGGTTCCAGGTGTCACCTGTTGGTATCATGCTTCTTTTTGTGCATGTACAGCTCAGCTGGTCAGTCTGTCTAACTGGAAAGTGAAAGCAACTGAAGAATAGCGACTAATAGTCTTTTATGGCTGGAACCATAAAATACAGTAGGGTGAACATAACACAGATTCTGGTGTGGTAGCACCGTGGAGTGACTATGGCCCACAGTATGATAGGATATTCTGTATAAACGTTTGGAGGAAAGCTAGTAGGCTCCAGACACAAGGAAAGATAAGGAACAGAAAGGCTGGTTGACTGGCATAGTCAGTTGAAACTATGTCCGTGTGTTGAAAAGCTGCCTGGTACCACTTAAAAACGTGCAAGTATTACATATTAATCTAAAATTTTTTAAAATAGAAGAAGGAAAAAAGATCAGGGTGGAGAGGTTTTAGGGGAAGGCATGGAGAAACACAGCAGGGGGCTTTTGCCTTGTTGAGATGTCAAACTGAGATGTGATTAAGAGGGAAACAACTCTGTGTCAAAAGAGTCCTAGCTGGGGTTAGGTTAAAGGACTACCGAGGGTGCATAGCAGGTTCTGAGTTGGAACCCCAGCAGTGGTGGCACTGGAGGAAGTGCTGTGACTGTGGGACTTCATTTCATGGAAACATCTCCTGAGTCCTTATTGGAACAGATTCCAACAGGATTCTGGGAGGAAAGATTCACTCTTCTGCACATGATCAACAAATAGCAGCTTCCTGGGCAGGCAGAGACAAATGCACAGACAGAGAGAAGTGCATGTAAGTGTGGTTTCTTGCATGGTGTGGAAGCGGAATCTCTCAGGGTCGTGTAGGATGTCAGGACACACTCCAGGGCCCAAAGAACCTCAGTGGAACAAACTCAGTACCGATTTCATGCCATGGATTAAGAAGGATTATTTAATTTGGTATTGGAACCCAGTGCTGTAATTTCTAAGGCTTTATGTTATGGTGTGGACAGTTTTCCTTATTTTGTGGTGTTTTCTTTGTTCACATGGGTGATTTTGGTGGGGAGGTTCTTAGTTAGAAACCCCAGGGCATTTCTTTGTCCCAGAGGACAGGATTTGCTTTTTAGGGATCAGTCACCAATCAGCAGGTAGGGGAATCTGTTAGGATTCCTTCCTAAATTCACCATGGGTCTAAGAAGCCACTTTTGGGTTTGACCTTAGGGTGAGACTGCTGGGTAAATTTTTGAGAAATGATCACAGTGGATCCACTGTGTCCCAAAGCCATTTAAAATGTGCACAGTTCAAGCACTTTAGTGAAACACAAATGTGTATCATGTAGGAATCAGCACTGGGATTGGTTCTGTGGAGCTAAGTTGTTCATAAACACCCTATGATTCTAAGACCGAGGTACAGGCAGAGTCAGGATCTGCAAGCAGCAGGTGCAGCATTGAGATCAGTGCCAGCCTATGCACCTGCGCGTGTGGCTGGCCTGTTGATGTAGCTTTCCAGCCTCACCTGTTCTCCCAGATGGGAGTCCCTACTAGCTGCCTGGTCCCCTCAGAGAAGGACAGTTCCTGATTGTTTCAGAGGCTCACTGATGGGACAACTGACAACCTCAACCTCAGGAACTATTCCCTGCTTTTCTTTACCATGCATTAGGAAGGGTCCCACTTTTTGTTTTTTATCAAAAAATACCAGTTGTGAGAACTTAGAGGCTTTTGCAGGAAGATTGGAACACAAGCCCATTCATTAGCATCAAAGTGGATTTGTGCAGCTTCCATGAAAACTGTCAGGGATCAGGTGGAATCCTGGTGACCCAGGACAAGACCATCGAACCTGAGGTGGCTCTGGGAAGTGAAGTCTGTCCACTGCCCTTGCTGCATGGGCTAAATCTAAAAAGATAGCTCAGCTGCCTGTGTGCATGGCTTTCCAGAAAGTCTCTTTCCTCATGGCTTTCCCAGCACTGTCCCAGCTGTTTCACCTCTTCTCTGTTATTTCTCAACCTCCTCCATGTGTGCTGCTACCACTTCCTGAAATGTCACTGTCTCAGAGCCACATCCCCAGTCCTCGCTCCTTCTCCTCTGCCTATTGTCTGTGGGTCATCCAGATCCCGGACTGCAGCCCCTCAGCCCCATGGCTGCCTCCCTATGGCACATCTTCTGGGTTTCCAATGAACCTCTCAAACTTCCCTTGTCCTGTGCCTTGGATACTATATTCCACACCTCCCAGTAGTCAGCCTCATGACCCAGTCTCCTCCTAATATTACCTGTCTTTCCTCCTACCAACTGTGAACTCTCTCTTTAGTTTTTCTCTGTTTGCAACGTTCTTTTGCTTTAATATCTGGAAAACTCCTCATTACACACACACACACACACACACACACACACACCCTGCTTGTAGATTAAAACCTTGATTGAATGTCACTTAACTCCCCTGCCTCACACCGCAAACTGGAATTAATAAACTTGACCAAGGACCTTCTGTATGCCCAGGCGTTAGAAACCTGCAGTCTGGTAGGGGACGAACTGTGGTTAGTGAACATCTGAAGTGGTGCAATGAAGATGTGTGCTGAGTGCTTTGGGAGCACAAATCCCTCAGGATCAGTGAGCTGGGAACAATATGTGGCCCTGGGTAACACCCATGGCCCACTCCCAAGTGGCCGTGCTTCAGATGAAGATACGCACTTGCGAGGGCTTTCTTCTTGCTCACCCCACCTGGCCTCCATTTGTGTCCTACTTCTTCCAAACTCATCTATCATCCCTTAGTCCCTTTGGGAAGCTGGACCGAGTGAAGAAAGTTTCCCTTCTCCTTTTCCTCTTTCCAGATCCCAGCATGAATTCATGACTAGAATGTCTTTAACTCCTTCAACGTGACTTGGTGAAGGCCAAAAACACAAAACAGATTTTGAATGGTGCCCACTGATGATGAGTCTCAGGATTCTGTTCCCTTTAAAAATCTTCTCATTGGAGATGGGGCCTCTGCACTGATATCCTTGTGTCCCTTCACTGGGGCTTTGTGATTTGCCTTATGCTGTTCTGATCATGCTGTTGTTTTTTATTCTGGTAAAATTGATCCTGGGGTGCCGTGTGTGTAGTACACACTACATCATGCGTCATACTTTGACATGTTAGAGAAAACTCTTTTTCCAGAGCCAAGTGGAGAGATGAGGGCTCATCTGGGAGCTAGGACAGTGATGGGGAAGTAATTGTTTTGGTCACCACTCCATCTCATGGAATCTGGCAGGGATTAGGAGCTGACTTGCATGATGAACTCATGGATGATAAGACTGAGGGATACATGAGAGTTTAGTGATCATCTAATCCAATACTTTCATTTTATAGACAACAAGACAGCATCCCAGAGAGGTAAATGTCCATGGTTCACAGTTAGCAGAAAGCCAATCTGGAAGCCAGTTTTCCGGATGCCCTCCCTGTTTCATGATTCCCTTTCCAATGTCATCACTGGAATTCTGTTGTTGTTGCTTGTAACTATAAGCCTTAACCCTTCTTATACTATCCAAATGCAGAGTGTATGTCCTAATGCAGAGGGTATGTCCTAAACTGAGGCATATAGAAGTTAAATAAATCATCTAAGATCACATTGAGCACTGCTAAATCTAGACATCGTCATCTGTGAAACTGGAATAAAAATACCAATCTATGCAATTGTAAAAAATTGGGAGATACAGTTTCTGAGATAGGATATAATGAAGAATTTATTTGTATTTTTTCTTCACATTTTCTTTCAAACTTATGACCTTCTTTTCTTTTATTTTTTAACTTTTATTTAATAAATATAAATTTCCAAAGTACAGCTTTTGGATTACAGTGGCTTTTCTCCCCCATAATCTCCCTCCCACCCACAACCCTCCCATCTCCCATCCCTCTCCCATTCCATTCACATCAAGTATATAATAAGTAAAGATTTCAACAGTTTGCACCCACACAGAAACACAAAGTGTAAAGTACTGTTTGAGTATTAGTTATAGCATTACTTCACATTGAACAACACATTAAGGACAGAGATCCTACATGGGGATAAGGTGCTCAGTGACTCCTGTTGTTGACTTAACAATTTGACACTCTTGTTAATGGCGTCAGGAATTACCCGAGGCTCTTGTCATGAGTTTCCAAGGCTATGAAAGCCTTTTGAGTTTGCCAACTCTGATATTATTTAGACATGGCCATAGTTAAAGTGGGAGTTCTCTCCTCCCTTCAGAGAAAGGTACCTCCTTCTTTGATGGCCTGTTCTTTCCACTGGGATGTCACTCAAAGAGATCTTTCATTTAGGTGTTGTTGTTGTTGTTGTTTTTTGTTTGTTTGTTTTTTGCCACAGTGTCTTGGCTTTGCATGCCTATAATACTCTCATGGGCTCTTCAGCCAGATCTGAATGCCTTAAAGGCTGATTCTGAGGCCAGAGTGCTGTTTAGGACATCTGCCATTCTATGAGTCTGCTGTGTATCCTGCTTCCCATGTTGGATTGTTCTCTCCTTTTTAATTCTTCCAGTTAGTATTAGCAGACACTAGTCTTGTTTATGGGATCCCTTTGACTCTTAATCTTTTCATTATGATCAATTGTGAACTGAAACTGATCACTTTGACTAGTGAGATGGCATTGGTACATGCCACTTTGATGGGATTGAATTGGAATCCCCTGGCATGTTTCTAACTCTACCATTTGGGGCAAGTCCGATTGATCATGCTCCAAACTGTACAACTCCTCCCTCTTTTATTTCCACTCTTCTATTTAACAGGAATCACTTTTCAGTTAAATTTAAACACCTAAGAATAATTGTGTGTTAATTACAGAGTTCAACTAATAGTATTAAGTAGAACAAAAAAAATGCTAAAAGGGATAAAGTATTACATTTTACATCAACAGTCAGGACAAGGGCTGATCAAATCACTGTTTCTCATAATGTCCATTTCATTTCAACAGGTTTCCTTTCTGGTGCACGGTTAGTTGTCACCAATCAGGGATAACATACGATATTTGTCTCTTTTGGACTGGTTTATTTCACCCAGCATGATGTTTTCCAGATTACTCCAATGACCTTCTTTTATTTAGTTATCTTAGATAAGAGGGAATCACAAAGAACTGAGTCAGAAATGAAGTATCTAATTAGTTTTTAAATTAATAGGTAAGTTCATTTTCATGCCAAAAAATTTTAAAAATCCATGCATTTTTTTCTACTCATTTTCCTTAAACTTTTAAAAAATTTATTTCTATAAAGTGAACAAATTTCATGTATTTCATATATAAAGATTTAAGAGTATAATGATATTTCCCATTCTATCCTTCCTCCCGTCCATGATTCCAGCCTCCCTCCTCCCTCTTATTTTATTTTTTCTTTTAATTTTTTTCAATGACATACTTTCAGTTTATTTTACAATCATAAGCTTAACTCTCCACCAAAAAAAAAATTCAACAAGTGGTAAGATGAAAAACCACTCTTCCTCAAGAGTGTAGACAAGAGCTGTAAACAATAATCAATCTTAAAATATCAATTTCACTCATTTACATTATATTTTTGTGCTCTGTATATTATTTACCACAAATCAGGGAAAACATATGAAATTTGTCTTTTTGGAGACTGGGTTATTTCCCTAAGCATAATGATTTCCAGTTGCATTCATTTTGTTGCAAAGGACAGGATTCATTCTTTTATGGCTGAGAGTATTCCATATGTAGTGTATATGTACCATATTTGCTTTATCCAATCATCAGTTGTTGAACAGCTGGGTTGATTCCATATCTTAGCTATTGTGAATTGAGCTGCACCACAAGGGGTACAGGTAAGTCTTTCATATGCTGATTTCACTTCATTTGGGGAAGTTTCCAGGAGTGGGATGGCTGGATCATATGGTGGATCTGTTTTCAAATTTCTGAGGAATCTTCATACTATCGTCCATAATGGTTGTACTGGTTTACATTCCCAAAAACAGTGGATTAATGTACCTTTTCCACCACACCCTTGCCAGCATTTATTATATTTTGATTTTTGGATGAGAATTGTTCTAACTGGGGTGTGGTGAAACCTCATTGTGGTTTTTATTTGCATTTCCCTGATGGCTAGTGATCCTGAGCATTTTTTTTTTTCATGTGTCTGTTGGCCATTTGAATTGCATCCTTTGAAAAATGTCTGTTTATTCCTTTGCCCTTTTCTTGATTGGATTGCTTGTTTTGTTGTTGTTGAGTTTCTTGAGCTCCTTTGTCTAAGATTAGTTGGTTATATATGTGTGGATTAATTTCCAGGGTTTCTATTATTTTCTATAGGTCTACATATCTATTTTTGCGGCAGTACCAGGCTGTTTTGATTATAACTGCCTTATAATTGGTTTTGAAGTCTGAAATTGTGATGTTTCCAGCTTTGTTTTTGTTTTTAAGATTGCTTTAGCTATTCAGGGTCTCTTGTGTTTGTTTCCATGTTAGTTCTAGCATTGTTTTTTCTAGATCAGAGAATGTCCTTGATATTTTGACTGGGATTGCATTGGAATATGCAAATTGCTTTGGGTAGTATGGACATTTTATGATATTAGTTCTTCCAATCCATGATCATGAAAGTTTTTCTCCTTTTTGTGTCTTCTTCTAGTTCTTTCTTTAATATTTTGTAATTTTCATTGTAGAGATCTTTAACGTACTTCATTAAACTTATTTTAAAGTATTTAATTTTTTTGTTGCTATTGTGATTGAGACTGATCTTACATATTCTTTGTCTGTGGCATTGTCTGTGTATACAAAGGCTATTTATTTTTGTGTGTTGATTTTTATGTCCTGCACTTGTACCAAACTCTTTTATGACTTCCAGTAGTCTCTTAGTTGAGTCCATGGTTTCCTTACACATAGGATCATGTCATCTGTAAACAGGGATAATTTGACTTCCTCCTTTACAATTTGTATCCCTTTTATTTCTTTTTCTTGTCTAATGTCTCTGGCTATAGCTTCCAGAACTATATTGAATAGCAAATGTGAGAGTGGACAATCTTGTCTAGATCCAAATCTTAGTGGAAATTTTTCCAACTTTACCCCATTCAATATGATGCTGACTGTGAGTTTGTCATATATTGCTTTGATTGTATTAAGTAATGTTCCTTCTATACTCAATTTGTTTAAGGTTTTCATCATGAAAGGATATTTTATTTTATCAAATGCTTACTCTGCATCTATTGAGATAATCATATAGTTTTTATTCTTGAATTTGTTAATGTGATGTATCATCTTCAATGACTTGAATACATTGAACCATCCCTGCATACCAGTTATAAATCCCACTTGGTCTGGGTAAATGATCTTTCTGATGTGTTGTTGGATTCATTTAGATAGTATTTTGTTGAGGATTTTTGCACCTATGTTCATCAGGAATGTTGATCTATAGTTCTTTTCTTTTTCTGGTTTTAGAATGAAGCTGATGCTGGCCTAATAGAAGTAGTTTTGGAGGATTCCTGCACCTTTGAATAGTTTGAGGATAATTGGAATTAATTCTTTAAAAGGCTGGTAGAATTCTGCAATAAATCCATCCAGTCCTGGGCTTTTCTTTGTTGGGAGGGACTTTAATACTGATTCAATCTCTGTAATGGTTGTAGGTCTATTTAGGTCTTCTATGTCTTTAAGACTCAATTTTGGTAGATTGTATGTGTCCAGAAATATAACCATTTATTTTAGATTTTACAATGTATTGGCATATACCTCTTTGTAGTAATTCCTGATGTTTTTTAAATTTCTGTGATATCTGTTGTTACATCTTCTTCTTTCATCTCTGATTTTATTGATTTGTGTCTTCTCCCCCCCCCCCTTTTTTTTTTGGTTAGTTGGGCCAATGGTGTGTTAATTTTGATTATTTTTTCAAAAGACCACTTCATTGTTTCACTTATCTTTTGTATCATTTTTTGGTTGTAACTTTTTAAATTTCTTTTCCAATTTTAATGATTTCTTTCTTCCTACTAATTTTTGGTTTGGTTTGTTCTTGTTTTTCTAGGTCATTGGGATGCATTGTTAGATCTTTTATTCGATGCCTTTCCAATTTCTTGATGTAGACTCTAATTGCTATATAATTCCTTGTTAACACTGCTTTTGCTATATCCATAGGTTTTGATGTGTTGTGTTGTTATCTTCATTCATTTCCAGGAATTTTTTATTTCCTTTTTGATTTCTTCTATGACCGTTGTTCATTCAGGAGCATGTTGTTCACTCTCCATGTATTTGGATATTTTCTTGAGTTTTGTAAGTTGTTAATGTCATTTCATTGTGTTCAGAAAAAATACATGGTATTATTTGATATTTTGTGAATTTTTGATACTTGCTTTATGGCCTAGGATATGGTCTGTTCTAGAGAAAGTTCTATGTACTGATTAAAAGAATGTGTATTCTGCAACTGTGGGGGTGGAATGTTCTGTAGATATTAATTAAGTACATTTGGTCCAGAGTGTAGATTAGCCTTGATTTTTTTTTTGCTCATTTTTTTCTAGTTGATCTGTACTTTGATGAAAGTGTGGTGTTGAAATTCCCCATTTTTATTGTATTGGAGTCTATGTCTTTCCCTTTAGATCCATTAACATTTGCTTTAAATAGTCAGGCACTATGGTATTGGGTGCATATATATTTACAATAGCCACATCTTCCTGTTGAATTGATTCCTTAATTACATAATGGCCTTATTTGTCTCTTTTAACAGTATTTGTGTTAAAGGCTATTTTGTTTGATATTAGGATCACTAATCCTACCTTTTTTTTGCTTTCTGTTAGCATGGTACATCTTTTTCCATTCTTTCTCTTTTGTTCTGTTTGTATATTTGTTGGTAAGGTGTGGTTCTTTTAGGCAGCAAATAGATAGGTTTTGTTTTTTAATCCAGTATGTATATTTTAAATTTATTTTACTTATTTGTAAGTTAGAATTACAGAAAGAGAGGGAGGGAGGGAGGGAGAGAGGAAGAGAGGAAGAGAGGGAGAGAGAGAGAATCTTCCATATGCTGATTTACTTCCCTAATGGCTACACTGGCCAGGGCTGGGCCAGGCCAAAGCCAAGAGCCAGGAGCTTCTTTTGGATCTCCCACATGGGTTCAGGGGTCCAAGCACTTGGGCCATATTCCACTTCTTTGTTAGGTGCATTAGTAGGAATCTGGATTGGAAGTGGAGCATCTGTGACTTGAACCAGTATAATATTGGATGTGTCATCCCAGGTGGCAGCTTTACCCACTATGCCACAATGCCAGCTCCCAGTCTGTGTTTTAATGGGAGAAGTTTGTTTGGAAGGTCTTTGTTTCACCATCATTTATAAATGAGAGCTTTGTAGGGTACAGTGTCCTGAATTGACAGTGTTTTTCTTATAGGACTTGGACTATGTCCATCTATTCTTTTCTAGCCTGTAGGGTTTCTGATGAAAAATCAGCTGTCAGTCTAATTGGAAATCCTTTGAAGGTACTCTAGCATTTCTCTCATGCACATTTTAGAATTTTTCTTTATGTAATACATCCATTTTCTTTATGTAATTCCATCCTTCTAATCCATTCTGTTTTTCCACACCTTGAGGAACTTCTAAGACCCATATGTTAGATCATTTGATAGTATCCCATAAATCACTGTTTTCAGTTTTTCTGATTTTGTTCTTTTACTTTTCTTTCTTTTTTTATCTGACTGAGCTATTTCCAAAAATTTGTCTTATAACTCAGATATTTTTTCTTCTGCCTCACCAAGTCTGTTGTTAAAGCTTTCCACTGTATTTTTAATTTCACATATTAAATTATTCATTTTAATATTTCAGATTGATTTCTCTTCAATATCTCTATCTCTCAGCAAAATTTTTCTCCAATGTCATGTATCAATTTTGTTAACTCATGAATTTGCTTCTAATTGCTTCTGAGTAGTCCTATGGTCATTCTTTTGAATTCTTTTTAAGGCATTTTATTAATCTCTTTATCTTCACATTGTAATATTGAAGTGTTATGTTCCTTTTGGGGATTCATTTTATCTTCTTTGTTTATTGTATTTCTACATTTATTTTTAACCATTTGTGGAATCAGTTGTTGATTTTCTCCTCTGAACTCTTTTATCTTTGAACTATGCCTCTGTGGCTTAGTGGAGTGTCTGCTCCTTCAGTGGATATTTAGGGGCATGTGCTGGGTGGGACCAGGGAGTTCCAGTCAGTGCTTGGGTGTGGTGTAAGAGTCCAGGGTGACACCCAAGTTGGGCATCACAGATATGGAGTTGTCAGCAGAGGGGTGTGTATGATCTTATCAGCTGGTATGATTACTGCCTCACCTGCTCTCTTGCAAGGTGATCAATGCCTGGGATGATGCCACAGTGGCTACACTCCCTGCCCACATAGGTGCACGAACCATACAAGGGTTCTGCTCAGTCTTCAGTGTGAGCAAAGAACCCTCTGTAATGACCCACCCCAAGCACTCAGTGAACTCAGCCTCTGAAGCAAGACCCATTGATTGCCCAGAGACCCAGATACTCTGCATGCCCTGTTGTGCAGTCACAGAATTCCTATAGTCAAAGCACACAGGGTTCCCATAGTCAAAGGGAACAGAGGACCCACTCACAGCCCCACAAGCCTGTTATCTGTCACTGTTATACCTTGGCAGTTTGAATGTGGTCACCTGTGATAGAGTTAAGGGAGGGAAGCTCATTCCCCAACTTCCCCGCTCACAAGCATAGCTGCCTGCACTCACCTTATCAAGGTGGCACCTACGCCCTGCTTGTCACTGGGAGCCCTTCTTGGGGGGAGTGGGAAGCAAGCAGATTGCTGTCTCTTCATGGGGTTAGGTGGGCACCCTGCTCCCTGCAGTGTTCCAGACCAGAATCAAAGTCAGTGTGGTCCGCATGGTTCTGCCCGAGGCAATATCAGTATTGCCACGGTTGCTGCAGATCCTTTCACTCTAAAAAGATGGCATCTCCTCCTGACTGCCCAACTTCTGCTGCCAAGTATGGTGCTTTCTCTGTGGGAGAGAGGGAGGGGAAGGAAGCAAAGTGGCTCCTCTGCTCCAAGCCTGGCAGTTGCTCAGACCCAGGCTGAAGTAAAAGTCAGTAGCTGACCATGGATTTCTCTCTCAGCTGAAACTCCAATTGGCGGGGCTCGCAGCAATTTCTTTCTCCCTTGAGGTGGTAAGATGGCAGTTCACAGCCAGCAGCTGCTCATGCCACATGGCTGGCTGCAGAGGTGTCTCTAGTATCTAATTCTTAACTCTGAGTTTTAAAAAGTCTTGGCTCTTGATGTTGATCTCTTTTCATCTATTAAGAGGATCTTCCTACTTTGGGGATCCCTCTATCACCTGTGTCTTTGTGGAAGGGTGACTGCTGCCTCCTGCTGTAGACATGTATGGGGCTAGTGTCACATCTTGTTTCCTGGGAGTTAGCAAGACAGAGAGTTGGAGAGGAAAGAGATAGGACCTCAGAGATGGGACTGTATACATTAGCAGTTCATTCTAGCTGTTCCTATCACTCAGCAGAGTTAGCTGCAAAGGGAAATGATTACAGAACATAAAAAGTCTAGGCCAATGCTCTGGCTCACTTGGCTAATCCTCTGCCTGCAGAGGCACCACAGGTTCTAGTCTGGGTTGGGGCACCAGTTCTGTCCCAGTTGCTCCTCTTCCAGTCCAGCTCTCTGCTGTGGCCCGGGAGGACAGTGGAGGATGGCCCAAGTGCTTGGGCCCTGCACCTGCATGGGAGACCAGGAGGAAGCACCTGGCTCCTGGCTTTGGATAGGCGCAGCGCTGGCTGTGGTGGCCATTTGGGGAGTGAACCAATGGAAGGAAGACCTTTCTCTCTGTCTCTCTCTCTCTGTCTTACTGTCTAACTCTGCCTGTCAAAAAAAAAAGTCTGAGGTCAAGGGTAGAGGGGATATGTTCCCCATTCTTTCTCTGAAGCCCAGAAGAAGATTGCCTCCCACAGGATCCCTATGCTGTCACAAGTAGAAGCCATGAGTTAGGATGACTTTTTTGGGTGTCAGGAAAAGAGTGTCCAAGCAAGCTCATCTGATCTTCATTAGCTTTAGAATAGCTGAATTTGGGGGCAGGTGTTTGGCACAGTAATTGAGATACTGCTTGGCATGCCTACATCCCGTAACAGAGTGTCTGGGTTTGAGTTACAGCTCCTCTAATTCCAGCTTCCTGATCATGTGCACCCTGGAGGCAGCACATGATGGCTCATGTGGTTGAGTCCCTGGCACTGACATGGGAAACCCAGACTGAGTTCCTGCCTCCTGGCTTCTGCCTGGCCCAGCTCCCACCACTGGAGACATTGGGGAGTGAACCAGAGGATGGATCTCTGTCTGGCTGCCAACACACACACACACACACACACACACACACACACACCTGAATTTCTTTATGCCCCTGGAAGTAAGGAAGTTGACTGGAGGAAAAAGAAAGTTGATACTATACAACCTCAGTACATAGAAGAAGCAGTGGACCTGAATGGATCTTAGGATTTGCATTAGTTGGCCTTTCAGTGCTCTAATGAAATATCTGAAGCTGATTACTTGTGAAGGAAAAGAGGTGTATTGATCTCACAGGTTCGGGGGTGCAAGGGCATAGTGCGTGCATCAGCTCAGCTCTGGTGAGAGCCCACTTGGTTGCACGGTGAATGGCAATGATAGGAGTGAGTGTAGAGCAGGAGATTGAAGTGAAAGATTTGGGTGGGCTCAGGTGGGGTAGCAATCTTCTGGTGAGATCTATCCAGGGTCCTGTGAGAGATACTTTAATCCTCTTCAAGCGAACACCTTTGTTAACCTCAGACCTGCCAGTGGGCCTTACCTCTTGAAGACCCCACTCCCAGTATTACCACATTGAGGGCCATCATCAAGACCATAGCAGGAGTCTACCAAGGGGTCTTGCAGCAGAAGGTGGTACAGGTCTCATAGTAAAGGGCAAGGCAAGTAGATAGACACCTCAGCAGTGATAGCCTGGGCAAGAAAAGTGCATGCACGTGGAAAACAAGCAGAGCTAAAGAACTCAGCATATCCTGAGGAAGAGAGGACATCTCACCCAGAAACACCCTTGCACTCCATGTCAAAATATTTTACAAACCCTTTTGGGACTCAGGTCAATTCACAGCAAGAGGGAAAAGCTAGGAAGTGGAATAAACAGTCTTGAGTTTACTTAGAATCAACCAGAATAAGTTTTCTGCTATTGGTGAACTGGAATTTGAGATAGAAACACAGAGTGGCATTTTTGCATACTTGAGTTTTGAGGCCCTTGATTAAAAAAGACTATTTTTAGTGAATCAGAGCTTTGGGAGGATGTTATTAAGGAGGTGGACAGTACCGTGCTGGCTGGCTCATGCAGCTGCATAGCCTCATCTCTCAGTCATATCTGTGTGGTGACAGGAACAAGGTGGTTCTCAGCTTCCTGGAGACAGCCTTAGCTGTGGTGCACACGACTTTATGTAGCTGGTGTGTGTGGGGGTGTGGTTAGCCACACAGGTAAGCAGTTCAGCTGGAGTCCACATGGCTGGCTGGCTGGCTGGCTGATGAAAACTGTGGTCAAAAGAATACTAGTGTCTTAGATACACAGTGGAGCCACTGGCAGAGAGACCTGGAGGGCCATGTGGGATTCCATCCCATCTGCCTTGACATTTTGTATTTAATGGCAGTTTTTCTGCACATCATAAAGACCATTCCAGGACAGCCATTGCAAGCTTGACTTGAGAATGTCTGTTACTTCTTGTCTTAGGGCTCAACGACTGGTTAACTGATGATGTGCCTGGATCTGGTGAACTGAAGCATTTTAGAGCAACTTGTACTTTACCATCACCAAGACTTTCTATTGCCCTTGGAATGCAGTTCTCTCAGAAGTGTTGAAAGTCTGTGAAGGCATGGCCTAAGCAGAAAGCTGCATCCTGAGATGATGGATGATGAGGAAAATTGAGTGTTGGGTTTTTCCAAGTATTCACAAACATGAGACCCAGCCTCGAGAGGCTAGGGTGCTGGATAGAATGAAATGGTAGAACCGATGCCTATTCCCCTCCCTCTACATCTACATGCTCTCTACCCACACCTACACACATGGACCTCCAAACACTGGCACACACCTCCATGTACAGCCCTACACACACTGGTATGGACTTACACTCACAGTCTCACACATTCTCTTTTTCTCTCATAGGCCAGTTGCTCCTAGGCACAGCCGATGATGCCTCTTCAGAATGCAACCTGTGGAAGTGCACAGTGTCTTGCACTACCCTGGGGTCAGAAAGGTGTGGGGAATGTGTGTTGAGTGTGAGGCTGAAGTTAAGAGAGATGTTTCGACAGTGAATCCTGGGACTCTGGCCAGGCTGATTTTATTCCCAAGCTAACTCTGGTGTTTGATCTGTACTGGAGTGGAAACAGGAGTTAGGCACAGTCTAGACCACATCAAAGTAAATCAGTGCTCTTGTTGAATGAGGCTTAGAAGATCAGTTCACTTGGAAGCCCTTTAGACTAGGGGTGAACTAGATCGGAGGGAGAACCCTAAAGACACCTCAAACATGCAGTGGGTATGAAACCACCTTGCATGGGGTTGTGAGAACCAGAGGCAGCCATGCCAGTCTTCTGTGATGTGCTTGGAGGTGTAACCCACAAAGCCCAGCCTTGAGTTTGGGGAACTGGGAAGTTTAATCATAGCTCTGCAGTGAGCCTCTTGTACATGATTCTGACCAGTCTCCTCACTCTCTGTGCTTCCGTTTCTCCTCATCAGCACAAAATCACTTAACAGACAGCTTCTTCCCTCCCAGGCAGTGCTATAAAGACTAACTGAAAATTTAATCCTAAGCATTTTTAAACATCAATTGCTTCATGAATGCTCAGGAACTTTCTTGTCTAATTGTTAATTTAATTTATATGTCCTCTACTGGCCATGATGTTTGTTTTTTTTTTTTTTTTTATTTGACAGGTAGAGTTATAGACAGTGAGAGAGAGACAGAGAGAAAGGTCTTCATTCCTTTGGTTCACTCCCCTAATGGCCACCACGGCCGGTGCTGTGCCAGTCCAAAGCCAGGAGCCAGGTGCTTCCTCCCTGTCTCCCATGCGGGTACAGGGACCCAAGCACTTGGGCCATCCTCCACTGCCCTCCCGGGCCACAGCAGAGAGCTGGACTGGAAGAGGAGAAACCGAGACAGAATCCGGTGCCCCTACCGGAACTAGAACCTGTGGTGCCAGCGTCGCAGGTGGAGGATTAGCCAAGTGAGCCACAGCGCTGGCCCCATGATAATTTTTAAGATGACTGAGTGGTTAGTTTGACGCAATGAGAAAGAGAATCAGCCTGCTCTTGGGCCTCTCCTGGTTGTACTCATGAGGGTCACTGTGATGCCAAAAAGTCAGATGCAAAGAATTGAAATCAGCCACCTTGATTTTGGCTTCTTCATTTTAAGTAGGTAAACTATCCTGGTGATTAGATTATGCCTTTTTCATTATTGTGTTTTGGGATGTGTCTGCATATGTTTGTGTGTTGTGTCTGTCAGATGTATATTGCTAAATTATACACGGGCTAAATCTTTCTTGGAGATATGGTCAGGCTCAAAGCTCAGCTCTTTGGAAGGTTTTGGCTTCTTGGTTCAAGCATTCCAGGTACTGATTTCTTCCTGCCATACCCATGTCTGTTCTTGTGACTCACTGTGCATATCGAGACTGATAGGCAGAAGTGATTCGTCCTACAGACCCCTGAGTGCTAGCCTTGCATCAGAAGCACTTGCTATCCCTTTTTCTCTTGTTTCTCTCAGCTTTGAGTCTTGCCCTTTTACTCATCTGTTATCTGGCAACCATCCTCTGTTCCAATACATCACCATAAGAATAAGGCCAAGGGAAAACCAGGTATGGCAGTTGCTGTAGTTGATAGACAGACCTCTGGGAGGCCATGGCCCAGAAGCTCAGGAGCTGATGCAGCCAAGGAGAGCAGATCGGAAAATCTAGAGAGTAGCTATCTACTGTTCTCTGCCACTGTGTTCCATTCATGATAATTGTTGCCCAGATAAAGTCATGCAACTATTAAAAAATTGTGGCAAGCTACACATAGCAAAATTTACCATTTTAATAATTTTAAAGTGTATAGTTTTGGCATTAAGGGTATTCACATTGTTGTGCAAGCATCACCATGGCCTGTTCACAGAATGCCTTTTTATCTTGCAAAACTGAAACTCTATACCCATTAAACAGTAACTGTCCCTACTCAGCCCTTGGCAAACCACCATTCTATTTTCCGTCTCTTTGAATTCAACTACCCTAAGTACCTCATATAAATGGCATCACATAGTATTTGTGACTGCCTTATTTCACTTAGCCTGTCATCGAGTTTCATCTGCATTATAGCATATGATATCAGCATTCCCTTCCTTTTATCCTGAATGATACTCTCTTGTAAGTATATAGCAAATATTGTTTGTCCATTCATCCATTGATGGACATTTGGGTTTAGGACTGCAACCTTTATGCAAATACAATATTTGGGGAGCCCATATGTCTGTGAGGTAAGAGAGTACCATGCATTTATGGTTAGACAGACTTGGGTTCCTATTGTGGCCCATTACTTGTTTGTATGGTCTTGGAAAGGCTACTTAGCCTGTCTTTAAAAAGCATTTTATGTTTATTTATTTATTTTTGTTTGAAAGAGAGGGAAGGAGAAAGAGAGAGAGAGAGAGAGATCTTCTGTCCGTTGATTCACTCTCCGAATGCTAAGAGCCTACAGCGCCATCCGGGTTTTGCACTTGGGTGGCAGGGACCCAAGTCCTTGGGTCATCATCTGCTTCCTCCCAAGATGCTGCATTAACTGGAAGTTGGATGGAAACTGGAAATGAGATTCAGACCTGGGCACTCTGATATGTGTAGCTGTATTTGACTCATTTTCATTATCATAAAGTTTTACATTTCCATATACAGACATTAGGTTGTTACCTTTCTTCCTTCCTTGGGATGTGGAAGTCCCAAGTGGCAACTAAACCCACAATACCACAACACCTACCCCTAAAAACTGCTTAAAAATTAGCATGTTTCTTGAATGCAAAAGAGAGTATACATCTAATTTAAAGAGCAGTAATAAAATATTAACACAAAAATAGAACAAGGTAGTCATTTATTAACCACCCAGACTGAGAAGCTGAACTTTACTCAGACTCTTCAATGCTTCCCCTGGTCCATTCTCCCCACTTTTATCCTGAACTACTCTCTTAAATGTTATGCTAAAGTTGTGCTCCCCCAAACAGTGTATGAACATCTCCATCATGTCACATCTTTGCCATTTAAAAATTTCGGTAAAAGATTCTTGTTGATCTGTTGAGTGTGGAATGGTTTTACCCTCCTGTTTCAAATATTTGATCTCAGCTACCTTTATTGAACACTTCTATGATGATAGTACTGTGTATATGGTATGCACATGAGACTACTTCTAAAACAAGAATATCTTTCCATGAATGCATATCTGGTGGAGTGTCAAAGATGCTTTCTAACACTGCAGAGATGACCTGTTGTTGATGGGCATCAGTGCAGATATAAATGTAGACGTATTCCTAAGTTGACTTCTTGCTTTCACCCAAGGAGGAATGCAAACTTTTTCCTGGTCTTTAGTTCCAAACTCTGGTGTCAGGCATTCTCAAGTACCAGTCAGGCTTCCAATGGGGACATAACAAAGGATGTAGAAAAAATACAGATCTTAATCTACCAGTAAAGGAGAAGAGAAACACAAAGGTCAGCTGAGTTCTAGGCAGAGGGATAGGTACTTTCCAATATATTAATGCCCACAATATACTCTTCAAGATAGGAGTAACACATGAGTTTTTATAGTTGGGGAACTAGTCCCAGAAAGGAGCCAGTCAGATAAAAATGTATGTCAGTTCTGGTTGCATTCCAAACACTGTCTTTGAACACACAATGAATATACAATGCTCCTGCCCTCAAGAATTTTATACCCAGTCTTTTAGGTAAAACAGATGTGAATACATCTATAATTGTGTTAACATGTGCTAAGGGATGTGTATGATAGAGATACAGGCTAGAAACAGGGAAGACTTGTCTGGGAAGGAGAATCAATGAGAACTTTTCAGGGAGCAAGAAGGGACATTCTAAAAAGAGAGGACAATGTGTGTAAAGTAATGGATCTGAAAAATAGCGGTCTTCCTGAGGGAAGTGAATGGTGTAAGGAGATTGCAAAAGGTGGAGCAAGGATCAGAGAGGATTTGTGGAATCACCGGCAGGGGTTAGATCTTGCAAGACCTGTAAGAATTGAAGAAAAGAAGTTTAAACTTTTGGGGAACCTTAGATAAAGCAGGAAGACAACATGGTCAGGTTTTTGTTTCCTAGAAAAATTACTTCAATGACTTTATAGACTGAAGGGACAAGGTTAGGAGTGGGAAGGTTAGGGTATTGTAATGATGATTGAAGCAAGAATTGAGGAAGCTCTAATCTAAGGCAACGTGATGTACATGATTAGATTCTGCTCAGGCTTTGATGACTGGTGGACACAGTAGGTGAAAATGTGGTCAGTGTTTAGATTGCTGCCTGGATTTTTGTTTCAGTTGTAGGCTGGATGATGTCACCATTCATCAGGATAGTGAATAATGAAGATGAATGTGTTTGGGATGGGATGTGACAATGACTTCAGGGATGGAAATATTGAATTTGAGGCATCTGTATGACATTTGTAGAGAAATATCCTGAAGGTACTTAGGGTTTCCAGGGTGACCAACTCATTCTGGTTTGCTTGAGACTTTCTCCATTTTAGAACTTCATATCCTGTGTCTCAAGAAAACTAGAATGGTAGCAGAACTCAGCAGAGTCTGGGTCAGGGAGACTGATTTGAAATTTTTGAAAGCTAAGGGTATGGGTGAGCACCCAGAAGGAATGTGGAGTCTGAGAGGAGAAGGCCAAGGATGGCTCCTGAGCACCCAACCTTTGACGGACAACAGGGGAAGAGGAATTAGGAAGGTGCCTCAGAAGGAAAGCCCAGAGAGGCAGGGGAAGATCTGAGGTTGTGAAAGCCACAGAGAGGGGGTAGGGGTGCATTTGCAATGGAGGAAGTGGTCAGCTGTGTCTGAGACTACAGAAAGTTGGCTATTAGATTCACGTTCAGGGGCAGTCAGGACTTTTTGTGAAAGCACCTTCATTTTGTAGTAGGACTGAAATCAGATAGCAGAGGAGTGACCAATAGGCAAGGAAGGGGACTTAAACTTTAAGAAGTTGTATGGTGGAGCTGGAAGTTTGGTGCAGCCAGTTAAGCTAGTGATTGTGACCCCAGCATCCCATAGCAGAGCACTGATGCCAGTCCTGACTGTTCCACCTCAGATACAACTCCCTGCTAATGCATCTAGGGGAGCAGTTGAAGATGGCTCAAGTACTTGGGCACTCGCCACTCATGTGGGAGACGCAGATGGCATTCCAGGCTCTTGACTTCGACCTGGCCTAGCCCTGGCCATTGCAGCCATTCGGGGAGTGAACTAGTTGATGGGAGATTAGTTCTCTCTCTCTCTCTCCCTCCCCATGGCCCACCCCCTCCCCTGCTTTTTGACTAAATAAATAAATCTTAAGAAAAAAAAAAGATGTATGGGGGCCAGCGTCATGGTGCAGTAGGTTTAGCCTCCACCTGTGGTGCTGGCATCCCATATGGGCACCGGTTCTAGTTCTGGCTGCTCCTCTTCCAATCTAGCTCTCTGCTGTGGCCTGGGAGGGCAGTAGAAGATGGCCCAAATGCTCCTGCACCCTCATGGGAGACCAGAAAGAAGAACCTGGCACCTGTCTTTGGATTGGCACAGCTCCTGCCATTGCGCCCATTTGAGGAGTGAACCAATGGAAGGAAGACCTTTCTGCCTCTCCCTTTCACTTTCTGTAACTCTCTTTCTCAAATAAATAAATAAAATCTTTTTAAAAAAAGAATTTGTATGGTTAACTGACCAAGAGAAGAGCTAGTTAGTATGGGAAATAGAGGTGAGTTTTGAAAAATGCAAAAAAAAAAAAAAAAGATTGAGCTGATTTATATAAGAAGAGAGGAAAAAGCTAGTGGAGAAAGCAAGATTTAAAGCATAATGGGGGATAATTGTTTCATCCAGTTGTGGGGGTGAAGTCAAGAGATGGAATGGACCAGAGAAAACATCTTTTGAGAGCAAAGGCAACAAAGGAGAGGTGTAGCTGGGGCATATGGCTACTTTGCTTTAGGGTTGGGATTTGAATCAATGTCTAGCAGACTTTAAACACTATATTATTTCCAACTCCTCATAGAAGAATATATATGTAGGTTCAGTGAAAAATGTATACACATGCATAATCACTTAGTGCACAGACAGGTATGTACTTTGGGTGAAACTGGGGAAATGCTTACAGAGATTGGAGCCAGGTGTAATTCACATAGGGAGCTTAACAGGAAAGGTGAACTATAAATAGAATTCTGAGTAGAATAACGTGGTGAGACAAGAGTTAGTTTAAAATTTTAAAATTTTATTTTTAAAAATTTATATAATCTTTTAAAAGATTTATTTGGAGCCAGTGCTGTGGCTTAGTGGGTAAAGCCACTGCCTGCAGTGCCGGCATCCCAAATGGGCACCGGTTTGAGTCCCTTTCACTTCCGATCCAGCTCTCTGCTATGGCCTGGGAAAGCAATGGAGGATGGCCTAAGTCCTTGGGCCCCTGCACCCATGACTGGGAGGAAGCTCCTGTCTCCTGACTTCGGATTGGCCCAGCTCTGGCCATTGCACCATTTGGGGAGTCAACCAATGGATGAAAGACTCTCTCTCTCTCTCTCTCTCTCTCTCTCTCTCTCTCTCCGCCCCCTGCCTCTGTGTAATTTTGCCTTTCCAATAAATTTTTGAAAATCCAAGTTATGGAGAGGGAGAGACCAAGAGATCTTCCATCTGCTGATTTATTACCCAAATGGCCACAACAGTTGGAGCTGGGCCAGGCTGAAGCCAGGAGCCAAGAGCTTCCTCTAGGTCTAATACGTGGGTGCAGGGCCCAAGCACTTGGGTCATCTTCCACTGCTTTCTCAGGTGCATTAGCAGGGAACTGGATCGAAAGTGAAGCAGTCAAGTCTTAAACCAGAGCTCATATGGGATGCTGGTGCTGCAAGCAGCATCTTAACCCTCTGTGCCAGAGTGCTGGCCCCTAAAATTTAAGTCATTCTTCAAACAGTATTTCCTTTAAGATTTACCTTGTTAATATAAGAAATTTACTGTTTCTTCTTACTGCTATGCACTCACAGATTTTCAGTAGATGAAATAGATGTAGAAGTAGTGTTTTCACTTGTAACAGTAGGTTGCTAGTCTCCATCTCCATCTCCCCCATATCCATGTTTCTTCTTGTTCCATGGTGATAGAATTTTTTTAAGGGAAAGGGTTTATTGGAGAAAACCTAGCAGACCGGAGGGAAGGGGCAAAGAAGGAGAAAGAGAGAGGAGAGTGTAAGAGAGAGAGAGAGAGAAAGACAGAGGTCATGAGACAGAGAGGAAGAGAGAGAGAGTCACGTGTTCTGGAAACTTTGCCAGGGGTCAGGCAGGGAAGTAGGAGCAGCGAATCCTATTAGTGGGGTGGAGCTTGACACTGGTGGTTGGGCCATGTGGCCACCTGGCTTCCAGCAATGGCAGCAGTGGCTAGAGCCTACGATGGTGTCAGGGTGTAGATTGCACCATAGATACGACTGGGCCATTTTATTAACATTCCCCCCTTTTGTTTTTTATAAAGCAGGAGTTGTGTGGGATTACATTAGTTCCAAAAGTCCAGGAAGGGTAGAGGAATGATGATCTGTCTTTAGAGCTACTTCCTGCTGACATGGGGCAACAAAGTACTCTTTGCTAGCATGGGCTGATGCCTCAAGCCACTGTCTCCTGGGTGGGGAGTTGAGTATATCCCTGTAGCAGCATTCAGTTGACTGCCTGGTTGCTGAATGCCTTGGTTCATTCCATTATCAACTCTTGTAAACACTGAAGCAGACGTGGCAGTATAAAAGACAAGGTGAGAATAGCAACCAATGATCCTAAGAATGGCATTAACTAGGAATGAGAGGATTTCATAGAAGAGAGAAAATGAGGGGAGGTGGGTCTCTGGACCCTTGTGAGGACTGTTTGATGGACGTGGTTCAAAGCTGATCCCAACCAAGACCGGGAGAAAGGCCACTCAACTTTTGCAGGGAGAGGAATTTGACTGTAGAGAAATTCTGAACAATCATACAACATTAAGTAGTGGAGAGGATCATCAGTACACACAGGCCAGGAGTAGAGCCATTGATGTTAGAGTAGAGGCTATGATTATAAAGAAATGAGGCCCCAAGTAGGCTAGACAGGGTCTAGAACAAAGGGCAGAGTCATTATTAGAGGACCCAAGACAGGTGCTATCTAAGTCAAATAGAAACTGACAGAAGGGGCTTGATAACAATCTGGTGGGCTTTAAGGCCTTGCTAGTTATGAGGCCCAGACCTGTCTATTTATTCACATGGAGTACATCATAAGGGAGGTGTGAACCTCCTTGGGAAGGCACCCTGTTGACTTCCATTACCTAGCTGGCCTGGGAGGAGAGGTGATAAATATTTTTAAGTGAGATCATAGCCACATAACTAACAACTATGTTTCCTTGCCTCATTTGCTAATGTTCTTTGACCAATGTCTGGCCAATTGGATATGATTAAAAGTGAGAGAGCAACTGCTTGTGCCTTTAAAGGGAAAGATGTGTCTCCTCCACTCACCCTATCCCCCTACCTGCTTCCTGGAGTGCAACTGGTGATGGTGTGCTGTCTTGGACAGGATGATTAGGGCAATGCCCTAGGGATGGTAAAACAATACAACTGGACTCAGAGGGTTGTCACATACAAGCCATTGCTAATTTGGACTTCATGTTATAGCAGCTGAACTGTATAACCATTGCTAGTAATAAGATGAACACAAAATTCCCGTTTTATTCCAGGATTCATTTACTTTCCCAGAATTGTGTTGATGTCTGATTTCCTTGCCTGTGTCCTACATTAAAGGCTTTCAGAGATCATATCCTTATGAATTTAAATCCTTTCACCTGAAACCTAGCTCAGAGTCCTTCATAGGTACACACCATAAAGAGTGGGACGGATTCCACTTTGGGTAAGATCATTCCTGTCTAGCATCTCTATATTTGGCATCATGTGCAATGGAATTTTTCTTCATTCATTCCATTTTTTAGGAAACTGCTAAAGAATGTAATTAGCATTGTATTTAGCTGTGAATAACAGAAAACCTAATAGTGGCTTAAACAGGTTAGTATTTCAATTTTTCTGTATGGAAACAGAAGGCTGGAGGTAGATAATTCTGATCTATACAATGTGCTCAGTGATCCACTGGGCTACCTCTGCTTTTCTGTCCAGCAGTCTTTAGCATGTGGTTTTTGTTCTCATGCTTGTCACCTCTTGGTTCCACTTCAGTCATCACGTCTGTGTTCCAGGCAGGAAAAGAGGGGGGAAAGGTGAAGGAAAAAAGTGCAAGCCAACTGCACTCACTTTCTTATTTTCATAAAAATTTTATAGTATTGGATCACACACATGCAGAAAATTCACAAATCACAAGGATACAGCTTGATGAATTTTTACAAAGAACACACTGATATAGCTAGCACCTAGAAAAAACACAAGGATATTTCCAGCACCCCAGAATCCTCCAAATGCCCCCAGGAGCTCTAACCAAAGGAACAGTGTGGATGAATTTTGCCTAATTTGAAAGTTTTTGGAATCACGTAGAAGGTACTCTTCTGTGTCTGGCATCTTTGCTGAACATAACGTTTTTGAGATTCACCCACGTTTGTATATTTTATTGTAGGACATTTGTTATCACTGTTATATTACTCCAATGTGTGAATATAAATTTTTAAAATCCATTCCTATATTTATGGGCATTCAGGTAGCTTGAAGATTTTAGCTATTATAAATAGTGCTTCAATGACTATTCCAGTACAAGCCTTTTGGCAAACATATGTCCACATTTCTATGGATATACGTATACCTAGATGAAGAATCCCTAGGTTAGCGATTGTGCTTGTGTTTAGCTATGATACTGCCAAACACGTTCCTAGACTATCTCTACCAATTTATCATTCCACTAGCAGTGTATAAAAGTTTCAGTTGCTCCACATCCTTGTCAACACTTGGTTCAGTAATCCTCCACCCCTAATCCACAGGGAATACCAGGGATTCCAGGATGTTGTGTGGATGCCTGAAAGTGTGGATAGTACTGAACCTTTTATACACACTGTGATTTTTTTTCCTATACATACATACCTATGATGAAGTATAATTTGTAAATTAGGCACAGTAAGAGATTAACAACAATAATAAATATAGGACAGTGATAATATTATGATGCAATAAAAATTATTTAAAATTTAGGAATTGTTTATTCATGGAATTTTCCATTTAATCTTTGCAGAGTTGGCTGGCGGCAGGTAAATGAAATCACAGAAAGTGAAACCATAGATAAGGGGGGACTGCTGTGCTATCTACTACTCAATTTTAGCCATTCTGATGGGTGTGTAGCAGTTGAATAATTTCAATTTTAATTTCCCTGGTAAATAATGAATCAATAAAAGTTGAGCAATTTTTCATATGCATAACTTGTTTTTTGTACCAAAAGAAACCTATCTTTTAATCCCATTTTTGCACAAACTTTTTGAAGTAATGTTATACACACATGTGTATTTAAATGAGCCATATTATATTTCTTAACTTTTAGGATTTTTCTTTCTGAATGAAAGTTGAAAACATAGAAAAGTATGCATTACCAGTGGTACCAAGGAGTATTATTCATTGTTTTTTTAGATACAAACTTAGTCAATGTAATATAGATAAGTACAATCTTAATAAAACACTCAACTCCTTAAAACGTTCTCCTATATAATTAATCCTAATTACCTAGCTAATTATATTAAGCAGATAATTAATTTGTAAGACTTTTAAAATCTGATTCAGCTAGTTAATTTGAGTAAGTAATTATTTTCCCTAATCCATACATTTCTACAAATATTTATCATCTTAGAGAAAAATATATACTATACTGTTATATTAGGAGTATGTATGATGTAAATTTTTTACTTTAAAGTCACAGAACATCAGGGCTAGGATTGAAGACAGTGAGTTAAGCCACTGCTGTATACATTTATTGACTACTTGGATAGTCTCTTTGGGAAGGGCGTTTCATGTTTTATACAATTGTCTTTTTCATAGTGCTATGTAAAAATACCACAGACTGGATGGCTTGAACAACAGGCATTTATTTTCTCATGTTCTGGAGTCTAAAAGTCCAAGATCAAAATGTCACAGGGTTGATTTTTCCTGAAGCCTGTGTCCTTGATTTATAGATGGTGGCCCTCTTGCTGTCTCTTTACAGGACCATGCCTCTGTGCATGTGTGCCTTTGCCGTCTCTGATTTCCCTTTCTTATGAGGATGCCATCACATTGAATTAGGGCCCACTCTATTGGCCTAATTTTAACGTAATCACTTCTTTAAAGTCTCTATTGCCAAATACAGTCACATTCTGAGGTTTAGGCATTCAATATATGACTTGGTGGGGAGATAGCTAAGCCCCTAAATTCTTTGTTGCATGTATGCATTCTAAAAGTTTTCAACACTATTTTTCAGTTGCCTTTTCATTCTCTTAATAATCTTTTTATGAACAAAAGTTCTGAACCGTAGTGTTAATTTATCAAATGTTTCTTTATAGTTCCCACTTTTGGGATCTTGTTTGAAGTTCTTTGCTCACTCTGAAATAATGAGGATATTTGTCTATGTTTTCTTCTTTAGCGGCTTTGTTGTCATGCCTTCTACTTTGGATATGCACTATTTCTGGGATTATAGGCAACCTTTGTAGAATTGATTTTGTGTACAATGTGCCATAAGTTATCAAGATTTTTTTCCCACGTGGATTCAACATAGTTTATCAAAAAGATCAGCATTCCCTGTGGTATTGCTGTGTCACCTTTGTTATAAACTAGGCATCTATATTTGTGTGGATCTGTCTTTGGACTCTATTCTGTTACATTGGTCTATTTGTGTAATTTTAACACTGCACTCTCTTATATAATAAAATAGGTCTTGATATCTGGTGATTTCAGGTCTCCAGATTTCTGCTCCTCTCCTAGATCTCCTTGGCAATAGATGGCCCTTTGACTTCCACATACACTTTAGAGTTAGTTCATCATTTTCCACATACAAAACTCGTATATTTGACTCTCGGGGGAACAGTTTTCAGGGAAGCCGCAGCACTGATTTCTCATTACCTCTTGTTGGCTAGTGCTGTGTTATATGACCATCTCTAGCTGCCAGAGTGACTAGAAAAAGGTACTGTTTTCAGCTGGGTCAATTGCTATCCTAAACAAAATTGGTATTTCCTTATTAAGATAAAAGGAAGGGCAAACTGAGCATTGGTTAGGCAGCTATCAAGAACTGATTCCGTTGCTAATTCTTCCAAAACCAATGGGGATGAAGGAAGAAGAAAAGAGGAAGTGGTGCTCTAGCTTCTTATCAGATGAGAAAATTCCAGGACTTTTGCTGTCACACTGGTGCAGCTCTAGGAATCAGTGGCTCCTGTTATTTCCTGGCCTTCTAGGATGGAACTGGGGAAGAGTGAAGGCCCCAGCCTGGGATATGGCCCATGGTGGTTCCCATGGAAAGCAGCTAGTCTAAAGAGTATTTCTCCCCACAACTTCAGCTAAGACCTGGGAGTCCCAGAATGCATTCCATGACTTTCTAGCCCAGTGCATTTCCTTATGTTAGTTTTGGGGCAGAAGATCATAACAATTTTTCTAGTAATGAGCCCTGCTTCACGTTATCACATATAATTTATATGACATGCCTTAGGGCACTGGACTATCTTCTATTTTTAGTGGGATAATTTTTAGTATCCCTCATCAACTCTTTCCTTTTGTATCAACCAGCCTTAAGGGTGCTTGAAATTAGTGAAATTGGGAGCAATATGTGCTTTGAAAGCAGTTAGGACATCATCTGTTCTCTACGATAATAGTTGGATCTGTTTCCCCTAAACTGGTATCCAAATTAGTAGAAAGTAAGGAGCCTATATTTAGCTTTAAGACCTGGCCTTTTCATGTTTATTGAAAAGGACCCAAAATGACAGAGTGAGCTGCTTTAGTTTGGGTTCTCGAGAAACAGACACCAGGTTTTGTTATGGGAAATGCCTGTGAGATGGAAAATGGGGAAGGAGCTGGGACAGCACTAGACTGTGAAGCAAGGCTGACCACTAGCGTGGAAGAGGGGGAGGGAAGGTTGGGTGGAAGTGTCCTGGACCACTGAACAGCCTAAGGAAGGCTTAACAGAGTTGTTGGGGGAGCTTTTACGTCAACTTTGGCCATCAGAGGAGGCTTCGCTTTCTGAGGCCTGGAAACAGGCTTGCTTATTACTTGTAGTCATTGGTCGCAAACACCCTACAAATGTGTACCTATTACAGACATGGTGTTATCCACCCCTCAGTCAGCTGCATTCCCTGTAGTCGGAGATCTGCAAGGCATGGTCTCGTGGCAGCCTCGAAGGCTTCATTTGCTTTTGCTAGAAATTGAACAAAGTGCTGGGATGCCCCTTACCTTCTTGAAATATAAAAATCCAATTTATTTGACACATGTCAATGTGAATGAAGTTAGAACAAGAGTGAAATGGAGTGAGCCAGAAAAAAAGGGACAAAGAGTATTGGATGTCCTCAAAGTCTCTGGTATTAGAACTGAGTACATTATGAATAATTTTCTTTGTTCTGTTGGCTGTTTTTTGATTAGGTGTCGTGAATAGTTTTCTTAAAAGTTTAATCAAAAGCTTTTCAAACACGTTGACTTTTCAGGTCTGAGACCATCTGTATCAAACATTTGGTGTACAGTGACACAGCCAAACAAAATCAGGTCAGGATCTCTGACCTAGGACTTGTTGACAGATTCTCAGATGAGTGTGTTGATGTTTTACAAACAAGCAACCTGGGCATGTAAGGCAAGGCATTAGACACTGAGAATCAACTTTCTGCTACTTAGTTTTGTTTTTACATTTCACAGTGTCAGGTTCTAGAAGGGGCAGACACAAAAAGGCACCAAAACGAATTCAGAGTTTGGCCCAGGGGCAGTGTCACCCAGATAGGGACGTTAAAATCTATAGCAGCAGGGCTGCAAACTAGATTTATTCATCTGTCATCTCTCTAAATCACGCATTGTGTGGATCAGGTGGCCTAATGCATTTAAAAGTGAAGTGGAGTAACTCAGTGAAAATGGAGGGGATCCAGGGTTTGTGTGTTGAGCACCTCCATTAGCGGCAGGTCCGTAAGCAAAAGGAGTAGGAGAAATCCAGCCAGAGACAGGTTTGCAGTCTGAACGAGATTAAAAGAAGAGAAGACTCATGACATAATCTCACTGAAGTCGCCTTTCTACTGCCTGAAAGGCTTGAGAAGGGAGGGGCATGTTCTGAGTCACCTCTTTTCCGACACTCCCTCTTCCTTATAAATGACTCAGCCGATGACTCCTCTGCCATTTCTCAGGGAGATAGGGCGCACACACACACACACACACACACACGCACGCACGCACACAGAGTCATCAGTATCATTCATCAGATCATCTTGTTTTCTTAGAGGATTTTTATCACATTTATCTTCCTTAACTGACCTGACATTTTATCCCTCCTTGGGCTCTTCTCTGGAGATACCTGTAAGGTATTCTTCATCATTTCAGCCTTCCAGGCACCTGGCCTGGGCTCCCCTTTCTCTACTCACCTGTGGGTGGGTCGATCCTTGGAGAGGATTTGCCACACACATGATTTCATTGATGGCTGCTGGACTCCTCTAGTTTCCTCTTAGTTCTTGAGGGGATCCCACTACCTGTTACCAAATAACACGTTGTAGTGATCTCCTTCTCAAAGGAACTTGTCCTTTCTTTTTATTTTTTTTTTTAAAGATTTATTTGAAAGTCAGAGTTAGAGAGAGGATGAGGGAGAGACAGAGAGAAATCTTCCATCTGCTGGTTCATTCCCCAAATGGCTGCAACAGCTGGGACTGGGTCAGGAGGAAGCCAGGAGCCAGGAGCTTCTTCTCTGTCTCCTACACGGGTGCAGAGGCCCAAGCACTTGGGCCATATTCTGCTGCTTTCCCAGGCTCAATGGTAGAGCTAGATGGGATGTGGAGTAACCGGGACTTGAACCTGTGCCCTCTGGGATGCCAGCATTGCAAGTAGTGGCTTAAACCCAGTACACCACAGCGCTGGCCCCAAGAACTTTCTCATAAACAACAGAATTTCTTTGCATATTTGAATATCTTCCTGCAGCAGTTTGAAGCTGTGAGCCCTAACTCTGTGAAATGCGAGGTTAGCCATCATAGTGGCCTGCAAGCCTGGGAAATACTGTGGGACATTTGGTAAATAGGCAGGCAGCCTTGGGAATACCTTCAGCATATGTGGAATGTTCCAACACATTTCACAAAAGGGAAAAGTAATGCAAGACGAGGGTAATTTCACTCTTCTTGCTCTGATTACCCTTCTCCCTGCCCTCCCTCCAAGGGCGTTAGCAAGGGCAGCTGGTTGCAAGGCCACAGCTGTTCTTAATTGTTGATTTTAGCTTTGCAGTGGTCCCTTGTGGGAGAATACACCATATCTGCACCCTGCAGTGGACTTACAGGTGTTTGAGAAATGTTTTCTTTTCTGTGGGTCATATGACACTCTGTGACAGACAAGCTATTATGACAGCAGGCTGATGTCGGCAGACATGGGCTTCAATAGCCCCCATCCTCCTCTTTTTCCCACTCCTCTCATGTGTAGACTTGCTGAAAAAGATCTGCTTTCTGCTTAAGTCAAAGAAGTGTGCATTTCCCAGTCATTCTGTCTCTGTACTCCCAGCCAGTGGGTTAGATGCATCAATAGCAAAAGAGAACATCTGGTTCAGCTGCTTCAGGAACCTGCTCAAAGTAGGCCCACATTAAAATGAGTCCCAAGCTGAAATGCTGTGTTAAAAAAATGAATATATGAGAAATGGTAGCTTGTTTTTTTTTTTGAGTAAAAAGGACATTTGAGTAATAACAGTGAAATCTGGTTTTATTTTGTTTTCTATTAATGAAAATTCTAGAACTTGGGTTCTCCATTAGAGTTGGGCATGCATTCATGTCTGTTCTGTTTATATTGATGAGTTTCATTAGCTGGCTAGGGGTGTCACATCTGCTGAGAGTAGCACATGGAAAGAATTGATTTGAATGGATTTAAAGAGTACTCCAAAAAGATAAGTTAAAAATAGTTTTGTGGATGCAAAAATTTCTTGAAATCCATACATAGTTTTTTTTTTCATAACATGGATTTTTTAATGAACTCTTTTAACTACTCTCATAATCATGGATTTCAAGATTTAACCAAAATAAACATCTTTTAATTCCATTTCCCACAGCATTTTGAAGTACCCTCAGGCTAAACAAACTCACCTCACCTGCCACTCCCCATTTAATTTTAGGTAACTGGGCTTCTTCGTTGGACTTCAATGCTACCTCTGGCCAACCTCTGATCATCCTCCATGCCTACCTAGACTAAGACCCATTTCTAGAATATGCTTTGAGACCAGCACCTGGACTTCCAGGGCCCTATGTCTAGACTCTGGTGTGCACACATGTAGATCTGAGGAGCATAGGGAGAGGGAACAAAGAGCCTACATATGCTGGCCGGGGGGTCCACATCCAGGTAATCAGTCTTCCTCAGGGTGCAACTCAGACCTGAGTGAGAAGAGAAAGGGACCGCCTGGGCTTAGTCCCCATGAGTGTTGCCTGGACTTTACAAATTAGTAGTAATGGGCCTGCATTATTAGTGTCCTACCTCTCCTACTGACTGCTGTATCACTTCAAAAAGGGCAAGTGAACATGAGTTTTAATAAAAACTACAGGTAAATTTCTCACTCATTCTCAACCCTAAAGGCAGGTGCACAGGAAATTAATTTCAATGGAAACAGAAAGTGAAACTGACTTGTTTGGCTTGCCCTTTTAAGTTAAGTGAATTGCCTCCTTCAGCACAGAATACATTTATTCCAATGTTAATTTGAATTTTGAAAGTTATTGATATTTTAGTAAAGTATGTCCAGAGGATCAAAAATGACATTTTGTTGCAATATAAGAAAAATTGAACACTATTTTAAGAATCAATAAAACGTGCCTGGATCTTTCACTTTGTTCATGTTCTGGGTTATGGTCAGAAGTATAACCACAGCTCTGAGTTCTGTTAGTACAATCAGACACCTGGACTGTTCAATCAAGTAACAGGCTTGACAAACTTATTATAGTGTGTAGCCTAGTAAGGCTCCAGTAAGTATTTATGATATTTTAAAAATCAGCCCAGTGTCCAGACAGGTTTGGTGGTAGTGGTTTATACAATAGCCCTAAACAGAATAAGCCTAACAGGAATTGAAAGCTAACCAAAGCTAGCAACTGTGATAATTTGCCATAGATACTTAATATCTAAAGTGGAGCCAAGTTTTTCATTTACTGTAGAAATAGGTGTAAGAGTACAGTCACATCGGTGTGATTTTGCCTCATATTCTGAAAATTGGCCCACTTTGATCTTAGCGTTTGTAATGTTTCAGTCCGTTCATTGGTCATTGTTTCTTTGATCTTTGGGTCACAGTCCTCAGCTTAAGAACACACAATGATTTCCACTAAGTTCTACATAAGGAGGTATATTATTTTCCTGCAATAGTGAATGAGTTTAGGGGTGGGTGAATGGGGAGCAGTTATGTATGAAGAAAATTGATTTGCCTTGATGAGGGTCTCCACTGGCAGCCCAAGATGATTCATGAAGTAGTAGAAGCTGGTCTTTGCTCCCTCCAGCCTCCCACTTCCTTGCCTTAAAACATCATAAAGATTCTTCCTGCCCCAAGACTTTATTCCCTAGTGTAAGAACCCTAGTGCATATTTTTTTCTGCTACATTCCTAAATGGCCTTAATTTCTAGTGTTTTTAAAATTGTGAATCTTGGCCCATTAGTGGTTGTTCAATTAAATGAATGGGTCAAACTAGTAGTAAAAAATGAAACCACATGACAGAGTAGAAAGTGGGAGCACACGTTAGGCAGTGGGGAAAGTGTTCACTTTGCAAAATTGAAGTTTCAGCTGTGTGTGTTTGAGAGAGCGCTGAATACCACTGTAAAATACATTCTTTACGTGGGTTGGGATGATAACAATTTGAAGAGCACCAACTTCTGGCTGGTTGTTTGAGGTCAGTTTTTATGCATCAGGAGAGAGAGGTGTAGGTTTAGAGGTTTAGGTTTAGGTTTAGAGGCTTGTCTGCATATGGGTCACCATGCCGCTTTACCAGCCTGCCTCCTAGTTTGTCTACTCACGAAAGTCATAGCTATTGCTCTTGATTCTGCAACCTTGCTCCTTGGGGACCGCCATGATATAAAATATTCTTCAGTGAACAGTACTTTCCGGCTTGAAAGGTGTCTTTATGTTATCTCACACTTTATGATGGATTCTAGATGACAGGTGCTGAGTTCATTCCAAAGGAAAAGCCTGTCCAACTCCTTGCTTCTAAGAACACCTCCAGTATGATATTTTCTAGCCTGTTTTTTTGTGATTCAGTATGAGCATGGCCACTGCCTATAGGTGATGCACCTATCAGAGTATGTCCTCTGTCTAGGTAACTTTTAACATTTGGAGTTATGTTGCTACTACTTGGCCTAAGCAAGTTAGTTGGACCTTGTGAAAATCTCCATTATCCAAAGGTTGATGTTAGGTGGGGTGAAACAAGCAAGTGGCGATGGCTCTCAAGAATTATGGTAATAAGCAGAAGAAGGTGGTTCCTCACTCCTCAGCAGCTCAGGGGAGGAAGGGACTGCCAGTAGCTTATTGCTTACTGAGTCATAGAACACTCAATCGCGAATAATATACGCAGGCAACTAGCTGCTTTTCAAAAGGACTGTTCTTAGAGTGTTATCCCACTGCATGCTGTGGGCCCGATTATAGCTGTTCTGGGGGATATGCTATTGCTAACTGAATTCCATTCACTTCAGTTCAATTGCTAGTTATTACAAACCCACTAGTTTGAGTACTATTGCCCCCGAGAGTCTACAGAGATGAGGTAGAACTCCTGGATGAAAGATAGCATACCTCTTGGGTATTTGGTTAGTGGAACATATTTATTTTTAAAGATTTATTTATTTACTTGAAAGAGTTACACAGAGAAAAGGAGATACAGAGAGAGAGAGAGAGAGAGAGAGAGAGAGAGATCTTCCATCCACTGGTTCACTCCCCAAATGGCTGCAAAAACTAGGGCTGGGCTTGGCTGAACTAAAATTCAGGAGATAAAATTCAGGAGCTTCTTCCTAGTCTCTCATGTGGATGCAGGGGCCCAAGCACTTGGGCCATCGTCTGCTGCTTTCCTAGGCACATTAGCAGGGAGCTGGATCGGACATGGAGCAATTAGGACATGAATCAGTGTCCATACGGGATACCGGCATTGCAGGCGGCGGACTCACAGTGCCACAGCCCTGGCCGTGGAACCTATTTCTTCAGGGACGTTTTGCATCAAGTAATGTGGGCTGATGCCAGGGAGAGTGGGAGTCAGATCAGCTCTGTTGTCCCCCATTGAAAGTTCCTTACATTCATCAAAAACTGCTTCAGAGAAATCTTAAGCCCAGAAGGAGTTAAGTAAGCTGTGTGTCTGCACCGCGTGGCTTTGTTCTGGCAGCGTCCCATCGGTTTAGGTCATTTCTGATGACTTCACTCTCCTGGTGACATCAGCCTCTAATCTCCTGAAGGTGAATTCATGTGCGATTGCTTCAAAATACTCCAAGCCATTCCCGTTGATATATGGACAGAGCTTGTCTTTCTCAGGCCGCAGTCTGGTTTGTGCACTGCATTTGTGCTTACCGTATCATATTACCATGTGGACATTATGTCACTAACTGGCACAGCCTGACTCTAAAATGAAATGTGCTTGCTGCAAGCAAAAATCCAAACGCTAACATCAACTCTCCCTGCCCCTACCCCAGGTACAAAAAATAAGGGGTTAGAGGGATGGCTCAACTATATCCTGGCTTGATACGTTTCTAACCATTCTCTCTTTTTGTGGCTTGAATGTTGATAGTATCTTTATCATCATTTTCAGGTGATTATACCCACTAAATCTTGAAAATAATTGGTTACTGATGACACAAATTAAATCTTGAAATAATTTAGTTTACCCTAGTTCTAAAATATCAAGTATGTGAACTGAAGTAATCTGTCTACTTCTAAGTTCATTTTCTTTCTTTTGACTTTGAAATGTCATGAAAGAATAGAGTGTATCTGAAAGCAGCTTATGGGTGGGTGCCAGGAGTGGATTTTGACAATGATGGTTTTACCTTGTACTTGGCCAGAGCTGGGGGACCTGTGGATACCTCGAGAAGTTGTGGGATATGAACTGGAAGGGTCCGCAGTGTTTTTTCAGTGTGCAATTTCCCCAGTGTGCAGTTTCAGGCCGTGTAAGTACATTTTATGCCCCTCATTGCCCTTCTTCTCTTAGCCTGACCCCCAGTCGTGTCACCAGGGATTTCGAATGCTGTGCTGCCTCCCTGACCCTGAGTGGCCTCCTGCAGCTCCTGCTCCTTGAGGGGAAGGTCTAGCTGGGACTTGGGCCAAAATGGGGCAGCGGAGGGGAGCCCGTCTGCATGGAGCACAGTTCCCACGCCACTTCCAGGATCTTGAGCATCCATTACTTCTGATTAATGGCTCTTGGCACTCGACAGTAGCTTCTGGTGTACAGAACCAGCCGAGAGCACACTGAAGTTTAAAATCATGTCAGGAAAATTTCATATCAGCACAGTATCGTTAAGAGAAGAGACTGGTGTTTAAACAAGCCAGTGAAATGCTATACTTACTGTGTATCTTCATTTCACATCAAGGGAAGGAAAGAAATGAAGAGCTCTTCACTCTTAGAGGCTGGACAGTACGAATAACAAATATGAGGATTCTTCCAGAAGCTCATGGGAAATGGAATTGAAAAATAAGCTCGGAGGCAGGCATTTGGCCTAGTGGTGAAGGCACTGGTCAGGATGCCTACATCTAGTGTCAGAGTTCCTGGGCTTGGGTTCTAGCTCCAATTTCATTTCCAGCTTCTTGCTACTACGCACCCTGGAAGGTAGCAGGTGATGAATCAATTACTTGAGTCTTTGCCTCTCACCTAGGAGATATGAGTTGAATTCTTATCTCCTACCTTTGGCTTCTGTCAATCCTGGATTCTGTTACAGAAAAATGAACCAATGGATAGGAACTCTGTCTATCTGTCTCTAAAAACAAAAATAAAAACCTGAATGCAATGTTTATGTTGGTGCAAATTTTTTTTGAAATTCATGAATAGTTTTTTCATAATATACACTTCCTGTGAACTTTCTGAAGACTTCTTATTTATATGATTTAAAACAATTTTGCATCAGGGTAGGTGCTCTGGTGTAGTGGGTTGAGCTGCCAGCTGCAACACCAGCATCCTGTATGTATGCCAGTTCGAGTCCCGGCTGCTCCACTTTTGATCCAGCTCTCTGCTAATGTGCTTGGGAAAGCAATTGCTTGGGCCCCTGGACCCATGTGCAGACCCAGATGGAATTCCAGGCTCCTGGCTTTGGCCTGACCCAGCCCCAGCCATGGTGGCCATTTGGGGAGTGAACCAGCTTATGGATGGTCTCTCTCACTCTCTCTCTTTCTCTCTAACTCTGACTTTAAAGCAAATAAATAAATAACTCTTCAAAAAATTTGTACCAAAATAGACTTTTCTTTTAATTCAATTTTTTCATGAACTTTTGGAGGTAACTCTATAGTCAAGACTGCATGTTATACATGGTTTTAGGGTCATCCTATGGACTATAGGGGAACTGAAAAGATACTGTTTTCTTTTTTCTGCTTCTTCACAAAATAATGTTGAGGTTGCCCCAGCTCCATTTTTATTTTTTGAGGAAGGAAATAAAGTCCCCAGACAACTTGCAAATGTATTGTTAAATGTAGGAACGGTTAGGCTTCTTGAGATTCAGATCTATGTAGCTGGGATGGTGATGGCGCTGATCCGAAGCCAGGAGCCAGGTGCTTCTCCTGGTCTCCCATGGGGTGCAGGACCCAAGTACTTGGGCCATCCTCCACTGCACTGCCGGGCCACAGCAGAGAGCTGGCCTGGAAGAGGGGCAACCGGGACAGAATCCGGCGCCCCAACCGGGACTAGAACCCTGGGTGCCAGCACCGCAGGCGGAGGATTATCCTGTTGAGCCTCGGCACTGGCCTTGAGCACCTTTTTAAAGGGTGGGAGTGCTAGACCACTAGTAAGGAACACTTCTCCTGCCCCCTCCCTCAACTTGGCTTCAGAGATGGACTTCACAGTGTCCATTGTCTCATTCACTTGCCCCACCCACCAGCTCAGCTCTGAGGGCAGCACAGTCTTGAATGCATGTGTGCATCCAGCAAAGGAGGTGCTGGGAGCACTCAGAGCAGCAGACCTTTCATCCCTACTTTCTGCCACCTACTGCCGTGTACCCTGAGCAGGGAGCCTCTTCTCAAGTGAGATGTCTACCACCTGTCCCGAAACGTTAGCTCTGAAAGGAATGCATTCATTCTGGGGCCATAAGCCCTGGTGGCCACTGAGATGATCAACATTAATGTAGTTGGTTATTGATGCAGTTGGTAACTGATGAAAGAACCAATATAACCAAGCATTTTTAAGCAGTTTATCCTGTGTAGGTAGCCTGCCAAGGGACCCATGATATGTGTGTACAGGCCTTTCAACAACCTGCTTCATCCTACCAAGTTTCTTTAAGTTTGTGATCTTGTCTGAGGCCATAGACATCACCTGATGCAACGGTCTCCCAGGGACAGTCATCTCAAGAGGTGTTCATGTTAGTCCCATTGGTCAGCCAAAGCCTGTGGGCTCCTTGAGGCTGTCTCAGTAGGGCACCATCTCCCTAGTATCCTAGTGCCTAGAGCACGACTTGGCATAGGCAGGCACTCAGATTGCTTCATGAGTTGAACTGCTGAAGTCAACTATCAACTTGCATCCCCAAACAAACCCTGACAAGAAACAGAAAGCTGTAGATTGAATGTTAAGTTTTAGCAGTCCCAGCCTTGCAAAAATGCACCTCTTTGAAAGAATCCTTCTTGATATATACCTGCTGCTTGACTTATGATGGGGTATAGCCTGAGAAAACCATCAGAAATTGAAAATAACATAAATTGAAAAATGCATTTAATACACCTAACCCATGGGGCCTCCTCATTTAGCAGCCAGTCCACTGTAAAGCATGGTTTTTGCCCCACTGTGACTGAGTGGTTGACCTGGAGCAATACCTGCTGCTGCCTGGTATCCCAGGTATTATCCTGCATAGCTCTTGCCCAAGAAAGGATGAACATTCGAAATCTGGGGTATGACTTCTACTAATGCAAATGGCTTTCACACAATGACCATCGTCTGTCTATAAGCACACTTACTTCCATTTGAGAAGTTTTAATAATGTGATCATGGGGGTGGATTTTCTAAATGGACTAGATCTCAAGTGAGGTGATCCGCACTTCTTTCCGAAGTGGGGAAATTTTAGTGTTTCTTCATATGGTCTGCTGTTTAACCTCTCTGATAAGGAATTCCTGGGGTTTCCTTCCATAGAGGTGACTTCTCTGATTATTCTTTTCTGTAATATACTTCCCAAGCTTCTTTCTGACAAAGAAGCAGTAGCACTTGCTCATTCATTCACCATGATTTTTAATAAATCTGCATATTTATGGGGTACTGTGTGATATTTTGTTGTATGTGTACACATGTTATATTCAGGGTGAATATACTTATCCTTTCAAGCATTTAACATTTCTTTGTAGTGAAGCATATAAAATCCTGTATTCTAGGTTATTTTTAATAAAAGTAGAGAAATATACAGTACATAAACATTATCTATGGTCACCCTACTGTGCACATCCCACATGGTTGTTAACGTTAAGCTTGCTTGTTTGTATTTTCTCCCTCTGGTCCGCTCCTTTACCTCTACCCTGCACTGCATTGAGAGAGCTCCGTGAGGTCACTCATCATGCCTGACTTGTTCATCATTGAAACCTCACAACCTTGCCCAATGCCTGAGATATAGAGGACACTTAATACTGGGGTGCTTAGTGGACGAGTTGGTAGGAATGAATAACTAGTAAGAACACAAAGGCACCTTCCCTGGCTTCATTTACTACACTGGATGCCTGACGACCATCAGCAGATGTGAAAAAAAAAAAAAAAACAACTTAAACTCAAGTCTCTGGTGAATCTCGTCTTGGCTGTGGTGATTGGTGTTTGGCCGGTAGCCTCTCTTTGAAGGCATTACTCATGCATAAGGCACAGAAAGTTGGCCAGACAGTCTGTTTGTATTTTTTTAATTTAGTGTTGTAAAAATTGTGGAATATTACATATACAAAACTGTGCAAAAGAATATGTACAGATTAATAATTTATCATAAAGCAAGCAATTGTAAAACTACCCTGCAAGTCAATCAGTAGGACATCACCAGCATCCCGGAAGTCTCCTCCTTGCCCCCAGCCAATAACCAGCTCCCCTCAAAGGCAGCCACTCCTCTAACTTCTGTTATAAACACTCTTGATTTTAAAATATTTTTACCATCTGAATACATATATATTCTTAGATACTAAGGCTTATATGTTTCCTTTTTATTTATTTATTTAAAATATTTAATTGACAAATATATATGTATACATTGTGGAATGATATCACACAAATTAGACATCTATCACCACAATCCTGTACAACAGATCCCCAGAATGCAATTTTAAAAACTGTGCTATGTATAAAATACATATAACATAAACTGTATTATCTTAACCATTTTAAATGCTATTTTTTAATTTTTTGAAGATTTATTTTGTTTATTTGAAAGACAGAGTTACACAGAGAGGTAGAGACAGAGAGAGAGTTCTTCCTTCCACTGATTCACTCCCCAGATAGCCACGATGGCCGGAGCTGCACCAATCTGAAGCCAGGAGCCAGGAGCTCTTTCTGGGCCTCCCATGCAGGTGCAGGGGCCCAAGGACTTGGGCCATCCTCCACTGCTTTCCCAGGCCATAACAGAGAGCTGGATCAGAAGAGGAGCAGTCAGGACTAGACTTGGTGCCCATATGGGATGTTGGCACTTCAGGCCAGGGCTTTAACCTGCTGTGCCACAGCACAGGCCCCAACAGCTATTTTTTTTTAAGAAAAGATTTATTTATTTATTTATTTATTTGAAAGAGTTACAAAGAGGCAGAGGCAGAGAGAGAGAGAGAGGGAGAGAGAGAGGTTTTCTACCTGTTGGTTCACTCCCCAGATGGCCACAATGACCAGAGCTTCACCAATCCGAAGCCAGGAGCCAGTAGCTTCTTCTTGGTCTCTTGCGTGGGTGCAGGGGTACAAGAACTCAGGTCATCTTCTACTGCCTTCCCAAGCCATAGCAGAGAGCTGGATTGGAAGTGGAGCATCTGAGACTCGAACTGGTGCCCATATGGGATGCCGGCACTGTATGCGGTGGCTTTACCTGCTATGCCACAACGCCAGCCCCTATTTTAATCATTTTTTTAAAAAAAATATTTATTTATAAGACAGCTTTAAGAAGAGAGAGAGAGAGTGAGAGAGCGAGAGTGCCAGCTGCAGATTCGTTCCCCAAACGTCTGCAATAGCCAGGGCTGGACCAGGCCAAAGCCAAGAGCCTGGAACTCTATCTGGGTCTTCCACGTGGGTGGCAGGAGCCCAAGCACTTGTGCCATCTTCCTCTGCCTCTCAAGGTACATTAGCTGGAAACTGATTCAGCAGATGGGACTCAAACTGGTGCCCATATGGGATGCCCGCCTCACAGGCAGCAGCTTAATCTGTTGTGCCACAGTACCAGCCCCTAACTTAACAACTTTTAAGTGTACAGATCAGTGGCATTAAATATATTCGGATTGTACAACCATCATTACCATCCATCTCCAGGGCTCTTTGACCTCGTAGAACTGGAGCTTCGTATCTATTAAACACTAATTCCTGGTTCCCACCTTCTGCCAGCCCCTGGCGGCCACCCTTCCTCTTTCTATGATTTTGACTATTCTAAGTACTCTATGTAAGTGGAAAAATACAGCATTTGGCCTTTTGTGAATGGCTTATTTTACTTAGAATAGGTCTTCAAAATTCATCAAGAGTGTAGCATATGTCAGAATTTCCTAGCTTTTTAAGATTGAATAATACTCATCTGTTGATGGACTCTTGGGTTGCTTCCATGTTTTGAGTAGATGCACAGATATCTTCTCAAGACACTTCTTACCATTATTTTGAAAAAAAAAATATATATATATATACCTAGAAGTAGAATTTCTGTACCTTATGGTATTTCAATTTTAGTTTTTTGAGGTATTTCCATTACTCTTTCCACAGAGGCTGTACCATTTTATTCCCATCAAAAGTGTGTAAGCGTTCCAATTTCTCTGCATCCTTGCCAACACTTTCTATGTTTTTCTTTTGAGATTTATTTATTTATTTGAAAAGCAGAGAGAGAGAGAGAGAGAGAGAGCGCGCGCACTCATCAGCTGGACTCTGCTGAATCCAGGAGTCTGGAATTCTATACAGGTCTCCCACGTGGGTGGCAGGGGCCCAAGAACTTGGGCCATCTTTTGCTGCTTTCCCAGATACGTTAGCAAGAAACTGGATTGTAAGTGGAGCAGCGTGAGCAGGAAACTGTATTGGAAGTGGAACAGCATGAACTTGAACCAGAGCTCATATGGGATGTAGATGTCCCAAGCAGCATCTTAACCTCTGTGTTACAATGCTGATCTGTTGTTATAGTTTTTGAATATGGTTTTACCTGGGGTCCAACTTCCTTTTTTTTCCTTTTCTTTTCTTTTCTTTTCTTTTCTTTTCTTTTCTTTTCTTTTCTTTTCTTTTCTTTTCTTTTCTTTTCTTTTCTTTTTTTTGTCGATAGCTGCTTTTCTCAGTACCACTTGTAGTAAAAACAGTCTTTTCCCCATTGAATGATTTTGGCATCATTGTCAAAAATAATTTAATGATACATGTGAGGGTTTCTATTCAAGTCCATTAGTCTATATATCAGTTTTTATGTCAGAACCATACTGTTTTGATACTGTTTTGATTACTGTAGTTTTGCAGTAAGTTTTGAAATCAACCAGAATGAATCCTTCAGTTTCATTTTTCTTTTTCATGATTGTTTTGGCTATATGAGGTTCCGTTAGATTCCATACGAGTTTTAGGATGGATTTTCCAATTTCTACTAAAATTTAGTTTTGCTTTAAAAATTTTTGGACATTATCATAATATACATGGAATAATATAGTGTGTATGTTTTTTTATGTATGCTTCTTTTGGCTTGCCATTATTTTTTACAGAATCATCCATGTTATGTGTAGCTGTAGTTCACTTATTATTGCTGTATGGTGCTTCATTGTATATATATAACACAATTTATTTTACTCTTGATCTTTTTCATTTTGAGGCTATTAGACATTATATTACTGTAACATTCTTTCAAGTATTTCTTGGTGGTTTTACCATTGGATTTCTGTTAGGTACATACCCAGCCATAGGACATAATTAGCTTCATTTTTTTGTTGTTGATAATGCCACTGTTTTCCAAATTGTATTAATGTATTCTCCCACTAAGCATATAGCAATTTCCGTTGGGTCTAGATATTTACCGATACTGGTATTGGCAATCTTTTCCATTTTTGTCATTCTGGCAGGAATCTCATTGTGCTTCTAATCTTCATTCTCTGATTACTTATTATATATTCAGTAAATATCTTTTTTACATGTAAGTTAACTATGTTGATGTTAACATTAGAATGTAATTTTTCAAGTTTCTTCTTTGCTTTTCTTCTTTTGCATTGCCTCTTTATTATTGATTTGTTGGAGTTGTTGAATGTGTCCTAGAAATGAGCCCTTTGTTAGATAAATGTATATGCAAATATCTACTTTGTGACTTCTTAATTTGATGAACAGAAGGTATTAAGTTTAATGGAATTAACTTGGTTTATGTTTTCCATCTCAGTTAATGTGTTTTATTTATGAAGTCTGTCTCTACCTAGAGATTTTTAATATATTATTCAATGTTATCTTCTAAGTGGCTATTGATTTGTCTTTTATGTTTGAGCTGTAACCCATCTAGAATTTATTTTTGTGTATGATATGAAAGAAGGAGTTGGAATTCCATTTTTTTCCCATATGGGCATCTAAGCACATCCTCTTGCCATAAATCTGTCTTTCTGGGCTTTCTATCCACTTCATTAGTCTGTTGGGGTATTCCTGGGTTTTCTATCCACTTCATTAGTCTGTTAGTGTAATGCTACCCAGACTTACTTATGAAACCCCGTTCAGTTAATCTTGATAAAGAGTAGAAGGAATGCTAACAAACTTTTTCTTTTTTTTTTAATACTACCTTAGCTATTTGTGGTCCTTTGCATTTATATATAGATATTGTGTTTAATTCTAGACCTTCTAATCTATTCCAGTAACCTACAGTGGGACTTCAAAATGTTCATGGAAAGTTGAATGAAAAGATAAGCTTATTGGGGGCATGTATTGTGACACAGGGAGCCAAGCTGACACCTACAATGATGGCATCCCATAGTGGAACACCAGCTCAAGTTCTGGCTGCTCCACTTCCTATCCAGTCCCTGCTATTGCTCCTGGGAAAACAGCGCAAGATGGTCTAAGTACTTGGGCCCTTGCCACCCATATGGGTGAATGGAGCTCTGTGCTTCTGGCTTTGCCCTGTACCAACTATGTTTTTCTTTCACAGAATTGTCATAGAATGGGGTATGCCAGTCTTTTATATGTATGTATAAAATTTTGGAAGTAACTTGTCAATTTTTTGAAAAACCTGCTGAGATTCTGACTGGGATTGTGGATCACATCTATAGATCCACTTAGCAAGAATGGACATCTTACAAATATTGAATCCTCTAATTCATAAACAAGATGTCTGCATTTATTTCAGTTATCATACATTGACTTAATGTTTTGTTATCTTCAATGTAGAAGTCTCATATTTTCATCAGATTTATTCTGAAGAGTTCTATATTCTTTGATGTAATTGTAAATTACATTGTTTTTTAAATTTCAACTTTGTTCATTGCTTATGCATGCAAATACAATTAATTTTTGTATACTGATATCATAATACTGCAACCTTGCTATATTTGTTAGCACACTTACAAATTCTAGTAGCTTCCTTATACATTATCTTAGATTTTCCACAAATGAGCTTTTTACTTTTCATTTAACTTCTCCCTTTTTAATCATTATGCATTTTATTTCCATTTCATTGTCTTATTGCACTTGTTGGAATCTTTAGTGTAATGTTGAATAATAGTAGTGAGAGCAGACATCTTAGTCTTATTCCTGATGTTAGGGAACAGAAAACCTCTGTCACCATTATGTGTGATGTTGGTTTTTGTAGATGCCCTTTTGAGAAACTTCCCTTCTGTTCCTAGTTTGCTAAATGTTTTTATCAGAGTGAGAGTTGAGTTTTGTCAAATGCTTTTAAAATATGGATTACAATGATACTGGTTTCCTTTTTTAGTTTTTTAATATTTATTTTATATATTACATTGATCTATTCTGGAATGTCTAATCAGCTTTGCATTCTTGGGACAAACCTCACTTGCTTATGCTGTGTTATCTTTTTTTATATATGGCAAAATCTGATTGGCTAAAATTGTATTTAACATTTTTGCATCTAGTTTATGAAAAATATGGGACTATAGTTTTGCCTTCCTTCCTCTTGTGATGTCTTTGGTTTTATTGTCAGTGCAATGCTGACCTTGCAGAATGAGGTGAGAACTATCCCTTCCTTTATCTTTTTTTTTATTTAAAAAAATTTTTTTTGACAGGCAGAGTGGACAGTGAGAGAGACAGAGAGAAAGGTCTTCCTTTGCCGTTGGTTCACCCTCCAATGGCCACCGCGGCAGGAGCCGATGGCAGGAGCCAGGTGCTTCTCCTGGTCTCCCACGGGGTGCAGGACTCAAGCACTTGGGCCATCCACCACTGCACTCCCTGGCCACAGCAGAGAGCTGGCCTGGAAGAGGGGCAACCAGGACAGAATCCGGTGCCCCAACCGGGACTAGAACCCGGTGCGCTGGCGCCGCAAGGCGGAGGATTAGCCTCTAGAGCCGCGGTACTGGCCCCTTTATCTTTAATTTTCTGAAACAGTGTAGAAATTATATTATTTCATCCTCAAATGTTTGGTTGAATTTACTAGTGAAGCCATTTGCACTTGGAGTTTTGTTTGTAGGAAGGGTTCTTATTGCAAATTTAATTTCTTTAGAAAGTGTAGGACTGTTCAGATAATCTCTTTATTTTTGTGGAGGTCTTGATAATTTGTCTTTTGAGGAATTTGTTCATTTCATCTAAATCATCAGATTTATTGGCAAGAGGCTTGCTTTCTTTTTTTTTTTTTTCCAATGGTCTCTTCCTTTTTATATCTTTAGAATCTGTAATAATATGTGGCTCTATCCTTGCTGATATTCAAATTTGTGTCTTCTTCTTATTTCCTCAGTAATCTTGGTAAAAGTTTCTAAATTTTATTGAACTTCTCAAAGAGCCTGATTTTGGTTTCATTTGCTTTCTTCTTCTTCTTCTTCTTCTTCTTCTTCTTCTTCTTCTTCTTCTTCTTTTTTTTAACTACTCCACTGATTTCTGTTGTAATATTTTCACTTAATTGCTTTGGTAGTTTCTTTAGTTGGAAACATGCTATTGGCTTGATTGCTGCCTTTCTAATTAGATGTTAGGGCTATAGATTTCCTTCTAAGATGCTGCTCTCACAGCACCCCACACATTTTGATGTGCTGTGTTTTATTTTCTTTTAGTTCAAAATAGTTCATTATTTATCTTTTGATTTCTTTTTCAAAGTGGTTATTTACAGGAGTTTTACTTAGTAAAAAATTACTTGGGCATTTTTCAAAATAATCCTGTTATTTATTTCTAATTTAATTCTGTGCTGGATAGAAAACATACTTTATATAAACGGCATTACTTAAAACATATAAATATAATATATATCCATTTTTATCAATTTGGGACTTTATTAAATGTGTTGTCAGCAGTATATAGTTATATTTTTTAGAAATGAACTCTGAAAGTCTATGGCTTTTCATTGGAATGTTTCAAACATTTATGCTGTGACTATTACTATGGATGAATTTAAATCTATCATTTTACTTTATTTATTCCATCTCCTTTCTTCTCTTTCATTCTTTGATTAAATATTTTGTATTATACCATTTTATCTCTTTTCTTGTGGTATACTACAACTCTTAGTTTTATTATTTTCATGGTTTCTTTAGGTTTTTCATACATAATCTTATTTTATCTCTACTTTTGAATGGTATTTTATCAATTATTATTTAGTGTTTTTCTGTTTCTCTACTCTCAGCATTATGCTATTTTGTCACACGTTTCTTATTTAATTATATATGACAAATAAATTTCTTTTTGATATATTCAAGGTTTCTTCAGGTTTTTGTTACACACACTTAAGTTATCTCTGTCTTTTTGAAAGGCATTGTATCATTTAACATACAGTACATTCCCAATTCTTCATTCTTGGCCATATGTTCTGTTATCACATGTTTTACTTAATCATGTATGATCAACTCATAATATCTTGGTGTTTTTGTTTAAACTATGAATAGAGATTTGAAGTTAAGTGTTCTAAGAAATACTTTAGCCATGTAGTTGCCATTTGTGATGCCTTTATCCCTTTGTGTAGGTCTGTATTTTCCTTTGTGTCAAGGACTTCCTTAATATTTCTGTAGTTTGGGTATGTTGGTGATGAAATCATTCGTGTTTATGTATCTGAAAATGTTCGTATTCTACCTTTGTTTTTGAAAGATATTTTCATTTGGTATGTAATTATCAGTTGACTTGTTTGATTTTTAAAGATGTTGATCTATTGTTTTCTTGTTTGAATTGCTTCTTTTTTTTTTTTTTTTTTGACAGGCAGAGTGGACAGTGAGAGAGAGAGAGACAGAGAGAAAGGTCTTCCGTTGCCGTTGGTTCACCCTCCAATGGCTGCTGGGGTCAGCGCGCTGCGGCCGGCGCACCGCGCTCATCCGATGGCAGGAGCCAGGTGCTAGGTGCTTTTTCCTGGTCTCCCATGGGGTGCAGGGCCCAAGCACTTGGGCCATCCTCCACTGCACTCCTGGGCCACAGCAGAGGGCTGGCCTGGAAGAGGGGCAACCGGGACAGAATCCGGCGCCCCGACCGGGACTAGAACCCGGTGTGCCGGCGCCGCAAGGCGGAGGATTAGCCTGTTGAGCCACGGTGCCGGCCTGAATTGCTTCTAATGAGCTCTTTTGTGTCATCCTTGTCTATGTTCCTTTGTACTTAATGTAGCTTTTTCTATGGCTCCTTTGACTTTTTTCCCTCACTACTGGCTTTGAGTGATTTGATTATGCTGGGTTTTGCTATATTTTTCTTTGTTGCTTATCCTTGAGGTTTGTTGAATTTCTTGAATATGTGGATTTATGGTTTGCATCAGACTTGGAAAACGTTAGGTCATTATTTCTTTGGCATAATTTTGAAACTATTTTTTCTGACTCCTCCTTTTGTTCTCCTCTGGGAACTCCAATTACCTGTAAACACTGAGATCTGGTACCAGACAGGGATGCCCACTCTCACCACTGCTATTCAACATAGTTCTGGAAGTCTTAGCCAGAGCTATTAGGCAAGAAAAAGAAATTAAAGGGATACAAGTTGGGAAGGAAGAACTCAAATTATCCTTCTTTGCAGATGATATGATTCTTTATTTAGGGGACCCAAAGAACTCTACTAAGAGACTATTGAAACTCATAGAAGAGTTTGGCAAAGTAGCAGGATATAAAATCAATGCACAAAAATCAACAGCCTTTGTATATACAGGCAATGCCACGGCTGAGGAAGAACTTCTAAGATCAATCCCATTCACAATAGCTACAAAAACAATCAAATACCTTGGAATAAACTTAACAAAGGACGTTAAAGATCTCTACGATGAAAATTACAAAACCTTAAAGAAAGAAATAGAAGAGGACACCAAAAAATGGAGAAATCTTCCATGCTCATGGATTGGAAGAATCAATATCATCAAAATGTCCATTCTCCCAAAAGCAATTTATACGTTCAATGCAATACCAATCAAAATACCAAAGGCATTCTTCTCAGATCTGGAAAAAATCTAAACTTCTTAAAGTAATTCCATAGCTTACTAACACTCAGTTAATTACTTTTTTAAAAAGTCATTTTTTTCTGTGTGTTTTAGTTCAGTGGTATTTTCTTCACCATGTGTAATCCCTTCTTTTTTTTTTTTTTTTTAAGGTGCTATTTGTTTATTTGAGAGGTAGAGTTACAGATAATGAGAGGAAGAGACAGAGAAAAAGGTTTTCCATCTGCTGGTTCACTTCCCAAATGGCTGAAATGGCTGGAGCTGAGCAGATTCAAAACCAGCAGCCAGGAGCTTCTTCTGGGTCTCCCATGTGGGTGCAGGGGCCCATACTCTTGGGCCTTTTGTACTGCTTTTCCAAGCCATAACAGAAAGTTGGATAGGAAGAGGAGCAGCTGGGACTAGAACCAGCTCCCATATGGAGTTTCTTCCGGGTCTCCCACATGGGTGCAGGGCCCAAGGACTTGAGCCATCTTCTGCTGCGTTCCCAGACCATAGCAGAGCACTGGATTAGAAGAGGAGCAGCTGGGACTTGAACTGGCGTCCATATGGAATGCTAGCACTTCAGGCAGCAGCACTGGCCCCTGTTGTAAGTTTTGATTGAATAGCAGCATGGTACTTTTTTATTCCTATTCAATTAAAAAAATTTTTTTAAAGATGATTCATTTATTTATTCGAGAGGTAGAGTTACAGACAGAACAAGGGAGAGACAGAGAAGTCTTCCATCCACTGGTTCACTCCCCAGATGTCTGCAGCAGCTAGAGCTGTGCTGATCTGAAGTCAGGAGCCAGGAGCTTCTTCAGGGTATCCCTCTTGGGCACAGGGGCCCAAGCACTCGGGCCATCTTCTGCTTTCCCAGGCCATAGAAGAGAGCTGGATTGGAAGAGGAGCAGCCAGGACATGAACTAGTGCCCATATAGGATGCTGGCAACACAGGCAGAGGCTCAACCTACTATGCCATAGTACTGGCCCCAATTTTTAAAATTTATTTTATTTTAGGAAGAGAGAGAGGGAGAGAGACCATGGGCAAACATGCCCATATTCCGTTTCACTCCTCAAATGCCTACAATGGCTAGGGAGTGAAGAACTCATCCAGGTCTCTCATGTATGGCAGGAACTCAACTACTTGATCTTCATGGGGTCTGTATTAGCAGGAAGCTGGAGTCAGAGCAGAGCTGGGATTCAAACCTAAGTACTTGGATATGGGATGTGAGTATTCCAACTGGTTTCTTAAGTGCTAGGTCAAATGCCCTCCACATTTTTCACATTCCTTCAAGTTTTTTGAGTTCTGTTTTTAGATGCAGTAAAGTTACTTAGAAACAAATCTTTTCAAGTCTTAATATTTGATAGGCAAGATTGGAGCATCGTTTACTTATTGGGCTAATTATTTTCTACTACTGTGACAGGAACATTCTGGGTACACACTCAATTGCATGTAAATTATGACGTTGTCCATCCTGGCTGGTGGGAATAGTCACTTTTCCTGTCTGTGTGAGCCCCACGGGCTGTTCTTTGTCATCCTTTCAGATGATTCTTCCCTTGACCCTAGCCCAGTTCTGGCCAATGCAGGCATATGGGGAGCTCTCTCTATGCCTTTAAATCAATTAATTAATCAATCAATAAGTAAATAATTTTTGAAAGGTAAGTTTATTTTTAACAAAAGGAAGAAGTCTCAAATATTTTGATTTCAACTAGATGGCTCCCCCACCCAATGAATGAGCATTTATTTTAGGTCTGGTGGGGCTTCAGGTAGAGTCTGAGTGTGATTCAGAACATGTTTAAAAGGTCTTTTGGAAGGGCCTATTACCGAGGGCTGAGGAGAGGTGTGGGTGAGAAGATGCTTGTCCTGAGGGAAGGAGTCAGACATGATGAGCTTGATTAGGGAACTGAATCTTGGTTTTCAGAAAGGAGGAGAAGCAGTGAGAATGATGTTAGGCACATATTTCTTTCCTATTCATCTCCCACTAGATTTGTGAAGAATTGTATGGAGAGAGTCCACTCTGACAGTCCAGTTTTTCAAAACTGAAAGTGCACTGTCACTAAAAATTTTGTAAAATATAGAGACAGGAGCCTCCCATCAGCAGGTGGGAGTAGGAGGCAGTGAAATTTGATTTAGTACCATGGATGTGACTGTTTAAGCACACGCAGGTTGGGGGTAATCAGATTACACAGGGGCTAAGTTCACCTGGATCTAACTCAACCTTTACAGAGCTTTGTTAACAGAACGGGTCCTTGGCACAAACCCAGTGCCCATCAGAACCTGGCCCGAGGATAGTGACTCATTTTACTTTGACCCTCAAATATCCAGTGGATGATGAGGTTCTTGCTTGGGGCTGATATTTTCTGGGGTGGTACTGTGAGAGATTGACTTAAAGGTCCTTAGGTTTTGCAATGAATCATACAAAAGGCCAAGTTTGCTGAAACTGAATGTGTTAGAACTGCCTGGGGGCAATTTGCTAGGACCCTGAAGGCATTTGAGAAGATATAAAGGGATTAATATAATTCATAAAATGAAGGACAAATAGTGGGGCTGAGGAGTTGCAAAACTATTTCCAAGGAACATAGCTCTAGTTCAGAAGATACATCTGAATTTCACTCAGCAGAAGGTACAAATCTGTATTGCATAAACTCGGCAATTCTAACAAAAACAAAGACAGGATGGCCAATATTTAAATAGTGATTAGAATACTGCCCACGCAATAGGAAATGTCTAGTCTTGCCAACTGTTTGCTTGGACGAAGTAAAATAAATGAGAGGCACAGAAACTGTGTCTTTTGGGTTGTCCTCAGGGACTCTTCTCTGGTATAGGGGCAGTCCCTCAATCATGAACTTGATCCTATGGGTCCCACTGGAAAGACTGTCGTGAGAAAAAACTCTGAAAACTGTTAACAGCCAATGGGTTCTGAAATATAAATCTACATATTTCTTTTAGCATATTTTACATATGTAAATGGCAGGGAGCAATGAGAACAAACTTCCCCACTAGAAGTTTGAATGGTATAATTTGGTAATTACCACACATAATTTGGTAATAAACTTTTCTGCTCATCTCCTAATTTGGCTCCTTGTAGGCTGTTAAGTCTTATTTGCACAGGAGATAGCCTGAGATTCTATTTCCCTGTATGGCAACTTGAAGGAAATATAGTCATCACTAATTAACTAATTATAGCAATACTGTCCTTTGAAAAATCGGAAATTAAATGAGCACAGAAGCACCTAAGCACACCCCATCAGCCTATGTTCTCTTGTATTTGATGTTAAATTTCAACAGTTTCATTTTGTCTTAAGTGATACTGAGAAATTCTCATTCTAGATTTTAGTCAAAATGACCACAACTTTGATTCCAAATCAGTGCTTCTTCCAGACAGCTTGAAAGTGAAACTGTTTGGTGTATTGGCAGAAGGTAACAGCAGTGCTGCCATACTTTGTAGACAGGCAGCTGGCTGAGGGACCTAATTCACATGAGTAACATTTACAACTTTAGTCATAGTCCTGGACTAAATCCTGCAGGTGAGCGTCCCAGAGAAGCGGCAGTGTGATGGATTGAATTGTGTCTTCCCTCAAAAGAGTATGTTGAACTCTAACCCCTAGATCTTGCAGTGTAACAGTTGGAAGTAGTGTCACTGGATATGTCATTGATTTAGGTGAAGTGATATATTGGAGTAGAGTAGGTCACAAATAAACTAGGCAAGAAATTGGATGATACACCTACAGCCCAAGGGATGTCCAAGGCTGCTGGGAAACCCCCAGAAGCTAAGAGAGAGACTTGGGATAGATTACTCTTCACAAAAGAATGAGTCTGTGTCTTTGTCAGTTTGGGCTGCTATAACAAAATGCCATAAACTGTGTGGTTTGTAAACCATAGAAGCAGATTTCTATTTCTCACAGTTCTGGAGGCTGGGATGACCAAGATCAAGTCATCAACACATTTGTTGTCTTATGAGGATCTCTTTCCCAGCTCAGTCATGGTACCTTCCAGCTATGTCCTTCCTTGGTAGAATGGATGAACAGGTTTTTATAAGGGTGCTAATCCCATTCATGAAAGCTCTACCTAGCCTCTTTCCAATGGCCCTGTCTTCTAATACTAACATTTGATGATTAGGATTTTGACATTTGAGGTTTAGGGAGACACAAACATTGAAGCTATAGCAACTCCCAGTCTCATATGATCAATATCTGTGAAGACAGAGACACAACACAGACATGTTGCCATATGACAACAGAGAGGTTGGTGTTAATGAAGGCACAAGCTGAAGAATGCAAAATATTGCTAGCAAACCACCAGTATCAAGGAGAGAGGCAAGGAAGAAAAACGTTATCCACAGATTAGGGGCAGCAGTGCCCTGCTAACACTTTGATTTTGCACTTTCAGCTTCCAGAATGGTAGGCCACTTGATTCATGGTACCTTATTAAGGCCACCCTAAGAAACTAGTAGTCAAGAATGTTTCTTGTCCTTAAGCAACACGAGACCTAGCAATGGATATGTCACTATAAACAGTGTAGGGAGGATGTAGTGTGTAGGGAGGACTAACGAGACAAAATTACTAGAGGAGGTAGATTTTAATTTGTTTTAAAGTGTCATGGTGAGAATTCTCAAAGACATATGAAGTGTTTTTTTTTTTCCTTCTGCGAAGCCTGGATCCAAGAGAGAACCATCTGTAATCTGGCCTCTATGGCCAAATTTTTCTCCGCCCACCACACAGACTACATTCATTCAAATAATATGAACTAGCCTCAGCTTAATAGACACCCTCTTTATTACTGGTGGGTCAACAAAAGTATAGGCTAGGTTAGTTACATAGACAAAAAGGAATTTGAAATGTGGAATGTCAAAGCCAGGGGCCTGATGGTTATTTATTCCATAGCCCATAGAACTAGCCTAACCCGAGTAACGGTTCTAAAACTCAAATGACTAGAACCCTGATTAAACTTTCCTTTAAAGTGTTAGAACAGCAATTCAGACCCTGAATTTGCCAAGTTAGTGCAAATTTGAGTCCAGTACCCAACTGCTTCCTAGCAGACCATGATGGCGCTCATGGCATGCCAATAGGATGCGTGGTCCCATGCCCTTGCTGGGGGCTCTCCTGGAGACTTCCCTGTCCACTCTGGCTGTGTCCTGTGAGCCCAGCCCCATACCAGATCTCTAAAATAATAATCTCACCATGTCACTACTTGTGTACAACTTTCTGGTCCCTCTACTTACTCTCTTTTAAATTTTAAATGAAGGATCTTCAAAAAGTCTATAGAGGGGCTGGCGCTGTGGCCTAGTGGGTAAAGCCTGCAGTGCTGACATCCCATACGGGCGCCAGCTTAAGTCCCAGCTGCTCCTCTTCCGATCCAGCTCTCTGCTATGGGCTGGAAAGCAGTGGAAGATGGCCCAAGTCCTTGGGCCCCTGCACCCACATGGGAGAACTGGGAAAAGCTTCTGGCTCCTGGCTTCAGATCAGCGCAGCTCCAGCTGTTGTAGCCAACTGGGGAGTGAACCAGCGGATGGAAGACCGCTCTCTCTCTCTAAAAAATAAAATAAAATAAATAAAATTAAATTTAAAAAGTTTATAGAAACTTTATGAAAACAAATTATTCTTGGATTTCACAATTTTTCTCATCAAAATAAGCTTACCTTTTAATCCATTTTTCCCATGCATATGTTGAAATCTCCTTGTATTTAGTTACACAAAATTATTTGTTTCTGTAGTACATCTTATGGATCATGTCCCTGTGACTTTTAACTCATTATCACTTAAACTTATAATGCTCATTCTTTTTTTTCTAATGGGAAAATTTTAACCTTTGAAACTTTGTAAGGACACTTTCTTGTTCCTTACATACGTTCTGAACCACAGCCTGCAGAAAGACTAACTGTAAGAGAATCCTAAAAGTCAGACACACTGGACTGGCAATTTTACATTTATCTTTTTATTGGATTTTGCATATGGGTGATAACCTGAACTTAAAGGAGGCCAAATATTATTTCTATGACGTGTATCTGAGCACATGATCCAAGATCCAATCCCTAGTAGTGCCGGGTTATTTGATCAACACCAATTCTGTATTGAATTCGATAAATCTTCCTTGTTTATTGGTTTCATGCTAAACTCTATTTTACATGCTTGGCACACACCAGTGAATAGAAGAGGCAAAAATCACTGCCCATTCAGAAAATAAGTGTTGACAGTGATGTAGAGAATTTGGAGCCTTGTGCCCCATTGGTGAAACTCTACAAGAGCAGTTGCTGTGGAAGACAGTACGCTGGTTTCTCAGAAAGTTAAAAAACAAATACCATATGATTCAGCAATTCCATTTTTGAGTAAATACCCAAAGAATTCAAAGCAGAGTCCTTTTAAAAAAATCTATTTACTTATTTTATTTATTTGAAAGAGAAAGAGAGGCAGACAGAGAGCCCCTGTCTGCTAGTTCACTTCCCTGATGGCCACAAAGCTACTGCAGGGACAGGCTGATACCATAGCCAGGAATTCAGTCGTGGTCTCCCATGTGAGTGGTAAGAAAACACAACACTTGTGCCGTCAGCTGCTGCCTCCCAGAATGCACATCAGCAGAAGCTGTATTGAAAGTAGAACCAGGACTTGAACCCAGGCACTCTGAACGGGATGCAGGCCTGCTGAGTGGCATCTTGACTGCTACACCGACATCCACCCGAAAAGCAGAATTTTGAAGAGATAATTTGTTTGTAGCAGCATTGGCCAAATGGTGTAAATGATCTAAGTCTCATATAAACAGATAAACAAAATGTGGTATACAGTAGTCCTCTTTATCTGTGTTCTCATTTTCTGCAGTCTCAGTTACCTATGGTTAACCAAGGTATACAAATATTAGTGGAAAATTCCAGATTTGAGCAATTCACATGTTTTAAATTGTGCACACATGTTTTAAAGTGCGATAAAATCTTGTGCTGTCCTGCTTTGTCTTGCCTGGGATGTGAGTCATCCCCTTGTCCAGTGTATCTGTGCTCTACATGCTACCTGCCCATCAGTCATTTAGCAGCCATCTTGGTTATTAGAATTATTATCATGGTATAGCAGTACTAGTGTTCAAGGAACTTTTATTTTATTTAATAATGGCTCTAAAACACAAGAGTAGTGATGCTGGCCATTTGGATATACCAAAAGGAAGGTGTAAAGTGCTTCTTTTAAGTGAAAAGGTAAAAATTCTTGACAATAAGAAAAAAGTTATATGCTGAGGTTAGTAAAATCTACGTAAGAACAAATTTAGCCATGGAATTCTGAAGAAGGAAAAAGATATTGATGTTAATCTTGCTCTTACAAATAGCAAAGGTCACTACCACCAATGCATGATACATCATTTGTTATGATGGAAAAAGCATTAAATTGTGGGTGGCAGAAATGGACAGAAAATAGTTCTGATTGATGGTAACGTGTTGTGCTAGAATGCAGGCATCTCATTCAAAGACTTCAAGAAGGGATCCCCTGAAACAAGTGACACTAAACTGTTTACTGCAAGTAAGGTATGTTATATAGATTCTCATTTATAAATTAAATTTTATCATAGATGTGTATGTATGGGGAAAAAAAACACAAAATAAAAACATAGGGTTTCATACTCAGGGTCCAGGTAACTACTGTGAGTCTTGGAATGTGTTTCCCAAGGTTAAAGGAGAGACTGCTGTAAGGTATTTGCTACACATGGGGTATTATTCAACCTTCAAAAGGAAGTGAATTCTGACGGATGCTACAACATGCATGAATCATAAGGATTTTAAGGTAAATGAAATCACCAATCACAAAAAGACACGTACTGTATGTTTTCACTTATCTGAGGTACTTAGAATAGAAAATTCATAGACAGAAAGTAGAAGTATGAGTCCAGGTACTGGGTGGGAGGGTGAATGAAGAGTTACTTAATGGAAACAGAGTTTTAGTTTTGCCAGGATTAAAAAGGCTGTGGAGATGAATGCTGTGGTATTACACAATAGTGGGAATATACCTAATACCCCTTTAAAATGCTTGAAAGTGGTCAATTTTACATTTTTGTGTGTTTTACTACTACCAAAAACCAAAATTTCCACAAATTGTGATTAAATATATATGTTAATGAGTCAGGTAGCATCCCTCCTATGAAACAGAAAGATGCTCAGATGAGTTGAGTAGAGGAGGTAGGTTTTAGGCAGAACAGAGCCAAAGAAGCAGAAACAAGGGGTGAGGGGAAGTTGATTGGTTATTTTAAAGTTACTTTCCTTACAGGGTTAGCAGAGTGGTTTCCTTATCATGCTGGCTCTGGTTGACTGGGACTCTTTTGATTGGTTGCTGTGAATCTCCTGTTTTTTTCAAAAAGCTGACCAATTTTAAAGTTCTGTTTTGGTTACATAGCACTTAGTATGAGCATCTCCGTTCTTGTTTGGTGGGAGCAGTTGGGAATTAGTGCAGGGAATCAGTCCAAAACAATGGCCTCCCCTAAATTTTATTTAAAACTTTGATTAAAAAAAGTCCTGTCCTTATGGAGCTCATGCTCTAGTTGGAGGAAAGAGATAATGAACAATAAAACAGGTTAGATATTAAATGTCCAGGTGTAGAGTAGTTGCTTCTGGGTTATATGGTAATTGCATGTATAGTTTTTTTTCCTGTTTTCTTTTTAAGATTTATTTATTTATTTATTTGAATTAAAGAGAGATAGATAGAGAGAGAGAGAGAGAGATCTTTCATCCACTGGTTCACTCCCCAAATGGCTGCAAAAACTAGGGCTGGACTGGGCTGAACCCAGTAGCTAGGAGCCAGGAGCTTCTTCCTAGTCTTTCATGTGGGTGCAGGTGCCCTAGTACTTGGGCCATCTTCTGTTGCTTTCCCAGTCGCAATAGCAGGGAGTTCGACCAGAAGCAGAATGGTCAGTACTCAAACTGGTGTCCAAATGTGATGCCAGAGCTGCAGGTGGTGGCTTAACCCACTATGCCACAGCAGCGGCCCTCATGTCTAGTTTTATAAGAAATAGCTAATCTGTGTTCCAGAGTGACTATCATTTTATGTATCATATAGGTATGTTTTATAATAATTTTTTTATAAATAATAAGAAATTTTATTACATTTCTTTAAAAAGTAACATCAGGTAATTTTATTTTGACATCATCATATATAAAAAAATGGATATCTAATGTGTTAACAATAGAAAGTATGTCCACAGCTTATTCTTAAGTAAATTTCTAAAGGGGGAGAATTGTGTTCAGTTAGTTTGCAGTATTATAGTAAAATTTCATAGACTGTGTGGCTTACAAACAACAGAAATTTACTTCTCACAGTTCTGGAGGCTGGAAATTTGAAATGGAGGTGCCAGCACAGTCAGGTTCAGGTAAAGAGCTTCCTCTGTGTTGCAAACTTCCAACTTCTTGTATCCTCACATGGGGGCCAGAGAGTTCTCTGGGGCCTCTTTTATAATGGCACTAATTCCATTCACGAGGCACCCACCTTTACAACCTGGTCATCACTCAAAGGTCCCATCTTCTATCATTCTCACATTACAGGTTAGAATTTCAACATAGGAAATTTAGGTTGGGAGGCACAAATGTTCAAACACCCATGAAGTGCATATAAAATCTCCTGCAAACTGATGTAGAAAGATTAATTACCAACAGATTTAGCAAAATACAAGAATGAACATTTAATGAGAAATAGGTACAGATGATTCTTGAGTTAGTAAAGTTATATGGAAAATAATTTAATATTTATAAAGAATTTTTAATGCCAATACTCTTTGATTAATCAATTCAATACACAGGAATTTAGCCAGTAGCTACATTCATAAATGTAAGAAATTTATTAATCCATTCAATATATATTTATGTGGCAGTCCCTGATCTGGATGCGTAGAATACATCAGTGAATATGTCAGTGAATGCTTAGAATACGTCAGTGAATAAAACAGACAAGATTCCTGCCCTTGTGCAGATTACAGATTATTCTCATAAGGCAAGATGGACAATGAATAATAAATATAATAAGGTGGTAAAATGTATTGCAAAATTAAAAAGGATCTGTAAAAAACAGATTGGAAGTAGTATGGGGCCGACTACAGTTTAAATTCTAATGGGTGATTGGGTCATGAGAATGAGCTTTTAGCAATGATTTTAGGGAGATCCAGCAGAACCATTTAATGCTAACAAACATGTGGTTCCTCCATGTTTTTCACACCTATTGTAATTAGGGAGGGGCCTGAAAGTAATTTTGATCAATGGACTGTGCGTGGAAATGACTTTGGCTGAGGAATTTGAGAATTGGCACATAGCCCCACCTCTCTCTTTCCTGCTATGGCAATGGCAGAGGCCTCATGTGACAGCAGTGGAGTTATAAGATGAAATCAGTCCACCTGAAAGGAAAGCTGTCCTTATGAACCAACTGCCTGCATAAGACTTTTTTTTTTGCATTTTAAGCCACTGAGATTTTCAGGTTTGTTTATAAGCCTACCCAAGACTTATGAATTCCACAGTGAGAGAATTGGCTTTATGGGCATTTGGGACAGAGCATTTGAGGTAGAGGAAATAGCCAGGGAAAAGTCTTCAAAACAAGAGTATGCCATGGATGGTCCAAAGGTTTGTGTATAAGATTATAGATAAGGAAGTACAGTAGCAGAAGATTGGAAACAAACTACATGTTCTTTGATGGGGGATTTTTAAATAATTACGGCATATCCATTCAAGGAATTACTAAGTAGCAGTTAAATAATTAGGCAAACTTTATGAATGGAATGATCTTCAAGATATATAATTAACTAAAATAGGCAAGGTGAAAATAGCATCCATAGCATGATATGGTTTTAAATAAAAGTTTCTTGTACTTATAACAATAAGGGTAACATGTACAAATTTGTATGTGCTTGTTTAATAAAGTAATGCATCTCAGAAAATCACATTATTTGTGTGTGGTAAGCTTAAGAGAATCAAGATTCTCAACTGGAAGTGATCTTGCTTCCCCAGGGGACATTGATCATAACTGGATGCACTTTTTGATGTCATGATTGTTGAGGAGGATGCTACTAGCACCCGGTGGGTAAGGGCCAGGGATGCTGTTAAACATCCTGCAATGCACAGGACCAACCTCATAACAGTTATCTCCTCTGCCTCCCCCTCCAAACGCATAGTGCTGAGGTTAAGAAATATGTGTTCAAATGGTATAAAAGTTTCCCTTGGGCTACTCTGAAATGGTGACGTGTACAGGTATATTTTGTTTCATAGTGCCAGTGTTATTCTCCACAGTAGCACATGAGCCACACTTTTCACAGGAGCCAGCACTGGGGAAAGATGGATTGAGCAAAAAGTTCTTGGGGCAGACAGTGTGGAGTAGCAGGTTAAGCTGCCAGCATCCCACATCTGAGTGCTGATTTGAGTCCTGGATGCTCAGTTTTTGTTCTACTCCCCAGTTAATGTGCTTGGGAAAGCGGCAGAAGATGGCCTGAAGGCTTGAGCCCATGCTCCCTGCGCGGGAGACCCAGATGGAGTTCTGGGCTCCTGGCTTTAGCCTGTCCCAGCCTTGGCTGTTTGTGGCCCTTTGGGAAGTGAACCAGCAGATGGAAGCTTCCTCTCTCTCTCCCTCCACTTCTCTGTCACTCTGGCTTTCAAATACATCTTAAAGAAAAAGCAAAAAGGAATTTCATCAGCTTCCTTTGACTAAATCCTTCTTTTTGTTGGTTAGAAAATATTGGCTTTCTTTCTTTCAGCGAACGTCCCATCTGTATTCGAATATAGGTTTGGTTATAACAAATAATGTGCTTCAACAAATGGAAAAAGTAGCATAAATGACAACAGATGTAGTTTAGTGCTGACTCTGGATGGTGGCAAAGCCTCCTATAGGACAAGTGATGCTATGAACGTTCCACGCAGGGCCATCAAACAAAACGCTTACAAATTAGAAAGTAATGGCCATTGCCTTCCGTGTTATGATAAGCCAGAAAAACAGGCTTTGGTTTATTGACTTTATTATTGAACTCTAATTAGCTGTTGTGTTTGGATATTCTGAGGCCTTATGGTAAGATAAATAATATTTATGGTTTCTTCAATGTATCAAATCATTGTTTATGAAATGCAGTGTAGTATGAATTGCTCTCCTCTCTCAGAGTGGAGACCACAGAGTGACCAGGCGCTCATTCTGGGGTTGTGATTGAAACACTGGAGCCCAACATGGGTAATCTTCACGTAGACACACTCACCACAGATGTCAAAGTGCTTAGCAACGTCTCAGGCCCATGTCGACTTTTTGCTGGGTTCTTAACCAATGACCTTAATATCGCCATGTAAGCTTTGGGTGGAATTGAGGAAGGGTAGCATTAAATACACTGAGTAATCTGAAAATGAAGGGTGGGGGAATTAAAAAATGAGTTCACTTGGGTTCAAGGAAACTTTCTGAGGATGTCAGCATTTTCCATTTTTGGGAAAAAAGATGTCTTTTAAAAAACTTTTTCCTAAGAGAACTTGCTAAAATCTCTTCAGTGCATAAGTAAACTGAAATAGTGTGGGGGAAAAATTTAAACCATCATCAAAAGTGTAGTCCCAAAGATGCATGCTAAATGACCGAGGGAATAGATCAGTGAAGAAAAACAGACCTGGCCTCAGTTTCTTTATCTATGAAATAGGAAGAAATGAGCCCTGTCCTAAACTCTTGGGAGCCAGATGCGTTTCAGCATTCAGAATTTTTAATATTTTAAGGAGGTAACAAAGAACATGTGTCAATTATTATATGGGACCCTAAGATGGGTTTGAGGACAGTATTCCCTAAGGAAACATAGTAATATTTCTGTAGTGAAATGTGCACCAAATGGGTTAAAGACTTGAGCAGCTTCATGTTAGATTTTTAGGTTTTGCTGCCAAATAAGTTTGCTGTAGATTTATGAAAAAACTGTTAGTTTTCAGAAGTTTTGGTCTCCGGATTGCAAATGAAGGATTATGTTCCTGTAACCATCTAAAGAGGTTTACTAAGAATAAAATGCTATAATGGGTAAAGTGAACATAGTGCTGGCATATAATAAGCATGCAATAATGGTGACTATTGTTATTACTAGGTTTTGTTTTTATAGATAATCAATTTTAATATTATTATCAGTATGAGAATTCTAATGGATAGAGAAATATTTTGTCCCCTGTTTCATTTCTTTTCCTTCTTTCCTTCCTTCACATGGATTTTGTCTTTGTCCATAAAGAAGTGATGTGAGTGGTCATCTTAACCTGGTTTGGTTGCTGGGTGGGCTGTTCAGCTTTTATCTACTAGTGTTTAGGGTAGAAGGCCTTTTCTTAAAAAAGATGAAAACAAAAGCTTAAACAGAGATCTAAAACAAGCAGCGAGCATCTCGCTTGTCTTAGAGCTCCATGTCCTTCTTTCTCAGCAAGACCTGAGTGTTTTAACCACAGGGATTCTGATGACCAGGAATTCCAGACTTGGCAGTGTGGGCTGAGTCAGAGGGATTTTGGGTGGATCAGCATAGTCCAGGCCAAAGTCATGGTGAACTGGCATGAAACACATACACACACACACACACACACACACACACCACAAAGCAGCCAGTGACCAATCACCTTATAACTGTACCTAAATTCTACTTATAACCAATTTCTGGACCCCAAATCTCTGAGTCCTTTCTGACTTCAGACCTCTCAGTCACTCTTAGATTATTCTAGATCTATGCTTTTCTTGCTTGTCTTTGGCTCTCTATTTAATTTTTAAAGCTTCAGTTACTCAACTGCCCCCTCTTAAATAATACTATGAATGATCCACAGAGGGAGAAACATCAGCAAACTCCTGATTCTATGTTTTGTTTACAAATTCAAAGAAATTCCATATCCATATGTAGACCTTAGTAATTGAAAGCTGTCTTGCCGGCGCCGTGGCTCAACAGGCTAATCCTCCGCCTTGCGGCGCGGGCACACCAGGTTCTAGTCCCGGTCGGGGCGCCGGATTCTGTCCCAGTTGCCCCTCTTCCAGGCCAGCCCTCTGCTGTGGCCCAGGAGTGCAGTGGAGGATGGCCCAAGTGCTTGGGCCCTGCACCCCATGGGAGACCAGGATAAGCACCTAGCACGTGGCTCCTGCCATCGGATGAGTGCGGTGTGCTGGCCGCAGCGCGCCGTCCGCGGCAGCCATTGGAGGGTGAACCAACGGCAAAGGAAGACCTTTCTCTCTGTCTCTCTCTCTCACTGTCCACTCTGCCTGTCAAAAAAAAAAAAAAAAAAGCTGTCTTTATTTTGCTGATATGTTTAATAATTTCTGATTCTTACAATAAAAAAAAATCTAGGCTCATCAGACATTCTCATGGTAAATTGTTTTTATTCCTCTGATGATGGTGGAAAATCTTAATCAAATGATTTATGCTGAGAATATAGGCATAGAAAAATAGAACAAATCTAATTGTTAATTATCCGTCTGTCTGTGATAACAGCTTATTCCATAACAATTCATAAGCTGAGTCCCAAGGTTAACTGCTGCTAGTTGGGGTTTTGGAGAAAGGAAAAAAGATTGTGCTAAAATGATATTACAACACTTTGCTTTGAACAAAATCAGGTAGGTTTCATTAATGGAGACCCCCTGATAGCTTTTAATAAACTAGTTTCTGTTGTGAATCTCTAAGAGGTGACTGAGTTCACCGGAATTCCCAAGACTATTTGGACTTGCAAAAACTTCCTTTTGCCAACAAACTTGATTATATCATGGGACACGAATGTGCCAGGCGTTTCGTGTTTGAAATATTGGCCCTGACCTACTGGCAGGTCATTTGTGATGTCTTGGTGCCTATAGTTTTCTTTCAAGGAAAACTATTCAGTGAATAAACCATTGCTCATATGTAGCTGTAACTTGAATTTTTCCTTTTTCCTTTTTTTTAGTTGCTCAGAGCAGAAGTTGATACCTGATCCCAAGATGACCAAACTCATGGACTGGCCAGAATGGAGACGCATGGACAGGTCAATCAATCAAGAGACACAGCAAGAAGCCACAGCAACCCTGAATAAACCAGTCCTGGGTAAGCAGAGGTCTTAAGGTAAAGGAGGAAAAATAAGCAGAACAGAGGGCAAGGGGGCTGATGGGCTGTGTCCAGAGCTGTAGACATAGACAGGAAGTGGGAGTCACCCGAGGGAACGGGAGCTGACCACCGTTCCAGAGGGATAACGAGGTAACCCCCTCTCCAGGTCAGCTCTGGGACCCTGTGGGGGCTTTTACCAGGCTGGGTAGTGCAACTTCCTGGGTGCCCAGATTCTTATTTCCAGTGATCAACTCCCTCAGTACCCAATTCATTCTCATCATAAATCCCATTATAATTTGAGGTAACCTGAATAATATTTTTCTTCTTTTAAAAATTTCTTACTCCTTCCTAAAAGAATACATGGAAAAACTAACTGCCCATTAAATACAAAGCACATAGTAGAAATACTTGGAATTACTCCTACTCATATAATCACCATTAAATTTTTGTATGTATTTATATGGGGCTCCCTGTCTTCCTAATTATAAAAATGGGAGAATACCGTATATGCTGTTTTTTATTTTTTCCACTTGCCTGTTTAAAATATTTTCTCCTTTTTTATCACAACAAGCTGAATGAGTATATCACATTCCATTGTGTGTACCAAAGTTTAATTAATTTGTAATTCTGGGTATTTTGCTTGTTGGTGTTTTCTAGTTGTTATTCTTAGGCTGTTTTTCTGCTACTATAATCAATTTTGTGAGAAATAACCTTGCAGATAAATGTTTGCAAGTATCTGTGATTATCTTTCAGAATAAAGTCCTAGAGGGAAATTACTGAATCAAACCACATGTACAGGATTTTCATACTTATGGAAGTTGCCCTTCAGAGAATCTGTGCTAATTTACACACCAGTGCAGCATTTCTCATGGGAAAGCTTTTTTGCCCTGTGGCTTCTCTCTGAGTTTCTCCCCTCATTCCTGTAGATTCTTCTGGACTTTTACTGTGATCATCCCACCCTTTTGACTTCAGAACATTTGCCCTATTAGTAAACAGCATTAGTTATTCACTACCTCTGCAACAGAATTCCTAGTCTCATATTTTTCAATGCTGGTGCTGGCACTTGGACTCAGGCATTTTTCTCTTTCGTTTTCTGCCACCAGATCCTCCTCTCCCGGGCTGTCTAATGAGCAGTAGAGGAGAATGCTGAACCCAGTTTTATTTGCACCCCATCCAGCTTTGGGGGAGGTAGCAGTAGCAGAAAATTAAACTCTAGCCTGGAAAGATTTGCTACCATTTGGAAATGAAAGATCCACCAAGTTCACGGAGCCCATTCGTGGCAAATAAATTAAGAACATAAACCCCAAGAATGTCTGCAGCTTGCGGCTTGGTATTACATGGTTGTTTATGATTCGTATAATCTCTCATTGCTGAAATGTGTTTAAATGTGTGTGACAATGACAACTCGGATCATATTTGTGATATACTAGCTAGGGCCAGCCACCTGTGGCCTTAGTCAATGAACAAGGATAGTTATTACAAATGACATATGAGGCAGTAGCAGCTTGTAGTAGAATAAAAAGTTAGTGCTGTCTTTATTGTGTAAATCTTCACCTTACGTGCTTAGTGGAACAGGGCAACTGATGGACTGTCAGGCTTCCTTTATTGCCTGTGGTGGTCAAGAGGACGTTTGCAGAATTTTGCTGTTAGTTGACAGTTCCAATTCGAATAAAGGCAGTCTGAAGGGATGAAACTTGAGCCAGTTATTTTTACTGCCTGTTTGTCTCTCTTGCAAGAAATTGGAGGCTATCCATGAGAATGTGTTGGCTGGGTTTTGTGGATTACCTATTTTAGTTATTCATATTCTCCCTAATAGAGTAAGTCCATGCCATTGAGAAGAATCTATGTTTATTCATACATTCACTTAACCTCTCACTTTTCTCTTATTCAAAGACATCAATTGTGTATCTATTTAGTGTCATACTCTGCATGTTGTTAAGATATTTGAGTGCATTTTATTTTAGAATTAAAAATCCATCAAAAGCAGAGATTTTGCATTTTTATATGTAAAATCTTTTTTATTTTTTTTTCATTTTTATGTCTTTTTTCATTTTATGTCTTTTTTTAAAAAAGAGATCTATTTATTTCTTTGAAAGGCATAGTTACAGAGAGGCAGAGGCAGGGGGGAGAGAGAGAGAGAGAGAGAGAGAGAGAGAGAGAGAGAGAGAGAGAGAGAGAGAGAAATATCTTCCATCTGCTGTTTCATTCCTCAAATGTCTTCAATGGCCAGGGCTAAACCAGGATCCAGGAGCTTCCTCCATGTCTCCCAGGGGGGTGCAGGGGCCCAGGTACTTGAATTGTCTTCCGCTGCTTCCTCAGGTGCATTAGTAGGGAGCTGGATCAGAAGTGGAGCAGTCGGGACACGAACTGGTGCCTATGTGGGATGCCAGCTCTGTAGGTGGTGGCTTTACCCACTACACCACGATGCCAGCCACATGCTTGGTTTAATCACAACCTAGTAATTTACCTTTCAGAAGTTTCAAGTCCTCCAGTCCAATAGGGAGTGGGATGGGAAGGTTGGGAGGGGGTTATTCATTAATGAATAAAAAGGTAAGAGTTGTAGTCTCATGTATGACAGAATGATCAGAGCTTCACTCAATATTTCCAGGAAGCTTCTGTTGTGGGGATACAGGGTTGGGGACTTAGACTGCAACTGTGTTTCTGTCAACGCTTGGCTGTCTTGGCCTCTCTCACTTCTGGAAGAAGTTCTCTTGTTTCGGCTCTGCCTCCTCCTATGCTACATACTGCTCTTTTTCCTTTACTCTTCCCATTTATCCAGTGTAAGGCTCATATGAAGCCGAGTTTTCTAATGGTTTGGGGATTGCACAGGGTAATTACAGTGGAGTTTGCCAAAGTCTTGAAGTCTGAGGGAGCCATCCCCACAGGGCTGTCTTCACTTCTCACTTCTCACACACACTTCTCACATGCTGAACTCTAAGTTCAGAGGTTCCCCAAGTCACCCTTCTGCTGGGCAATTCGCTAGAAGGAGTCAAGAGCTTACTGAAAGCTGTCCTTAGAGTTTATTACAGAGGAAATGATGCCGGTTACTATTAGCCAAAGGAGAGATGCCTAGGAAGGTCACAGGAGGAATGCTCCCGGTCATACTGTCCTGGTGGAGTCAAGGGTGGTGTCACCTCCTCTGGATCCTGGTGAACGGCAATCAAAGGCTGCTGTCAACCAGAAAAGCCCACTGAGTGGCTGACAGCAGTTTTTATTGGGGTTCCACCACATCCTACCTGTGTGGCTGACTGACGCCTCTGGGTGTTTCAGAGTAATTACTTTATCTCTAGTTCCTCTGCAAGTGACAACTCCCGTGACTGGGCCCAAGGCTTACATTAGAAATCACATGCTTAGACTCTCTGGTGGCCAAAGTCCCTAGGCCAAGGATGGGCACTCCAGGGGCCTAGACTTCACCTTCTGAGGATAAAAAACTGGGCTTCGTTTGGGGGAAGGGTAATTCTTCACCTCACAATTATACTAGTGAGAAATTTCTGGAAACTCACAGGTAATTCTCAATCACTGACTAGGAAGTACCCCCTCTCCCATGTGTTTTGAAGGTCTTTTTTTTTGTAGATCCTCTTAATGACTAGCTTTTATCTTGCTCATGGGTGTATACTCTCTATTTTCAGGCTGCCTTTAGAAATACAAAGTGTCCCTTATTTTACTTAGGAGAGCAATGTATCTTTCTTGGATTTGCCAAAATGCAGCCAGATTGAACCCAGGAATCTTCTCTTTTCTTGTTCTTTTTTATTTTTTATTTTTATTTGACAGGCAGAGTTAGACAGTGAGAGAGAGAGACAGAGAGAAAGGTCTTCCTACCATTGGTTCACTCCCCAAATGGCCGCCAAGGCCAGCACTTTGCCGATCCGAAGCCAGGAGCCAGGTGCTTCTTCCTGGTCTCCCATGCAGGTGCAGGGGCTCAAGCACTTGGGCCATCCTCCACTGCTTTCCTAGGCCATAGCAGAGAGCTGGATCGGAAGTGGAGCAACCGGGACTAGAACCGGGTGCCTATATGGGATGCCGGCGCCGCAGGCGGAGCCACGACGCCACCATGCCTGCCCTCTTTTCTTCTTCTAGCAGACCCATGCAGGTATTTTCTCCAAAAAAAGAACCAACTGGTGCCAGGGTTGTGGCATAATAGGTTAGGTCTGTGTCTGTTATGCTGGCATCCCATGTGGACACCAGTTCGAGTACAGACATCTCCACTTCCAATCCAGCTCCCTGCTAATGTGCCTCCGAAAGCAGCAGAGGATGCCCCAAATGCTTGGGCCCCTGAACCCATGTGGGAGACCCAGATGAGGCTCCGGGCTCCTGGCTTTAGCCCGGCCCAGCCAAGGTCATTGTAACCATTTGGGAAGTGAGCCAGAGGATGGAAGATCTCTTGATCTCTTCCTCTCTCTCTCTCTCTCTGTAAATCTGCCTTTCAAATAAATCTTTAAAAAAGTACCATCTGTTGATGATTTATATTGCTTCTTTAGAGGCAAATACTGAAAAAATCAATCATATATTTCTTTTTTTAAAAGATTTATTTGAAAGTCAGAGTTATACACAGAGAGAAGGAGAGGCAGAGGCAGAGGGAGGGGGAGAGAGAGAGAGAGAGACAGAGAGAGAGAGAGAGAGGGGTCTTCCTCCGCTGGTTCATTCCCTAGTTGGCCACAACAGCCAGAGCTGTTCCGATCCAAAGCCAGGATCTAGGAGCTTCTTCGGGTCTCCCACATGGGTGTAAGGGGCCAAGGACTTGGGCCTTCCTCTACTGCCTTCCCAGACTATAGCAGGGAGCTGGATCGGAAGTGGAGCAGTTGGGTCTCGAACTGGCACCCATATGGGATGCCAGCACTACAGGTGGCAGCTTTACCCGCTATGCCACAGAGCCGGCCTCAGTAGATTTCTGTACCCAGTGAAACTGTCTTCACAAAGGCAAATTAAACAGTGACAATGTCAAACACATAAAAGCTAAGAAACTATTCTACTGAAGTCCCTTACTACAGGGACTTCTGCAAAATGTGCTTCAGGAAGAAGGGAAATAGTCCCAAGAGTCTGAGATTCAGGAGAAAAGTTGAGCAAACAAACAACAAACAAAATGTAAACTTGGGAGTAATTTTTGTTTTAAAAAGTCATTACAGTTGACTTTTGTTTAAAACAAGATTTTTTTCCCCTAAAGCATGTTACTTTTAAGAATATATTGCTGGGAAATCTTAAACACTCTTGGTGACCTTTTCTTATTATTATCGCACAAAGTGTGTTGCTTTTTCTTTAGAAAGATATTAAAAACTCCAACCTCTTACTTCAGTCACATGAAATAAAACATTTCTGATTTTTCTTTTGGGTAAGAAGAATATCAGTTCATTTATTGATTAGGGTCACGAGCATTTAGTAACAATGATGAAAAAGTCAAAGGTCATGTTTGTATTGAACAGAGCTGTTTCAGAAAATCTCTGTGCACCTGGGGTATCTTGTTAACTTGTTCTAGTCCTGGATTCCTACTGTGACTGTTTAAACTCTAGGTTCAAGAGAAGGAGTCTGGATAGTAAAATAACTGTGTAGAGTGGTTTATTAGATGAACAAGAGACCAGGTCCTAGTCAGAACCCAGTATTTGGGAGCTGGAAAGGGCACCCAGAGCTCTTCTATCCCAGACAAGAAAATGGAGAATGAGGAAAGCACCCAGAGAAGAGCAATGCAGCCCTTCGAAGCTTAATGCCCGTCCCTGGCTGGCCAAGGACTACAGAGCCTTTCAACCTGGCACAGCAGCCTGGGACGTCTCCAGTGTGTGCGTCCCCGCTCCACCACTTGGGAAGCTTCCTTTCCTTTCCAGACATGTTGCTACAGCTGCCAGCAACAGCTGTGTAGCTGTTATCATTCCAGGTAGAACACTTTCCTGCTCCAGAGCGAGGGGAGCCTCAGGTAGCCAGCATGTCTAGATAAAAGCATTTTGGGGAAACTTGAAGTCAGGACAAATTTCATCTAAGATTGTTTCTGTTTTCAATTCAGTGTCTGGCCTGGCCAGTGTGTGGATTGGTCCCCAAAGCTTGTGCGCTGTGATTTCTCTTTCTTAATAGGGGAGTAATGGGGAAGAACAGAGACAGACTGCACCCTACTGAGCAAGAGCTATGGGAGTATTGACAACTTGGTATGTGTTTATACCTGTGTATGGAGGAGTGGGTGGGTGTTGTTGAAGAAAGATGACCAGTGTAGGAGAGATGAAGAAAACTGTCACACTTTTATATTTGGAAGCAATTCCAAAATCTCTTTGGGGAGATTTTCGTTTGCCATGCATGGATTAAAAAAATGAATGTCTTAGAGCCACAAACTCTGTTTATTCCAGGAGAAGGCCTATTTGGTCATGGTAAGCAGCCTCTAGGTTGCTGGTAAGGGTCCTCTTCTGGGAATGGGACTTGCTCTGGGCTTGGCATGGCAGCACTGTGGACGGGAGGTGCAGGGTTTGCTCTGGTATTGGACTCCTTCATGAGGGACCCAGCCTGTCGTGTCTATAATGTGCACGTGGCTCTGTGTCTGTTGCTGTATGACTGCTGCTGTCATTTGTCAGCAGTGGTGTATCTACACAGGTGCAGATTCCCAGTGTTTGCCTGGTGGGTTTTCTCTGGCCTTGACAGCACTGTGACTTGTGTGTGGGTTCAGTGAAGGTGCTTTACTGCCTCATGGGTGTTAATTTCTGGAAATGGAGATCATGGAGGTGTTTTCTAATTATTTGGTTTTATAACACTGTGCGTGGGTGGGGAAGATCAGAGGAAAGCAGTTGAAGTTAAGCAGGATGGGCGAATTCCTAAAATTTCAGGTCTCTCTCTGCCTTGTTCTCTTAAGCCAAGTCTGACTAAGTGAGGAACAATGAAAAGAACACTGGGAAACTTAATTTGAGAAATGAGTAAATGAATAAATACATGAGTGAATAATCAGACCAAAACCTCGGAACATTCTTCGCCTTCTGGAATTGAAAAATGTCTCAGAAATAGTTCTGTCTGAGTCCCTGTTTTATAGATGAGAAAATAGAACAAAGAGATCCCAACACAAAACACCTGCTTTCTAGGTTAGGGCACATAGCTAGCTGGCCTGGGAAACTGCACCCTAACTCTAAGAGATCTGGGATTTGCACTGAAGTCTCCAGTGGTGGGCACCAGCCTTGTTCTGATCATCAAGGATGCTGTTCTCTCCTTACAGGCGCTTCCCCAGGTTCTTGGCCAGGATCTTCCTGTTAGTCACATTTTGCTAATTTTTTTTCTTTTCGTTGCGCTATCTTCCTTTTCATACCATGAAAACATTTTTAATGGGTTTTTATATTAAGAATATTTTTGTTATAATGATTTATATTCCTATTAATTTTCTTTCTTTTGATTTCCTGCCCAGTATAGTATTAATGTCTCTGTCTCTTTTTTACCCTCACAAATCTCTTAGGTTTTCTTTTTAACTTTTACTTTTCAGTATCCTTTTTATGTGGTGGGATGATGATGAAAGGAAGACAATGACAAAGAACAGTTACAGCCACTGTTATGTACTGGATGCTGCTTCTAGCCCTCACATCTATTATACATGTAGACCTATTATTATTCCCCATTTATAAATGCACAAGGAGCTTTCAGAAAGTTTATGAAAAATGTGTTATGAAAAAAAGAATGGATTTCAAATAATTTTGCACCAAAATAAACTTATTTTTTGTTCCAATTTTCCAAAAGCTCTTTGAAGGACCCTCATACATGTATTTAAACCTGTTTTTTATTAAATTAGATTTTAATTCTGATTTTACCCAGTTTAACATTCAAAGTTTTAGTTCCTTTGAAATTTATCATCATCGAATGATTATTGCTAAAAATTTGATGTTAGTCTCTATTTCCAATATACTTGTACATCTATATCTGTGGGTTCTTGCATCTGTGGAGTCAACCAATTGATGATCTGAAGTATTTGGAAAAAAAAAATCACATTTGCACTGAGCATGCACAAACTTCTGTTGTCATTATCTCCAAAACAATACATTGTAACAGCTATTTACATTACATCTTCATTGTATGAGGTATTACAAGTAATCTAGAGATGATTTAAAATATACAGGGGATATGCGCAGGTTATACACAAGTATCACACCAAATATTTATTTAGTTTTTTTTTTAATTTTAGTTAAGTTATATAAGTTTCATGTGTTTCATATATACAGATTTAGGAACATAGTGATACTTCCCTCCCTCCCACCCATACTACAACCCTTCTTCCTCCTCCCTCTCTCACTCCCACTCTTAATTTTTACAGAGATCTATTCTCAGTTTACTTAAAGATAATAAAATTAACCCTACACAAAGTGAAAGAGTTCAACAAATAGTATGAAGAAAAAAAAAAAAAACACTGTTCCTCAACAGAGAGACAAGGGTTGTAAACAATCATCGAATCTCAGAATGTCCATTTTACTCCAATACATCACAATTTAGGTACTCTATTAGTTACCACAAAATAGGGAAAATATCTGTCTTTTTGGGACTGGCTTATTTCACTAAGTATAATGGTTTTCAGTTGCATCCATTTTGTTGCTAACGAAAGGATTTCATTTTTTTTTTTTTTTGTAGCTGAGTAGTATTCTATAGTGTATATATATCATATATATTTTGTTATCCAGTCTTCAGTTGATGGACATCTGGGTTGATTGAATATCTTAGATGTTGTGAATTGAGCTACAATAAACATGGGGGTACAGATCACTCTTTCATATGCTGATTTCTTTTGGTTTGGGTAAATTCCCAGGAGTGGGATGGCTGGATTATATGATAAATCTATATTCAGATTTCTGAAGTATCTCCATACTGTCTTCCACAAGGACTGCACCAGTTTATATTCCCACTAACAGTGAATTAGGGTATGTTTTTCCCCACATCCTCACCAGCATTTGTTGTTTGTTGATTTCTGTATGAGAACCATTCTAACTGGGTGAGGTGAAACCTCATTGTGGTTTTGATTTGCAATTCCCTGATGGTTAGTGATCCTGAGCATTTTTGAAGTGTCTGTGGGCCATTTGAATTTTCTCTCTTGACAAATGCCTGTTCAAGTCCTTTGCCCATTTCTTAACTCAATTGTTTGTTTTGTTGTTATTGAATTTCTTGAGCTCTTTATAGATTCTGGATATTAACC